>CM038232.1:131300-1331300 GCA_021442155.1 Cymbidium sinense
TTAAGTATATTTATTTTAATTTTAGTATTTTAATTTGATGGATCCCATCGGTTTGTGATGGATCCACTAAGAATGGGCTAATATCAGGCTAGACTTGTCTTAGATTTACAAATCTAAAGGGATAGTGTACCATGAGGTAGAACTAACCAACCAAAGGGTTCCTTTGAGCAATGATCAAGTTAGAAGAAAGCGGGGACTCACATCCTCCTAAACAAGAAACCACAAGGGTGATCGGTCACTTTTGCAATAAATCAGACCTAAGGCTACGTTAGTTTGCAACGATCGTGCTAGAAAGAATGCGTAATAGACTTATATCTTTCAAAGCAAAGATGATCGCCATGGTAACTCATCGGTGGCATGACAAGTTGAACCTAAACTAAGGGAGATTAGTGAGAGAGTGTCATCTTGGGGACTTATCTCTACTCAAACTAGTTAGGCAATTTCAATAGGGAGTTTTTTGTTGCCCTAAAGATAGGATGCACGCTTGGGAAAGGTGGCATTGGGGCTTGAATTCCCAATCCTGGCGATGATATATTTTGTTTATTTTATATTTGTGTGGACCATGTTCATTTAGGAACCATAATGAAAGGAGCTTATATCAACCTAGTCCTATTTTAGACTTACTATACCAAGGGAGAATATGTGCATCCGCTGAACAAATTCTCTAACTGCAGGGGTGGATACTAGAAAAGGGGGACTATCCAATCCAAGAGTAATTGGGGTAGTGTCTAAATGGGATCGCTAAGGACATGATCCAAATAGAGTGCCCACAGGGGAGGTGCCACTAGGGGATTTATCCAAAACCCTATAAAAGAAAGCCTGTAAGTATTTGGTGGCCAACTCAAGGAGAAAGTGTGAGAACTCACATTGCTAAGAGTGGTGTATCCATCAGGTGGGTCACCATCAGCATGGCAATAACCAACAGTTTGTGATGATCAGTCTAGAAAGAAGGTGTGTAGACTACATCTCTCCAAAGTGGAACTAATTGTCGAGATAGTCTGTCTTTGGCTTGATAGGGGCTATCTGACTTATGGCGACTACTAAGCGAGGAGTCCTGTGTAGGGACTAAACCAAAGCTTGAAGTAGTCAAGAGGAAAGGAGCCACTGGGGGACTTACCCTAAACCTCAAATATACTCGATCTAGTTAGTGCATGATGGCTAGTTCAAGAAGAACGCATGTAGGCTTACATCCTCTTAAATGAAGTCAACACAGGGTAGGTTACCAGCTGCACAGTAAAGCCTACCAAACTAAGGCACTCATTGGTTTACAATGGTCAAGTCAGGAAGAAAGTGCGGGGACTCACATCCACCAGACAAGTGACCACTGGGGTGACATACTAACAAGGTAGCCTATCGGCCTGACTTAGAGTAGCTAACGAGTGAGTACACAGGGGGCTTACTCCCACATCAAAATAGTCTGAAATAAAAGATATGTGTTTGTTTGTGATGTGAAAGAAGGAATAGGATGCGCTTGGTTCTCTTACATATCCTAAATATGTAAAAATGTTTCTCTACAAATAAAGGATGATTGGGTTCTCTTACACCTAACTTAGTTGTACTCAAAATAAGATGCCTCTTGGGTCCTCTTACACTTATCCTAGTAGCCGGAGGGTTGAATGTAGTTTGTGTTTGTGCTTGTGTAGGGGTAGGATGCGTTCTCTTATATACCTACCTAAACACATCGTGGCAGATTCACAAGCAAAAGAATTTTCTAACACATAAGAGATGGAATTTGATATGAAAAGAAGTTTTATTGATGATTATTTTCAAACA
Source organism: Cymbidium sinense (assembly GCA_021442155.1). Taxonomy (NCBI): domain Eukaryota; kingdom Viridiplantae; phylum Streptophyta; class Magnoliopsida; order Asparagales; family Orchidaceae; genus Cymbidium; species Cymbidium sinense. The sequence goes on from CM038232.1 coordinate 133,074, forward strand.
AGATTTATGGATAATATTTCTTTAAGTAGAGCCCATTGATTGGAAGCATTGGGCGCTCTTCCTTATAATTTATAAGTTTATAAGATCCTCCTTGGTAGGCCTTCTTTATGGCAAAAGGGCCTTCCCAAGTGTGTTCAAACTTGCCTCCCATCTATCAAGCGGGCAACAATTGGTCTCCTTAGAACTAAAATAAGCTCTCTACTTGAAAAGCTCTAGGATGGACCTACTTGTTGTGAGCTTGAATCATCTTGGCTTTTTACTTCGAGTCGGCATGCCGAAGCATCTCTCCTCCAAACCTTTGAGCTCTTCTAACTACAACTTGGCATTACTCTGTAATCTTGCAACCCACTATCCTTGCGATGGGAGTTGGACCTCTAATGGTAGAATCGGCTTGGATCCATACACTAAGGAGAATGGGATGGGTGAGTTGAGTTACGTATGTGCGTGTAGGCCCACAAGGCTTCAACCAATTGCTCATGCCATTATCTCTTATTATTGTTGAGTGTCTTCTTTAATATTTGGATGAGAGTTTTGTTGAATGCTTTTGCTATGCCCTTGGATAGTAGATGGTAGAATATCTCCAATCTATGCTATGTGTCTGACAAAATATTGATCTTGGTGCTCTTGAATGCAGTACTATTATCGAATATAATTCATCAAGCCACCCCAAATCTATATACAATATGGTTCCTGAAAATCTGGAGCACATGCTGAGCAGTGACTTCTCTAAGTGAGATTGCCTCTGTCCACTTGGAAAAGTAGTCGGTGGTAGCTAGAATGAACTGGTGATCCTTGGAAGAAGGAGGATCGATCAGACCCACTATGTCAGTGCCCTAACACTCAAATGGTAATGAGGTCAATGTAGGATGTAGAATGTTGGGTGGTTGGTGTAGGACCACACCATGCACCTGACATTGGTGGCCTCTCCTAGCTACATCTATGCAGTTTGTAATCATTGAAGGCAGTAGTACCCTAGTCTCTTAATCTTAGCTTTCATCTTGGTCAGACGGGTGAGCTCCGTATAAACCTGAATGTACCTCGGTCATAATCTTATTGGCTTGTGTTTGGCTAAACAATGTAACCACATATGATCGAAAGACTGCCGGTATAAGGTTCCATCCATGAGAGCATAGGAGAGAGCTCTCTGTTTCACTTAATGGGCTAATGACTTTTCTTAAGATAGTTTGCCTGTGTTTAGGTAATCCATGAATGGTTACCTCCAATCTGACTCATCGTTCTTTTTGGGAATGGCAACCTCCCCTTCAAGAGAGAGTCTCTCGATGAGTTCAGCATCGATAAGGGATAAGACTTGTCTATTTTGGACCCTTATTGGAATGGACTCATCTTCGGATATGCCAACTCTTTGGTGAGCTTGGCTAATGCGTTTACTATAGCATTATCTCCTTGAGGAATCTTGTAGATAGTGACCTCTAGAATTTGAGCCAACAACTCCATGGCATACTTGTGATAATGGTGGAGTTTAGGCTTTAGAACCCTGTAGGGCCCAATGATTTTGTTAATGATGAGCTAAGAATCCCTAAAGATGTTGATGCTCTGGATACATACTGTAATGACTAACTCTAGACCAATAATTAGAGCCTCATATTCAGCTTTTTTATTGGTGCATGGATTGGACAGATGATATGAGAATCTCATCACATCACGATATAGAATTAGGAGAACTATTCCTACCTGTACTTTTTCTGGAAGAGTATATTATGGTTCTTCTCCCTTTTGAAAGGAAGCCGCACCATCAAAATACATCTCCCAATGGTGAATGCTAGTGTCCTTTATGTTCATGATTTGTTTATCAGGGAGATCATCACTAAGCAGAGAATTAGCATGAAGTGGGTGTACTACTAAGAAATCCACTGCTCCTAAACCCTAAAGGAAATTTGATGTCACTTTGGCTTGATAGACTATCGACTTATGGCATACTTGGCGAGTCACGTGAGACTAAACCAAAGCTTGAAGTAGTCAAGAGGAAAGAGCTGGGACAAACCTAAACCTCAAATATACTTGATCTAGTTGGTGCATGATGGCTAGTTCAAGAAGAGCATGTAGGCTTACATCCTCTTAAATGAAGTCAACAGGGTAGTTTGCGTAGTAAAGCCTACCAAACTAATAAGGAACTCATTGGTTTATGGATCAAGTCAAGGAAGAGTGGGGACACACATCCACGACAAGTGACCACGGGGGTGACATACTAATAAGGTAGCCTATCAGCCTGACTTAGAGTAGCTAACAAGTGAGTACCACAGGGGGCTTACTCCCACATCAAAATAGTCTGAAATAAATGATATGTGTTTGTTTGTGATGTGAAAGAAGGAATAGGATGCCGCTTGGGTTCTCTTACACATATCCTAAATATGTAAAAATATTTCTATGCAAATAAAGGATACTAATTGGGTTCTCTTACACCTAACTTAGTTGTACTACTCAAAATAAGATGCCTCTTGGGTTCTCTTACACTTATCCTAGTAGCACTGGAGGGTTGAATGTAGTTTGTGTTTGTGTTTGTGTAGGGGTAGGATGCCGCTTGGGTTCTCTTACACCTACCCTAAACACGTCATGGCAGATTCACAAGCAAAAGAATTTTCTAACACATAAGAGATGGAATTTGATATGAAAAGAAGTTTTATTGATGATTATTTTCAAACAAGATTTATGGATAGTATTTCTTTAAGTAGAGCTCATTGATTGGAAGCATAGGACACTCTTCCTTACAATTTATAAGTTTATAAGATCCTCCTTGGTAGGCCTTCTTTATGGCAAAAGGGCCTTCCCAAGTGTGTTCAAACTTGCCTCCCATCTATCAACGGGCAATAATTAGTCTCCTTAGAACTAAAATAAGCTCTCCTACGTAAAAAGCTCTAGTATGGACCTACTTGTTGTGAGCTTGAATCATCTTGGCTTTGTATAACTCAAGGTTCTGGCATGCCCGAGAAGCATCTCTCCTCAAGCTCTTTACAACTAGGCATTCTACTCTATTGTAATCTTGCAACCCACATCTATCCTTACTGATGGGAGTTGGACCTCTAATGGTAGAACGGCTTCAGATCCATACACTAAGGAGAATGGGATATTGAGTTGGAGTTCTATGTGAGTGGTAGGCCCAAGGCTTCAACCAAGCTCATGCCATTGTCGCTTGTTATTGTCGAGTGTCTTCTTTAATATTTGGATGAGAGTTTTGTTGAATGCTTTTCTAGACTCTTTGCCCTTGGATAGTAGATGGTAGAATATCTCCAATCTATGCTATGTCTCTGGACAAAGCTATTGATCTTGGTGCTCTTGAATGCAGTACCATTATCGAATATAATTCGTCAAGCCACCCCAAATCTATATACAATATGGTTCCTGAAAATCTGGAGCACATGTGCGGACTTAATGAGATTGCCTCGCCCACTTCGAAAAGTAGTTAGTGGCAGCTAGAATGAACTTGTGACCCTTGGAAGAAGGAGGATCGATTGGACCCACTATGTGCAACACTCAAATGGTCATGAGGTCAATGTAGGATGTAGAATGTTGGGTTGGTGTAGGACCACACCATGCACGACATTGGTGGCCTCTCCTATCTGCTTGTAATCATTGAAGGTAGTAGTACCTAGTCTCTTAATCTTAGCTTTCATCTTGGTCGGAGTGAGCTCATAAACCAATGTACCTCTCACAATCTTGGCTTCATGTTTGGCTAAACAATGTAACCACATATGATCAAGCCGGTATAGGTTCCATCCATGAGAGCATAGGAGAGCTCTCATTTCACTTTTAATGGGCTAATGACTTTTCTTAAGGTAGTTTGCCTGTGTTTAGGTAATCCATGAATGGTTACCTCCAATCTGACTCATCATTCTTTTTGACAATGGCAACCTCCCCTTCAAGAGAGAGTCTCTCGATGAGTTCAACGTCGATAAGGGATAAGACTTGTCTATTTTGGACCCCTATTGGAATGGACTCATCTTTTAAACATGCCAACTCTTTGGCAAGCTTGGCTAATGCCTATGCTATAGCATTATCTCCTCGAGGAATCTTGTAGATAGTGACCTCTAGAATTTGAGCCAACAACTCCATGGCATACTTGTGATAATGGTGGAGCTTAGGCTTTAGAACCCTGTAGGGCCCAATGATTTTGTTAATGATGAGCTAAGAATCCTTGAAGATGTTGATGCTCTGGATGCATAGTGTAATGACTAACTCTAGACCAATAATTAGAGCCTCATATTTAGCTTGTTGGTGCATGGATTAGATGATATGAGAATCTCATCACATCATTAAAGTTAGAGAACTATTCTACCCCACCTTCCACGGAAGAGTAGATCATGGTTCTTCTCCTTTTTGAGAGGAAGCCGCATCAAAATATATCTCCCAATGGTGAATGCTAGTGTCCTTTATGTTCATGATTTGTTTATCAGGGAGATCATCACAAGCGAGAATTAGCAGGAAGTGGGTGTACTGCTAAGAAATCCACTTGTGCCTATCCTTTCACGGCATGGAGGAGTACGAATGTGATGTCAAACTGCTATAAAATCATGGACCATCGTGCCAATCGTCTAGATAATATTGGCCATTTCATGAGATATTGTAGTAGATTGATTCTAGAGATCAAATTTACCTTGTGAGAAAGCATGTAATGTTTTGCAAAATTAAAGCTAGGAAGTGCTTTTCAATAGGTGGTAGTTTGCCTCTGGATCAAATGAACAATGAGATAGTAGAGAATTTTCTTTCCCTTCATCATTAGTTTGAGCCAATAAAGTACCAAGGAGTCATCGATGTGCGTGTAGAGGATCAATGGCTTGCGGATAGGAGCTGCTAGAATTGGTGGCATCATTAGGTAGTGCTTGAGCATGCTAGCACTTATCATCTCACTTGAACTTGGCATCCTTTTTGATAAGTGTTGAGAATGGTTGGCATCTTCCTGATAAGTTGGATATGAAGTGTCTTAGATATGCCAACCACCCTTGAAATGATCTGAGTTGAGTTAGACTTTTAGGGGGTGGCATTTCTAAGATAGCCTTGATCTTCTCTAGGTTGATCTCTATTCCCCGATGTCAGACAACAAATCCAAGAAATTTCCCTGAAGCTACTCTGAATGCACACTTCAGGAGATTCATTTTGAGGTTAAATTATCTTAACCATTTGAAAACTACTCTAAAGTCAAAGAGATGATCTTTCTTTTCTTTTCTTTTGACTACTAGATCATCAACATAGCATTCAACTTGATGTTGAATGAGTTTATTGAAGATAGTCATGGTTGGTATGTAGCACCCATTTTAAGGCCAAAAGGCATGACCTTATAACAAAAGATTCGATTGGGGTTTAAAAGTAGTGTTTCTTTCATCCTATCATCTTGATTTGGTTGTGATGACCCATCCATATAGGAGAATACAACATGAGATGAGGCAATGTCCACCATCAATTTGTGGTATAGGAAGTGAAATTCATCCTTAGATATGCCTTATTGATCCCTAAAATCGATATGCAAATTTGGCCATTCTTTTCTTAACTAGGATGACACGGTAACCGGTGGGTATTTTTCTTCCCTGATAAAGTCATCATCGATCAATTTCTTGATTTCAGAAGTGACATGTTGTTCAGTTTCTAATCGCATGTGTCTAGGAGCTTGCTTGATAGGGTTAGCATTAGGATCTATTGCTAGTTTATGGACTACATTAAGAGATAAACCGACATTTCTTCATAACTCCATGTGAAGCTATCCTTAAACTTAGCTAATAGCCTAACTAAGTCATTAATGTCTTCTTCATTCAACAAGGAACTGATGTATGTTAGGAGTGGATCTTCTTTTATTCTCAAGTTAATTTCTTTAAGTTCATCAATGATTGATCTAATTTCTTTTTCAAACTATGGAGGTACATCTCTGACTTCAGGCTCATTTAGGTCATTTGAAGTTTCTAAACATGCCTCAGAGAAACATGATTTGAGAAGAACCTATCAAACGAAATGAGTGGTGATGACTAGGCAATGGTTGTTCATCAATGGGACCTTGTCTGAATCTAGTTCGATCTTGATTGAGAGTGTCTGCTTTGGTTGTCCCATAGTTTTTCAAAGTAGTTCAACTTGTGTTTATACCAAGTATGTGGGATTAATCCCTTCTTTGCTAAGTTAATAACACAAGGTGAATACAAATCAAAAGATAGTTGTATTAAATCTTTATATGAATCATCCTCAAGTTCTACATCAGCTTCTTGTCTCGAGGTTCATGCTTCCAATAAAATCCTCTTTGACATCTGTGGATGACTTGGGGGCCTCTTTAACTACCAAATCTTCAACTTTCTAAGAAGAAAGTGAGGTTAGAGCTAAAGTTCTCAACTGCTGCCTGACTATTCTACATAATGATGATTTGGATACATTCATGCTTTGCTTGGAGGCCTAGTATTCATCACTATCTGGCTCGAATGCCACCTCCAAAGGGACCCGCTGAGAGGGGTTGGTCGGCATGCTAATCACATAAGACTCATCCTCTGAACTGGACTCTAAGTCTATGTGGATAGCGGGGGTACTCTTATGAGCTAGAACATAACTCCTACTAGCTGGCCACCAGCAAGGAGGTCTTCCACCTCTAGAACTGCCTCTGGACTTGCCTCTTCCTCTACCTGGTGGAGGTCGAGTCATCCTACCCATGTGTTCATATGGAGGAACAAACTGTGGGTGGTATTTAACATCTGGCTCTACTTCTTCCTCATTGTCTGATTCTTGTTCACTTGTATTTTCTTTTTTTTCCTTTTTTTTCTTTTTCTTTTTCAGTTTCTTTCTCTTTTTCTTTTGTTCCATTTTCTTTTGATTTTGAACTTTCAGCAAGTTCACGAGAATAGACTTTTTGATTTGGAAGAAGATAGTAGGTTGCATCTTCATAAATCTCAACCTCTCTAACTGAGAATGGCTTCAAGTCTTCTTTGACATAATACTCGATTCCACCTCTCCTGAATTTGATGGACTGATATAAAGAGGATGGAACTATGTTGTTTACATGTATCCAAGGCCTACCAAGCAAAGAAGTGAAAGATGTATATGAATTAATTATGTAGAACTTGGCTTCTGTCTTCTAGTCATCTATCTCTTATGGTAATACTATGGAGCCTAAAGCCCTCTCGCCTTGTTTATTGAATTCTCTCAACATCATCGATCTCTCAGTTCGAGATGTTGATCCTCAAAATGAGCAGGGTTTTAGACTCATAATGTTAACTTTGCAACTTAATCACACCTAGAGTCGAATCGCCCATATCCACTATGATGTAGGGGCGGTTGTGCTCATTGTCCCCAAGGTATTCATCGATGAATGTAACTCACCTTTGAAAAACATGCCTCCTCTTCAATAGCAGTCAGTTGAGCAAAGCATATTTATGGATCAAGAAGTGCTTTGATCAATGACTCCCTCATCTCTTTGGATAAGACAAGGGCATCATATATGCTTAGTTTAGTTGGCTACTTCCTTAGGTGAGTGAGGATATTGTAATCAATTCTGGGCTGGTCTTCCATAAGCATATTCATAGGTGGAGCATCCTATGGAGGGGCTTCTTGACTGCTAAAACCAATGACTTGTTTACCCTTATCCTGAGGTGCTACCCTAAGAGGTAGAACTTTGTCACTATGAAGGTTGACTTCAGTGACTTCATGAGATGGTTTAATGGAAAGCTCTACCTACTCATCAGGTTCACCTACAGCTTCTCCTATAAGATCAACGGAGTCAGATGACTCCAAATCTATCTCAATGGGTGAACCCAAGTGATTTAAAAATGGGTAATCTATTTCAAAATCAGAAAGGATTAGATCAGAATTATTATAATTATTAGTACTTGGAGAGCTTTCTATAGGAATAAAATCATCAAGATCATCAAAAGTAGAGAGGATGTAAGCAAAATCAGTCTTCTTCTTCATTGATTTCTTAAATTTGGATGAGGGTATAAAGTAGAAATCAAGTAAAGTAAGCAAAGTGAGGGATTTGGCACCCCTCGGCTGTTACTAGAAGAAGAACTTATTGAAGGAGCTATGGCTACAACTGTGGAAGGAGTGTTGGACCCAGTCGGTGGTTATGCTAATGTGCTATCTCGGACAAGTGATTTGCTGATGCTTCTACCTCCCAAGTTGTGATTAACTTACAAACCTTCCTTAGAGTTGGAGGTTTGAGCCTTGAGCACTGTGGGTAACTTTTGATCTTAGAAATAATTTTCTTGGAGGTTGATAGGAGATATTGCAACCTTTCTCTATCTTGATATTTGTTCCACGAAACTAACAGAGGTTTGGAGTTTTGAACCCACACTCAATAATTCAAATATGTTAAGTGGGGTTCATTGGAGAGATTTGGATGTTTGGATGAGAGGCTTTTGCCATTTGATCTTTAATTTTAGAACCCATACTCAACCAATTTAGGTAGGTTGGGTGGGGTTCAAAATTTGAGAAGATTTTTTTTTTTTTTTTTTTTTGAGATTGTTTGCATTTTCTACCTCTTGTTTGAAAATATGGATAGTTTGAAAGAACCTCTACTTAGCAAATTTGGGTATGCTAAGAAGAAGTTGTGATTATGTGTTTGAAATATTTTTTTGCTTGTGATATTTTGATTTGAAAAAGGGGCCTCTTACTTAACAAATTTGGTATGTAACTAGAGGCCACATGTGGTTGATTCGTGCTTGAAGATGAGACTTTCACTTAACAAACTTGGTATGTTAAGCGAAAGCCAAATGTGGTTGTGAGATAAATTTGTTGTTCTTTAAAGATGGGAGTCTCACTTAATAAATTTGGTATGTTAAGTGAAAGCCCCAAATGTGTTTGAGATATGTTTATTTTTTTAAAATGAGACTCTCACTTAACAAATTTGGTATGTTAAAAAACTCAAGTGTGTTTGATATGAAAAATTGGATCCTTATTTAACAAATTTAGTATGTTGAATAAGGATCAAATGTGTGTTGAAAAGAGACCCTTACTTAACAAATTTGGTATGTTAAGTGAAAGCCTAAATGTGTTTGATATGTTTTTTTTTTTAAATGGGATTCCCACTTAACAATTTGGTGTGTTAAGTGGAAATCAAAGTACGATTATGACTTCAGAATGGGATTCTCACTTAACAAATTTGGTATGTTAAGTGGGAATCCAATATGGCATGATTATGTGATTCTTACTTAAGAAATTTGATGTGTTTAAGTAGAACCAAATATATGCTTTAAAAGTGTGACACTCAGTTAACAAATTGGATATGCTAAGTGAAAGCCTAAATGTATGTTTTGAAAATGAAACCCTCACTTAACAAATTGAATATGTTAAGCGAAAGTCAAATTTTATGTTTTGGAAATGAGACCCCCACTTAACAAATTGAAATTGTTAAGTGAAAGTCAAATTCATGTTTTTGAAAATAAGACCCTTGCTCAACAAATTGAAATCGTTAAGTGAAAGTCAAATTTTATGTTTTGAAAATGAGACCCCCACTTAACAAATTGAAATTTTTAAGTGAAAGTCAAATTAATATTTTTAAAAAATAAGACCCCCACTTAACAAATTGAAATTGTTAAGTGAAAGTCAAATTTTATTTTTTGAAAATGAGACCCACTTAACAAATTGAGTTAAGTGAAGGTCAAATTTTATGTTTTGAAAATGAGACCCCCTTAAAAAATTGAAATTGTTAAGTGAAAGTCAAATTTTATGTTTTGAAAATGAGACCCCACTTAACAAATTGAAATTGTTAAGTGAAGGTCAAATTTTATGTTTTGAAAATGAGACCCCCACTTAACAAATTGAAATTGTTAAGTGAAGGTAAAATTCATGTTTTGAAAATGAGACTCCCACTTAACAATATTGAAATTGTTAAGTGAAGGTCAAATTTTATGTTTTGAAAATGAGACCCCACTCAACAAATTAAAATTGTTAAGTGAAGTTCAAATTTTATGTTTTGAAAATGAGACCCCACTTAACAAATTAAAATTGTTGAGTGAAGGTCAAATTTTATGTTTGATTCAAATAGGGATTCTCACTTAACAAGTTTGGATATGTTAAGTGGGAATCAAATGTGACATGATTTGCTTTTGGAAAGAGGAAGCTTCCACTCCAACATATGTGAAATATGTTGACTAGAGCTTCAATTTTATTTGAAAACTAGATTCCTCATTCAAGAATTTTGAGTGTGTTGAATGGGCATGGTTATTTTTTAAGAATGTGCTTTTGAAAAGAACCTCCATGTAGCAATCATAAGGATTGTTAAATGAAGGAGTTTTGATTTTGTGAATTTGTCAAAGGTGCTTTTGGAAAGTGTCATTTTGTGAAAGAAATTATTTTCTTTAAATTTTATGATGAACCTTGCCTCACCAAACTAGTGCTGAGGAGGTTCTAAATTTTATTATCTCCCTCTTCATTGATAAATTATGTTCTCACTTATTGGGGAACCCAATAGGGGTTTTAAGACCTACATGGAGTGAGGTCCTAAAACATAAAGGATGTTGGCTAACTTTGCTTAAGAATGAAATAAGCTAAGTTGCAAGGAAAGATAGTCTCGAGCTCACATGAAATGCAACCACTATCGATGCTTGGAGATAATAATCATCTACTAGAGATGGAGAGAGGAACCATTCCCTAACAGAGTCACCAAAAAAATCTATGGTGTTTATTTTTGGTTTGGTGTTGTGTGTATATGTAGACACCATGATTTGAGGATGTACTTATTGAAGTGATTGGGTATGAAATTAAGGAATAGTGTACTATCTCGAAAGATAGAAAACCTAATCACCTAATAAGTATCCCTAAGGCATGATGGTTATTCAAATATACCAAAGATTTTTCCCCTTCTTTACATGGAAAGGTAAAGCAAGGTTTATTTAAACTGGGTTTGTTAAGTTTCTTATGGAGGCAAGCCTCCATAGTTAATTACATCCAAGGAATGTGAGTTTCTTAAGAATACTGTCGATTAAAGTAGGCGGTTGTTGTCTCCAAAGATTTCAAAGATAGGACTATCAATAAATTGGTTGTATTTTTGAAAATCAAGTGGGATAGATCAAAAGGGGAGAGTTATTATCAAAACCAAAGGAGATGAGAAGGGAGTGCTCGTGATACTAGGAGGCCTAGTGAGCACTCCAATCTATCCTATGGTTGGGCATTATGTATTCAAAATTGAGGGGATTTATTTTTTGAGTTGAAATTTTATTAGAAATCTAGGACTTATAATTCCACAATACAAGGTTGTGGGAATGCCTACGAGTTGAGATTTATGTTTGTAGCCTGTAAAGGGAAATAATAACCTCAGATCCTAAATCTAGGGAGCTTTGGTGAGGGCCAAAGCATAACCTAAATCTAAGGCAAAAGTGGGTATATGGTTTACCTCCTGAGAGAAGCCACCCACTAGACTTATTACAGCCTGGAGTGATAGCCAGCTAACTCCCCCTACACATTAAATCCATGTAGACAAGTTATATGCTTTGCAAGATGGTAAAGCTATTATTTATTTATAAGAGAAAACTAAGTCCTTAAACCCACTCCCTAAGAGGCTAGATCATTTGGGGCATGAATAATGACTTAATCTAATGCAAATTTATTAAATTTTATTTGAGTTTTGGACTTTTTATTTTGACATAGGCTATAGGATTTTGTATGCATAAATGCATGAGAATTTGATTATGGGCCAAATCAAAAGAGAAAGAGGTGTCTTTCCATCAAAGGCTCTGATAGGTTAAGCCTTTATTCCCTAGCACAGATGGAAGCCCTCTTCAGTGAAAGGATATGAGATGCATGATATTATACATATAATCATCCAGCTAAGGGGTTGCTAAATATTTTATTATCTTGATTTAATTTCTAGGCTTTTATGTGAGGTTATGAGTTATTTTAAAATTTTAGTTATGAGTTATTAGTGTGATAGAGAATTTATTTTTTATTCTAGGAGCCTAAACGGATCCAAGACACACAACAATCTCCAATCATAAAGAAATTATGAAAAGTATGCTATTTCTAATGCACAAGCTAAACAAAATATCAAACAATTTTACAAAGTTATCATAAAACAATAAGTCGTAGGGTACCGCCATACAACCCAAAAAGAAATGTGGGTAGTCGATCTCTACCCTTATACATCTCGGTATAATGAAAGAATAATTACAATTATAAAATTATAAGTGTTATGGGAGTCTTCATTCTTCATCCTCCATTCTTCACTCTTCATCTTTCATTCCTTCATCTTGATTTGCTACATTTCTTTCTTTCTTTTGGCTTTGATTTGCTCCATTTCTTTCCTTCTTTGGCTTGATTGGGATGTAGCTTGCTTGAAAGGCATCACATGATATATATGGCATGGTCTTATATTCAATGCTCACCCTTAATCCCCATAACACTTATCCTAATCCTAATCCAAAATTATATTAAGAGAAGGAAAGTAAATCTAACTACACCTATGAATCAAATGTTAACTAGTTATATAAATAATTTGGACTTAATACCCCACACATGGGAAACAAAGCCCACCTGTCCTAACTTGGGTCATGCTTAGGGATATAAGCATCACAAAAAAAGTATTTTATATTTTTATTACACCCATTAAGCATAACCCCCATGTAGCATGATTAAGCTAATATCGCCTAATATCCACTACACATACACCTAACATCCAGTCTAAATAATACTTCACATAAAATATTCATCAAACCATGCACCGCCCTAACATAAAGCTAGTAATGGTGACTTAATCTAATGTGTATGTGTTAAGGCTTGTGTGGTATGTCCTAACTAGGCTTTAGGTTATAATTTGCTAAGTGTGAGGGATTTAATTTATAAAGGGTTGATTTCTCTTTAAGTGGTTTAATTGATTTGAATATTTTATTTAGTATTTTCTTTTGTTTCATATGACCTACACTTAGCAACTAAGTGTTATGAAGAGAAGAAAGAGAGGGAATCTCTCTTTATCCCTACCTTAAGTCATTTCTAAGGTAAGTTAATTAATGAATTTCCTTTAGTGAATGATTTATTATGTGTTTTAATAAACCCTAAGTTTAGATTCACTCTTAATAGCCCTATTCAATAAAAAGGCATCTTAAGATTAATTGAAATGGATTACTATCACATAACACACATTCATTCATTTCTTCCCATCATGCATATCATGCATATGAATAATCTAAGCATACCTATACATGCAATGTAAATCTTAACACACTTTAATGATGAATGCAAAAGTGTATCTGGATTTTAAATATTTCATTTTTTATTGAATTATGAATGCATATTTTTATTACATAAAAAGGGATTTTTCATCCATTAGCTAAATACACATTAACATGTATAAAAGTTTTAAGTGATTATGACACCATTATTTTCTAGGGGCAAGACCTACTTAGGTTGTTTAAAGCCTCATAAGATGTAAATATACCACTTTTCTTAGATACATGTAGATGTATAAACAACTATAAGGATAGAAAAATCATGCAAAAGGTTATATTTGATTTATTTGATTTATGATTCTTTATTCATTGGTCATATCACACATGCATATGTATAAGAGTTTGGTCGGTGCCATTATTTTTTTCACGGGGTGTAAGGTACAAAACTTAGTGCTAAAAGCCTCATAGCACATTATCCGGACTAATATACCACTTTTCTCAAATATATAAATGTACAAAAGAACCACATGAATAGGGAATCTTGCTAAAAAGGTTGTGTTTGATTTAATTATGTGATTTACATATGTGATATGAAATTCTTTCTAAGTCTTAACATGGAGATGCATAGGAGTAGATTTAGGCAAGTGTTATGTTCTTTTCAAATGAACTATATACTTGCAAATCCTAAGTGAATCCATGTAGGATAAGGAAAGAGAACTTCATATTACATATCTTATTATTATCACATGCAAGTTTATAGATATTTATAGTTTGCATCACTTCATTTATAATAATTTATTTATAGGCTTTAAAATAGTTTTTGATTTAATAGTGATAATACACATATTTTTAATTTAAGTCAACACATGCAATTTGACATAAAAGAAAATATTTCATTCAATTAATTTTAAAGAAATGAATGTATGATTTCATATGGAAAGCAATATTTAGCATGATTGGAAAGAAATAAAGGAATGTAAGCACATGATTTTATTCATCCCAATTAATTCCTAAGGACAATCAAATTAAATAAGGCTACTTAAAATGAACCAAAATTCTTTAAAGACATTTTTTTAACTTTGAGTTTGATTTGATTTAGGAAATATGAAAGAGGTTTGCTAATCCTAACCTAATTCCCCATGTGTGAATTACTTTGGTTTAATGAAGAATATTTAAGTTGGTTTTATGTTTTAATTAGGTTAAGGTATGAATTAAGTGAATTAATTAACCCTTACCTATATCACCTTAAGTTAATTAACTAGTTAATAATAAGCCAATATGATATGCAACCATATGAAAAGTAAATTTGCAATGCTCCTAAGAAATGAAGGGGCCTAATGTAATTGGCTTATGATTAATAGTTAATTAAGCAGGATCTCACTTAATTATTTTATGATTTTCTCACGTGAGCCAACCATAATTTTATTATCTCTCACCTTGGGTTATTAAACACCCAAAGGCCAAAATCAATTAAGGGTTGCTTAGGTGTGAATGAGTTAATTTTTTAATTTTAATTTCATTAAGCCTTTAATTAATTGATTAAACATTTTGGTTATGTTTTAATTTGAATGATAAAATTAACTTGGGGAGAGGATCAAGGCAACCCTAATCCTTAAATCATTTAAACATTCAATTAGATTATAATTTCTTTATTTTAAAGTTTAATTACTTAATTAATTAATTAATCATTCCATTATCCATTAATTAATTTGATTTTTAAAGGTAAAGAAAACTTAGGAAATGGATTAGGAAAAGTATCCCCAACCACATCTCCTAAGTCATCTTACTATTCAACAAATATGATTATGCTTAAATGACTAATTAAGTTATTGTATTCATTCATTAATTATGATTAATTAGATTAAGAGAGTGATTAGGGCTTAATCAAGTGATTTTCCTAATTAAACAATCAATAAAATCCTAGAAAAATAGGAGAGAATCCCCTAAACATCCATAAACAATTTGAGATTAATTGAGTGCTTAATTAAGGTGTAATTAAGCTAGTTAGATTTTTAGTAAAATCCTAATTAAGCTAAAATCACTGCTAAAAATTAATTAATGATAAATTTCCTAGATTCTACTCTACAATATCTTCAAAATGAGCCTAAGTTTATAATTTTTTGGATTTTTTTTATAATTAGTTATGATTTTAGAAAGTTTCAGAATTAAAAAAATAATTAATTAACCCTAATTAAAGCTTTAATCCCATCGAGCCACGCGTGGCGGTGGCTAAGTGCTAGTGGAGCACTTTCTGACGGCGATAAGATTGGCTATTTAAGTAATCACATCTACATCATTTCGGTGGCGGATGCTTTCTCATGGACCGATCTAAGATCGGTGATCATAATCGATAGTTTAGAAAGGAATCAAAGGTCTACCATGGGATTTGATTAGAGTTCATCTCGATCTGAGATGGCTCATGATCTATCCCATTTGGCGATGGAAGACGGATGTCATCCATCTTCCCTAGTTTGATCCGAGCTCACCCAAGCTTGGATTGTCTCCAAATTCTTCCCACACCTTCGGGGAAGGGAGATGCATACATCTAACGATCAATTTTATATGAAATTCAAATTTTCTTCACAAAGGACCAACCCACTTTTACATACAAGGCTTAGTTTGTGAAATTACCTCACTGGAGCTAATGTTCAGTGGTGCAACACCGAAGGTAGCTTTTCCTAGTTGAGGTGAGGCCCTGTTGAAGAGATTTAAGCTTGATTCAGTGTGGGATGCTCGGTTGACCAATCCATGCATAACGAGCTCAGCTCTGATCGAACTCGATCCTTCCATGGCTTGGAAGCTTTAGAATTTGTTCGGTTGGCTTCGATAGGGTATGGTGATGGTATGGCTAAGAGGAATTGAAGTTTGATTTCAAAATGAGGGAGTATTGCTCGGGATTGGGATGCTCTATTTTGATTTTGCTCGAGAATGGGCAATGCTAATGGAGAGGGCTTGGCGATCCTTGGAAACACTTTGAGGGGCTTCAAAAATGAGTTAGGAGAGCTCACAATACAAGTGTGTGTGAAATCATGCTCGAACCTCAATTTCTTATCATGGATGGGAGCACATGTTTTGCACTGGCTCACCACCGTCCAGCCATTGGACTTGTCTCCATCAAATCAGGGTGGCACTCTAGGGATGGGAGGAATGATGGGAGGCTACCATGTATCCATTATATAAGGTTTTCAAAGCTTGGATCCAATGGGTGCTCAGCTTTGTTGGAGGTGAGTCAAGTCACCTCCCAAAGGTCCTTGGCCAACCTAGGGTGGGTTCGGTTGGCTAGGTAGGTCGGGAGAAGGTTCCATGGAGTGCTAATGAGTTGCCATGCGGATGGGAAGGTTGACTTTAGCTTGGATCCAATGGTTTTAAGGTTTAAAACCTATGGTTTGATGGCTAATCCCCTTGGTGGGGTCAACTTGACTTTTGGGAAGGTCTTCGGTTGACCTAGGGTGAGTTTAAGCTAAGTTAGGTCACCACAAGATCCCACAAGTTGGATTTGAGTGGTTTGGCTTGGATTGGTCAAATGAGTTTCATTTGGGCTAGGTTGGGTTGGGTTGGGTTGAAAAATTGGTCAAATTGGGTCAAACTAAGGCTTGGGTTAAGTTTATATGATGATTTGGGATGTTTTGATTCAATTAATTTGGATTGGTGTGGTCTAGGTTTGAATTTGACTCATTTGGATTCAAAGGGTCAAATTAGTCAAGTTGACCAATTTGATTATTGGGTTGGGTTAGGTGTTGAGTCAAGTTCAATCGATTGATTGAAAATGATTATAGGCTTTGGTTAGGTTTGATTTGGAATTAATTTGGATTTTGGTCAATTTGGGCTAGGTTGGGTCAAGTTGACCAATTGGTCAACTTGGGCTCTTGGTCAAGTTCAATAAGTGATTTTGAATGAACTTGAGCCATTGGTTGCAATCAATTTGGATTAAATCATGATTTGACCCATTTAGGCTTTTTAGGCCAATTTTGGGTAATTTAGGTCAAGTGACCAATTAGGCTTAGTTTGGCTCAATTAATGGCTTGGTCATGTTCAATCATAAATTATGGATGGGTTTGAGTCAATGGTTCCAATCAATTTGGCATATGATGGATTTTAGCTAGTTTGGGTTTCATTTAAGATAAATGTTGGCTTGGTCAAAAGCTTGGTATGACTTAGTTTGACCCAATTCAAGGTGGTTGATCACCCCATGATGATTGTTGATCATGATTGAGATTTAGATAGGCTTAGTTCAATCAATTTGGGTTGGATTAGAACTTGGCTCAAAAAAAGGTCTTTATGGGTCAATTGGCTTGATCAAGGTTTGATTCAAGTTTAGTTGAACTCACATATGAGCTTAGGATTGAAATATAAATCAATTGCAATTGGTTTGGAGCCAAATGGGTTTTGGTTCATATGACAATTTCAAGTCAAAGGGTCAACTGCTTGACTTGGGGTGACTTGGATTTGGTTTGATAATGGTGGTTTATGTTTATATTTGGATCAATTCTTGTAGGAATGATTGAATCATGAAGAAATCCATGAGTTTTGACTTAATTTAGATGTCATTTAGTCAAGTTCAAAAGTTTTGTTAAAAGGACTAGAATTGGGAATTTTATTTGATTTGGATTTTGTTTAGACCATTTGGATCTATATTTCATTTATATTTGTGAATATAAATGAAGATATAAATGGGTTATGAGAAAATCACTTGAGTTTGGAGTGATTTGGAAGAAAATTTGACCAAATTAAGGGATATGGGTCAAAAGAGGCTAACTTGGATTTTGAATTGGTTTGATTTATTTTTGGTCATTGGAGGGAGGGCTTCATTTATATTCATGAATATAAATGAAGGAATGATTGATTTATAAAGAAATCAACCAAGTTTGAGTTAGTTTGAATGAGTTTTGACTAAGCATATGAAGGTGGTTCATATGGCAAGGAAAGATTTTGGAATTTAAAATTAATCATGGGTTTCAATCATTTGGAGTTTGAAATTGATTTTTTTGATTTGGAATTTGATTTGAGATTGAATTTTATAATTGATAAAATCAATTGGATTGGGGTTGATTTGGATTTGGTTAAGGCTAAATTCATAAGATAAAATCAAAGGGCTTAGGAAGGGATTTAGAGTTTGAATTTAGTGATGGATTTCAATCATTGGATAGGATTTGATTTTGAAATTTGAATTTTTTGAGGTTTGGTTTGAAAGAAAGCAAGGATTGGGTTTGGGCTATAGGGTAGGCAAGTCCTCCTAAATCCTAAACTATTCTTATGGCTAACTCTTCTAAGTCTCTAGGGTTAGGTTAAGTATTCACCTAATCACTAGAAGTATCTTAAGACAAAGGAACTCTTAATGTCTATAGGAGCTCTAGATCTATGATGAGAAAGCGAGCTCACTCCAAAGTGAGGTCAACATTAATGTAATTTTGCAATGGGAATTAGTGTTATGGGGATTATGATGAATAGTGGCTAGAAGGCTTTGTCCTAGGAGGCCCTGTGATGCCTTTGGAGCACAACCAAATCAAAGGAGGAAGACAAGGTGGACAACAATATATGAAGAATGAAGACTCCCATAGCATGTATTCATTTCTAATTGTAATTATTCTTTCATATTTCGGGTTGTATAAGGGTAGAGCTCGGCTACCCACCTTTTCTCTTTTCGGGTTGTACTACGAAGCCTGATCACACCGGCCTTTTATTCTTTTATGATAGTTTATAAAATTGATTGATGTTATGTTTAAATTATTCATTAGGATGACATGCTTTTCATAGTTTCTTATGATTGATGTTTTAATGTGTGGCCTGGATGTGTTAGGCTCCTAGGATAAAAATAAATTTTCTACCCAACTAATAACTCATAATTAAATTCTATACAACTCATAACCTCACCATAAATCTTAGGCTATAATCAAGATAATTAAAAGATTTAGCAACCCCTTAACTATATGGTTGTATGTTTCACATCATGCATGCATCTTGAATCACTCTTGCAAAATGAGGGCCTCGTCCTCACACATCTAGGGACCTCTTGACTTGTGAGAGCAACACCTACTGACAGAGCTTCACCCTCTCTCTTTTGATTTGGTCAATAACCTACTTCATCATGCATTTAGGCATATAAAAATCCCAAAGCCTTTGTCTAAATATATCGTGTCAAAATGAAATAAAATTTGAAAAGATTTTGCATTTATAGATTAAGTCATATGCTCATACCACTTATGCTCTAGTCTCTTTGGCAGTGAGTTTAGGACTTTAGTCTCTTTTCAATTTAAATAACTACCCTAACTATCTTGTAATTTATAAGATCATATTACATGGTTTTAAAATTGTAGGAGGAGTTAGTGGCCACCAAATGGCTATAAGTCCACAAGTTGGACGGTTCATCCTCTCTTGCGGAGGTGAACCATTATGTCCACCTGTCGCTTAGATTTAGGTCGTGCTTTAGCTCATACTGAAGCTCCCTAGATTTAGGATCCAAGGTAACTGTTTCCTTTGGGCTACAAGCATAAATCTCACCTCTTATTTACACAACCTTGTCTTGGTGGATTATAAGCCCTAAAAATCTAATAAAAATTCAACCCAAATAAATAAATCTCTTCACTTTCAAATATATAAAGCACAATAATATGATAGATTGGAATGCTCACTAAGCTTCCTAGTATCATGAGCATTCTCTACTTATTCCCTTTAAATTCCAAATATAAGTCTTCTCCTTGAACTTTTTCAATTTGATTATCCAAACATAATCAATCCTTTGATAGTCTAACCTTAAAATCTTTGGAGATAATAATTATTTACTTTAATTGACAGTATTCTTAGAGAATTTCATTCCCTAAGAAGTAATTAACTATGGAGGCTTGCCTCCATAGGGAACTTTAGAACCCGATTTAATATAAACCCTACTTTATTCATCCATGTAAATCAAGAAAAAATCTCTAGTATCTTCAAAAACTCATCATTCCTTAGGAGTCCTTGTTAGGTAATTAAGTCCATTGTAGGGTGTTGCCTCTATCTTTCAAGATAGTACATCATACCTCAATGTCATACCCGATCACCTCAATAAGTACCCCCTATGATCTGTGTGGTATCCCAACCATACATCCAAAAATAAACACCACATAAATTAAAGTCAAAAGTAGAAAATTTACAAAGAGAATAAAAGAAATACAAAATACTATCAAAGCAAAGAAAGAACCAACAAAGAAAGAGGTACAAATATAACCTAAAAATGGACTAAAAAAATCAAAAGGTACAAAAAAAGCATAGCCTCAAAAAGGCATACCACAAATGAAGTCTTTTAAAAAAGCAAGTTTAAATAAAATGTAAAATTGATAAAAATGTGTCATCAAGAGGACAAGAATCATGCAAGCTGGATTGTGCTTGAATCATCATTGCTTAGAACTACAAATCTTCTTTGCTTAAAAAAATCCCCCTTAAGAGCATCAACTTAATTTATTAAATGGTTTATGATGATGAATTTTTGAAAGTAACATTCATTCTATGATCAATTGAAAAGCTCCAAAGTAGAGAAGAAAATTTCAAGAAAATAATATTGTGGATAAAAGAAGAATTCATATAATCAATAAATTTGACAAGATAATATCAATCACATCATTCCAATTCTCTAATAGTTTTCATTTACTAACCTCAGTCTAACCTACCATGTAATATAGCTTTTGAGAGAGTTACATCCCAAAAAACAAGCATTATGAAATCTTATAGTCCTCTCAAATCAAAATATTTGCAATAATGACCCCAACAATGTAGAGGCAAAAATCATTATATCATAACATTTGCATGAGAATAGATACTATATTGTATGATCTACATCCTTATATCATCAAAGAAAAAGTAGTACCCCATAAGGTAGAAGTTTCATGAGTAAACACAAAATATGAATACTTAAAAAAAATAAATGGCTATTGCATTCATCAATAATGAAGCAGAGGTAGCGAAGAGAGGGATACATTTTAGATTGCTTGAACTTATATTTGTTGCACTTTTAAACCCATTAAGACAAGTTTTCATAAGAAAATGGAGTAATGTGCTAAGTTTTGTAAACTAAACAAACTAATATCAAAAGATTATTTGTCCGATGATTTAATTTGATCTTATTCAACTTCAATTAGAATATTTGTAATACTATTATAGTATATAAATAAGTTATTGAGATTAAAGAACAAATTTCAAATCTTGTTTAAAATAATTTAATTTATATAACTTGATATATGGAATAAAATTAAAAATAGAAAAGATCATAGAATCTAATATATCCCAAAAGAGGGACCATCAATCCAACTATCAAAATACAATAAACAAATTTCTTAATATTTTTTATAATAAAGTTTAAATTATTCTTAATCAAAATAGATACCAATTATAATGATTTTTAATAAAGACTAGATCGAGATACACGATTTGTTTTGAATTGTATTAGATGATATAAAAGTTCAAATCATTTTCATATTATAAGTAAACTTAAGGTTATGAGTAAAAGAATGCAATACCCCTTTTCACTTTGGGTTTTGTAGCTAAATTCCAATACAAAATTTTGAGTTTAATTTGAGGTAACATAATCAAATAGAAATCTATTGATTAGACTATCATACTCATTTATGATAGCTTTGGGAATGAACTTCACTTTAAACCAATAACAAAGTTAGCTATTTAGAGAGCATTCAATAAGTTGTTATCTACCTAAAAAAGAGGTAACTATTTTTTTCAACCATCAATCCACAAATTAAGCTCATAAAAAAGAATCTAACAATTATCTATCTTAAGTTTTTCTTAAAAATAGGATACAAAAGTACTTAAATGACATTATTGAGGAACATTTGAGAGAGCCATGAGTTGAGCTTTATATATGACCCCATAAGATTCTTAAGTCTATTCAAAGCATATGGTAAAGCATAAATAATTAAAGGTTTAGCTTGACCATAGATTGAAAGATTAATTGCAACAAATATGGTGATTAATCTACTTATAATTTTTGAAAAAATTAACTTAAATCAGTTAGAGCAAGTCTCTACTTCAATATAAAATAACTAATTCATAACCATGGTAAAAACCTACTAAGAGAGTAGTCATCATTAGCTTAATCCATAATTATAATTAAAATAATCTTAAGTTATCCATTTATAATGACATAGTAAAACACAAAAAGATAGATGCATCAATTCAATCAATAAAAGATGGAGTGAAACTAGTATGAATTAATTAAAAGGGCAATTTGATTAGTATAATTAAAAGCATTCATATCAAACTTAATGTAGAAAATATTTTTTCTAGAACTTTGAAATTCTAAAGAGATTTGAAATATTAAACTATATAATTAATAATCTCACTCCTCTCAATGAAAGAAGTTCATGTTAAACAACCAATTTTAGTTAGATCTTATCCAATATGATTCGCAAGAAGCCTACAGATCACTTTATATAATTTGTTGCACATAAAAAAGATTTTATAATAGATAAGTTTATAATTCAACTTCTTAGGAATCAAGGTTATGGCTATAAATTAATAACATTTAGAAGTTTAGAAATTAATAAAAAGGCTAAACTTAATTTAGAAAGTAAGTATCCACCAAGTCCTATTGAGTTATTAAAATAATAAGGAAAATAATTATCAGGACATGAAAATTTATCATTGCACAAAGATAAAATAATCATTTTGATATTAACATCTAAGAAATGTGAGGTAAGAGAGATTTTTCAATTTTTAAAGTATTTTAAAGCTCTCAAGAATGAAAATGCTTATTAGGAAATATTGAAAGTTAGCATTATTAAGTAGTTGAGTATAGAAGTTAATGGCTTTCTCATCTCACTTGAGAAATTTAAAGATGAGGGATATTACCTCAATTTTGGAGTGAGTTCTCAATCTCCTCATTTTAGACTTAGAAGTCTTCTAGACACTAGGACTTCCTTAGTCATAAGACACTTCTAGCAATTAGGTAAACACTTAACTTAAGCCTAGAAACTTAGAAGGGTCAACCATAGGATTAGGACACGCCTTAGGACTTAGGCAAATCCACCTACCCTATAGCCTAAACCCATGTTCACCTTCTCAAACTAAACTTTAAATTTGATTCAAATACCAAATCCAAATCCAAATCCAAACTCCAAGTCAAATGATTGAAGCCCATGATCAAATCCAAACTTAAAATCAACTAAGCCTTATGATTTTATTTTATGAACTTAGCCTTGGCCAAAGTGTGGTGTTTATTTTTGGATGTATATGGGGGACACCACGCAAATCTCAGGAGGTACTTATTGAAGTAATCGGGTATGACATTGAGGTATGATGTACTTTCTTGAAATATAGAGGCATCACCCTTTAATGGACCTAATCACCTAATAAGGACTCTTAAGGCATGATGGGTCTTCAAATATACTAGAGATTTTTTCCCTACTTTATATGGATGAATAAAGTATAGTTTTTATTAAACTAGGTTCTAAAGTTCCCTATGGAGATAAGCCTCCATAGTTAATTACATCTTGAGGAAGGTGAATTCCTTAGGAATACTCTCAATTAAAGTAGGCAATTATTATCTCCAAAGATTTCAAGGCTAAAACTATCAATAAATTAGTTATATTAGAAAATCAATTGAAAAAGATCAAGGAGAAGACTTATTTCTGGAAGCCAAAGAGTAGGCAAAGAATGCTCATGATACCAGGAAGCCTAGTGAGCATCCCAATCTATCCTATAATTAGGCTTTATATATTTGAAATTGAAGAGAATTATATGTTTGAGTTGAATTTTATTAGACTGCTAGGCCTTATAATCCACCAACACAAGGTCGATAAAATGTCTAAGAGGTGAGGATTTATGCTTGTAGCTTGAAGGAAATAGCCACCTTGGATCCTAAATCTTGGGAGCTTTAGTAAGAGCTAAAGCATGACCAGAATCTAAGATGAGATGGGTTTAAGGTTTACCTCCACAAGTGAGAGTAAATCACCCGATTGCTAGACTTATAACTGCCTGAAGTGGCAATCAACTAACTCCTCTTACAATTTTAAAACCATATGGTCAAGTCTTATGAAATTATAAGATGATTGAGTTATTATTAATTTAGAAAGAGACTAAAGTTCTAAACTCACTCCCTAAGAGACTAGAGCATGAGTTGTATGAATAATGACTTAATTTACAAATTCAAATCTTTTCAAATTTTATTTGATTTTGACACTTCATTTTGACAAAGGCTTTGAGATTTTGATGCCTGAAATAAAATTATTGATAAATTAGAAAGAAAGATGTGTTCTCCAATATAGAGGAGGCCCTCAAAGGTCAAGCCTTCCCCTATCATGCAAGGATGGAAACCCTCTATTAGCAAGAGTAAAATAATATGATATGCATGTTGTGAAATATTCAACCATTCAGCTAATGGGTTGCTAAATCTTTTAGTTAACTTATTTATGTCCTGGGCTTTAATATGAGGTCATGAGCTGTGAAAAATTTTAGTTATGAGTTATTAATTGGATAAAAAAATTAATTTTTTTTCTAAAAGCCTAATCGCATCTAGGCCACACATTCAAACATCAATCATGAAGAAACTATGAAAAAGGCATGCCATTTCTAATATGCAATTTAAACATAACATCAATCAATTTTATAAATCTAACATAAAAGAATAAGAGGTCAGTGTGGTCAGGTACCGCCGTACAACCTGAAAAGAGAAAATGGGTAGCCAAGCTTTACCCTTATACAACCCAAAATATGAAAGAACAATTATAAAGTACAAATGAATAAGTGTTATGGGGGTCTTCATTTCTTCATTCTTCATATCTTCATGTCTTCATTTCTCCATTTGATTTAGATTTGGTGAACTTCAAGGCATCACATGGCACCCCAGGACAAAGTCTTTTAGCCAGTGCTCATCCTAATCCCCCATAACACTAATCCTAATTCCTAATACAAAATTACATTAAAAATAAGAAAAGTAAATCTAACTACACCTGTAAGATAAGTGTTAGCTAAACACACATATAATCTCCAAATAATTATATATATAATTTGTACATGGGTAACCAAGCCCCTTATCCTAACTTGGATTATGCTTAGGGTTTAAGTAACCTGCAAAGAGAGAAATTATATTTATTTTTAAGCACCCCTTTGAGCATAATCCCCTACAAAAAATATGGTTAGGCTAATATCGGCCTAACATCTAGTCTACGAGGCATACACCCTAATATACAGTCTAAAATAATACATCACAAAATAAAACATACATTATACCATGCACCCCATAAATCTTGAAATGGTGACTTGGTTCTAATGTGTGTTAAGGCTTGTGTGGTATATCTTAAGTAGGTATTAGTGTTATGGTTTTCTAAGTATGAAAGACTTCCATTTAATATAAAGGGTTTATTTCACTTTAAGTTATTTAATTCATTTGAAAATTTTAATTTGTGTTTTCTTTTATTTCATTTGATTATACTTAGCAACTAATTATTATAAAGAGAAGAAAGAGGATTGCCCTCTTTCATCCCTACCTTAAGTCACTTTCTAAAGCACATTAATTTGATTTAGTTCTCTTTAGTGAATGACTTATTACATGTTTTTATTAATCCCAAGTTCAGGCTCACTTTAAGTAATTTCATATGGCATCTTAAGATTAATTGGATTGAACTACTAACATATGACACCTATCGAATCATTCCTTTTCATTATGAATATTATGCATATGATTTAATCCTAAGTATATCTATACATATAGCACAATTTAAATGATGAATGTATGTATATATGGAATCTTATACTCTTTTATGTGATTGAATTATTCACCAAATTAGCTTAAAGCTCTATCTAAATTCTTATACAAAATACATAGGGATGAAATTAAATTGGTACGCGTCATTGTTAACTGGAAGAGATAATTAAATAACCTCTTTGGGGCTACTTAAAGCCTTGTATTCCCAGGATGACCAAACTATATACCAATTACATTCAATCATATGTAAATTTATATACATGAATATAAGAAATAAAGCTCCAAATCACATGACTAATTAATCCAAACACTTAATCAATTATGGATGCAATTTTGGTAAAAGAAAGAGGGGTTCTAATTCCATAATTAACACACACACACATGTATAAGAGCTATAAGCCAATACATGCCATTATTAATAAGGGAAATGAGGTAATCAAATGACCTCCTTGGGGCTACTTAAAACCTCATTCTTGGGATGTCCAGACTAAACACTTTCTCTCAAATACATGTGGATGTATACATAAGTAAAGGAAGTAAAACCATGTGAAGGTTGTATTTTTTATTTGACTGGAACATTTATGCATGTGGATTAAAGTTCTTATTTAAATTCAGGTGTAGGAATACATGTAAATAAAATCAAATAAGTAATTATCATTATTAACCAGGGAAGTGAGATAATAAAATGACCTCCTTGGAGCTATCTAATGCCTTGTATTCTCGAGATGTTCGGACTTTATATTTATTAACATTCAAATGCATGTAAAGCTACACATGAATCAAAGAAAAGAGAACTTTACTCCATACACTTAAAGTATAATCACATACATCTCATATATTTTTATAACTAGCATCATAACATGTGTTGTTATTCATATATAAGCTTTTTAGAGAATATATTTGGATTTAATAGTTATAATAGCCACAAATATATTAAATTAGATCAACACATGCAAGCTTAACATAAAAGAAAATCATTTGATTTAATTAATTTTGAAAAGAGATGGAAATAACATGCAATATGTAGCATGATTGGAAAGGAATAATCAAATACAAGCATGTGATTCATTCAATCCAATTAATTCATAAGGACAAACAAACCAAATAAAACTATTTAAAATAAATTGAAGTTTTTTAATATCATTTTTTTAATTCCATGTTCAATTTGACTTAAGTAATGTGAGAAGGAGTTTGTTAATCCTAACCCATCCCTATGCTTGTGAATTAATTTGGTTTAATGAAAGGTAATTAGGTTGATTTTATGAATTAATTAAGTTAAGATATGAATTAAATCAATTAATTAACCCTTACCTATGTTACCTTAAAGTAATTAACTAAATAACTATGAGCCAATATGATAAGTAAATGAATTGAAAATTAGTAATGGTCATAGGAAATAAAAGGACCTAATGCAATTGGCTCACAATTAATAGTTAATTAAGCTTAAGGAACTTAATTAAGTATATGATTTTCACACATGTAAGCTAACCATAATTTTCTTAAATATCTTTAGGCTATTGAACACCTAAAGATCTACCCCTTAATTGATTAATTAGGTTCATATGTGTTTTGAATTTTTAATTAAAATAAGTAAGTAATTAATTAATTAATTAATTAATCCTTAATTAATTTCTTCTTGAAAAGTGAAGGAAATTTAGAAAAAAGACTAGGAGAGAAGCCCCAATCTAATTCCCTAAGTTTTTTCACTATTAAACAGTGGTAAATGACCCAAATAATTAATTAAGTTACTATTCACATGATTAATTAGCACTTAACTAAGTTAAGAAGGTAATTAGGGCTTAATCAATCAATTTTATCAATTAACTAACTAATAAATCCCAAGAAAAATAGGGGAGGCAGAGGTCGCCCCCTTAAATAATCTCAAAAAGTTTGAGGTTAATTAGTTAATTAATTAGGGAGTAATTAAGGTAATTAAGTTTTAAATTAAACCCTAAATAAGCTCTGATTATTGTAAAATCAATTAAGGATAATTTTAATGGATTCCTCTTTGAAATATCTTTAAAATGGGCCTTTATTTGTATTATTTGGATTTTTTATGATTTGTTATTAATTTATGAAGTTTCAGCCTTAAAAATAGATTAATTGGCCTAAATTAAGCCTAATTCCGCCGACACCACATGGTGCGCTGATGCGACGCGCTTTTCATGTGGCACCGTGGGATTGGCAATTTAAGTTGTCACATCCCATGCCAGAGTCTGCTAGCGGGGGGTTGTGCTTTTGATCTCCATCATCCAATCTAGGATAGAATGGCAGATCAATCTTGCGGCTAATAATGGCTTGAATTAGATGGATCTAATGTGATCTAATCATGGAGAAAATCAATTGAATTTGGATTGATTTGAATTTGGTTAAGGGCCAAGTCCATAAGATAAAATTATAGGGCTTAGGCAGGATTTTGATTTTGGATTTGATCATGGGTTTCAATCATTTAATTTGGAATTTGGATTTGGATTAGATATTTGAATTGAATTTGAGGTTTGGTTTGAGAAGGAGAGCATGGATTGGGTTTAAGCTATAGGAAAGGAAAATCTCTCGAAGTCCGTAAGGCATAGCCTAATCCTATGACAAATCCTTCTAAGTCTCTAAGCTTAGGTTAGGTGTTCACTTAATCACTAGAAGTGTCTTAAAACTAAGAAACTCTTAGTGTCTAAAGAGTCATAGATCTATGATGAGGACATTGAGAACTCACTCTAAAAGTGAGGTAAACACACAATCAAATCAATCCAAACTCAAGTGAGTTTCTAAAATATCATCTCTCAAACTTACAATCAAACCCAATTCCAAATCTAATTTGCCAAAGTCTACAATCAAATCAAGATCCTTCCTAAGCCATGTGAATCAACCTTCATGAGCTTAGCCAATATCCAATTCAAATCAATCCAAAATTAATTGATTTTCCCATAAACAATTTATACCTTCAATTGCCTTCCCAAAAATAAATCAAATATACATTCTAATGATCAAAATTAAATCAAGCTAAATCAAATTAAATCAAAACCCTTCCTAAGCCATATGAATCAACCTTCATGAGCTTAGCAAAATCTTAACACAAATCACTTCAAACTCAATTGATTTTCTCATGAATCAATCATATCTTCAATTATCTTCACAAATATAAATAAAGTATACATTTTAAAAACTAAATCAAACTAAATCAAAATCCAAACCTAAGCACATGACCCAACTCCATGGACTTAGCCAAATTCTCTCAGTCCAAAATCAATTATTCCTTCAAACATCTCTCCAAATATAAATGAAAACTACAATCATCAAGCCAAATCAAAATCAACTCAAGTCAAACCCAACGTAGCCCATTTGACTTGAAATATTCAAATAAATCAAAACCCATTTGAGTCCAAACCAATTTCAATTGAGTTTATATATCAATCCAAAATCCATATATAAACTCAACTAAATCAAACTCAACCTAAAATCCAACTCCAATTGGCTCACTTGACCCAAGTGACCAATTTGACCTATTTGAATGAAAATCCAATTCAATCCAAATCAAAGTCAATTAAGCCAATCCAAACTTCATAACATGATTGTTGGTCATCCTAGGTTGATCAATTATCATAAATTGGGTCAAACTAAGTCAACCTAGCCTTTGACCAAGTCGACCTTCTTAACCCATATGAACTTAAACTAGCCAAATTGCAACCTAAGCCAAACCCCTTGAAACTAATGATTCATACCAACTCAAAATCAATACTTAAACATGACTTGACCTTCAATTAAGCCAAACCTAACCCAATTGGCCCTCTTGACCCAACTTGAAACTTGACCCAATTTGACCTAAATGGCCAAAATGGGGAATCAAAATCTAAATCAAATTGATTGGTCAATCAATGGCTCATTCAAATTGATTATTGAACTTGACCAACGCCTCAATTGAGCCCAATTGGCCCACTAGACCCAGGTCAAACCAACCTAAAACCCAATCAAATCCAAATTAAACTCAACCAAAGCCTACAACCTATTCCAAATGATCAACCAAACCCAAACCAAGTCATGACCCAAGCTAATTTGGACAACTTGACCCATTTGACCCAAATGAACTCAAATGAACAAAAACCAAATCTAAACCAAATTGAGCCAAACCAATGACACCAATACACTCCAAATGATCATATGAAATTTACCAACCCTTGGTTTGACCCAATTTGACCAATTGGCCAACCTAATCCGATTTGACCCAATTTGACCTAAATGGGTCAAATTAAGCTAAATCAAATCAAATGAACTCTAAATGACATGAAATTTGGCCCGACCCACTTTTG
This sequence comes from Cymbidium sinense, assembly GCA_021442155.1. Taxonomy (NCBI): domain Eukaryota; kingdom Viridiplantae; phylum Streptophyta; class Magnoliopsida; order Asparagales; family Orchidaceae; genus Cymbidium; species Cymbidium sinense. The sequence goes on from CM038232.1 coordinate 163,142, forward strand.
ACTCATCTCAAATCTACCAAAATCAATTCCAATGATAAATAACCATCCTACCCATGGGCTAGGGGTATCACATGAGGCAAATCACCCATGTAAGTGGTCATTTCCATTCCTTGACCACTTGGCAATCTCTCATTAGTCCACCTAGGCTCTTAAGACACTGCCCAACCTGACCCAAAGGTGGTTGGGTCGACATGACCCATGGGGAGGTGAAATCACCTCACCTCCCCATTAGAGCATTATAAACCACCAAGGACATCAACTACCCTCATTGATGGCCACCTCCACACCCTCACCCAACCAAACTGAGCCACCTCATCCACTCAAGGACACCCACAACCCTCTGAGGTGGCCAAATGATCACATAGAGCCAAATCAAGCCCATCTGTCCGATCCAAGGGAGGTGGGATATACACCCCCTCATTTTCACTCAAACTCACACACTTGCATTCCTTAGAGACCTAGCTACCCAAGATGAGCCTCCAGAGACATTCCCAAGCTCCCAAAGCCTTCCCACAATCCCCATTCTTGATTTTCTTCAAGCCAAAATAGGGTATGTTAACCTCACTTATGGAGTGAGTTTTCAATCTCCTCATCATAGATCTAAGACTCTTCTAGACACTAAGAGCCCCTTAGTCTTAAGCCACTTCTAGTGATTAAGTGAACACTTAACCTAAGCCTAGAAACTTAGAAGGTTTAATCATAGGAGTAGGCTATGCCTTAGGTACTTAGGGAGACTTACCTACTCTATAACCTAAACCCAATCCATGTTCACCATCTCAAACTAAACCCTAAATTCAAATCTGAATTCAAACTCAAATTTCAAAATTTATAATCAATTTTAGCTTCAAATCTCCAAGCTCAAAATCCTTCCTAAGCCTTGTGATTGAACCTCATGGATTTAGCTAACCAAAATTCAATCCAAACATAATTGATTTTACAAATATCAATTCAACCTTTCAATCACTCTATCAAACTTACAACCAAACTTAATCAAATCCAATTTGCCAAAACCTACAATCAATTCCAAATCCTATCTAAGCCATGTGATCCACTCTCATGAGCTTAGCCAAAATCCCATTCAAATTAAGTCAAACTCAATTGATCCTCTCATGGATCAATTGTTCCATTAATTATCTTCCTAAATATAAACCAAATCTACATTCAAATGATCAAAACTAAATCAAACTAAATGAAATCAAGTCAAAACCCTTCCTAAGCAATATGAATTGGTCCCATGAGCTTAGCCAAATCTTAACTCAATTCATCCCAAAATTAGATTTTCTCTCATGAATCAATTATATATTCAATCATCATCACAAATATAAATAAAATCTACATTTCAATGATCAAAATTAAATCAAAATAAATTAAATTCTCTAAGCCCTTTAGACCTACCTTCATGAGCTTAGCCAAATTTACCTTCAAATCACTTCAAATTTAATTGATTTTCTTATAAATCAATTATTCCTTCAATTATCTTCTCAAATATAAATGAAATATGCATTCAAATAACCAAAACAAAATCCAAAATTGAATCAAGTCCTAATGCAAATCCTTTTAGCCAATTCCTTAGACTTAGACAAATCTTATCCCAACCAAGCCAAAACCATAATTTTCTCTTGAATCAATCATCCTTCAATCACCTATCAAATATAAATGAAACCTACAACCATCAAACCAAACCAAGATCAACCCAAGTCAAACCCAACTTAGCCCTCTTGACTTAAAAATTTTAAATGAACCAAAATCTATTGAAGCTCGAATTAATTAGAGTTGAATTTATATTTCAATCCCAGACTCATATATGAATTCAACTAAACCTAAATCAAGCCAAGACCAAGCCAATTGACTCACTTAGGCTCACTTGACCCAAATTGACCTAAAGGACCCATTTGAATCAAGTTCCAATCCAACCCAAATTGGATTGAACCAAGACCATTCATACCATGATTATTGATCACCTTAGGATGATCAATTACCTTAAATTAGGTCAAGCCAAGTCAACCTAGTCATTTGACCAAGTCAACCCTTTAACCCATATGAACCTAAACTAGCCAAAACTCATCCTACACCAAATTAATTGAAACCATAGCTTCACACCAACCCATGATCAATGATTGAACATGACTTGACACCAATTGAGCCAAATCAAACCCAATTGGCCATTTGACCCAAGTTGACCCAAATTGATCTAAAAAGCTAAAATAGGTCAAACCATGATCTAACCCAAACTAATTACAACCAATCACTCAAATTCATTCTAAATTGATTATTGAACTTGATCAAAACCATAATTGAGAAAGCCACCAATTGGACCCAATTGACCAGCTTAGCCAAATTGACCTAAAGGGTCAAATTGGCCTAAACCTAAATTAAATCCAAATCAATTCAAACCAAAGCCTACAATCATCTTCAATTGATCAATTAAACATGAACCAACACCTAACCCAAGCTAATTTGGTCAATTTGGTCAAATTGGTCAACTTGATCCATTTGACACATTTGATTCCGAATGTGCCAAAATCAAACCTAGGCCAAATTGATTGAAACCACTTGAACCAAAATATTTCAAATCATCATTTGAACCTAACCCAAGCCTTAGTTTTACCTAATTTGACCAATTGGTCAACCCAACCCAACATGACCCAAAGTGACCCATATGACTCAAATTGAGCCAAACCCTTGAAACCAACCCATGGCACCTTGGGACCTGACCTAACCTGACCCAAACCCACTTGGGATCAGCCCCAAAACTAGCCCAATCCCAATTAGAGTTGAACCCAAGGTAATCTCTCTTGGATATGCCACCTCACATAGGATTCTCCAAATAGTAAAGTTCACTCTTCTATCACCCTCACATCAAACACCCCATTTTGGGGTCTGACCCACAGCCCACCCTAAGTTTAGCTTCCATGGACTAAAGGGAGGTGACTTAACTCACCTCCCTCATAAGTCGAGAACTCCATGGATAAAGACCAAGCCACATCTACCTTGAGCCACCTCCTAACCCTTCCACCACTCAAGTCGTGCCATGTGGAGGTGATGGCGACCACTCCGGTGCTCTCATGATGGCTGGCTGATCGAAAAATGGGAGACAATCTCATCCATCCATCACAGAGAAATGAGGGATATACCCCTCAGCATCAAAAAACACATATTGATTTGTGAGAGCTTCCTAAGGCATTTTCAAACTCACTAGCAAGCTCCTGAGCATTCCCAAAGCATCCCTCATCAGAATTTCTTCTTCTTGAGTGCACTTAAAATAGGATAGCCATCCGATCCTAACTCCCTCAAACTGCAATTAAATTCCAAGCCCATTAAAAGTGGGAGTTCAAACAAGGCTGAGCTTCCAAAGGATGAACCTTGGCCTCCCAAGTGAATGGAGTGGAATCAACTCAATTACTGCTCAACAGGGCTTCATCTCTACTAGATGAAGCTACCTCAAGCATCTGAAGTTATCTGGCCTTAGCTCTGGTGAGGTAATGCCATTAAAATCAAGCTTTAGGTAGATATTGGTTGGTCCTTTGTGAAGAGAATGTGCAAGTGTGCCGATCATAGCTATTGGATCCTCTTAGATCCTTCGCACGAAGGTGTGGGATCCATTTGGAGTGAATCTAAGCTCAGGTGAGCTCGGATCGAGCTAACAATGGCCGACAACCTCTATCTTTCATCGCTCGCGAGGTGATAGATCATGCACCATCCATTCTACGTAATCAAAATGGACGATCGTGATTAGATCCATTAGATTTATTCCATTTTATCTTTTATTAATCGCGTGATCTCTCATGTGCTCAATCGATCGGAGATCGAAAGTCGCCAAGCCATGTGAACACACTAACTTACGTATTGCTCAACTTTATGAACGCCACATGGAAGAATGCGGATCAATGCGCCATGTAGATGGGATTGGGCTTAAATAATTAGAATTAATGGCTGAAACTTGCAAAAATTATAACAAATTGTAGAAAAATCCAAAAATTACAAATAAATACTCAATTTTGAAGGTATTTCAGAGAAGAATTTATTAAAAATATCCTTAATTAATTTTGAATAGTAATTAGAGCTTAATTAGGGTTTAATTGAATAATTAATTATCCTAATTACTCCTTAATTAATTAACTAATTAATTAACCCCAAACTTCATGAGATTATTTAAGGGTATGACCACTGTCTCCCCTAATTTTCTTCGGATTTATAGGTTAATTAATTAGGGAAATTAGCCAATTAAGCCTTTTTTTAAATTTAATTAAGGGTTAATTAATCATGTGAACAGTAAATTAATTAATTAATTGGACTCATTAATCATTGTCCAACAGTTGATGGACTTATGGAATTAGATTGGGACCTTTTTCCTAATCTTTTCCCAAAGCCCATTTCATTTGAGGTATAGTTAATCAATTTTGCAATTAAGTAAGAGTTTAATTAATTAATTAATGATTTCCTTAACCAAATTAAAAAATTACAATCACTTCTAATTTTAATTAATTAATTGAAGGGTAGAGCTTTATGTGTTTAATAACCTAAAGGAAATTCAGAAAATTATGGTTAATCCACATGTGTGTGAAAACTATAAGAGTACTTAATTAAGTTCCTTAATCTAATTAACCATATATTGTGAGCTAATTGTATTAGGCCCTTTCATTTCATAGGACCATTGTTAATTTACTTTTCAATTCATTTGCATGTCATGTTGGCTCACAATTATTTGGATAATTATGTTAAGGTAACATAAGAAAGGGGTAATTAATGGATTTAATGCATATTACAACTTAATTAATCCATAAAATCAACTTAATTACCTTTCATTAAACCAAATTAGTTCACAAACCTCGGAATGGATTAGGATCAACAAACTCCCTCTCACATCATTAAATCAAATCAAAATATGAAATTAAAAATGACATTAAAGAAACTTTGGTTTGCTTTAAATGGTTTTATTTGATATGATTCTCCTTAGAAATTAATTTGATTGAATGAAATCATGTGTTTATATTTATTTATTTCTTTCCAATCATATTAAATATTGTATGTCACTTGAAATCATGCATTCATCTTTTCAAAGTTAATTGAATCAAATGGTCATCCTTTATGTAAGCTTGCATGTGTTGATTTGATTAAAAATATGTGTGGATATTATCACTATTAAATACAAATATATTTTCTTAAAAAGCTTATGAATGAGCAATAGCATATGTTGTGATGCTAGTTATAAATATATAGGAGATGCATGTGATTATACCTTAAGTGTATGAATTAAAGTCTCTTTCCCTTATTCACATGTTAATTTACATAAATATGAATGTAATGGGTATATAGCCTGGACATCCCGGGAATACGAGGCTTTAAGTAGCCCCAAGGAGGTCATTTGATTATCACACTTCCCTGGTTTAAACAACTGTACGTGCTCATTTGATTTTATTCTTATGTATCTTTAACATAAGAATTTAGATAGAGCTTTAAATCATATACCTAAATAATTCCAATAAATAAAATACAATCTTTGCATTATTTTCATCTTCTTAATTATAAATATATGTGTGTGTATTCAAGAAAAATGGGTATATAGTTTGGACATCTCGGGAATATGAGGCTTTAAGTAGCCCCAAGGAGGTCATTTGATTATCTCACTTCTCTTGTTAACAAAGGCACATACTTATTTATGTCTTTTATACATGTATGTGTGTATTTTGTTAGAGAATGATAATCCTCTTTTCTATTTAAGAAAACTTGCATTCATAATTATTTAGCCATTGGATCAATTAATCATGTATCTTTGAGCTTACTTTTCCATATCCATGTATATAAGTTTACATGTGTTCGAATGCAAATGGTTATATAGTCTGGACATCCCGGGAATACGAGGATTTAAGTAGTCCCAAGGAGGTCATTTGATTACCTCACTTCCTTAGTTAACAACAATGCGTACCTATTTAATTTTATCCATATGTATTTTGTATAAGAATTTGGATAAGGCTTTAAATTAATATGATTAAATAATCTAATGAAAGTGAAGATACAAACTTCATATATATATATATATATATATATATATATATATATATATATATATATATATATATATATATATATATATATACCTATGTGGTGAAAATTTTTAATTTCTTTAGAGAATAAAATATATACTTCCATCTTCACTCTATGCGGGATAAAATGAAGATAGAAATATACATCTCTTTCTTTTTATGCAATTTTGACACCACGTAGTTTCACAGATATTCTTATTGAGGTGATAGGGTATGACATTAAGGTGAGGTGTACTATCTCGAAAGATAGAAGTCACCACCCTACAATGGACCTAATCATCTCAACAAGAACTCCTAAGGATAGTGGGTCTGCATGTACACCAAAGATTATTCTCATACTTTACATGAAAAAGTAAAGTAGGGTTTATTTTAAACCAGGTTCATTAAGTTCTCTATAGGAGCAAACCCCCATAGTTAATTACATCCTAAGGAATGAGATTCCTTAGGAATACTCTTGATTAAGGTAAATGATCATTGTCTCCAAAGATTTTAATAGGTATGACTATCAATCGATTAGTTTATTTTGGAAGATAAAATGGGATTGATCAAAGAGGGGAGTTATTATCGAAGTCAAAGGAAGATAAGTAGGAGATGTCCACGATGCTAGGAAATCTAGTGAGCATCTCAAACTATCCTATGATTGGGCTTTATATTTTTGAAATTGATTTAATTTATTTGAGTTCAATTTTTCATTAGAAATTTAGGACTTATGATTCCACAACACAAGATTGTGGAAATACCTAAGAGGTGAGGATTTATGCTTATGGCCCACAAAAGGGAAAAATAACCTCAGAACAGATCTAGGGAGTTTTGGCGAGGGCCAAAAGCACAACCTAAATCTAAGGTGAAAAATAGGTATTTGGTTTGCCTCCACAATAGAGGACAAACCACCCGATTGCTTGGACTTACAACCGCCTGGGGGTGGCTTCCAACTAACTCCTCCTATGATTTTAAATTCATGTAGGCAGGTCATATGCTTTATGCAAGATAGCTAGGCTATTATTTATTTAAAAAGAGACTAAGTCCTTAAACTCACTCCCTAAAGAGACTAGATCATGTAAGGGTATACATTTTATTTTCATTTTTGGACAATCATTTTGACTCAGGCTAATAGGATTCATATGCCTAATGCATGAGAAATGAGATTACTAGCCAAAATTAGCGAGAAGGGAGGAGGTGTATTTCCACCATGGCTCTCAAAGGTCAAGCCAATTTTCTCTAGCAAAGGTGGAAGCCCTCCAATCAAGAGTGAAAATAATATGCATTTGTGCATGATGTTATAAAAGAAGTACTCATCCAGCTAAGGGGTTGTTAATTATTTTATCTTGATTTTTAGCCTAAGCTTTAGGTGAGGTTATGAGTTCTTTATTTTTGGTTTTGAATTATTAAATTTGGTAGAAGATTTATTTTTTCCTGAGAACCTAATCCACATCCAGGCCATACATAAAGCAAGGAAGAAACTAGAAAAAGGATGTCACTTAATGCACAAGCTAAATAAATCATCAATCAATTTATAAAGCTAGTCGCAAAAGAATAAGAGGTCATTGTGGTCGGGTACCACCGCACAAACTTGAAAAATAAACTGGGTAGCCGAGCTCTACCCTTATACAACCCAGATTACAAATGAATTACATACAATTAAGCAAGGAACTCATTATTATGGGGGGCCTTCAAGCTTCATTTCTTCATTCTTCTTTTCTTCTTTCTTCTTCTTTTCTTCTTTCTTCTTTGGTTCCTTCTTTTGGATGGTTGGAAGGTGGTTGTTCCAAAGGCTTCACATGGTACATAAGATGTAATCTTATGACCAATGCTCATCCTAATCCCCATAACAATCATTCCAAAATCTATATTATAAAAATTATATGAAAATGAAAAGTAAATCTAGCTAACACCTATAAAATAGAGATTAGCTAAATAAATCACACAAAATCCCAAACATGTATATTGGACTTATCACCCCACACATGGGTGACTAAGTCCACTATCTATTTATGCTTAGGGAATAAGCACAGAAAATTTATATTTTTATTTATCACAATGCCCCTTAAGCACAATCCCCTGCATAAAATAATTATTAGACTAAATCATCCTATCATTCATTCTATCCACATATACATCCTAGCATCCAGACTATAATATATATCACAAAATAAAAGCAAGCATCAAGCCATGCACTGCCCTAACCTAAAGCTAAAAGTGGTGACTTAGCCTAATCTATGTACTTTAGAGGATTGTGTGGCATGCTTAGCTATGAATTTAAGTTAGAATTTCCAAAGTGTGAAGAATGTTCAATCTTATAGGAGGGTTTCATTTAAATGGTTTAGTTATTTTGGGTTGATTTTATTTTATGTTTTGATTGGGTTCAAGTGAATCCTAGAATTAATTACTAAGTTATAAAGAGAGGGAAAGAGAAGAGAACTCCTCTTTCCTTCCCTAACCTATGTAATTTCTAAAGTGGATTCATATTTTAGTTTTGTTTAGTGAATGTTTTATTATGTGTTTTAATTAATCCTAAGTTTAGATAAACTCTATATAAACCTATTCAAAAGAAATGTATTTTAAGATTAAGTAGAGTGAACTAAATTCACAAAATATACATCACTTCATTTCTTTCCCAACATATATAACATGCATATGAATGAGTCCTAAACATATCTATACATACAAATGAGAATGTTTAGCACACTTTATGATGCATGCTAAGTAATTCATTTAAGAAAATTTGAATGTTTATGATGCATGATTTTCATTAAGTAGCAAAGGGGTTTTTTATCCAATTTTCACATGCACATATGAATGTATGAAAGGCATAAGTGAGTACGATGCCATTATTAACCAGGGGTGTAAGGTACAAGACCTACTTAGGGCTACTTAAAGCCTTGCAACCTCGGGGTTGTCCAGATTAATATATCACTTTCCTTAAATACAAGAATGTGTACACAAGAAATGAATGGAAAAGAAAGAATGCAAAAGTTTATATTAGTTGATTTATTTTTATTTATATAATTTATATGTACAAGTATAGGTATTCTTCTTAAGTAATAGCATAGGAATGAATAGGATATGGAATTAGGCAAGTGTTAGGTTCTTTTTAAATGAACTATACACTTTGCCAAATCTTATTCAAAACTATACTAAAAGAGAGGAGAAAGAAAACCTACACTGAGCACATCCTCTTTTTTTTACATGAAACTTATAAGTAAGATATAAGTAGCACACTTTAAATTTTGATAATTGATTCATATATTTTAAAAATAATTTGGATTTAATAGTGATAATAGCCACTCATATTCTTACTTTAGCCAACACATGCAATTTGACATAAAGGAAATATTTTCATTTTAACTTCAATTTTTGAAAAACATGAATGTATGAAATCATATGGCACACATATTTAGTATGTTGGAGAAGAACTAAAGTAATGAAAGCATGTAAACACATTCACCTTAATTAATTCCTAAATATAATCTTATGAAATAAGAAAGTCTAAAGCAAATCCAAGTTTATTTAATATGATTTTCATTTGATTTTTGAATTTGATTTAATTTTGAAAATATGAAGTGAGTTTCTGTTTAACCCATTCCCACATGTGTTTGATATTTTTATTCAATTTTAGGTGATTAGATATTCATTTTATATTTTGATTAGGTTAAGGTATGAATTAAGCATGTTAATTACCCTTACGCACCACCTTAGCATAGTTAATCAAATAATTATGAGCCAATGAGATGACATAAAACCTCACAAGAAATTTAAATTTTTAATGCACCTAGGAAGAAAGTGGCCTAATGCAATTTGGATCATGATTAATGATTAATTAAGTAAAAAGGTTTAACTTAAGTAATTTCAAAATACCCCTCTCACATATGAGTTGAATTTTGATTTTCTTAATTGAACTTAGGCTCTTGAACACCTAAGCATCTACCCTAAGTAGATTAATTGAGTTCTATAAAGTTTTATAATTTTAAGAAATTAATTAAGAGAGTAATTAGTGAATTAACTCTTAATTAAGAGAGGATTAAGAAAGAAAAGGGGTTTAAGGAATAGCTTAGGGGAAATGCCCCAAAATTATTTCCTAAACCTCCTATTCATTGAAACAGACCTTAATCAACTTCAACAAAGGATTAAACCACTAATCAAACCCTTAATTATCCTTAATTACATTAAGGGAATAATTAGGATATGAATTAGCAATTTTCCAAATTAAGCAATCAATAATTCTCAAGAAAATTAGGGAGGCAGAAGTCATCCCCCAAAATATACTCAAGAAGTTTGGGAATAATTAGTGAATTAATTAAATGGTAATTAGCAAATTAAGATTCTTAATAAAACCTAAATTCAAAGAAAATAAGTATTAAAAATTAATCAAAATCAATTTTAGAATATTCTGTGTTCAATTATCTTTCTAATGCAATTTATTTCATATTTTTTTAATTTTCTAGGTTGAGATATGAATTTTAGAAGTTTAGGTAATTAATTAGAATTATTTAAACCCTAATTAAATCCTTAATCCCTACGATGTGCCATGCATTAGCTGACGCGGCATCCCTTTACACACGGCGCCTTCCCATTGGATACTTAAAATGTCCCATTGTAGGCCGCAGTGGCAGCTTTTCCCTCGCCATCAATCAAGGAGACTACCGAGATTAAAGCTGCGGATCAGAGGGGATAAAATAGGATATAAAGTGTGTTTTAATCTTGACCGTCCATCCAAAATGTGTGGAGATCCTTCCCTGCAAACTCTTATGAGCCATGGAGACCGTCCATGTTCTAGGCCTTGATCCGAGCTCGATTGAGCTCAGATTGGGATGAAACTCAACCCACACCATCAACATGTATCCTAGTTCACATCTAATGGTCAAGATCTTATGCCATTAATATTTCTTTCACAAAGCTCCACACCACATTGAGTTTAATGGTCAAAAAATGGCATACCTCACCGAAGGTGATCACCGGCCGATTCCCTTGGAGAAGCTTCATCTGGTTGAGAGGAAGCTTTGGTGAAAGTTTGAGGGGCTGAGGTTGAGTGGATCTTCCTATGGGTCACCTCCTCCTTAGCTTGAGCTCGGTTTTGATTGAATTGGATCTCCTCTTGCTTCAAGAACTTGGAAGAGAGCTTGGGTGCACTCGACTTGGTCCTCTGATGAAGCTTGAAGAGGGAATTGAGTGGAGTTTGAGTGTGGATAAAGTTGGCAATTCACTGAACCTCCCCTATTTTTACTTAGGAAAAATTGAGAAGTTGCAAATTGAATCTCCCTCTAGGAAGCTTAGGATCACTTGCCAATGGCTCCTTTGACTCTCTAAACTTTAATCGACTATGGCTCTGTTAATTTTCAAATGAATTAGGGGGAGTATATCTCCCCTTTAGCAATCGGATGGTCGAGCATAAGCTTGTCATTTTGATCCAATTGCTAAGATTGAAAGGGTTGTTTGAGCTGTTAGAGCTATCCTTGAGTTCGATTTGGCCAGAGGAGTGGGAATATGAACTTCCCATGTGCTCAAAACAAGTGGAGGCATGATTCCCATGTGGCCATTTCAAGGGGAGTGGTCGGTTTGGCCATTGGATCAAGCTGGGCTGACCCAAACCCATTGGGTTGGGTTCACCACCCTCCCTAGTGTTCACTTGACCTATTAGGAGAGTATCAAGTAGGTATGAAGAGGATTTGACCAAATTCTAAGTGGAATTGGCCAAAATTTATTCTATGGCCTAGGGGTAAAATGGTCATTTGATTGATTTTGAATTTGGATATGTTGGGTATGTTGAGAAAATAGGTTTGGCCAAGTTTCATTGGATTTGGAGTTCATTTGGTATGGCTGGTATGTTGACCCATTTAGGTCAAAATGGGTCAACTTGGGTCAAGTTGACAAATTGGTCAAATTGGGTCAAACCAAGGGTTGGGTCAAGTTCATATGACCATTTGAAATGTTTTGGTTAGGTTTGAATTTGGTTCATATGATTTCATTTAGGTCAAATGGGTCAAGTTGACCAATTTGACCCATTTGACCTATTTGAGCTAGGTCATGGGTAGGTTTAGGTTTGGTTAGTCATATGAAGTGGATTGGTATCTTTATTTTCAATCAATTTTGGTTAAGTTTGAATTTGGCTCAATATGACCCTTTAGGTCAAGTTGGGTTCAAGGTCAATTGGGCTAGGTTAGGTCTAGTTGGCCAATTGAGGCTTTGGTCAAGTTCAACAAGTGATTTGAATGAACTTGACCCATTGGTTTCAATCAATTTGGCTTAGATCAAGTTTTGACACATTTTGACCTATTAGGTCAAGTTGGGTCAACTTGGGTCAAGTGACCAATTGGGCTAGGTTAGGCTCAAATATTGACTTGGTCAAGTTCAAACATAGGTCATGAATGAACTTAGATCAATGGTTTCAATCAATTTGGCCTATAGTAGATTTTGGCTATGTTGGGTTTCATTTTGGCTAAGTGTTGACTTGGTCAACCCTTAGTTTGACTTGTTTGACCCAATTTGAGTGATTGATTGTCCTCATGATGATTGTTGATCATGATGAGGCATGGGTGAGTTTGATTCAATCCAATTTGATTAGATTAGAATTTGGCTCATATGGGTACTTTGGGTCAAGTTTGGGTCAAATGACTTGGTCAAAGCTTGATTTGAGTTTGATTGAACTTGTATATGGACTTATGATTGAAATATAAATCCATTTGCAAGTGGTTTGAAGTCAAATGGGTTTTGATTCATTTGACAATTTCAAGTTCAAAGGGTGAACATGAAATGGATTTTGGCTTGATTTTTAATTGAGTTTTGGTTAAGTGATTGAAGTTTGTATTTATATTTGGATTCATGATTGAAGGATTGATTGAATCATGAAGGAAAATCAAGAGTTTGGCTTGATTTGAAGTTGATTTGGCTAAGTTCAAGATTTTGACTTGAAAGGCTTAGGTTAGATTTTGAATGAATTTGTGTTTGATTTTTGGAGTTGGTTTTGTTGTTTGAATTTATATTTCATTTATATATGTGAATATAAATGAGAATATAAATGGGTTATGAGAAAATTTCATGAATTTGGAGTGATTTGATCATGAACTAGGCTAAGTCCTTAAGAGGAAATTAAGGGACTTAGAAAATATTTGGAGTTTGGATTTGATTTTTTAGATTTTGATTTGATTGATTTGAATTTATATTTCATTTATATATGAGAATATAAATGAGTTATGAGAAAATCTCATGAGTTTGAGGTGATTTGATCATGATCTAGGCTAAATCCTTAAGAGAAAATTAAAGTGACCTAGGAAAGATTTTGAATTAGGAATTTGAATTTTGGATTTGATTTGATTGAGTTGAATTTATATTTCATTTATATATGAGAATATAAATGAGAATATAAATTAGTTATGAGAAAATCTCATGAATTTGAATTGATTTGAAGATGATTTTGGCTAAGTCCTTAAGAGAGAAATTAAGGACTTAGGAAATATTTGGAATTTGGAATTTCAATCATGGATCTCAATCATATGTTTCAATCATGGGTTTCAATCATGTGTTATTGATTTGAGTTTGGAGAAAATCAATTAGGCTAGAATTGATTTAGGTTTGATGTTGATTTGGAATTTGACTTGAATGAAGAAAGTAAGGAAAGTGGTTCAAGCTATAGGGTAGGAAAATTTTCCTAACACCCCTAAGGCATGACCTACTCCTAAGGCTAACTCTTCTAAGTCTCTAGGGTTAGGTTGAGTGTCCACCTAATCACTAGATGTGTCTTAGGACTAAGGATCTCTTAAAGTCTAAGAGGAGTCTTATGTCTAAGATGGAGGGGTTGAAAGCTCATTCTAAAAATGAGGTCAACAACCTCCATCATATAAGTGTGCCAAAACATGTTGCATGTATAGATATAATTAGGATTAAAATCACATGCATGTTATATGTGATGAAAATGAGCGATTTAACATATGTCATGTGATAGTAATTCAATTAGATTAATCTTAAGATGCCTCTCACATTCAATAGGATTATTTAAATTGAATCTAAACTTAGGATTAATTTAAAATGTGTGATAAGCCATTCACTAAAGAGAACTAAATCAAATTAATGTACTTTAGAAAGTGGCTTAAGGTGGGGATAAAAAATGGCAATCCTCTTTCTTCTCTTTACAACACTTAGTTGTTAAGTGTAATCAAATGAAACAAAGGAAAACATAAATTAAAATTCTCAAATCAATTAAATAACTTCAAGAGAAGCCAACCTTTTGTGTTAAATTGAATCTTTCTACACTTAGAAAATACAACATTAATGCTTAGTTGAGACATACCACACAAGCCTTAACACCCACATTAGAATTAAGTTACCACTTCTAGCTTTATGTTAGGACGGTGTTTGGTATGATGTATGTTTTGATTTGTGATGTATTATTGTAGACTGGATGTTAAGGTGCATGCCTCGTAGACTGAATGTTAGGTCATTCTTAACCTAATCATGTTTTATGCAGAGGATTATGCTTAAGGGGATGCTTAAAATAAATATAAATGCTCTCTTTGCAGGTTTCTTAAACCCCTAAGCATAATCCAAGCTAAGAAAGGTGGGCTTGGTTACCCATGTCCAGAGTGCTAAGTTCAAATTATAAGTATAACATCTTTGGAGTGTATGTATGCCTAGCTAACCTCTTTTTTTCAGGTATAGTTAGATTTACTTTTCTTATTTTTAATGTATTTTTGCATTAGTAATTAGGATTAGTGTTATGGGAGATTAGGATGAGCAATGGCTAGAAGGTTTTGTCCTAGGGTGTCATGTGATGCCTTCAAGTCCACCAAATCAAAGGGAAAAGAAGCAAGGAAAAATGAAGACATGAAGAATGAAGACTCCCCATAGCACTTATTCATTAATAAAATTGTAATTATTCTTTCATATAATAAGAGTGAGCTCCTACCCACCTTTTTTTTCTCTTTTTGCGGCGACCGACCGATCTGCCTATTATTCTATGGTAGCTATTATTTGATGTTATGTTTAAATTATGCATTAAAAATAACATGTTTTTCATACTTATGATTGATGTTTTAATGTGGGCATGTGATTAGGCTCTTAGGATAAAAATAAATTTTCTACCCAACTATAACTCATAATTAAAGTTTTGAATAATTCATAATCTCACCATAAAGTCTATACATTAAATAAGATAATTAAAAGATTTAGCAACCCCTTAACTGAATGGTTGAATGTTTCACAACATGCATATCATATTATTTCATTCTTCAAAATAGGGGATTTCCATCGTTACATGATAGGGGAATGCTTGACCTGTGAGGCCATCCATTATTGTGAAAAATTTCTTGCTGATTTAGCCAAGAATCTTATTTCATCATGCATATAGGCATCAAAATCCTAAATCCTTTTGTCCAAAATGAAATGTCAAAATTGGAATAAAATTTAAAAGATTTTTTATTAGATTAAGTCATTATTCATACCACTCACAGTGTCTTTGAGTGGGTTTAAGGACTTTAGTCTCTTTCTAAATTAATAATAGCCCAACCATCTTGCAATTTCATATAGGACCACATGATTTTAAAATCATAGGAGGAGTTTGCTACCGCCACCCGTGATGGTTGTAAGTACGAGTTGGTGATTTATCCTCTCTTATGGAGGTAAATCTTATGCCCATCTTCGCTTAGATTTAGGTCGTGCTTTAGCTCGTACCAAAGCTACCTAGATTTAAGATCCGAGGTAGTCTTTTCCTTCAGGCTACAAGCATAAATCATCACCTCTTAGGTATTCCCACAACCTTGTGTTGTTGGATTATAAGCTTTAATAATCTAATGAAATTTCAACTCAAATAAAATAATTCTCTTCAACTTCAAATATATAAAATCCAACCATAGGATATATTGGAATGCTCACTAGGTTTTCTAGTGTCATGAGCATTCCCTACTCATCTCCTTTGGCTTCCAAAATAAGTCTGTCCATTTGATCTATCATGATTGATTTTTCAAATATAGTCAATCCTTTGATACTAACATTAAAATCTTTGTAGACCCTAATTATCTACTTTAATCGAGAGTATTCCTATGAAATTCACCATCCTTTGGATGTAATTAACTATAGAGGCTTATCTCCATAGGGAAATTTAGAACCTAGTTTAATATAAACCCTAATTTATCCATCCATGTAAAGCAAGGAAAAAATTATCTGGTAAATTTGAAGACCCATCATGCCATAGGAACTAGTCGAGCAAGAATGAAACATCCCCCAAGCCCTTCGACCACCAGATGACCGGCTTCAATCAACACCGACCATATACGCTTCAGGTGTTGGCCTTCCAAGCAAACTACCTCAAATTGGAGCTCGTGTTGATCAGTATAACTTCGTCTCCCCTAGACAAAGCTTCCTCAATCGGATTTGGCACTGATCTTGAGCTCTGGTGAGGTATGCCATTGAAACTAATCCTTAGGCAAAAATGAGTTAGAGCTTTTTGAAGAAAATTTGCATCTCGTACGATCTTGGCCATTGGATCCCTTCGGATCCTCCTTACAAAGGTGTCGGATCGATTTGAGATCGATTCGAGCTCGGGTGAGCTTGAATCGATCAAAGGAATGCGGACAATGTTCATCTTTCGTCGATCGATAGACGAGGGATCACGCACCGTCCATTCCGCATGATTGGAACGGACGGTCATGATTAAATCCATTAGAATTATCATGTTTTATTCTTTAGCATTGCAGGTTTAATCGTGGTTGTCAGATCGACGGTCGAAAAGCGTTCGCCACCCACGCAAGCTCTAACTCATTATTTTAATAACAAATCTGCGGTCACATGGAAAGCACCATATCGCCACATGGCAACATGGGATTAAGATTTAATTAGCTTGATTAATGTATTTTAATGGGATAACTTCTAAAAAATTATAACTTATAAAAAAGTCATAAAAACACAAATAAATACTCATTTTAAAGGTATTTCAGAGGACAATTTATTAAAAATAATTTTAATTAATTTTGAATAGTAGTTAGAGCTTAATTAAGGTTTAATTAAAAAAATTAATTAACTTAATTACTCTTTAATCACTTAAGTAATTAATCCCAAACTTTGTGGGTTAATTCAATGGGATGACCTCTGCATCCCATAATTTTTTGGGATTTGTTGCTTAATTAAGCTTTAATTATCTTTCTAAGTTAATTAATCATTAATTAATCACATGAACAGTAAAATGCCAATTAATTAAGTGGTTAATCACTATCTAACAGTGAATGAACTAATGGAATGGGATTGAGGTCCCCAATCTATTTTCTAAGTTAATTTCATTAATCAAACTAATTAAGACTTAATTAACTAATTAAATTACTTAATTAATTAAATTAAAATCATAATCATATCAAAACTTAATTAAATAATTCTTGGGTAGATCTTTAGGTGTTCAATAACCTAAAGAGGTCTAATAGAAATTATGATCAACCCATGTGCTGGGTAAGCCATAAGAATACTTAATTAAGTTTCCTAAGCTTAATTAACCATTAATTGTGAGCCAATTGTATCCCCTTTCCTTTCTTAGGATCATTGCCAATTTTATTTCCAATATGCATACCATGTTGGCTCATAATTGTTTGGGAAATTATATTAAGGCAATATAGGAAAGGGTTAATTAATAGATTTAATACATATTACAACCTAATTAACCCATAAAATCAACTCATTTTTTTAATTAAATTAAATCAATTAACAAACATGGAATGGGTTAGATCATCAAACCTTTTCTCACATCCTTAAATCAAATCAAAACATGAAATTAAAAAATTACATTAAAGAAATTTTGGTTTATTTTAAATAATTTTATTTGATATGATTATCCATTAAATATGATTAAATGAAATCATGTGTTTATGTTTATTTATTCCTTTTCAATCATGTTAAATGTTGTATGTCATTTAGTGTTCTTTATTTTTTGGATGGGGGACACCACATGATCGTAGGGTACTTATTGAAGTGATGAATTAGGGTATGATGTACTATCTAAAGATAGAGGCATCACCCTTCAATGGACCTAATCACCTAATAAAGACTCCTAAGGCATGATGAGCCTCAATATACTGAGATTTATGCTTACATGGATGAATAAAGCTTTATATTAAATCGGGTTCTAAAGATTCATAGGAGGCAAGCCTCCATAGTTACATCAAAAGGTGACTGACAAAGTAGACAATTAGATCTCTAAAGATTTTAAGGTTAGACTATCAAAGGATTATATATTTAAAAAATCAATGAGATAGATCAAATGGAGAGACTTATTTAGAATCCAAAGGAGATGAATAGGGAATGCTCATGATACTATGTTGAGCATTCTAATTTATCTTATACATTATATATTTGAAAGTGAAGAGAATTATTTTTGTTTGAAGTTTATTAGCAAAGGCTTATAATCCACCAACACAAGATTATGGAAATAAAAGCGGTGAATTTATGCTTATAGCTCAAGAAAATACCTCGGATTAAATCTAGAGCTTTAGAAGAGCTAAAGCATGACCTATCAAGCAAAGGTACAAAAGTTTACCTCCACAAGAGATGATAATCATGTTGTTTCCAACACAGTGGTCTTTATGATTTTAAAATAATGTATGAAATAAGATAGTTAGTTGTTATTTATTTAGAAAAGAGGCTAAAGTCCTTAAACCCACTCCCTAAGAGATTAGAGCATGAGTGGTATGAGTAATGACTTAATCTAATGCACAAATCTTTTAGTTTTATTCTATTTTTGACACTTCATTTGGACAAAGGCTTTAGGATTTTGCCTACATGCATGATGAAATAAAAATTATTACGAGAAAGGGGTGTTTTCCAACATAAGAGGATGCCCCTCACTACTATCGCAAGGATGAAAATTTCTATTTTTAAAAAGTAAAATAATATTATATGCATCGTGAAACATTCAACCATTCGCCTAAGAGGTGCTAAATTTTAATTATCATGATTTACATCTTAGGCTTTATGGTGAGGTTATGAGTTGTAGAAAATTTTAGTTATGAGTGGTTACTTGGGTAGAAAATTTATTTTATCTTAAGAGCCTAATCTCATCCAGGCTGCACATTAAAGCATCAGTCATAAGAAAATATGAAAAGTATGTCATTTTTAATGCACAATTTAAACATAACATTAATCAATTTTATAGTTATCCAAAAAGAATAAAAGGTCGGTACCAATACAACCCGAAAAGAAAAAGATTTCTACCTTATACAACCCAGAATTACAAAATAATAATTATAATTTATAAATGAATAAGTGCTATGGGGTCTTCTTCATTTTTTTTCCTTTCCTCCTTCTTCCTTCTCTTGATTTGGATGGTGCTTGCTTCAAGGGAATCACATGGCCTCCTGGAGAAAGCCTTCTAGCCACTGCTCATCCTAATCCCCATAACACTAATCCTAATTCCTAATATGAAATTACATTGAAAATAGAAAAATAAATCTAACTACATCTGCAAAATAAGTGTTAGCTAAACACACATACATTCCTAAGCAGATATATATTTTTTGAACTTATCACCCTGCATGTGGGTAACCAAGCCTACAAATAGAGCATTTATATTTATTTTTAAGCATCCCCTTAAACACTTGGGGGTTTAAGTAACCATGCTTTAGACTGGATGGTAGGCCGATATTAGCCTAATCATATTTTCTGTAGGAGATTGTGCTTAAGGGGATGCTTAAAAATAAATATAAATGCTCTCTTTGTAGGTTGCTTAAACCCCTAAGTATAATCCAAGTTAGAATAGCCAGGTTTAGTTACCCATGTGTGGTGCTAAGTTCAAAATATATATATCTACTTGAGAATGTATGTGTGTTTAGCTAACACTTATTTTGTGTAGTTAGATTTAGTTTTTTTATTTTTAATATAATTTTCCATTATGAATTAGGATTAATGCTATGGGAGATTAGGATGAGCAGTGGCTAAAGGGCTTAGTCTTGTGATGCCTTGGAGCACAAACCAAATCAAAGAAGGGGTGAAGAATGAAGACCCCGTAGCATGTATTCATTCAAAGTATAATTATTCTTTCATATATCGGGTTGTATAAGAGTAGAGCTCGGCTACTCATCTTTTTTTTTTGTATGGTACTCAACCGCACCAGCCTTTCTTTTGTGATAGTTATAAAATTGATTGATATTATGTTTAAAAAATGCATTAGAAATGATATGCTTTTTATAGTTTCTTATGATTGATGCTTTAATATGTGTCTTGGATGCGATTAGGCTCTTAGGATAAAATAAATTTTCTATCCAAGTAACCACTCATAACTAAAATTTTCTATAACACATAACCTCATCATAAAGTCTAAGCATTAAATAAGATAATTAAAAGATTTAGTAACCCCTTAACTAAATGGTTGAATGTTTCACATCACGCATATCATATTATTTCGCTCTTGGGGGATTTCCATCCTTGCACGATAGGGGAATGCTTGACCTGTGAGGGCATCCTTGTGGTGAAAAATACTCATTCTTGCTGATTTAGCCAATAATCTACTTTCATCATGCATATATGCATCAAAATCCTAAAGCCTTTATCAAAATTAAATGTCAAAATTGAAATAAAATTTGAAAATTTTTTGCATTAGATTAAGTCATTATTCATACTACTCATGTTTTAGTCTCTTAAAGAGTGAGTTTAAGGACTTTAGTCTCTTTTTTAAATAAATAACAGCCCAACTATCTTGCAATTTCATATGACCAGACCACATGATTTTAAAATCATAGGAGGTGTTAGACTACCACTGAGGCAAAAGTCCAAGTTGGATGGGTTTACTCTCTCTTATGGAGGTAAACCATTATGTCCACCTATCACTTAGATTTATGCTTTGGCACTAAACCTCCCTAAATTTAGGATCAGGTAGGGCTTCCTTCCAGCCAAGCATAAATCCTCACCTCTTAGGCATTTCCACAACCTTGTGTTTGTGGATTATAAGCCTTAGCAATCTAATAAAATTTAACCCTAACAAATAAATATTTTCATTTTCATATATATAAAACTCAATCATATGATAGATTGAGATGCTCACTAGTTTAGTATCATGAGAATTCCTACTTTTTCTCCCTTTTGATTCCAAAATAAGTCTTCTCCTTGAACTTTTCTAATTGATTTCCCCAAATACAACCAATCCTTTGATAGTCTAACCTTAAAATCTTTGGAGATGATGATTATCTACTTTAATCGAGAGTATTCTTAGGAAATTCCAATCCCTAAGATGTAATTAACTATGGAAGCTTGTCTCTATAGGGAACTTTAGAAACTGGTTTAATATAAACCCTGCTTTATTCATCCATGTAAAGCATGGACAAAATTTATGGTATATTCGAAGACCCGTCATACCTTAGGAGTCCTTATTAGGTGATTAGGTCCATTGAAGGGTGATGTCTTTATCTTTCGAGATAGTACATCATACATCAATGTCGTACCCGATCACTTCAATAAGTGCCCCCTACGATCTGCGTGATGTCCCCTCACATCCAAAAATAAACACCATAGATATTTAGTTGATCTATAAGATTTTTTTTTTTTAGTTGGCCTACAAGGTTATGATTACGTCTTATTAAAAAAATTGAAAGTTATCTCCCTCCTTGTGTCAATTCACTTTTTCATTGTGTAAAATCTATTTAAATTCCTTAGCAGAAACAATAATGAGGTTATATTAAATCAATTTGACTTAAGAAATAAGACCTTGATTCAAGGGGCTCTCAATTAATTGTCAAATCTTACTTTGATCTTCTCTGAGTTTTTTTTTTTTACCATGTTTTCAAAAAAAAAAAGACCATTCCAAACTATATTCTTGTGTCTAGTCTTTGACACTTCTAAGTTTATTCAAAAGGACTATTAATGAGATTCACATTGTCAAAAGAATTTCAAACATTAAATGCCAATAATATCTTTAAATTCATCACATTTGGCAAAAAACTTTTATAATGAAATCTGTGATTCACCTTGGAGAAACGACTAATGTAAATAGTAAATGTGAATGATCTAAGCAAAGCAAAGCAAATGTCTTGTAGTAAGAAATAGAAAATTGATCTAATCAAAAATCATTAATAATAGAAAGATGCTAGGTCTCCACAAGTCTCAAAGAGTTATCATACAAAAAAATATTTTTGAACCTTTTAAACAGATAGGACTAAGTGAACCAATTTAGAAAGATACAATTTAGAGAGAAAAAATGATAAAAAAAACTTATCATTAGCAACCAATAATTCTTTATCTGAAAACTAAGACCAAGTTTGATAGTATTGTGTTAGAAATTTAATATGATATAATAAAAAAATCATATAATTGGACTGAATATAGCTAGTCATATAGCATATGAGCTAAACATTAACGTCTATGTAGAGGAACTACGAGTGAGCTTGACATTCTAGCCAAGCACACTAAACAAATTCTTGTAGCTGGAACTTCTAATCAATTGGCATGCATCTTAGGCGGGTTGACAAGTATTTTAAACGAGTTTTCTAAGTGGCTGGGCTAGTGACTATGTAAGCCCCTTGGCAAAGTTTAACATTTAAGTACTGATGGTTGAATTAAGACAAACACTTAGGCGACTTATCAGTAAAGTACCTTAATTAGGCTACTTCTAAGACTTTGATCAAGTTTAGAGCAGATTAGTTCTTAATTTGCTTCATCTGGTTAAAATCCAATCTCCATCAACAAGTTCTTAAACCTAGTTTAGAAACTGATTATCTTGACCCAGAAAAAGTAATAAACATCCATAAAGCAATTCCATTTGAATCTTAATTTTCCAAAATACTCACATAACTTTCATTAAAAATCATCCATCTACTCTATGCTCACGAGATATAGTTCCATGTCTATACATACATAATTACCTTAACAGTACATTCAACATATATCACTTGAAGAGACATTCTCTAGTAACTGAGTGCCTCAAGAACTAAAATCACACTACGTATTGCTATATTGTGTTTCAGCATATTAATAATATACATGATATTATATATGAATTCACTGAATTTTTTCAAAACTTTTTTTTTTTTTCAGAACCTAAAGTTCTTGCCCTCGAAGGTTTGTCCAAACTGCCAATTTGAAGGGACGACGTGCCATGAGGTGGAGCGGCGGCCGTCGCTGGCAGTGACTCTGAAGGTGAGAGAACGGCCGATGAGCATAGCATTGGTCTGCCAATGTTGGCCCCAGTATGCATCAATGTCATCCATGGAAGCCTGTGGGCTTTCACCTGAACCATGGCGGATGTCACCGGCTCCGGCGACATTCCAGACTAGGATCAGATTGAAGTATGGGTTGCCAGTAATGGTGAACCGGATTCCTCCTTGTTTCTTGCATGGAACCCTGAACACACATGCAGAAATAAATCGTGTATAAAATATCAATATTATGACTATATATACCTCGAAGTTCTAATACTGCATTTCGATTTTAAACAAGCCATACTTTTTAGAGGGAGAAGTTAACTAATACTGTGGAGATCTCACCTTCGATAAGAGACAGGGACAATGCCGGCTTGATATTGTGCGATATGGAGAAACGCCGGCTGAGTAAGGTCGAAATGAGGTCGCGGTGGATTGCACCAACCGCCATTGTCGCTGGCGAGGTTGTAGTTTGGCGGGCAGTAATTGGTGGCGGTGACGAAGAGGGAAGGATTGCTTGGGTTGCACCACTTGGGATCATCCACGCACTTTATCTCGTAGCAGGCTCCGCACGAGAGCCCATCGTCGTACAGCGCCGTGCTCAACGCCGTCTGTAAGCCGTAGCCTTGCGCCACGGTGTCGGAATACCCGCACGCGCCACCTACTTTTTTGCAGTGTACGTATACACATGATTATGAATTAAGAACGTGAAGAATTGGAGAAGAATTTGATTAAGAATAAATTTTTAAAATAAGTATAGTTTAAAATATAATTAATGATTTAAGTATCTTAAAAATAAAATTTAAATATAGTTATATTACATTTACGGTACTTTATCATCACTTACGTGGTTAACTTAAGCGACTACTTATGTCTTACAGATCTGAAATAATTTAAAATAATAGTTAATATAAAATTCGTTTAGCGGTTGACTTAAAACCAAATTGATAAGCGGTATAATTTTATTTTTAAGATACTTAAATTATTAATTATGTTTTAAATTATAATTATTTTAAAAATTTCTTCTTTGATTAAGGGAAAGGAAAAAATTAGTGGAAGAGTGATTCTTTGAAATATATTATTATTTTTTCCAGCAGGGTTTAAATTTGTATTTAGAAGCCTTTGGTTTGTTTGCTAATTATGAATTAAAAACACATTAGTTTTTTAATGAAAGAAGTTATATTATGATGTTAATATTACGTGTTGCTCTGTGTTTTGATAAAATTATATATATATCACCAAAATCTCATATATTTATATATTTTACATCTAAATTTTGATATTTATATTTTATACTTATATATGAATGAAAAGGTGATAATAGTTATATTTTTTAGGTGATGTTAAAAATTTAAATGTTAAGCATATAAATATTAAAATTTAGGTATTAAATATGTAAATATATAAAAATCATGTAGTATGTAAATAAAGTTATTAAGTAGTGCAAGACACCTAAATAAAAACATTTATATCATGATTTTTTTATCATTCTTTTTAGAAATTTGGACAAAAATTTACTTTCAGGCATTGATCTTCTACGCATTTAAATATTTGTGTTTTTTTTACAAAATGTATCATAATTAAGTATTCTAATATTTTATCTTTTTTTAATAAGCATTTCTATTAAAAAATATTTTAACAGGATTATCCACAAGCCACATTCTTGTGAAACAAATTTGTAATTTTTTATTTTTATTTTATTTTTTATTTATTTATTTATTTATTTTTTGCAAATAAAAAAGTTAGTCCATGTTGAAGGAAAAAAATTGACTGGCTCAAAACATAAATCATTTATTTTTTAATTTTGCAAAAACATTTTTTGCGAAAATCAATTTCGTATCCATGATTATCTACATTATTTTTTTATAAACTTAAAAGAAAGTAACAAAATTATCCTTCATAAAAATATAATGGATTCCAAGAAGGGTAATGTTATCTATCCCAATCTAAACTTAACTCATGGAATTTTCATCTTATTTAATTTGTCTGATTTTAGAATAAGTAATTAATGGTGGTACGAATGAGGTAAATATTAAAAAAGTAAATGCCTAAAAAATATCATTTAATGATAATTACAAAAAAAAAGAGATTTACATTTATAACACATAATTCTTATTATATATTTAAATATATAATATAGTACATAAATTTTCATATTTATTTTCATAATATTTTACTTTCATAATCATAACAAAATATATTTTTAAAAAATATTTATGATACTTTTTCATTTAATACAACAGATTTGAATGTTATATAAATAAATGTTAAAGTTTATTATTAAGTATATAAACATATAAAAATTGAAATATGTTATGTAAATTCTTTAAAAAAAAAACTTTTGACTTTGGGACTATTCCTCTAAAATTTATGAATAAGCGACTACTCTATTCATTAAAGATTTTATACCATTTAGACTTTCACCAGCATCCTTAATACATGTCAAAATTTAAGAGAATTTTTCCTAAAAATGCAGATATTTTGCAAGAAAAAAACTATAAATAATAAAAAAATTAAATATTATACATGAATTGATTTATATAAAATGTGTGATATGTTATGTCAGTCCTAAGAAAACTGTTGATTTTGGGACTAATCCTCTAAAATTATGAATAAGCTACTATTCTCAAATTAAAGATTTTGATACCATTTAAACTTTTCCACTGCATCCTAAATACATTTCAAATTTTCAGAGAAATTTATTATTAAAAATGCAGATATTTTACCCCCAAAAAAAAAAAATCCAACGTTAACTTATTTCTATTTTCATTGAAGAATGCTACGATTTGATTACCTCTAGTATCAGAACCATCGCTGCCTCCATAGAACGTATGCGGGCGTGGTATGCGAACTTAATGTGCAGCAGGAGCAAATCTGACCAAGGCTTCCGGTGAGGAAAAGGCCGCCGGAGCGAGCTGGACCGGCCATGATGGCGGTGCTTGCCGGAAACTTCGCCGGAAACTATCGTTACCAGAAGCAGCAAGAACAATAAAATGCAACGTAGAAAACTCGCAACGAGTTGGTCATGGTGCTGGTTGTGGATATATTCCGTGTGTTTTCTTGAGGAAAGTAAAGTTCTGGTTACGTATATATAGTGGTGATGAATTGTTTTTAAGTCATATTCACCATTTATTTTGAAGGCTGAGTTTTTCCATTAATTAGGAGGAATGGAGTGATTGTCTCTTAGCCGGTAGTTTTTTAAACTTCTTTACAAGTGTATGGTTAATTTGGGTGTGTGGCTATGCTTTTTCTATGGCAAAGGTTATGGTTCTAAGCGAAGGATATGAAATAAAATAAATAAGATTTTTAGTTTAATATAATGATTGTTTTTCTTAGTGTAGATGAGTAAAGTCAAGCAAGGATACTTTTGATTTGAGCTTGAATTTGATGAGTTAAGAAAGTTTAAGCTTAGTTTTTGAGCTGATTTATTAGCTATCTTTTTTTATTATGAAAGATAAATAATCGATGATTTAAATTTAGATAGATATTATGATAAATAATAACAAAATAATGAGAAATTAGAATAGATGTAAAAAAAATAAAAAAATAGATATATATAATTTTTTAAATTTGTACTTAAATATGACATATATTATATTTTAAGCAAAAAATTATATTAATATATTTTAAATAAGTTATCCCAACTATTCATTGCTTAAACTTAAGCAGAAATACTAGATATATAACATATATGTATATGTATATATATATATATATATATATATATATATTATTATATATATATGTATATTATTATATATATATATTAATTATTATTATATACATATTACATATGTATATATATATTGTATATTACGCATATGTGTACGTATGATATGTAATAATGTGTTAACATTTGTATGTAATGTATACGCAATAACATTGTACAACCAGCAATACAGCATTATTTATTATAATGTAATATTATTGTATATTATATATGTTATATATATATGCAATATAACGTAATAATAAGCATGAATAATAATAAATACTGTAATGATATGTAACATGTTGTGTTATTATTTTGTATTATTACATATAAAATATTATATGTTACAAAATAATAATAATAATACGTCAATGACAATAATATTTCGTATTATTATATATACGTATTATATGCAATAATAATGTTATTAATAATTAATACATGTAATATAAATATGGTATTATTGTTAACATAATATACATAATAATAAAGCCATATTAATGCGTAATGTACAATATTACATTGTATGCGTAATAACCAATCGTATTAATCGTACGTATTGTATTATACATTGATAAATATTATATTATTGTGCGTATGTGTACAACATATATATAATACAAAACCAACAATATTGTATTGCGTATGTATATATATATAATATATTATATACACATATATATATATATATATATATATATATATATAAGATGATAACTACATTGTAAACCAAACACTTTCTTTTCTTTTAAGAAAAACGATCTTAGTCTCCCTTAACATCTAATATTATTGTTATTGACTTTAAATTTTGGACAAATTCAATATATTTGTCAATGATTATTGATCCAATAAGGCATTATTGACCTTATCTATGTTATTTGTCTTTAACATCAAGTTAACATGTTTTACTGTGCCAACTTTCTAGTTTGTAGGCTCTATGAATATATTCTAGAAATATATTAGACACACCAAATATAGTTTCCAAATTTATTGACTTTTGCACTCAAAGTATTTATTTATTGTGTAGCTATAATTTCTTCAAACATATTTGAATAAGGTCGGAACATCAATTCAATATATTAAAAATCATTGAATGAAAGTATTTTGATGCACTTATCCTTCTAATGTAAGAGTTATCTAACACTTTTTTGTATTAAAAAATATACCTTTCTTCTCAAGATATACTAAAAATCAAAACATTTTACTCATTTATCAGATTTAACTATATCACAATATAGTGTGGTCAGCTAAACAATTTATTAATGAAACTTTTATGGTGTTATCACCATCTTCATTTTTTTTTCAACATCTTAATGTACTTATAAATTAACAAATGATATATCATTAGTAGGTGTTGGATTGATTGTACTAATATCATGTTCGTTCATTACTCTATGCATTTAGAATTATTATTTTTTAATATTAACTACAATCTATAACTAAATGTTTTTTACCATAGTAGACAAACAATTAAAGCAATAATATAATATTATATCATATGACTATTTATATTTCAAAAAATATGTACTCCATCAAACTGATATATGACCTCTAACTTAAATTAAAAAGATTTTTATTAGTCTTTGCAATTGAGTATAGAGCATCTATGAGGTCTTTGAGAGAACTTTTTTAAGCATCTCTATTTTACTTCATTTCTTAACAAACATACCAATTTTGTTATCTTCTTTCCATATAAAATGCATAAATAGCAATGCTTGTTTTATTTATGTTTGAGTGAGGTTCAACCATATTTAAATAAAAGCCTTTTCAATTTGTTTGAAATTTTATTCAAATTGAAGTTGACAAAGGTTTACAAAAGGGTCAAATAATTGTCAAACATAATTTGAACTTGATTTGAATATTGTTCAAACATGTTTGAATAAAGATCAAATCTTATTTGAGTAAAGTTTGAATTAATTATATTATTATATGATTTAAATTAGTTAAAATCTTGTTTGACCAAGGTCCAAAGTGGATTTAAAGATGATTTCACTCAGATTCAACCATTGTTTGAACATGTTTTGATCATTGATCTAATATCTTTATTCATTCTTTATCAATTCTATGTTCATATTACTATCAAAATGATACAATTTTATATAAATTTTCTTCCTCATAATTAATATATATCATATAAT
This sequence comes from Cymbidium sinense, assembly GCA_021442155.1. NCBI lineage: Eukaryota > Viridiplantae > Streptophyta > Magnoliopsida > Asparagales > Orchidaceae > Cymbidium > Cymbidium sinense. The sequence continues at coordinate 192,129 of CM038232.1, forward strand.
AGTTAATGAATCACTTTAATTAATTGTATGCTATAACATTAGTTAAATATTAAGAATATTTTTCTATCAATGTCAAAGTTTGAATAAATTATTTTATTGAATTCCTCCACATTATCACAATATTTTAATAATATAAGAAGAAAACTCATGCCACAAAAATAAAAAAAGTAATAATATCTATGTGAAGAAATGTAATAATATACATAAGGGAGCTAGAAGTAGCATTATACCATGTTTTGAGTAATAAAGACATAAATATAAGGTGTTTCCATCTGAAAATGACTTCAATATTTATGTGTAATATATCAAATATGTGCATCTTTGTTTGATTTAAATTTCTTTATGGGTGATGCTTGATCCTCTTTAGTGACACTAATTAGATGAAATAAAGCAAACACAAGGAGAAAGTGAGAAAGTAATGAAGACAAGTGGAGAGAGGATTTGGAAATCTATTATAATGCGTGAATAGTACAAGTTATATGAATCCTTAAAAGGTTTTTTTAACCTTCATTAATAGGGAGTTTAAAGTTAAAAAAAAAATATTATACCATGAAGAGTAACAAAATAAAATTAAATTTGACAACTATAAATGCATGGACTATTCACAATAAGCATATAGTAAAGTGAGTGGACTAACCATAAGGGCTAAATCTACGAAGGAACAAAGAGGTTTAATAACCAAGAGCATGGTGAAGGCCTTTAGATATTTTATTTTATTTATAATTATAGAAACATTATTTCTAAAACTGTATAATTGTGATGCATACATTTAAAATTTTGATTTTCATAATTCTAGATATTTGAATTTTGAAAGTTAGATATTCAATTGTTACAATAAAAACTTTGTAAAACTAATAAAAATTATTAAGTAATGATTAAAATTATCAATTTAGTATTTTTACTTAAGTTTTGGCCCACCACTCTTAGGTTGATGCTAAGGGAGGCCGAGGTGTCAATGGTTTCAAAGTGGGTTGTTGGTCATATGGTACTAATCAACTTAACCTCCATGTTGCTTGAACTCCCCCTTTGCTTCTTTGAAAGAAAATTTTCACTTCCTAACTTCTTATTGCATATCACAACGATGACTCTAATGATGACATCAAGAGGATGCAGAGCTCTTAGAAAATGGGCATGAGCTCTCAAGTAATAACTCACCATGGATCATATATATATATATATATATATATATGTATATGTGCATTATTATTGAATTCAAATTTATCTATCGGTGACATCTGGTCCTATTTGATGAGACTAGCTCAATGAATTAGAACAAATATAAAAAGAAAGTGATAAGAGACTAAGGGTGAGTAGAAAATGGATTTAAAATTCACTATGATGTGTGAATAATACAAGCAGTATGAATCCTCAAAAAAGGAAAAACATTTAAACCCATTATTTATAAGATGAAGAAGATTATAGAAAAAGCTACACTATAAAAAAGAAAAAAATAATAAATGACTTCTGACAATTACAGACACATCGACTACCTGCAGTACAAATATGTATAATCAGCCCTCTTCCCCTCTATCATGACAATGGTTGTGGCTAATGAAGCCTCGTGTTAGATACTATGAGTAAATGCCTGAGTTGAGTGCCAGGTGAAGTGAGTGCTTTGGAGAGAGTGTCTAGCGGATGATCGAGCTGATTGTTTGAGCCAAGTGCATTAGAGGAATATGCTAGATAGCCCTCTTGGCAAATGTCCCTTGGCAAATTTATGGAGAGCTTCCCTTCTAAATTAATGATATAAGTGAGACATCCTTTGTAGTGTGTAGTATTTGTTCAATGGATTTTCTTATGAGTTGATTTGTCCCATGAGTTAAATTCTTCTTTGAGAGAGCTAAGATGCAGTGGGTCCCTTCTACAAAGAAGGTAGGGTCAAGCGATCCCTTGGGTGAGTCATCTTGTGATCAACATGTTCGACTATTGCAAATTAGGTGTGCCTACTTAGTCGAGTGCAACTATTTATACAACTTTATGACAGGTATAAAGTTTAATTTTTCTTTTTAAATTTTTTTATTACCATTTTAAATTTATGCAGCTTTCAAGAAAAAGAACAATATATTTTTAAAAAAAAATTTAGAACGGTGAGTTATTTAGACAATATGCGACTTTGAACCCTTGCCGCTGCGGAGGAAAGCCGAAGCCCCTATCACGGGGCTACAGAGAGAAGCACCGTACATGTGAGTTAAGTGTGTTTGAGGATTTCTTTCTCAGCGCTCATAAGATTAATATATTGTCAATATATGTACATGCCATGTTACATATAAGATGGTTTTGAAAATAAATGAAATAAGCATTGCATTCATGTGTTTCTGCACATGAATATTCCCTCACTCAAAATATTATTGAAAATGCACTAAGAGCAGATTTGATTTCTTAGAATTAGAAAACAGGTTTTTAAATCAATATAACTAGATTCTTTCATTTGTTGAATTTATAAATACCTTCAAAAGCTTTTTAAAAAACAAGAATTTTATTTCTACGAGCAAGCAAATTATCCCCAAGTAATTTTTTTTTTTCTCCGATCTTAAAAGCCAAAGAGCCATGCCTGTCTTCTTCAAGTTTCAGGCTTTCGGCGCCCGACCGTAGCAAATGACAGTAATTAAGTCTTATGGCGCCCGCATGCCAAACAAGCAGTGAATGAATAGAGAAGACAACTCACATCATAGCAAACTGATTAACACGGCAAAACTTCTTTTTTAAATGAGAACTGTCAATCAAACGGCAAGCTAGCTACTTATTTTATTAAAATAAAATCTCTCTTAAAATAAACTAACCATATGAGTTCATACATATATATGAAATCTACAAAGCGTTAAATCATCCAGGATTGTTTTCAATAACCATGAAGGGACTTAGAATAGTAGAAGCTCTACTGTTTTGCCTTCTTATTAGAGGTAAGTTCTGTGCTTGAATTGGTCGGATGTTTAAAATCAATCGCTGTGGTTCCTATTTTCCTTTTTTTTTATGTTCCATTTGCATCGTTTACTTTGTAATTCTGCATTAATCTGTGGAGTCTATATAAGAATCACTATAAAATGAACACAAAATATAAATGAAGATTTAATGCACAGAAAATAAAAGATCACGAGCTATACTAACTAATTAATCTAGTTTCCATTTGAAGAACTTTTTGTGGGTACATTAGAATGTGCACCATTTCAATATACGAATGCTTCAAATAATTGTTTGATATATTTTATACACTTTTTCTCTCAGATGTATCTGCCATAACGTTCGAATTCTCCAACAACTGCTCCTATAAAAGTCTATCTCGGGAGCCAACAGCTTCTTCCCAAACAGCTTCCACCTCCCCATCTCCCTCCTCCCTCACCGCCCCTCCGGCATGGTCCGGCCGTTTCTGGGGCCGTTCCTTCTGCTAACCGACTCCGGCTGCTTCTCCTGCCTCACCGGCGACTGTGGCACCAAGTTCCTGCAACGGCGCCGGTGGTTCTCCGGCCAGCCTCGTCGAAATCACCCAATCTACGGCAGCAAAGACTTCTACGACGTCAGCCTGTCGACGGCATAGTGGCCGTGGCGCCGGCTGGAGGCACGGGTGACTGTCGATTGGCGGGCTGTAAATGGGACTTGAACGGGAAATGCCCGCCCGAATTGGCGGTGGCCGGGCCGGGCGGGTCAGTGATTGCTTGCAAGAGCGCCTGCGAGGCGTTCGGGGACCCGAGATATTGCTGCACCGGTGCGTACGGGACGCCGAGCACGTGCGGGCCGACGAATTATTCGATTCTGTTCAAGAGCGCCTGTCCGGCGGCGTATAGCTACGCGTACGACGATCTGACCAGCACTTTTACTTGTGTGGGGCCACAGAGCTACACGTTGACATTTTGCCCCTGATTTAGGGGATATATATTTTGTCTGCATGTGACAATTAAATATTTATATATTTGTATAAATTTGTGAGATAAATATATAATTTGTGGAGGCTTGTGTGTATAAATTAAAATTTTAATATTTTCATCTTCTTTTATGCTTCCCAATTAGATTTTTTTTCTTACATCTTTATACACTTTCATGTGGAGGTAAAATAAGTAAATGAAAAATAATATATATATACATCACAAAATTTATATGTATATATAAATCTAATCTCTATAGTTTTTTAAGGGGGTGAGAGGATAGGGAAAGTAATATCTAAAATTTGATGTTTATGTAAGTAAGATATAGAGACTTTCATAAATAAGATATAGAGACTTTCATAATTATGGGACCCAATTCTTTAGTACCATAGATAAATTCATATAAGATGGCCTCATTTACAGTACTCTCTTCTAAACAAGAATTTATGTTTGGGTTTTGATGTGGAGCAATCACATGGAACTCCCAATATATCAAATGATGAGAGAAAATTAATTAATTCATTCATTAATTTGTGTAATCATGCAATTAATGCGAGTACTTCATTAATTATTAAGTTAGTTCATTTAAGTAAGTTAGTTCAATTAGTAGAAATTTGAAGCATTTATGAAGACGGTTAATTGGAATTGTTGAAGGAGATGTTTCATCTTTTATGATAAAAAAACATTCACATAACTTTTAAGTAAACTAGTTTCTTTTAGTAGACCACACTATCAGCCATGTGTCATATTTCTAATGTAAAGCAATTGGTCGCATTAGTTATTGATTTATAATGATGTTCATTGAAACACCATAAGTATACCAAGTGACATACTTAGTTTTCAACTAATATATATATATATATATATATATATATATATATATATATATATATATATATATATATATATAGTACTATTGATGGAGAGTTTGACATCAATATTCATCTACAAGTTCTAACCTCGGTCACATGATAATTTTCTAGGCTTTGAGTCTACATTGTAATTTGTTTTCTCTAATTAAAAGAATGATTGATTTGAATCATCAAACTCAAACTAGGTTCTATTTTTTGAAAAAATGTCTCATTATTTTTATCTTCGAAAAATTTTTATATAAAAATAATTTTTTATTATTTTATGTATGAGACATCATCTATGTCTCTTCACTATCTTTGAGAAACCTAAGAAATAAATTAAATCTTTGTTAAGATGAAATTTAGACAAACACTAATAACATTACTTGATATTATAAACTTATGTGAATCATATTTATGCCAGCGGACCAAGTAAAGCATAGATTTCTAAATATTTATGTATTTCTTCTATTATTGTTTATATATATATATATATATATATATATATATAGAGAGAGAGAGAGAGAGAGAGGATATTATAGCACATGACATGAGTCGAACTAAAAATGTATGTAATAGTTAATTATTATTGGAAACATATGAAGATAGAATAAATTTATCATTTTCCTCGGATCTCATGTCAAATTATCAAGAAGATTTAATCAAAAGCGTACCTGAATCCATGGAAGAGCTATTGTGAGAATTTTGGCCTTCCACTTTTGAAAGGGTGTTCTTAAGAGAGAGAGAGAGAGTGTGAGAGAGAGAACATTCTTTTCACTCAAGATGGGATGTGTAAAAATAAAACCCACCTTAATGGGGACCAAGCAGAAAATTTTCTATAGAGTCTCCTTTCAAATCTTTGGGGAGAAATGAAAGAGAACAACACACATATAGAAATTCATCTTTTAGGATGCAGATCCAGATGTACTTATTCGTGACAAAAATACGCCATCAAGAAAATAGTGTACTATCTCAAAGATAGAAGTCACGCCTTTAATGGACCTAATCACCTCAATAATGACTCCAAAGGATGATGGGTGCATATGTACCAGATTCTTCCCTACTTATATGGAAAAGTAAAATAGCGTTTATTTTATTTATTCTCTATAGAGCAAGCCCCATAAGCAATTACATCCTAAGAATGGGGATTCCTTAGAAAATACTCGATTAAAGTAAATGATCATCTTTGAAGATTTCAATAGAAAGGACTATCAATTGATTGGTTTATTTTTGAAAGATCAAATGGGATTAATCAAAAGAGGGAGTTATTATCGATGCCAAAATGGAAGGTAAGTAGAGATGCCCATGATGCTAGGAAAAAGCATCTCAAACTATCCTAGGGCTACATTTTGAAATTGATTTAATTGAGTTGCATTTTCATTAGAAATTTAGACTTATGATTCCATAACACAAGATTAAGAAATGCCTAAGAGGTGGGGAATTTTATGGCCCATAAAGGGGAGAAGCAACAACCTAAATCTAGGGAGCTTTTGGTAAAAAGCACAACCTAAATCTAAGGCAAAATGGGTAAGTTTGCCTCCAAAAGAGAGACAAACCACTGACTTGACTTATAACCGCCTGGGTGGCCAACTAACTCCTCCTATGATTTTAAATACATGTATGCAAGTCTTTATGCTTATGCAAGATAGCTAAGATGTTATTTATTTGGAAAGAGACTAAGTCCTTAAACTCACTCCCTAAAGAGACTAGATCAAGTGGGGACATGTTTCAAATGACCTAAATCTAATGAAATTCACATTTCATTTTTTTTTTTTTTTGAATAATTATTTTGACTCATACTAATAGGAGTCATATGACTAATGCATGAGAAAGAAGGTTATTGGCCAAAATCAGAAGGTGGAGGTGAGTTTCCACCATGGCTCAAAGGTCAAGCCAAGTTTCAGCAAAGGTGGAAGCCCTCCAATCAAGAGTGAAATAAGATGCATTTGTGCATGATATTACAAAGAAATGCTCATCCATGGGTTGCTAATTATTTTATCTTGATTTTAAACCTAAGCTTTAGGTGAGTTTATGAGTTATTTAATTTTATTTTGAGTTGTTAAGTTGGGTAAAAGATTTATTTTTCCTAAAGAGCCTAATCCACATCCATGCCATACATAAAGCAAGGAAGAAACTAGAAAAGCATGCCACTTAATGCAAATAAAATCATCAACTAATTTATAAAGCTAATCACAAAAGAATAAAAGGTTGTTATCGGCACCATCACACAAACCCAAAAATATCAAATGTGGGTAGCCGAGCTCTACCCTTATACAACCAGGATTACAAAAAAATTAAATTACAATTATGCAAGGAATTCATTGTTATGGGGGTCTTCAAGCTTTATTTATTCTTTCTTATTTTCTTCTTTCTTCTTCTTTTCTTCTTTTGGTTCTTTCATTTGGATGGTTGGAAGGTGGATGCTCCAAGGCTTCACATGGTACATAAGATAGGATCTTATGACCAATGTTCACCTTGATCCCCATAACAATCATTCTAAAATCCTAATTGCACAAATTTACATGGAAAGAAAAAGTGGAAATCTAACTAACACCTACAGAATAAAGGTTAGCTAAATGAAACAACACAAATCCTAAGCATGTATATTGGACTTATCATCCCACACATGGGTGACTAAGTTCACCTGGCCTTTTGGATTATGCTTAGGGGTATAAAGCACCTGCAAGCAAAAGTATTTATTTATTTTATTTATGATAGTGCCCCTTAAGCATAATCCCCTGCATAAAAAAAAATAGTTAGACTAAGAACATCCTACCATTCATTCTACGAGGATACACCCTAACATCCGATCTAAAATATATATCATAAAATAAAATAATACATTAAATCATGCACCGACCTAACCTAAAGCTAGAAGTCGTGAATTAGGCTAATGTGTGTGCTTTGAAAGTTTGTGTGGTATGCTTAGCTATGGCTTTAGGTTCAAATTTTCTAAGTGTGAAGAACATGTTCAACTTAGAGAAGGTTTCATTTAAGTTGTTTAATTATTTTGGGTTGATTTTATTTCATCTTTTTCATTTTAAAATGGATCATACAATTAATTACTAAGTTATGAAGAGATGGAAAGAGAAGAAGAACTTTGTTTTAAGGAAATTTAAAAGTTTAACATGATTTTTCTTAAGTAGAAAGGGTTTTCTTTATCCAAATTTTACATACACACATGAAAGTAAGAAAGGCATAAAATGAGTACAACACACATTAACTTGAGGTGTAAGGTACAAGACCTACTTAGGGCTAAAAGTCTCGCAATCTGGGTTTGTCCTGACTAATATACCACTTTCCTTAAATATAAAACATGTGTATAAAAGAAATAAAATGGAAAAAAAAAAGAATGCAAAAGTTATATTAATGGATTCATTATTTATGCAATTTATGTATAAGTATAACCTCCATAAGTGGTATACAGATGAATAGATATGAATTAAGTGAGTGTTAGGTTATTTTCAAACCATACACCTCCAAATTCTATTCAAAACTATACCAACATAAGAAAGAAAGGAAACCTATGCTAAGCATACCTTTATAATCTTTCACATGCAAGCTTATAATTAAAGTATAAGTAGCATACTATTTGATATTTGATTTATATGTCTTGAAAATAATTTAGATTTAGTAGTGATAATAGGCACTCATATTTTTACTTTAGCCAACGCATGCAAATTTGACTTAAAGTAAACAATTTCATTTAAAATTAGAATTTAAAAAATATGAATGCATGAAATCACATGGCATACAAATTTAACATGTTTGGGAAAGATTCAAAATAATGAAAGCTTGTAAACAAGTTCACTTCACTTAAATCCTAAAGACATTCTTATAGAATAAGAAAGTTTAAAATAAATCAAAGTGAATTCAAAGTGATTTTTGTTTAGTTTGAAGTTTGATTTAATTTTGAAAAGGTGAGATGAGTTTGTTGTTCCTAACCCATTCCCACATGTGTTTGATATTTTTTGTTTAATTTTTAGATAATTAGATCCATTTTTATGCATTAGTTAGGTTAAGGTATGAATTAAGTAACTTAATTAACCCTTACCTACACCACCTTAGAATAATTAACTAAATAATTATGAGCCAATGAGATGACATAAAAAAACTCACAAGCAATTTAAATTTACAGGACACCTAATAAGAAAAAGGCCTAATGCAATTTGGCTCACAATTAAAAGTTAATTAAGCTGGGTTTAGCTTAAGTAATTTCAAAACACCCTTTCATTCTTATGAATTGGGTTTTGATTTTCTTAATTGAACTTAGGCTATTAAATACCTAAGCAACTACCCAAAGTAGATTAATTAAGTTTGGAACTTTTAGAATTTTAGAAATTAATTAAGGGATAATTAATGAATTAACCCTTAATTAAGAGAAGATTAAGAGAAGAGGGTGGGAGTTATGGAAATAGATTAGGGAAATGCCCCAAAAATATTTCATGAACCTCCTACTTATTGGATCTAACCTTAATTAACCCTATTTATGATTAAAATCTCTAATCATATCCTAATTATGCTTAATTACATAAGAAGGGTAATTAAGAAATCCATATGCAATTCTTCTAATCAAGCCTTCAATAAATCCCAAGAAAATTAGGGAGGCATATGTCATCACCTAAATCATACCCAAGAAGTTTGGGATTAATTAGGCTTAATTAAAAATTAATTTGCAAAATGAAGTTTCTAATAAAACCCAAATTCAGGAAAAAAAACATAATTCAAAACCCATTAAAATTAATTTTAAAATATTAGGTTGAATTATCTTTCCATAGATTTTATTTTCATTTTTTAATTTTCTGAGGAGTTATGAATTTTAGAAGATCCAAATTAATTAACATTAATTAAAAGATCCTAACTAATCTAGCTCATGGCTGCGCATTGGCCAATGAGCCACACACGCATGAGGGATTCACTAAGTTGTCAAATATGAATGGCACGGCTTTGATCTCTATCGTCGATCAAAGATGCCGTGAGATCTCCTCGTGGGTTTTAAAATGGATAAAGGATTTCTAAACCTGGGGAATTATCTCGACCGTCCATCCAAAATATGTGGATGGATGGCTAAGATCTCCTAAGTTCTTTCCCTTGATCAACAGAGACCGTCCATGATCAAGGGAAAGATCCGAGCTCAGATTCAGACCAAACTCAACCCACACCATCTAAAGCTAAAGAGTGGCACATCCAACGGTCAAAAATCCATGGGATTAAAATTTCTTTCACAAAGCTCCACGCCACATTGAGTTTAATGGTTAAAAAATCCCATACTCCTGGAGGTGATCACCGCCGATTCCTTGGAGAAGCTTCGTCGTGAGATGAAGCCTTGAAAGTTTGAGCACTTGAGGTTGAGTGGGTTGGAATATGGACCTCTGACTTTGATCTAATTCAACTCTTCCTTTGTGGGAACCCAAAGGAAGCTTGGGTGCACTGACTTAGCTCCTATGGCATGAGCAATTGGATGAAAATTGAGTGAAGAAAGTTAGCTCTTCAATGGACCTCCTATTTTCAAAGTCTAAAATCAAGAAATGGAGTTTTCAAATCCTCTCTAAGAAGGGGGAATCAAGGCTTAAGTTCCTCCTTAGCTTCAATCGATGAGGGAAGTTAATTGAAATGAATTAGTGGGAGTATATCTCCCCTTGAAGGATCTGGACTCATCATCCTCTGCCATTTTGATCAATGGAGCTGGATTGGTTGTTTGATCAAGAGATGTTAGTTTGAGCCAAGGGAGTGGATTGCCAACCTCCCATGTGCTTGAATTTGAGAGAGAGAGAGTTTGAATTTGCAATTTTGACCCATGGGTTTGGTCTAGGGACCAATTGGGCTGACCCAAACCCATTGGGTTGGGTGCACCACTCTTCAGTAGGTCCCCTTGAGCTTTTAGGAAAGCCTCAAGTGAATGTGAAGAGGGTATGACCAAATTACCCATGGATTAAGCCAAAATTTGTTCTATGGCCTAGGGGTAGAATGGTCATTTTACTAATTTTTCACTTTGGATATGTTGGGTATGTGGAGAAACTAGGTTTGGCCAAGTTTCATGAGATTTGGAATTCATTTGATAGGGTTTGGCTCATGTTGACTCATTTAGGTCAAAATGGGTCAACTTGGGTCAAGTTGACCAATAGGTCAAATTGGGTCAAACCAAGTGTTGGGTCAAGTTTATATGACCATTCGAAATATTTTGGTTGCTTTGGTTTGGTTCAATTTGGTATAGTTTTGAATTTGGCTCATATGACTTCATTTAGGTCAAATGGGTCAAGTTGACCTATTTGACCCATTTGACCTATTTGAGGTAGGTCAAGGGTAGGTTTAGGTTAGGTTAGTCATATTGGAGTGGATTGGTATCTTTGTTTCCAATCAATTTTGGTTATGTTCTTTGGCTCAACATGACCCCTTTAGGTCATGTTGGGCCTAAGGTCAATTGGTTTCAATCTAGTTTGGCCAATTGAGGCTTTGGTCAAGTTCACAAGTGATTTGGAAGACTTGACCAATTGGTTTCAATCAATTTGGCTTAGATTGTTTTGACACATTTTGACCCTTTAGGTCAAAATGAGTCAACTTGGGTCAATTTGGCCTCTGGAATTTGGCTACCGTCATTTTGCAAGTGTTGACTTGGTAAACCCTTAGGTTTTTTCTTGGTTGGACCCGATTTGATTGATTGATCATCCCATGATGATTTTTGATCATGATGAGAGGCATGAATGAGTTTGGTTCAATCCAATTTAATTAGGATTAGAATTTGGCTCATAAGGATACTTTAGGTCACTTTGGGTCAAGTGAGCCTAAGTGGGTCAAACGACTTGGTCAAAGATTGATTTGAGCATTATTGATCTTGTATATGGACTTATGATTGAAATATAAATCCATTTACAAGTGGTTTGAAGTCAAATGGGTTTTGATCTATTTGACAATTTCATATTCAAAGGAAGAATAAGAAGGGGTTTTGGGTTTGATTTTTGAACTAGGTTTTGATTGTTTGATTGAATTTGGATTTATATATGGGCTCATGATTGTAGGGTTGATTGAATCATGAGAGAAAATCAAGATTTTGGCTTGATTTGAAATTGATTAGGCTAAGTTCAAGATTTTGACTTGAAAGATTTAGATTGGATTTTGAGTTGATTTGAGTTTGATTTTTGGAATAGGTTCTGATTGCTTGAATTTATATTTCATTTATAAATGTGAATATAAATGGGAATATAAATTTATCATGGAAAAATTTAAAGATTTGAAGTGATTTGATCATTATTTAAGCTAAGTCCATTAAGAAGGATTTAAAGGACTTAGGAAAATTTTGGAGTTTGGAGTTTGAATTTATGAATTTGGTTTGATTGATTTGAATTTATATTTCATTTATATATGTGAATATAAATGAGGATATAAATAAATTATGAGAAATATCCCATGACTTCGAGATGGTCTGATCAAGATTTAGGATAAGTCCTTTAATGGAAAATTAAGGGACTTAAGAAGATTTTAAATTGGGAAGTTAATTTGAGGGTTTGATTTGATTGATTTATATTTATATTTTATTTATATATGTGAATATAAATGAGAATATAAATGAGTTTTGAGATAATCATGAATTTGAATGGTTTGATTAAGGTTTTGGATAAACCCTTTAATGGAAAATTAAAGACTTGAAAAAATTTTAAATTGGGAGTTTAATTTTTTTTGATTTGATTTGATTGATTTATTATATTTCATTTATATATGTGAATATAAATGAGAATATAAATGAGTTTTGAGAAAATCACATGAGTTTGAAATGGTTTGATCATGATTTAGGCTAAGTCCATTAATGAAAAATTAAAGGGACTTAGGAAAATTTTAACTTAGTAATTTTGATGGATTTTGATCATAGGTTATAATCATAGATTTCAATCATGGATTCTTAATCATATGGAGTTGATTTGAGTTTGGAGAAAATCAATTAAGATTGATTTGGAGTTTGACTTTGAGGAAGGAAAGTGAGGAATGGCTTAAGCTAAGGGTAGGAAGTTTTCCTAACACCCCTAAGGTATGACCTATTCATATGACTAACTCTTATAAGTCTCTAGGGCTAGGTTAAGTGTCCACCTAATCACTAGATGTTCCTTAAGACTAAGGAGCTCTTAAAGTCTAAGAGAAGTCCCATGCCTAAGATGGAGAGGTTGAGAGCTCATTCTAAAAATGAGGTCAAAAAAGGGCGCCTAATAGGTGTAGTGTGATTGACAAGGAACACTGCACGTATTGGTGTTGACCAAAATGATCAACAACACTAAAAGATCACAAGCACTAATAGAAATAATCTATCCTTAACCCAAGGAATAGAAAGAATCTAAAGCTTAATGTAATGTGGCTCTACTTATGTCCAAGATATAAGAGAGTGGGAAAAATCCATTAAGGGATAAAGTGTGAAGCTTGCACTAGGGAAGTAGGTGCAAGTCATCCATAAGGGGATGAAGGGTTTGATTTAATTTGAATCTCACTAAGGAGAAAAAGATTTGATTTGTTCTACTGGGGAAGAGGGTTGAATTTGTTTTAATTTTATTAGGTTTGAATTTTGAGATGAGTCATGTTGGATTGCAATAGACTACACTAAGTAGAAATCATGGAGGCTAAAACCTAACTCAGATTTATCTATCTAAAGGGGTTGTCTACTAAGCACATAGTAGGACTAGCCAACCAAAGGGGTTCCTTTTGGTATGCAGTAGTTGTACTAGGAGGAAAGAGTGGACTCACATCCTCCAAAGTAGAGACTAGTTGCTAGGGTAATCTATTGGCAAAGCAACAGATTGAATCCAACCTAGGGCTAACTATTGAGTGAATACCGCTGGCGGACTTAAATCAGCTCAAGGATAGTCAAGGTTGATTTCATTTTTTTTAGATATGTTTATTTTGATTATGATGGATCCCATAGATTTGTGATGAACTACACGGAGTAGGGGCCATGGAAGCCTAAACCTAACTCAGATTTATCAATTCAAAGGGAGTAGTCTACCAACCACAAGGTAGAACTATCCAACCAAAGGAAAATGGCTTTCAATGTACAATGGTCAAGTCTTAAGAAGAAAGCACGGGGACTCATATCTTCCAAAAATATGAACCATTAGGGTGATCAGTTAGTTGCTTTGGGCAACAAATCAAACTTGACTTAGGGTTGACTATTGAGTGAAAGCCACTAGGGGACTTAGACCAGCATAAAGATAGGCAAGAATTAATTTAATTTTTAATTTATTTTGATGGATTTCTTTGGTTTGCGATGGATCACACTGAGAAGGAGCTTATAAAAACCTAGACCTATCTCAGATTTACTAAAACCAAGGGAGTGGCTTCCCGGCCAAAGGGAGAACTATCCAACCAAGAGAGTGCATTTCCATTTTCAATGATCAATTAAAGGGACCAAAGCTTGGGGACTCACATCTTCTACTAGAAAAGACCACTGGGGTGATCAGTTGCTTTGGACAATAAATGAATCGATCTAGGGCTGATTATTGAGTGAATGTCATTGGGGGAATTAGATTAGCTCAAAGATAGTCAAGAATTAATTTTCATTTTTAATTTATTTTGATGGATTCCATTGGTTTGTGATGGATCACACTGAGAAGGAGCTTATAGAAACTTAGACCTATCTCCATTTTAAATAAAAGGTGGCTTCCCGATGGGATTATTACCAAGGAGTGCCTTTTAGTTTACAATGATCAATTAAAGGGAAGAAAGCTCAAAGACTTACATATTTCACTAGAAAAGACCACTAGGGTGATCGATTACTTTGGGAAATAAATTGAACCCGACCAAGGGTTGCCCGTCAGTTTGCAACAATCATGTTAGAAAGAATGTGTCATAGTCTTACATCTTTCAATGCTGGAATGACTGGGATAACCTACTTGTGGCAAAATAGATTGAACCCAACTCTAAGTGAGTAGACAGAGGATTTATCTCAACTCAAGTAGTCAAGCAATTCTTATGGGGAGTTCTGCTAACACTACCCTGAAGATAGGATGTGCTTGGGAGAAGGGGCCCTTTGGGGGCTTGAATTCATAATCCACAAGAGAATTAATTTTGTTTGCTTATTTAGTTGTTTGTTTATTTTATCATGGACCCTATTAGTTTGCAAGGGATCAAACTAAGAAGGAGCTTATATCGACTAGACCTATCTAAAATTTACTGAACCAAGGGAGAATCTGCGCATCTGCTGAACAGATTTTCCAACCACAGGGGTAGCTACTAGGAAAGGGGGACTGTCCAATCCAAAAGTAACCTGGGTAATGTCTAAATAGGGTCGTAAAGGACATGATCCAAATAGAGTGCCCGTAGGGGATGGGGTCGATAAGGATTTAATCCAACATCCTAGAGAAAATGACATGGCTAGTCATATATTCAATAGGTATTCGGTGTCCAACTCAAGAAGAAAGCTCAGGGACTTATATCTGCCAAGAGTGGTGTACTCACCGGGTGAGTCACTGTCAACATAGCGAGCATCAACCAACCTAAGGTGCCCATCAGTTTGAAACAATTAGCCTAGGAAGATAGATCGGGGACTCACATCCTTCTATAGCAGAATTGACTGCTCAGATAGTTTATCTTGCTCGACAAGTGCTATCCGACCTAGGGTGACTACTAAGTGAATGCCATTGGGAGACTTAAATCAACTCAAAAGTAGTCGAAAGAGAGGAGCCTCTAAGGGGCTTATCCTGAACCTCAAATATACTTGACCTAATTAGTGCATGATGGCTAGTTCAAGAAGAAAGTATGGGACTCACATCTTCTTAAGCAAAGTCAACATGACATAGCTTACTGGATGGACAGTGAAGCCTACCATACTAACAAAGCGCTCGTTGGTTTGCAATGGTTAAGTTAGGAAGAAAGTGCAAGGCCTCACATCATCCATGGAAAGTGACCACTGGGGTGACATACTAGCAAGGTAGCATGTAGACCCGACCTAGAGTAGCTAATGAGTGAGTGGCATAGGGGGCTTGCTCCCACATCAAAATAGCTTGAGATAAAAGATTTGTGTTTATTTTATGCATGTGTTAAAAGGAATTAGACGCCTCTGGGGGACTCTTACACATACCTTAAACACACTAGGGTATTGATGAAGTGGTGCCGCGGATGGGGAACAGGATTCCCACTAAAAAATGATTCCACTTGGGTTCTCTCGCACCTAACTTAGTTATGCTAATCGAAATAGGATGCCTCTCGGGTTCTCTTACACCTATTATAATAGCATCGGGAGATTGTGTTTGTGTTGTCCAAAAGGGATAGGATGCCACTGGGGGACTCTTACACCAACCCTAAACACGTCACGGTGGATTCGCAAGATAAGCAAACAATACTTTGAAAGAAGAGAAGATTTGATGAGTGAAATCAGATTTTTTTTCTTTTTATTAATGATTATTTTCAAACATGATTTCTTTCAAGGGTAATATTTCTTTAGATAGAACCCATTAATTGGAAGCATCAGTGTTCCCAACAATCAATAAGGCGATAAGATCCTCCTTAGTAGGCCTTCTCTATGACATAGGGCCTTCCCAAGTGGGTTCAAACTTGCCTCCCATCTTTCGGGGCAATAATTGGTCCCTTATGACTAACACAAGTTCTCCTCCTCAAAAGACCTGCGGACTTGTTGTGAGCTTGAATCATTTTGGCCTTGTACACCTCGAGATTTTGGCATGCCCATAGGCGACTCTCCTCCAAACCTTCGAGCTCTTCTAACCGTAACTTTGCATTCTGCTCTGTAGTGATCTTGTTTACCAATGCTATCCTTAGTGATGGGAGTTGAACTTTTAAAGAAAAAATGGCTTCAGACCCAAACTCTAAGGAAAATGGGGTAGAGAGTTGGAGTTTGGTATGTGGTGTAGTAGGCCCACAAAGCTTTAACCAACTGCTCGTTCCACTGTCATTTGTTGTCATCAAGAGGTTTTTTCAGTATCTGGATAAGAATTTTGTTGAATGCTTCAACTAAACCATTTGCTCTAGGGTAGTAGATGGTGGAGTATCTCCAATCTATACCGTGTCTTCTGGTAAAGTTGTTGATCTTCGTGCTTCATGAAATACTGTTGGTCATTCCAATAGTTGTAGGAAATGGACCATAAATATCAGTATGAATTAATTCCATGATGTTTAAACTTAAACTCTTATTAGCACCAACTTTCTTGATATTTATTTTCCCTTGATACATTCTATACAAATTTTATCATCTAAAAAATCAAGATAATCAAGAATTCTTTCTGACATAAGTCTTTCAATTCTATGTTTAAAAATATGTCAAAAATGTTTATGACATAACATATATGAATTCTCATTCATTAATTTTTGCTTTGTATTAAAACTGTTTGCATGCAATGTTTCATTAATTTGTGAAGCAAAAATGTCTAATTTATATAGATTATCAACCAAAGAACCAGTACCAATAATATTTGAATAATGAAAGAGACTAAATTTTTCATTTCCAAATGAACAAGAATAATAAGATTTGTCCAAACAAGAAATAAAATTTCGTCTAAACGACTGCACATAAAAAGTCTCATGTAAATTCAAAATATAACTAGATTCTAGATATAATTTATATAAGCATATTGCTTAAACAGGAGCTTTATTGCCATTTTTCACTTAGATGAATCTTTCAGCATCAATTGACATTCGTCTCTTTAGACAACCCTGCATAGTCACACTTATGTGAGTAGTTGCACCTATATCTATCCATATGATTTTACTAAGTGAACAAAAAAAATTGAAATTTTCTTTTTTTTTTTTTGAAAGTTTTTTTTTTGAAATTTGAAAATGAATTTATATATGTTATCTTTTTTTTGTTTTCTTTTTTTTTTTTTTTTTTTTTTGTTTTCTTCTTTTTTTTTTTAACAACACCAAGTGAGCACTTTTTTTCCATATTTACAATCAATCTCTCACTTCCTCTTGCCACATTATATGTTCATTATCATTAGTTTCATTTCTTTTTATTTTGTTGATTATAATTTTTTCATAAAGTATTAAAATTATCAAAAGGATAAAGAAGTCAAAAATGTCTAAGATTCAATATGTTTTAAAATTAAATTTAAAAAATAAATCATAATGTACATACATCTCAATGTTAATATTATGTTATAATGTTTATATGTTTCATTGCCTTTATACCACATTGAAATATTAAAGAATAAGCTTTGACCTTTTTAACTAAAATGATCAATTATTTAGCTTATAAATTTTAGCATATTCTCACAGATCTTGTCGTTTCAAATGGAATGTTTCATAATCATGACTAAATATTACGCTCCCACTTTTCAAAGTTAGCACTTTATTGATAAATATTTTTTAGATAAAATATTGATAAAATAATGATATATATCCAAGAATAATGGTGATATGCTCTTTCCAGTTAGTTATTTATTTATTTAATTATTGATTTTGTTATTTAGTTATTTAGTTTTATTAGTTTTATTAGTTTTAATTTGTTTTATTAGTTTTAGTTTAGTTTTATTAGGTTTATTATTATTAGTTTTTAGATTAGTTATTTAGTTTTAGTTATTAGTTAATTTTATTACTTACTTATTATTAGTTTATTTTACTAGTTAGACAGTTATTATTATTAATTATTTAGTTATTTGTTTTGTTTTATTTAGTTTTTTTGTTATTAGTTATTATTTATTATTAGTTAGTTATATTAGTTTATTAGTTATTAGTTAGTCATTTGTTAGTTATTAGTTAGTTATTTATTAGTTTTTTATCAGTTTTTTTAGTTTTAGATATTACTTTTATTAGTTTATTTATTAGATTTTATTAGTTATTAGTTTAGTTTTTTTTTGTTATTATTTTATTATTGTTTTTTTATTATTTGTTATTATTAGTTATTAGCTTATTTTTCTAGTTATTTATTAGTTTAGTTTTTTTTAGTTTGTTATTATTATTATATTGTTGAGCAAAATGTTATCAAATTCAAATATAAAGAAACATTAACAATAACAAAAATATCAACAAAATATATGCTTGAAATGAAATATTCATAATTTATATAAGATATCATTGTAATTTAGTTAAAATAATAATTTGTAAATTGTACTCTTAATTATATAAATAATGATAATAAAATCTTCAAATAATATCATCTTTGAATATATTTATTATATCAAATTTATCTATTTGTAACAATCTTAAAATAATCTTTCTTTACATTATTTTTTTTATGATTTAAATATAATCAATGTAATATTCATATATTTTAAAATTAAATAAATTATATAATATCACTTTGGTATATTATTTCAATCTAAATTATTTTAAAATAATGAATATCAATGCATTATGTTTTAATTTTACTAACTTTAAATAATTTGACAATAATATAAACTTTAATAATTGTTCCAATCAAAATAATTAATTTGAGTTTATATTAGTTAATTTAATTATATGCAAAGATCTCATAAATTCAATTAAAGAGACTTACATAAGTATTAAATATAATAATGGATAAGTTTGCATTCGAACACTTACATAGAAATATTTATAAAATACATAAAAGTAATATTTAATATTTCTAACGTTACTATCAAATGTTAAAGAAACATTTCATTGAAACATTTAATATAAAGATATAATTATTTTAAATGAAAAGTGTTATATAGAACATTTCATAATTATAATCTAAAATGTTTTCATTTTAACTTTGTCTTTATGACTCTATATAAAACATATTATTTTATAAAACATTAAATGCAATATTTATAACTATCTTAATACAATAAAATGTTTAATTTATAAAAGCATTAAATGCAATATTTATAACTATCTTAATGCAATAAAAAGAAATGTTTAAGATGCACCATAAGTAATTATCATTAATTACTCATAAAACCAAACAAATGAATTCATCTTTTCTAAATTTAAATTGATTTTGAAAATGGTTCATCTTCTTTCATTTTTTTAATATAATAATAAGAAAAATAATTATAAGTATTAACCATAATCTATAAAATTCTCAAAATTAAAAAAATAAATAAAAGATGAAGCATGCTTGAATCAAATTCATAAAACCAAATATGAATTTTATTTCTTAAATTAAAATCATAATGGCGATAATAAACATATTAATCACATAAACAAAATTGAAATTAATCACGGATAAAGTAAATTTTAGCTATTATTTTACTTAAAATCAATAATATAAAAGCCATCTAAAGGATATCGATAAATCATGCACATTGCCAAATTATTTGCTCAAAAAAAATTTTAAATCATGTACTTTGATCTAAAATTTTAAAAAAATATAAAGATTAAGAGGAAAATCATTTCTATGATTATGAAATGTTATACTTGTTAGAAATATATGAAGATAGAATAAATTTTCTTTTCCTGATCTTATGTCAAATCATCAGAAGATTTTATTTATAAATTAAGAAGAGCTAAAATTTTGGCCTTATTCTAAATGTTCAAAGAGAGAGAGAGAGAGAGAGAGAGATCTTCATTTACCAGATATGTGAAAAAAATAGAAACTTTAGAATAACCATGATCATATTTATATTGAATGCATTTCATTTATTTTTAATCATTAAAATAAAATAAAATGTCTATTCTACAATAATTTCATACAAAATTAATAAGATTTTGCTCAAAATTAATTAATCTTTATTTGATCATAAAATTAATAGGAATAAAAATAAAATAGCAATGTATAATTAAATTCATATGTGAGCCCACATTGAAAAACTTTTAACAATTATAACATAATTTTAAACTTTGAAATTATAATTATTTTATTTATTAATTAACGATAATATCATGTAATGATATATTAAAATTTATTTGTTCAAAATTTAACCTTTTTAAATCAATATCAGAAGTTTTTAGTATAATTCATAACCTTATTTTGATTTTGTTATTTTCGTTATGCAATATAGAAAGGTTATTGAGGTATGAGCATTCTATAGAAATTGTGTGCTTTGTTTTCAATCGAGAAAATGGCCATTTGTTCATCGAATGCTCCTTCTCAATATGATATAGGAATCTCCTTCCCATTAGAGCTCTTTCTATTCAATTCTTCTATCATGTAAGTTTAATATTATGTTTGATATGACACTAAAAATTTTACTAGTCGAAGCGCGAATCTTGATGTCAAGTAAGTCGATCTAAGTGAAACTAGTTAGATCAAGCATTTAAAATATCATTGGAAACTTTGGGATGTCAGTTAAATCCCTAAATAGTTCTTAAATATGGAGTGTTTATGATCAAATCAAGCGTCTTGACGAATCGGATCTAACAAGCCCAAGATCTCTTGATTCTAACTTCATTTGAGCATTTAAATATTTAAAATACATCAGATGATCAAGGGAATCATTTTGAGCCATCCGATAGAGTGGTTTGAATTTTGCATGTATTTATAGAAATATCATCTCTCTAATATATAAATAGCCCCTCATTCTTCACATGAGGAAGCCAAACTAAAGAGAAGAGATAGATCTAAGGCTTGAAAATTCTCCAAGTATAATCCTGCACCACTCGGCGTTGTACCACGCCGTCGGCCACCAACCACCGCCATCATTGCTACCGACCATCCTTGCCATCGACCATCGCGGTCATCACCGCCGACCACCACTGGTCGCGTCGAACCACCATCATCATCGTCATTAACCACTGGCATGACCGCCGTTACCATCATCGATCATCATCGTCATCGAACGCCGTTGTCAGTCACCGTCGCTGACTACCGTTGGCCATCGTTGTAGGCCATCTCTACCGGTCATCACCACCATCGATAATCTCGGTGATTCATCATCATCATCATCTATGCATTGTAACCATTGCTTGATTATTATTACGATGATTCCATTGTCAGACTTTCTCATATATAATTCTATAATCTCATTATCGGGAAAACTTTGTACTCCGAAATAGATACATAGTGGAAGATTTTTACTGTAGGATAATTTTTTTCCCTCTTGGGGTTTTCACAAAACACGGAGTTTCTTATTCATTCTTTAAATATCATGTGAGTGATGGATTTTACAACAAAGCTAAGGCATAAACTTTTATTCTACCCGGTTTCTAGCACAATAGTGTTTAGTGCGTCTGGAAAAACCCCATAATCACAATCTCTGTGAACACCTGCATTATGCCCAACAGGCACAATAATGAAGCCTCCTATGCCAACTCCTGTCACTCTAAAAACCAATTCTTGAACCAAGGACGCTATGCTTCTGCCTCACTTCCCCCTAATAGGCATGTCCTATCGATGAATGCGTGCAAAGGAATCTCTTTAGAAGATTATGTGTGTCGAATGGAAGAGTCTCAAAATGAGATAATATGACTTTTACTAGAAACATGACAGCCACTACTACGGCAAATGAATCTCCCCCAAGATCGATCGTTAGCTAGGGGAGGTCAAAATGCTAATACGGGGCCTTCTCTCCATCAGGCTGAACTTCCCCCGCTTCCATATCATGATGTTGACCTCCTTGATACCGCTAGTTCTACTCATCCATCACTTGCAGCTCAACCGATTACTAATCCACCAATTATTGTCGGTAGCTTAGAATGTTCTCATCCTGTTGATTCCACTCATCATGTCATACATGCAGAATTACAATGCTTAGTGTGAGAAGAATTCTACTTTAAAGATGGAAATCATCCTCCTTCTCATCACGACTATCAGGAGTCTTCACCTTTGACTGAAGCTATTCTTCAACATTCTATTCCGTAGGGTTCAAGCTTCAAATCGACTCCATGATGGGGCGCGACCCATATGAACATATCGACTATTACATGACCATCATGCATATCCAATGAGCTCTACACATTGCTTTGTCGGTCTTTCCGGTCACCCTCAAGGTCGCACTTGGTTCTACTCCCTTCCAAGGTAATCCATCCATACTTTTGACGAACTTCCCAGATTTTTGTAGAACAATTCACAAACTAGAGGATCATTAAAGATTCATCTCATCTCTCAAGCTTTCATCAAAATGAGGGTGAATCACTTAATACTTCCAAGGTTCTCCTTAAAGGCTTGCCAAATACAGGTAGACCATGAATTATTAAGAGGAGTTCTCCTTAGAGAGTCATCCCAGGGCCTTTCTACTCATCAATGCGAGATCTGATCCACCCATGCCACTTGGTTTATCGTGTGAAAGTGCAAATTTTTTTTGTGATGAGCTATTAATGCCTATCATAAATAATTTGAACAACTACGTGAAAATGTAAGAGTGCCCTGGAAACACATCGACAATCCCATCAAAAGAAGCAACAAGGCCCGATCTCCCTCCATGGCCCTCACATCAACGTGTGAACCACGATCAGAAAAGGAATACACATGACTGAACACATCTCGTGTTAACATCTTGATGGTCATTTGAGATGAAGAGACCATCAAGTGGCCACATTTGCTAAAACCAAATTCACAAAATTAGGAGCAATATTGTCACTTCCATCGAAGTCGTGGACATACTACTGAGGCATGTAAACAACTCAAAGAAGAGATCGAGAGGCTCATTCAACAAGGATATCTATGTCAATTTGTACAGAATCAATCAACTCAAGCAAACATAACTCCAATTGGGGCAACCAGACAATCATCACGTAAAAACAAAAAATAGTAGATAGTTGGAGAAATTGAAATAATAGGAGGACCACTACTATCTAATCAAGTCCTCATTGCCACCTCCAAGAGCTGAGTTAAAGAAATATCTATTGATCATTCCATCACTTTTAATGACTCACTTAGAAGGAGTCCAAGTTCTCATCAAGATCCACTTATCATCACAAGGGATCGTGACCCATGTTATAATGTTAAGAGAATTTTGATTGATAATGGAGTTCTATTGATGTCTTATTTTACTCCACATTTCTTAGCATGGGCTGTTAGGAAAAGCTCCAACTCAGACCATTATATGGGTTTGATAATCCCGCAGTGGAGGACAATCACCCTTCTATTATTGTCCTCGAGAATTTTCGACAAGTGACTCATTCACCCAATTCATGGTGGTCAAGATTCGATATAACGCTATCTTCGAAGGCCCTCCAATCAATTTTGGTGCGTTACTTGATCATCTTAAGATGAAATTTTTAACCTTTGAGTTGAGTGGTTTGTGGAAATCAATAATAGCAATCATGTTACCTAGACAAGCTCAACCACTTCTATGACCTTCAAAGATCGAAATTTTAATTTTGAGATGAAGAAGTACCCCAGGGCTTGTAGAAGACTTGCTCTGTTCATTATCAATGACCAACCACAACGCAAGTTGGATCTGCTCTCACAAAGGAAAAATACATAGACTTTTTGCAAAATCAAGACATCTTTGCTTGAGTCCGAGATATGCGGGGTCGACCCCAATGTGATCATGCACTCCTCAAGATTGATCCAACATTCAAACCGATCATCCAAAAGAAGAGTTTTGCACTGACGCCAAGCTATTGAACAAGAAGTTAACAAGCTCTTAGAAGCGATTCATATGAGAAGTACATAACCCTACATGGCTAGCAAATGTTGTCATGGTTAAGAAAAGAAAGCAATGGAAATGGAGAATGTGTATTGATTACACCGATCTCAATAAAGCTTGAAAGATAGTTTTTCCTCCCTCAATTGATCAATTGGTCGATGCTATGCCCGGACATCAAATGCTCAGTTTTTTGGATGCTTACTCAGGTTACAACCAAATAAAAGTAAACCCAATGGATAAAGAAGTCACATCATTTCAAACATATAAAGGTTTATATTATTACTAAGTTATACTTTTTGGGTTAAAAAATATTGGTGCTACCTATCAACGCTTTATGAATAAGGTTTTTAAAGATCTCTTAGGCCACATAATGGAGGTATATGTGGATGACATGTTAGTAAAATTGAAGAATCACAACATATTTCTGACTTAGAAATATGCTTTAACCTTCTTCGATGTTATAACATATGACTTAACCCGACCAAGTGTGCTTTTGGGGTTACGTTGAGAAAATTTCTTGGGTTCATGGTCACCCACCGCGGGATTGAAGCTAATCCCGAGAAAATCAAAGCCCTCAGAGATATGGCTCCTCCAAAGAATATCAAAGAAGTTTAAACTTGAATGGATGAATTGTTGCCTTATCCTACTTCTCTTATTATGGGATAAATACTTTCATTCTTTAAAATATTAAAGGAGCTAAAATAATAATTTTCAAGGACTAATGAATGTCAAGCTTTTGAGCAACTAAGAAATATTTAGCATCTCCACCTTACTATCCAAGCATTCCAAGGAGATGTTATACTTATATCTCAGCCTCTTCCCACGCAATAAGCTCAGTTTTAGTGTGAGAGAAAAATGTAATACAAGACCAATTTACTGTCAAGAAAAATTCTCTGATATAGAAAGTCATTATCCACCGGCGATAAGATGGCTTTGGCTTTAGTTTTCAAGCAAAAATTGCATCCATACTTCCAAGCTCACACCATCGCTGTTTATACCCATTTACCATTGAGGTCATTCTACGTAAACTAGAGGCATCCGGGAGGTTAATCAAATGGTCTAGAATTGGAGAGTTTGATATCCATTTTCTACCGCCGACATAAAGTCTCAAGTACTCACAGACTTTATAGTGGAATGCACTCTCCAAATGAGCTATCTATTACACCCCTTTCGCCTTCTCAATGGACCCTCTATGTTGATGGAGCTTCAGAAAAATACGCAAGAATCTTACTTATTTCCCCAACAGGATACCTTAGAGTATGGACTTCGCCTAAAATTTTCTCAACCAATAATATGGTCAATATGAGGCTCTTATCATCCATCAGTGAAGCTCAAAACTGATCCACACTTACTCGCCTTGTCGCCTCGTTGAGGGAAACTTTAATACTCATAATCCCGCCAAGACAATACCCACTTGGTGAAGTCACTTCTTGCCCATATCAAGACACATCAAATCATTCACATACTAGAGAAAACACTCGAGAGCTCGCTTCCTCGCCATCTGCTACTGAGATCTATTTAAGAGAAGACATGTTAAAGAAATATATTTTTCTAGTATCCAAAGGTCATGGGTAATACAAGTAATTGATGAGATAGAGGAACCTTTGTGGATGGACCTTATCCTATCTTTCCTACAAGAAGGGACCCTTCCTGAAGACCCAACTACAACTCATCTCAAGTAAGCAAACTTTATTATTATCGGAGGTGAACTATACAAATGAGCTTTTTCTGGGTCATACCTTAAATGCCTCTCACCATCAGAGGTCGATTATGCATTAAGAGATTCTGGATATGTGGAGAACACCTAGAGGAAGGGTGCTAGCCCTTAAAATTATAAATTCTATGACGACAAGATGCCTTGATTTCATAAAAAAAGTTATTATCTTTCTCTCATATAAGCTCTCATCCCTTCAAAGCATTTTGCTCAGAAATTGATATCATGGGACCTTTTCGATAAATCAAAAATTTATCATTTTAGCTGTCGACTACTTCACTAAGTGGGTGGAGGCCGACCCACTCACTAAAATCACAAAGGTAAATGCTAAATAATTTTTTTGGAAAAATATAATGTCGATTCAGTCTTCCTGCAATGATCATTACTGATAATGGAACCTAATTTACTGAAAAAGTCTTTACATCATTTTATAAAGATCTTCATATTCACCGCATATATAGCATCCTCAAACTAATGGACAATCGCTACCAATAGACTATACTCAAAGGGTTAAAATGCATCTCGAGAAGGGGGGCAATGGGTTGAGGAGCTCTCTAATGTTCTTTGGGCTTACCACACTACATCACAACTCGAGTGAGACACCATATAATTTATGTTTTCACAAGCTATTATACCTGTAGATATCGGGATTCCAAGTCCAAGAGTTCGATTATTTAATCATAATAGTAATGAAGAAAAATTACAGCAGAACTTGGACCTACTCCCCAAAACTCATGACATGGCCTACTTCGGACCGCTTCCTACCACCAAAGGGTAGCTCATCCCTTCAACAAAGAGTAAACCTCCCCATCTCTATCTGACTTGGTCCTGAAGTCTTGAAGGAAAAGGCCCTCAACGCAATAAGCTCTCACCTCTTTGGGATGGCCCTTATGTGATTACATCTATGGTCAAGCCATGAACATTTATGCTCAAGGATCGAGAGGAAAAAAAAAACCTTACCTCAAACTTAGAACAAGGAAAATCTCCAGAAGTATTATCAGTAATTTCTACTACATAATTATTGCAACTTTTATTTTATCTTGTTTGTCATTTTATCTTCAACTCATATCTTTGTTAAAATTATCTTATGATTGTATCATCGACCTTATCAGAGTAATGAGTTTATGAGATTTTCTTTCAAGCTTGTTGCATATAAACATTCTACTTCATTTAATCCTCCCACTTGAGAATGCACAACTCACATCTCGCCGTGCATGATCAATCCTGGGGATTTGATCACCTCTTCCATACAAGAAGTCAAGTAACACTTTGACTAATGCCTAGGATAGGTCAAAAGTCCTTGGTGGACATTCCACCTCTTCCATACATGTAAGTCAAGTAACACTTTGGCTAATACAGATAGGTCAAAAGTCCTGGACATACATAACCTCTTCCATAGTAAGACGTCAAATAATATTTTGACTAATACCTAGATAGCCAAAAAAGTCCTTGGTGGACTTCCCAACCTCTTCCATACATAGCATCGAATCACCAATCACTGATAGGTCAAAACAAAGTAAGAGAAATCACCCAAAATTTTAATTTACTAATGTCATTGATATTCTAACATGATGATATAAGAAAGAATCAAAATTATGATAAAAATAATAATAATAATAATAATAATAATAATAATAATAATAATAATAATAATAATAAATAAAAATAATACATAGATAAAAGGAAAAGAAATGCATCGTGATACTACATGATATCAACGCCCTTCTCATCAGGAAGATGCTCCTTAAACTCACTCTCAACCCTTCATCTCCTAACCGCAAGGGTCTTCGATACTTGGCGGGAGATAGATTCTCAATACTAGCTCCAATTTTGTGATGTACTAAGGATTCTTTTAGGAATCCTGATGAAGCCTTCCTCCAAACATTGGTGCTCCAAGTCCTTCACTTCAACATCAAGAATATGATTAGCTTACATGTCCTTGATAGCATTGCAATAAGCTAGAGTTCTTAAAGTCTTCACGCCTTCAAGGAGATTTCATTTGCTTCCGCTTCGACATTATAAGCTCCTTCTCGAAAGACGATCATGTAATGCTTTCTTTTCTAGTTCAAGAGTTTTCTCCGCTGTAAGTGCCTTGAGTCTTTTCTCTTTCGTGAGTCTCTCGCCACCTCAATCTCATCAAGTATGCTCCACCTCCTTACACTAGAGAGAAAGAGAAGTTGACATTTTCTTAGCTTCTACACCCTGTTACATCCTCAGTCGCCACTTCTTTGGCCTTAGCACTCATCTTTCGCTCATACTCACCTTGCAAATATTTTATCTTCACAAATTCAGTATTCCACTCATCTAGAGCGACACCAAATGAGTCATCAGCCATAATGTTTGGGCTACCTACAATAAAAAAATCATAAATATTACACGAATAAAAAAGAAAAAGAAGAACAGAAAGAGAAGGAGAATATAACGCATTAATGCCGCTTGACGTCGTGCATACATTCTTAACACCTCTTCAGGAATACGCGGCTTCGAGAAACGAATCCCCCCCATTATGAGTTGAGATAGCTAAACTCTGAAACTGAGAAAACATTTTCTCCGTAAATATTACGAGTTACTTTCACATGTCTTCTTTTCTTTAAAGAAGAAATATTGCTATCACATGATTTTGTAACGCTTCTTGAAAGAATCCTATGAATATGAGGAGACCTTTCATCACCTTTACTTGATCTCTTCTGGAAGAGCATGAGATCTCCGCCAAAATGGAAAGGCCAACCTTGAACATTCTATCTTCAATTATATACTTACTAATGTGACATAACTCATGCTGCAAGCTTTCTACATCAGGAATATTAAGAGTCGTTAAGATTTTATTCTCTTCAATTAGCAATGGATCTGGAAGGTCATTCAACCCTCCCCATCTCTCAGGAAGGCCTCACTCATTTTTTACAAAAAAAAACCCATTAGACCAATTTCTAGATTGATCTTGTGCTAAAAATTCTATCCAATTCTTTATAGCTCGATAAAAAACACATCCCGGAGCATCACATGTGAATCTACACATTTGACATAAGTATTTGATGTTCAAAGTCGCACCACGCTCTCTAATGAAGATAGTCATACCAACGATGATCACTAAAGCTCAAAATGAAAATTATGACAAAGCTACACTGCATATTTTAAAGACCTCAATCAATTCAGGAGCCAAAGGGAATCACAATCCAGCATGAAGAATCATCTCAAAAATAATAAAGTATTATGGTGGAGGAGAACGTGCTCGATCAGACTTTTTTGTAACAATAGTCACCAACTCATTGGGGAAATGAAATTTCTGAGAAACACCATTAAACTATGTGATAGTGGATGATATATCATCTATAGCTATCACGCTATTGGTTTTCTTGCGGACATCATCTTGCAAAAATATATAATAAATAAAAAGAGGAGAGAAAGATAAATGTCTAAGAATTGTGTGAAGCAACTCACTCACCACAATACTTGGGCATATCATTTCCTGACTTTGTTGTTCATGGACAGCTTTGGATAAAAATTTTTGCCAACGATCTGACGAAAAGTATACGCATACATATGAGATCAAAAAAGAAAAAAAAAATCTATTTCTCTCTCATGATACTCTAAAATTACCTACTAGACTTTCTGAGTTTTTCAATGGATGGTTCCTAATTGATGCTTCCCCACCATCTTGGTAATTGTCAACTACTAAACCATCCATTGGAGTTTTAAGAAATTCAATTTCCTAAAATAAGAAATAGAAAATATGGGCCTTGATCGCCTCGTCGGACAGTTGATGCCTCTATTGGGGGCAAATTAGAGCCTCGTCGTATGAACTATGGGTCTTGATCACCTCCAAACTTAGTCGGTCCAATGAGGACAAGTTAATGCCTCTCTTGAGGGAAAATTGGAGCCTCGTCGTATAAACTACGGGTCTTGATCGCCTCCAAACCTGGTCGGTCCGATGAGGACAGTTAACGCCTCTCTATAGGGAAAATAGGAGCCTCGTCGTATAAACTATGGGTCTTGTTCGCCTCCAAATCTGATCGGTCCGATGAGGACAGTTGACGCCTCTCTCGAGGAAAAACTGAAGCCTCGCCGTATGATCTACAGGTCTTGATCGCCTCCAAATCCGGTCAATCCGACGATGATAGTTGACGCCTCTCTCGATGGAAAACTGGAGCCTCGTCGTATGAACTACGGGCCTTGATTGCCTCCAAAACCGGTCGGTCTGATGAGGATAGTTGATGCCTCTCTCGAGGAAAAACCGGAGCCTCGTTGTATGAGCTACGAGTCTTGATCAGCAAAGCGAATGACATTCTCTTAAGAAAAAGTTCAGAGCTTCGCTGATAAAAAGAAAAGAAATGAAAAAAAAAATTACCATAGCCCTTGAACTTCTGCTAGATGATTTCTCATCCAATGTAGAAGAACATTAGAGCATATGGGAGTTGTCTCCTTACTTGACCCTAGACGAGTTTTTATAGACCCACTATAGGGGCAAAAAGGTAAAAAATTAAAAAAATGGAAAGAAACGAAAAAAATTGAAAAAAATTGAAAAAAATGCTCATCGGCGCGCATTTGCGCAGGGCTCGGTGCGCCAAGACACCGATGAGCACAGCACTATCCGCAGGCCCAGAACCTGAGCTTTATGTGCAAGCACCCGCATGCACCCGCTACCCTACACCCACTTCCATGATCATAATCTTGTGCACCTATAAAGATCTATTCTCTCAAACTATATGATTAATGAACCCACAAATTTTATTGAAAAATTTATTATTTTATATTATTTATCAAATATTTTTAAATGATAGAGATAATGCCATCCAAAAATAGGGGGGCAACTGATATGGCACTAAAAATTTCACTAGTCGAAGCATGAATCTTGATGTCAAAAGTAATCTGATTCTAAGTCGAAACTAGTCCAGATCAATCACTTAAAAAATCATTGAAAACTTTGAGATATTAGTTAAATCCATAAATAGTTCATAAATATAGAGTGTTTATGATCAAATCAAGCGTCTTGATGGGCCAGATCTAACAAGCCCAAGATCTCTTGATTCTGATTTCATTTGAACATTCAAATATTTTAAATATATCGGATGATCAAGGGAATCATTATGAGTCATCCGATGGAGTTGTTTGAATTTTGCATGTATTTATAGAAACGTCATCTCTCTAATCTATAAATAACTCCTCATTCTTCACATGAGAAGAGCCAAAGGTAAAGAGAAGAGAGAGTTCTAAGGCTTGAAGAACCTCCAAGCATAATCATCCCACTGACACTGCCGTAACACCGCCGACCACCAACCACCACCGACGTCGCCCGGCCTCCGGTCTCACCATCAACCACGCCGCCATCATCACACCACCGCACCGTCATCATCGCTCCATTACCACCGTCGATTGTCGCTACGGCCAATTTCACTATTCACCATCATCAACTGTCACCAATAATTGTACAGTCTAACCATTGCTACATAGTTGTTGTTACCTAATTCTGGGATTCCATTGTCAGACTTTCTCATATACAATTATGTAATCATATTATTGAGAAAACTTTATACTCCGAAATAGATACATAGTGGAAGATTTTTACTGGGCTAGGCCCCGTGATTTTTTTTCCCCTCTTGAGGGGTTTTTCCACGTAAAAATCCTAGAGTTTTTTATTCATTCTCCAAATATCTATGTGTGTATTGAATTTCACAACAAAGCTAAGGTGTAAACTTTAATTCTACCACAACTGATTTTCTAGCACGCAACAATGCTATAAAAGTTATTCTAATTCTATAGCTTGCAAGATGTAATTATTGACGTTCATATTTATATCATCTAAAAAGACAAAAAAAACAAAATAAAAAAATTCAAGATTTACATACAAACCACACAATTCTTTTATATTCATATATTTAATACTGAAAGTTTGATATTTACTTATTTAATACTTTACAATACTTAAAAATATGCATTTCACATTAAAAAAGTGATTGATGATGATAGTTTTGATGTGATATATAAAATTCGGGTGCTATGTATGTAAAAATTAAAATTTAGATGTTAGAAATGTAAATATATAAGAGAATTGTGTGGTATTTATGTAAGTTTCTCAAAATTCAATTAAATAAATAACAAAATATAAATGAAAAGCTAAACTCAAAGTCTAGAATTGGAAATGTTCTATGTATTCAAACAATGAGGCAAGATCTCTTCTCTTTAATATTTTTATTTGGTTTGGTATTTTTATTGTTTATTAATGATATACACTCTTTTTCCTCGTGATCTAGCTATCTATATTGAGGCTTTAGATTGGTTGTTGACTTCTCTCTTAATAGCTCTTCAGTGATACTGCATTATAGGAATTTTAAGCTATAGGATTAACTAATTATTAACATATATTTTGATAATGATAATTGTCACATTTTTTCATGATAAAGAGCCCTTTTATAGAGGATCATTACTATGATGAAAAATGTGTAAGTCATCTTAGTCTAGTAGTTAAAAACTTAGTCTCGCAAATAAGAGTTTTTAAGTTCAAAGCATTGTATATATCTTGTGTCTGTGCATTTGAAATTAAATTCATTCAAATGTCCTAAACAATATAATGAAAATGGTGAGAATAATGAGAATCTCAATCGAGTAAATTCTTTTGCTCTAGGTGAAGCCATTGGCAGTGCCCAAACTATTTTTTATGGGTTCGCCTAAATCTAGTTGTTGCTCACAAAATTTTGATGTATATTTTTATTAATTTGTGTTGTTAGTTTACATTTTAAAAATTGTATACATAATTTTTTTTTTCTTTAAGCCTCTTTTTCTCTTGGAGTTTATAAAGGTCTAAACACTCTTTTTAATCTCCTCTTATAATTCTTCTTGTATACCCAATTGTACAACCCAAAACAAAAAGTGATAATATGAAAATTAGAACAATATATAATCAAAGCTCAACGATTGAAGTGGTCATTGTCTTACTTGAGGATTTGCTCAAATTAAAGAATACTCAACCAACTCTAAAGATGTACTCGTGCATCTTAAAAGTGCATTCATTTTACTCAAAAGAGTCACTGACCTCATTCTTAAGAAATGTTAGTCTTTGAATGAATGTATGCCAACTCTAAAAAGAACTCATCTCAATCGATAAAATATATATCATACTTACTAAACAATTAGTCAACACATAGTCATTATAATTTTTGTTATAATCATACTCGTATGTTTATAACATGCAAATTATGTATTATTTTATTTCTTTTTAAGTGGACTAGAATATAACTTTTTTGTTGTGTTTGAAAGTTGATAAAAAATGTGTTTAAAGGTTACTTTTAAATAAGATATGTCTATGTTCTAAACTACATACTATGATGATTAAAATCTTCTAAGCTTCTCTCTCAATTTATCTTTTTTTATATCTTTTTGTTAGCTATTTTACTCTAAGCCTTACTTCCACCCCTATAAGTATAATTTAGATATCATCATGACTAAAAAGGATTTAGGATGCAATTGATATAGCTTTCTATGAAATATTTTTAATGATCATAACTATATTTGACTACTATTTTTTTTAGAAAAAAATTATGATAAAAATTTAATTTTGATAATCAAAATTATTAAAAATGTGGTATCTGTCTCTAAAATATTTATAACATATATCATAAATTGTTTTAAAAAATATTTTTGTCATAGCAATTTTATTATCTTTTAAAAAATTGAATGCTTTTTTTTATTAAGAATGAGCTCATATTCTTAATTCTTTTTTTTAAAAAAAAAAAACTATATATCCAATGCTACATTGCTACCCGCTTTCCCGTATTTTAACTATTTAAAGTTTTTTCGTACACATTTCTTGATAAAAATTTGACAAAATTTTTAAAATAGACATATTCTTAATCTCAATTAATAATTTAAGTATAAAAAAAAATTTTTTATAAAATAGCTAATCGTCGCTGACGGACGACTTACGTCGGCACCAGTCCGTCAAACAGACGACTGACGGTTTTTTTTTTTTTTTGCTTTCGGTAGCAGAGAGAGAGAGAGAGAGAGAGAGAGCACCGATTTTTTTTTTGTTTTTTGCTTTCGGCAGGAGAGAGAGAGAGAGAGAGAGATTATATATATATATATATATATATATATATATATATATATAATTAATTAATTATTTAATTAATTTATATATATATGCATTAATAATTAAATAATTAATTAAATAAATAATTTTTTTTATTTGCTTGTTTTTTATATGCATTAATAATTAAATAATTAAATAAATAAATAATTTTAATAAATAAATAATTAACTATATATATAATTTTTTTAATAAGTATATATATATATATATATAATAATTTTAATGCATATATATTTCAGGTGATTAAAGATGAATTATTATTTATTTTTTATATATTTATATTTTTTATATTTTTGTTATTATTATTATTTTAGATTTTTTATACTTTTATATTTTATATTATTTTATATTTTTTATATTTTATATTATTTTATATTATTTATATTTTATTATTTTATATATTTTTTATATTTTTTTTATATTTTATATTTTTTTTTTGTTATTATTATTATTTATTTTATATTTTTATATTTTATTTTATATTTTATATTATTATTTTTAATGCATAAATATAATATTTTTATATTATATTTTTAATGCATATATATTTCAATGATTAAAGATGAATTATTATTTATTTTACTTATTTCTTTCTTTTTTCTTTCTTTTAATTTATAAATCTTCATAATTTTTAATAACTTTTATATATTATTTTCTTAATTTATAATATCAAAGTTATTAAAAATTATGAAGATTTATAAATTAAGAAAAAAAAGAAATAAGTCTAAAATAATAATAATAACAAAAATATAAATAATATAAATATATAAAAAATAAATAATAATTCATCTTTAGTCACATGAAATATATATGCATTAAAATTATATATATATATATATATATATATATATATATATATATATATATATATATATATATATATATATATACTTATTAATTATTTATTAAAATTATTTATTTATTTATTTATTTATTATTGCAAATAAAAAAATTTTATTTTATTTTTTTATTTATTAAAAATTTATTTAATTATTTAATTATTTAATTATTAATGCATATATATACCTATTTATTTATTTATTTATTTATTTATTTATTTATATATTCTCTCTTCTCTCCGTGCAACTCTCTCTCTCTCTCTTTCATCTTTAATCACGTGAAATATATATATATTAAAAATATAAAATATAAAAAAAATTATATTTATGCATTAAAAATAATAATAAAAAATATAAAAAATATAAAAATATATAAAATATAAAATAAAATAAAAATATAAAACAAATAATAATAATAACAAAAAAAATATAAAATATAAAATAATAAAATAATAAAATATAAAAAATATAAAATAATATAAAAATATAAATAATATAAAATAATATAAAATATAATAGTATAAAAAATCTAAAATAATAATAATAACAAAAATATAAAAATATAAATATATAAAAAAAATAAATAATAATTCATCTTTAATCATGTGAAATATATATATGCATTAAAATTATTATTTTATAAATATATTTATTTATTAAAAATTATATATATATATATAGTTAATTATTTATTTATTAAAAATTATTTATTTATTTAATTATTTAATTATTAATGCAAATAAAAAAATACAAATAAAAAAATTTATTTATTTTATTTTTTATTTAATTATTTAATTATTTAATTATTAATATATATATACTTATTTATTTATTTATTTATTTATATATATATATCTCTATCTGCTCTCTCTCTACTCAAAGCAAAAAATAAAAAAAAATTCCGCTCTCTCTCTCTCTCGCTACCGAAAAGCAAAAAAATAAAAAAAATCGATCGATCGGCCAATCGTCCATCGCAGATGACTATTTTATTTTATAAAAAAAAATTTTGATACTTAAATTACTAATTAAAATTAAGAATGTCTTTATTTTAAAAATTTTATCAAAAATTTTCTTTTTTTAGATGCGCCCGTTCTTCGCTTGGGCACCACGGAGGCAACAACAAGATAAAGAACAACTGACCGGTGTTGCATACATGCGCCTTCACGTGAATCACGTGACGCCAGTCAAACCACAATAGTCAGAATCATTATAACCAAACAATGAGCGTGAGCGTGGCTAGGTTTCCCCACCTCTCGATAATGTGTATCCTCCTCCCCTTCTCCTCACCTGCTCTGATCTCCAGGTTCCGGCCCTTTCGCCGGTAGAGGCCTTCTACTGGTGGGGCCCGTTCTTTCAACCCTAGCATAAGTCCGGTTCTCCCATTTGGTGCGTTATGGATATCGCCTCGACCTCCTCCTTTCCGCATTTGGCTCCTAGAACGGGGGCTGCTAGAAATCCCGATCAACAACCTTCAAATCCTTCACTTCCCCTATCCTGGAATTGGAAGGCTCTGTTAACTTCTCAGAAGGAAACCAAAAATACCCTCTCTCTTTCCTTCAAACCTTCGTCTGAGGAAGAAGTTTCATTCTCGGAAGCTGAATTGGAAATTGGTCAGAAGGAATGGGAGCTCTCACTGGTGGGGCATGCCATTGGAAAACGACCTTTTTACGGATCCCTTCTTGCGGCAGTCAAACGCAAATGGGCATTCAAAGGACATTTGGACCTGTTAACTCTAGAGGGGGATTTTTTTCCTCTTTCGGTTCTCTTGCAAGGAAGATTATGACATGGTGTGGAATGATGGACCTTGCTTTCTGAATGGGAGACCCTTTATCTTTCGTGAATGGTCATGGGACTTCCGCCCGATCAAAAAAAATTTCACGGACATTCCTTTATGGGTAAAGCTTCCAAATCTCCCCTTATGCTGTTGGAATGAAGATGGGCTCTCTAAAGTTGCTAGTAAAATCGGCATACCTATAGCAGTGGACAACCTTACCGCATCTAAAGCTCGACTGACTTTTGCCCGGGTATGTGTTCAGGTATGTCCCTCATCACACCTCCCTGATTCCATTCCTCTAAATCTTAATGGCTTAAAAGTTGAGCAAGCGGTTCACTACGACTGGAAGCCCAGAGCTTGTCCAAAATGCATGACCTTTTCACACGATGAGAAAACTGTCCTCTTAACCCATCTGCTCACAGCCGGGAAGAAGCTTGAGTCAAGCGCCCAAGACCTCTTAGTATCCCATTGGGGAATCCTCACCTCCTAGAGACCCACGCCTGCTCTCTTCCTCCTCTCCTCCCAATCTATGCAACCTATCAGACCCCTCCTCGATACTTAGTGCTGCAGCCTTCTATCCTTCCGTCCTATCCCATAACCTCCCTAAATGATCTAAACCAGCTCCCATCCCAATCCCATTCAAACTCTACACATGAAGAAACTAATCCTGCTATTATCGGGGAGGCTGAAATCCAATCCAATCCTCCACCCAGTTATACCATTATCACTAGATCAGCTACTTACTCTCCAACTAAATCAGCCTCATCTCGTCCTCCAGATTTTAATCCCAAAATCTTTGGGATTCTGAATCCAGACAATGAAAAATCCAAGTCCCCTAGCTCTCTTGCTCACTTATGCCACAAGCCTAAGAAGAAAGGCAAGAACCATTGATTTGCTGTTTTCATGCCTACCCCTAAGTTTGGTTGCTGGAATGTGAGAGGCCTTCTGGCTGAAGGCAAGATCCGTGACTGTGCCCGAACTATAAAAGACAATCAACTTGACATGTTTTGTATACTGGAAACAAAAATAAGCTTTGAAAATAGCAATGATCCTCTGTTTATTAGGAAATTATCTCTATTTCCAAATGAAGAATACTGCCATAACTTTGATGTTTGTTCGGGTGGAAGAATATGGCTCAAATGGAACCCCCATTCCATATCCTTTACCTCCACTTGCATAAATGCTCAGTTTATCCATGGGACTATCTCCTCCCCTTCATGCCCCAGATACTTCATCACTTGGATCTATGCACACAATGATGCTAGAGATAGAAGGGAGCTATGGGCTTTCCTTCGACAGATTTCTTCCACTATGACAGAACCTTGGTTGGTGATTGGTGACTTCAATTGTGTCTTATTTTCTAATGAGAAATTGGGTGGCAATCCTATTCCTCCAAACCGGCTCATCGACTTTAAGAACTATGTACATGATTCAGGCCTTCTTGATCTACCTAGCTCAGGACTCTTCTTCACTTGGCCAAATCTCAGATTGGACAATCATATAAAGATAAGAATAGACAGAGCTTTGTGCAATGCTTACTGGCTTGATATCTTCCCTACCTCATCTTATAAAGCTCTCTCTCCTTTAACCTCAGACCACTCCCCTTTGATAGTCTCCTTTCATAAC
The DNA here is from genome assembly GCA_021442155.1 of Cymbidium sinense. Taxonomy (NCBI): domain Eukaryota; kingdom Viridiplantae; phylum Streptophyta; class Magnoliopsida; order Asparagales; family Orchidaceae; genus Cymbidium; species Cymbidium sinense. The sequence goes on from CM038232.1 coordinate 230,276, forward strand.
TCCCAGCAAAAGAATCACAGATTTATCTTCAGAAATTATTGGGTGTTGAACCAAAATTTTCTTGACTCTGTTTCCAAAGCATGGCAGGTCTATGTCAAGGGGGATCCCATATTTGTACTGTTCCAGAAACTTAAAATTGTTAAGGACTATCTCAAGCGCACAAAACAGGAATCTATTTCCCTTGAGCAACAAATTCAAATGTTGAAAGATGATCAGGAATATCATATGAAAAACCATGAAAAAGACCCCTCCAACCCAATCTACCTCCAAATTTTGGAAGATATCAATGCCCGATATGGGGAAGTGGTCAGGAAAGAAAGCACATGGGCAAAACAAAGAGCCAAACTCTATTGGCTTTCTCATTCTGATGACGATCTCAAATTTCTATATTACTCTATTAAGGAGAGACGCAGTACAAATTTGATAAAGGAACTTCAGGTAGATGGTAATGCTATTTCAAAATATGATGATATTGTCAAGGCAATTTGTGAGTATTACTCATCTCTTCTTAATAAGCCTACTCTGAATGGATCATTTACATCTGATGTACCTATTGGCAATCTCATTACTAAAACCCAGACTAAGGTGCTATGCTCTCCAATTACGGATTCAGAAATTTTTGAAGCCCTCAATAGTATAAATGAGGATAAAACTCCGGGGCCTGATGGATTTACTTCCAAATTCTTCACTTCCTCCTGGAACATAATTGGGGATCAATTTATGTTAGCAGTCCATCATTTTTTCAAAATTAAGCGTCTCCCTGAGGTTTTCAAGCATACTCTTATTACCTTGGTCCCCAAAATTAAACATGCAAATTGTATTGTTGATTATCAACCCATTTCCCTTTGTAATACCTTCTACAAAGTAATTGCAAAGATCCTAGCTAATAGACTCAAACCTATTTTACCAACAATTATACATCCTGCTCAATCTGCTTTTATAAAGAATAGAGATATTGCTGACAACATTTCAGTAGCTCAGAAACTTTGCTTGTAATTCAATAAGAGAGGTTCTCCTAAACTCTTCTGTGCTAAGCTTGATCTTTATAAAGCATTTGACAGTGTGAACCGTGATATGGTCCTTGTCAGACTCACTCAAAAAGGGTTCCCAAAGATTTTTGTTGACTGGATACAAGCTTGCATTTCTGAAATCCCTTTCTCTATTGTATTAAATGGACAAATAGAAGGGTATTTTAAATCATCCAATGGATTGAGACAAGGATGCCCATTGTCTCCATTCCTCTTTACAATCATTATGGATGTCTTTTCTTGCTTGCTGGAAAAATTGGAGAAAGCCAATCAATTCAAATCGATCACATATGGCAACTCCTCTATATCTCACCTATTATTTGCCGATGATATTCTTGTGGCTGGGGTGGCTGATTACCAATCGGTATCTAATCTAAATGATGTGCTAGCTACCTTCTCCTCTCTAACAGGCTTGGAAGTCAACCGCCAGAAATCCCTAATCTGTTTTACAAGAAACACTGAAAACTCTCACACTCTCAGCTCTCTTCTAAACATAGCCCCGAGTGATTTCCCTTTTAAATACCTTGGCCTACCACTAGTTGCTGGGCAAATCAAATCTATTCACTTCACTCCACTCATCGATAAAATTTATAGATAGTTGGCTGGATGGAAATCTAAATGGCTCTCCTATGGTGGAAGATTTCAGCTCATTCGTTCCTCTATTAATAGTTACTTAACTTATTGGCTTAGGGCTGTGGCTTTCCCTAAATGCATCATTAAAAAGATTAAGTCTTTAACTGCCACTTTTTTTTTTACCATGGTGATGCCTTTGGCAAAATGCTTCCTATATCGTGGAACAAAATAACTCTATCTAGGGATAAAGGTGGTACGGGGCTCTGTTCTATTGGTACTCTTAATACCATTTGTAAGACAAAAATTCTATGGAAAGTTCTTACTCAAACATCTCCTCTTACTGATTGGACTGCTCAGAAATATGGTTCTATTTGGCAAAAACCCTCGAAATCTTCTCCATTTTGGAAAGAGTTACAGATCTGTGCTTCTAGATTCAAAGGGAAACTAGATTATTCAGTTGGTGATGGGTCTCTATTCTCCTTATATCACGATCCTTGGTGCCATGGTAGATCTTTGTTAGACATTTGTAGAGAGGAATGTATTCCATTGATTAATAGTCCTATAAACTCCCTTCTTAATGCTATAATAAGGCAAGGTAGATGGAATCTTCCAGATGCTTTTGCTGCTCGATTCCCGGCCTGCACCCATGTTATTATGAATATTGATCTGCATGCTGGCAATGAGACAATTCTCTGGAACGGACAAGCTACAATTAATAGTAAAAGCATTCTCTCCTCTCTCTATGAATAATACCCCTCCGTGGAAGGTTTTAAAGACATCTGGTTTAAAGGTGCTGCACTCAATTACGCTCTATTCTGCTGGATGGCAAACTTGGGAGGCCTTAAAACATCGGATATGCTTAGCCGTAGAGGACTTGGAACTAACTTGGATTGCCCACTTTGCTTAACTGAAAAAGAATCCCATAATCACCTCTTCTTCAGTTGCCCCTTCTCGCATACAATCATTAGAGACCTGCTTCCTAACGAAAACTATTTCCTTCTTCAACCTACTCTCCGTATGGTTCTCTCGGCTTCCACACTCCAGGTACATTCTGCTATAAAGAGGCTTTTCCTTCTCATTACTGTAGTTGCTGTTTATACTATCTGGATCGAAAGAAATAAAAGGTTATTCTCTAAAGTATCTTGTTCTGCTGAGTCGATCTCATCTAATATTAAATTTAGAGTTGCTGCTAAACTTAGTAGGTGGACTATCAAGGAGACTTGGCCGCAATCGGTGCTGAATACCATAAACAAATGGAAACACATAGGGATGAATTATTTTTTATTCAAGCCTCCCTAGAGGCTATCTTCTTCTTAACCGATCCTTTCTATTTTTAAATTTTGTTCTCACGGAGATTTACTAATCGGTTTTGGTACGATTTTATATGGAGCTTATCCCACTCATGAGTTTGTAGGTTTGAACCTCTAGCTGTTCGCCTTGATGATGTTTTTTGGTTTTTTGTATATGAAGGATTTTGTGGTAATACAACAGACAATGATGAGACAATGTTCCATATGGAATTTCTTCTTCTCTCCGGTTTTGAGCTCCTCCATGGTCGTTAATTGGCAACGAGGGTTCTATTTTGATCCAGTGTTGGTGTCTTTTGGTTTTTTCTTCCCTTCTGGAGATCTGCTTATTTGAGGTGCCATTATCGCTGTGGCTTGCATAGTCTATTTTCTTCAGATGCTGAATTCTTTCCTTCTGAATCATATGCTGGAGGTTATTTGTGGCTCTATTTCATGAGGTTTGGATCGGGTGTTTTTGTGATTTTATGGCTTGACTGATCCTTCAGTTCTTCCTCCATTGGATGGCAGCATTTACCAACTATGGAGAGCTCATTACGTCAGCTGGGTGCTTTTGCTAAATTGCTTATTCGTCCCTGAGTCCTGGACCTGTTTATATACATGATTTTTGATGTTGTTTTTTCAATTTACTCCTTAGCTTATTTCCTTCAAGCTGTTATATTGTAACTCTCTTTTGGAATGAAATTTGGGCTCTGCCCTCAACTTTTCCAAAAAAAAAAAAAAAAAAAAAAACCACAATAGTCCAACCGAACGCCCACTCTGCCTCGCCGTTGTCCTGAGATTTAAGTGGCCGCTTGTGTAGCCGCAATAGGAAGAATTTAGTAGTCCAATGCAAAATAAATAAATAAATAAAACATCATTATTTTTTTAAGAATATGAGACCGAATTTAGGAAAATTAATGTTTAGCTATCAATTTTTTAATTATTTTTTTATAAAATTTGATATTAAAAATTTATTTTTAAGAATATGAGCTATTAAAATGTAATAATAACCAAAAAGTACGTATAAATAAGTTACAATTTAAGCTTTTTTTAAATATTTATGACACTTATAATAATAATTTTTCAAAAAATTAATTTCTTATAATAATTTTATAATCAACTTTATATATATTGCGTCTTTAAAATCGATTCGAGTAGAAAAAGTTTTCGTCTTAAACTTTAGAAATCCGGCACAGCAATTATTTAAAAGTGAAACAATAAAACTATAGAATTTTTTACGTGAAAAATCTCAAAAGAGGGAAAATCACGGCCTGGCAGTAAAAGCACTACTATGTATCAGTTTGAGTACAAGATCTTCCGAATCTGGGATTACAGATTGTATATGAGAAAGGGACAATGCAATGTAACAATGTTGGCAGCGATATTCGACGATGTTGACGATGATGCCGGCGATAGTCGGTGATGATGGCCGATGGTCGGCGGCGAGGATCGGTGGGTGGCGGTATGGCGGCGGTGGTTGCGCGTCAGTGGTGGCATGATCGTGCTTGGAGGATCTTTAGAGCTCTCTCCTCTCTCTTGCTTGGCCTCCCCCTCCTTCACTTGGCCCCCCATATGAGGAATGAGGGCTATTTATAGATGGAGGAGTGGCGTCTCAGCAAATACATGCAAACAAAACCACTCACTTCATGGACTCAAAATGATCCCCTTGATCATATGATGTATTTTGTGCATTTGAATGCTCAAATGAAGTCAGTGTAAGATCTGGCTTGTTGGAACGGCTCGTCGAGGGCCTCGATTTATTATAAACACTCTATATTTGAGAGCTTTTAAGAATTTAGCGATGTCTCAAAGTTTTCAATGATATTTTAAGTGCTTGATCACCGGTTTCAATTTCTTGTTAGCTTGCTTTTGTCAAGATTCGCTTATTTAGAGGAATTTTGTCATATCGGTTGCTATTTTTGGATGATATTATCTCAATCATCAAAAAATATATGTCAATCTTCAAAATAGTAAATTCTTCAACGAAATCAGTCCATTAACCACATATTTTGAGAGAATAGATCTTCATGTAAGCACAAGATTATGACTTCTGAGCGGCCGACAAATATGTGTAGGTATGTCGCGGCGAAAAGAGGTTCTGGATCACGGACATTTATAGGCGTTGTGGACAAGGTTTGGGTTGGATTACCAGAAGCAAGAAATTACTAGTGGCTACTTTTATAAAAGAAAGGTGTTGAGCGGTGTGTTAGAATGCGCAGTGAAAATGACGGTGGTTTTGTGAAATGGTAAAGCGAAACAGCGGAATGAGGGCGCATGAGCAAGCGAGAGCTCTGAGTCAGCGATGGAATTGCATGTGGCGAGGGCAATGCAGTCGCGGTAATGGGGCTCAATTTGCAGCGCATGGCGGTCAGCGAGAACGAAGGCTGGTCCTTTCTGGCGGAAGCATGACAGGCGTGGATGAGCGGCGGTCACGACAATGATGCCATAGACAGTCAGCGAACGCCGAAGCCGCTAGCATGCTCCCTCCAAACGTGTTTCATCCTTTTGGCTGTTTTGAGCGGTTTTGAACGGTATTGGATGATTTTGGGCGGTTTTGGATGCTTTTTTTACCCTTTTGCCCCTAAAAAGGGTCTATAAAAAGCCCTCTAGGGGCAAGGGAGAAGTCACATTCTCTTCTTCTTGAGAGAAGGTCATTTGGAGGCGATCAGGCGTGGTACTACGTTGTTGTTCCGGTTTTCCTCGAAGAGCGTCAACCGCCGTCGGACCGTCCGGGTTTGGAAGCGATCAAACCGCCGCTACGTCGTTGTTCGGTTTTCCCTCGAAAGCGTCAGCCGGCCTCGTCGGATCGTCGGGTTTAGGCGATCAAGGCTCATCACGTCGTTGTTCCGGTTTTCCATTGAAGAGGAGTCAACCTCGTCGACCGTCCAGGAGGTGATCAAGCCGATGCCGCGTCGTTGTTCAGTTTTCCCTCGCGTCAGCTCGTCGGAGTCGAGGTTTGGAGGCGGTAACTGCGGTACGTCGTTGTTAGTTTTCCCTCGAAGAGATATTAACCGGTCTCGTTGGACCGTCAGCGAGGTGATCCGCGGAGCGAGGTTGGGCGATACAGCGGCGGTGACCTAAGATGGTCGGACGATAGCCAAAGATAATCAGCGGTAGCAGAGTCCAGCGCAGCCATAATGGGCAATGCAACAGTGAATATAACCGGATCAGCGGATGACCAGCGATAATGTGATAATAAGATTAGGCATGGTGAGCGATAGCCGGCAACCAGTAATCAGCAGCGGTAACCGGCAATGTGATGTCAGCGAAAATTCGATGGTAGTAGTAGCCGGGTAATCAGCAGCGGTAATAATGAGTAGCAGCCAGCGAGTTGTCAGCGGCTGAGCGGCAGTAGTGGTCGGCAATACGCGTGAGATTTTGACCTATCAAGGTTGTTTTGGTGTTTGCTCAGTGATGTTTCGATGATGTTAATGTGGAAGAGGTTGAATTGAATCCCGAAGATTTTGACCCATCCGAGGTTGTTTGTTAGTGTTAGCAATGGCTAACCATGGAAGAGGTTGAATTGAATCCGCTGAGGATTTTTGACCTATCGAGGTTGTTTGCCTGAGTCTTTGCTCGATGACGTTAACTTATGTGGAAGAGGTTGAATCGTGAGAATTTTTGACCTATCCGAGGTTGTTTGTCAAAGTCTTTGCTGATAGCGTTAACACATGGAAGAGGTTGAATTGAATCCACCGAGAATTTTGACCTATCCGGGTTATTTGCGAGTCTTTGCTCGATGATGTTAATGTGGAAGAGGTTGAATCAAATCCGAGGATTTTGACTTATCGAGGTTGTTTGTCGAGTCTTTGCCGATGGCGTTAACTTGTGTGGAAGAGGTTGAATCAATCGAGAAAATTTTGACCTATCAGGTTGTTTGTCAAAGTCTTTGCTGATGGCGTTAACGTATGGAAGAGGTTGAATTGAATCCGAGGATTTTGACCTATCCAGGGTTGTTTGTCGAGTCTTTGCTCGATGGCGTTAACACGTGTGGAAGAGATTGAATCAATCCGGATTTTGACTATCAGGGTTGTTTGTCGAGTCTTTGCTCGATGATGTTAACGTGGAAGAGGTTGAATTGAATCCGAGGATTTTGACCTATCCAGGTTGTTTGTCGAGTGTTACGCGATGGCGTTAACTATGGAAGAGGTCGAATTGAATCCGAGAATTTTTTGACCTATCAGGGTTGTTTGTCGAGTGTTACGATGGCGTTAACGTATGGAAGAGGTCATGGGAAGTCCACCAAGGACCTTTTAACCTATCCTAAGTTATTTGTCAGAGTGTTACCCGATGATGTTAACCTGTATGGAAGAGGTGAATTGAATCCGAGGATTTTGACCTATCGAGGTTGTTTGTGTCTTTGCTCGATGGCGTTAACTTGTGGAAGAGGTCGTAGGAAGTCCACCAAGGACCTTTTGACCTATCCTAAGTTGTTTGTCGAGTCTTTCGATGGCGTTAACACTTATGGAAGAGGTCAGAAATCCACCAAGGACCTTTTGACCTATCTAGGTTGTTTGTGAGTCTTTGCTCGATGGCGTTAACTGTATGGAAGAGGTCGAAGATTGAAACATTTGTTTGAGCTTATAGCCAATGTTTCTTCTTAACCTTGGTCTTGTTTTTCCATAAGTATAATTGAAAAAAATCCTCCAACTTTGACTTGTTTCTTGGGATGGTAATCGATTAGATGCTCACCATATTAACATGGGCAATATTCTGAGATTAAAAATTGCCCCCCAGTGTCCAACAAAATCAAGGAGCAAATTTGATGAATCTTCTTTCTTCGCTCCTTAAAGTTTGAAATGCTCCACCTCGATGGTGATTTTGATCTTGTTGGGGAACTTGGTCTCCATACAAGATAAAATAATAATGGGAATCGCCTTCTTACAGGCAAGCTTATTGCATGCTAAAAGTTGTGGTAGAGTAAAAGTTTTGCCAACTTAGTTGAAATCAGCACACGTATTTAAAGAGTGAACAATAAAACTCCAAAATTTTACGTGAAAAACTTGAAAGAGGGAAAAACTACGGGGCTAGCCCGAGCTTCCACTATGTATGTTTCAAAGTACAAGATCTTCCGTCTGGGATTACATGTATATGAGAAAGGGACAACGATTCTTGTAACGATATTGGACGGCGATGTTGGCGATAATGTCACGATAGTGGTCGGTGATGATGAATCAGCGATTAATTCGGCGATGGCGAGATCAGCGGTGGCGGCGATGGCGGCCCGTGGCGATGGTTAACAACCGTCAGTGGTAACGCGATTGTGCTTGGAGGATCTTTAGAGCTCTCTCCTCTCTTGGCCTCCCTTCTCCTTCACTTGGCCCCCTCATATGAGGAATGAGGGCTATTTATAGATTGGAGGAGTAGCGTCTACGTAAATACATGCAAAACCCGTCACTCACTTCGGACTCAAAATGATCCCCTTGATCATATGATGTATTTTGTGCATTTGAATGCTCAAATGAAATTATTGTAAGATCTTTGGCTTGTTGGAACCTCGTCGAGGCCTCGATTTGACTATAAACACTCCATATTTGAGAGCTTTTAGAAATTTAAGCGATGTCTCAAAGTTTCCAATGATATTTTAAGTCTTGATCAATTTGATTCGATTAGTTTCGATCAAGATTAGATCTTATTTGGAGGAATTTTCAGGGTCATATCAATATATAAAAAAAAACTACAGCTCCCTCAAATGGGTTCTTAATTATAACCTCAAATATATAATATATGTGTAAAATTTGAATCAAAGACTTCTTATTGATAGCCTAAGCTCTCAACCGCTTGACTAAGAGTAAGTTTGAGCAGCTTTTTGGCTACTTTATTTTTTTTAGGAATTAATCGCAGCTATTGTTTTTTGACTATTTTTCAAAAAAATTTGTGGTGAAAAAATAATTTTGAAAATCAAAGCTATTAGAACTTTGTGGCTCTCAGAAAATTATTATTTGAATTTAATAAATATATTTTTCAAAATATTATTTTTCTCATAATAGTTTTATAATTGATATTTCAAAGAGCTAGAGTTATTTATTTTACACAACTATTAATTATCTAATTAAATGTTACAGACGGTTAATCTCACTGCACTTTTTTTTTCATATTTTAAAATTTCTGCTATAAGTTTAATAAATAAAAGGATTTTCTCCGTGGCATGTTTGAAATAAGTAGCGATGATTAAACATTACATGCAAAATTGTATCATGTAGATACCGCGTCAAGGTTTACAAAATATAAAATAAATAATGTCAAATTTATTTGAAATAACTAATATGGGCTCCAAAAATTCCACACGACCTTCGATAATTTTAAATTAAGAGAGTGACATATGCCGAATTTTTATAAGACATCCGACACTACCAAATTTCATCCTCATTTGTGAGGACTTTAGATCTGCCTGGTTTCCATAGAAGCCCCTATAGTTAATTATCCCTCTAAATAAGTGAGAGAAAACTTAAGGCTCATTAAATCACAAAATGCGAATATAAGAAGCAAAGAGATATAAGTTTCGAATTAGATTATGAAATTCATCATTTCACTTAAACCGATGATTGAAAATGACATGCCTGATCTAAATCCCATGGTTCCGCCATCCATGGTCCCTACTAGAGGGAGGTGGACTCAACCCGATGATAAGGATTCTCATGAACACATGGATTACGTCGTCAAGATATCCTCAGAGGGTGGTGTTTGTCGAAATAATCTTAAGTCTACCTAGCAATGAATGTTATTTGCCCTATTAAGTATACTGATTCTATGACTCAACTCAGAGAGCCATTAAAGAGTATACCTGCCACTACGTGATCATAATATAATGGCGGACCGGCCAAACCACGACAGAGACTCTCGTAATTTCATCCGTGGAGCCTACCAAGCCACACGTAAAAAATATAGGTCACGTCCTTACTAGCGTGAGATTGATTAAGAGTAAACATAACATAACCCTTGATTTTATATTGGCTCCTTTGTGAGCTAGAGTTTTCTTAATTTGTCACCCCCAATAAACAATTGCGGAAGGTAGATAGATTGAGTTTTGCTTTAAGCTTTTAATAATAGAGTTTTATTTAAACAATTTTTTAGATTGCACTCAATTTGTTTTAATTTGATTTGAAAATAGAATCATATTTTGATGAAAATATCCCCTCCGATTGAAATCATCATTCAACACAGTCATCATCGAGGTAGTTAATTAATTGATTGAATCAAATATATTTGAGAATTTTAGATCATATCAACTCTATTTAGCTCCTAATAGAGAATTAGATCTACTATCACATTACAAAATTAGATTCCCAGATATTTCACTAAGTTGAAATTCTCATAATTGATTTTTTAGGTTTTGTTAACCCGAACCCAATCCTAAAACTAAACTGGGAAGAAACCCGCGCAGCATCTTCAAACACTTGAATTTAAGCATTCAGCATAGTGTTGGGGCCCATACAGGTATATTGTAATTTTAGGTAATTTTATGCTTGAATTATGAGATTAATTTTGTATTTTCATTTTTTTTATTCCAATTTAACCTACGTAGCCTTTTCAGATATTAAAATTTGTACTTGAGATCTCTATGTTCGAGCACATGCTTGTATTTATATCTTAGCTAATTTCATCTAATTAATGAAATTATTGATCTTGAAAATCATAATTATGATGAAATTTCTTAATTTTTGATTAAATGAGACCCTATAATTTTTGTAGAATTGGATTTAGTATCGCCTTCTATCTGCTTATACAAAAAGTTGTAGATCTGATGGCGAAGAAGACATTTTGATTTAGATTGTAGTTTAAAATATTACTTGCTTTAGATCCTATCAATTCTATTTTAGCTCTTAACAGATGATTAGATCTACTGTCATATGACAGAATCAGCTTCTCAAATATTCCACTAACATGGACTCATTATAATAGATTTTAGCTTAACTAACCCCTAAGACTAAACGGGAAACAACCCGCAAAGATCCTGACATTTGAATTTAGGCATTTAGCATAGGTCGAGCCCATGCGTATTTATACTAGATAATTTCATCTAATTAATGAAATCACTGACATTAAAAATCATAATTATACTGAAATTTCTTTTATTTTTGAATTGAAGGAAAGTTTCTTCATTCGTGCAATATTTAATTTAGTGTTACTTTCTATCTGCTTGTACAAAAAATTGCAGATCCGGTGGCGAAGAAGACATTGTAAATTGATCTAATATCTTATTAGATTTTTTTAAATTAATATTCAATTGATTCCAATTTAGCATGTGCAGCCTTTTCATAAATTAAAATTTGAACTTGAAATCTTTATGTCCGAGCACATGCAGAAATTTATAGCTTAGATAATTTCACCTAATTAATGAAATCATTAATTTTGAAAATCATAGTTATGATGAAATTCTTGATTTTTTTTATGAAAGGAAGCCCTATGATTTCTGTAGATTTTGATTTAGCATTACCTTCTGTCTGTTTGTACAAAAGGTTGCAGATTCAGTGGCGAAGAAGGCGTTGTAAATTGATCTAATATCTTATTAGATTTTTCATATTAATATTTAATATATTCCAATTTAACATGCGCAGCCTTTTCAGACATTAAAATTTGCACTTAAAATCTCTATGTCCGAGCACATGCAAATACTAATTAATGAAATCATTGATTTCAAAAATCATAGTTAGGATGAAATTCTTTGATTTTGGTTGAATGAAGTCTTATGATTTTTATAGAATTGGATTTAGTATCTCTTTCTGTCTACTTGTACAAAGGTTGCAAATTCGATGGCGAAGAATGCATTTTGATTTAGATTGTAAAAAACAGTTTAATTTATTATTTTAAAAGAAGATTTATCTCTCATAGTAGCTTTCATTTTCCTCCACTTTTTGTTTTACTTTTGTATTTGTTGTATGCTATTTTCTCTCCCCCTTTTATTATTTTGAGTTTTTAATTTGAATTTTAGCTTTAGGTTTTCTTGCTTAACATTCTTAAGTCGATTCATTTTATGCTCCCATTTTTTTAAGTCAAAAGATTTGACGTAGTTTTATAATATCTGATCATCCGCCAGTAGAGAGTGTTTGGCTTACCCATCACACGATAGCGTAATGGTTGGTACTAGCCTTTCAATCCCATTACGCCCTGATGAGCATAACAAGGCTTTTAATTGCCTGCATAAAAGCAAATATGTATATGTAAATATTCCAAATTTTGGCAGTATTCCCGCGTCATTCCCGCGTAGGAGGCTACATTAACTGCTGGCCACCATACGCCTCGATAAGCGTGACAGATTTTGAAACACTTGTCGGTTATCTCGCCATCGCCTCACGAAGATAACGAGGCCTTCATCACGACGCTCACGAAGCATGAAAGAGCTCAATACCACAAATTTTATCGTCACGCCGATGAAGCGACGGCGCTTTAGACCTGATAAAGACAAGATACGATATATAATTTTTTTTCTTTCGATTTCATCAAACACCTTCCGATCTTCGCACCGCTCGATACATCTTATCAAATATAGACTTACTGACACCGACGAAGATAAGCATGTCTTGCAGGAAAGATTGCGCAGAACGAGCCGAGTTTGGGTTAGTTGGAAGGCTAGACGGGCCGTGGGCAGCGAGTTTGAAGGAAAAGTGGGCTGGAGGGACGGATTTGCTGGCTGACGGGCTGGTGGGCTGCAGGAAGTGAGCTTGCAGGTTAGTGGGCTAGAGGGAAGGATTTGCAGGCTGGCAGGCTGGGCCAGCATGGGCTGTTAGAAGTGGGCCTGCGGGATGGACTGGTGTAACACGCGGGCTAGCAGTGAAGCGGGTTTCGCCGGCGGCAGGACGCGCGGAAGCGAGCCCGCGGAACGGCAGCGGGCGGCGGCTCGCGGGAGCCGGATCGTGTGGAACAGTGCGGGTCGGAGGAAATTCAGAGGGAGAAAGAGGAAAAATTACCTTTTTTTCAGGGAAAGCTTTTTTTTTAACGTGAGAGAGAGAGGTCAAGAGATAGAGTAGAGTGGGAGAGATGAGAGGTAGAAGTTGAAGAATGGGAGGGCGTGGTTTTCTTTTCAGTTTTTTTTATTTCTTTTTCAGAAAATTTAAAATAAAGGGGAACCGTTGTTGAGTGACGGACAATTTGAAAATTTTTTTAATAAATTTTAAATTTATTAAACGGTTTAAATATGAATTTCACGTTGATAAATGCATACAGTCGATATATATTAATTTAGGATAATTATTTAAATAACCACAGAATGCTTTTATCGGCGATGGTTCGAGCGCAAATCAATCAATTTCACTAAAATCTGTCCGCTTTTAGATTTTGCGCAGACTTGTCCAAATTGAGTGCGAATAGTCTCACTTAATAGATTTTGACATTTTGAAGCCAATGACATGATTAATTTTGCGAACAGATTGTCACTGCTAAGGCCTCCCCGACCTCGACACGCCAGACGTTGACGCTCGAAGCGTTGATTGGCTCATCAGTTATGCAATATTTATATCGACCAATTTCGAATTCACGATGGGAAGTCGCTCATCGACAAGGTCATTTGAGTTGATTTTGACATTCTTTGGCCGATTTGCTTCACCGCCACTTCAAATTATTCGACATTTGTACAGACCCGTCCAAATTGAGCGTGGATAGTCTCATTTGATATATTTTGACGTTTTGAAGCTAACAACACATCAATTTTATGAACAGAGACCATTTTGTGCTCGTCGCAGCTTCCCAACTTCGATATGTGTGTCGACACATTGATAGCTCTAGCGTTTAATCGATTGATCATTAGATTTTGTAATATTTATGTTTCAATCAATTTCGACGTTCTAAATGCGATGGCGAAATCCGTTCATCGATCGGAGGTCATTTCGATCATTTTCAATGATGTCGAGTGCATTTGGGCCTCAATATGCGCACTGTCACATCCAAAGTCCGTCGAATTCGATTTCAGTGATTTTGACTTATACACAGGCGTCAACAACTACCAAACAAATATTACCAAATGATGCCAATAAATTACAAAATTTTGATATTGCAATGTAACGTATGCAATGTGGATCATATTATGAAGTATAAATTCCTTTTGTTATAATTTTCCATCATATGGTTGTGTTACATACCTTGATAGAAATTAAATAAAACAGTTGGCTCCTATTAATCATATATACTAATAAATCTCACGAAAAAAAAAATCTAAAATTGAAGGAGTAGTGATTAAAGCTTTTTTTTTTGGGACATTTAGTAGTGATTAAAGTTGACTAAACATTTGATAATTTAAGAAATTATTAACCAAAAATAATATGTTAAAATGGAGGTAACATTTAATAATAATATGGATATATAAAATAGTATTTAAAAACAACATTTTAAATCCATACATAAAATTTGTTTATTGAGATGTTAAAAAATCATGTATATTTACGATTATATATATATATATATATATATATATATATATATATATATATATATATATATATATATATATATATATATATATATATATATATATATAAGCTCTATCAGAAATTAAAAAAATAATAATAAATTTAAACTTTTAAATATTAAATGGTTTATTTAGATTCAAATTATTGATCAAAATCTTGCAAAATAGCCCAGGCAAAATTTTTAAAATAAGCATACTTAAAACCTTAATTAGCGGATTAGGCATATTTTAAAAAAAATTTAAAAATAGGCACAGTCCCCGTTTATGAGCGAAAATTGCAGAATAGGTCTATTTAATTTGGGTATTTACAATTTAATTTTTTAAATATCTAGTTTTTAAAAAATAAAATATAAAATAATAATTTTGAAAGAGTTGAAGTATCTCAACAAAATAATTGCATTGTTATCTCAGGTTAGAGAAAGGGTCTCTGCCAAAATGCTATGTTGGAAAATTAAGACAACTTGGCCAATCCATGTGCAGGAAATAATTCGGAAATGGAGGAATTACTATCCTCCTTAACTTTCTTTCCTATGCTACTCGAGGCTGCATTCTCTGAAACCTGCTGTTCTTGTGGTTTTCACTGGCTGAACGGTTACTTTCTGAATGGTTTTACTTTACTTCTCACTTCTGAAACTTTTCTTCTCTGGAATATTTCTGTTGGTTTCTGTTTCTGTTTCTGTTGGCTGCGGGTATTCTTCAGTGCTCCTTCTTTCTGTTTGCTATGGACGATGATGAGGTTTCCATGCACAACTATTCGACTAAGCTTCTTATACTGTCTCCCTCACCTGGATGATCATTCGCAACCATGGTCCCCTTCGTGAATGTGAATTCAAATGATGGTTTGATATGGATCGATGATTTGATAACCGCGGAGATTCTCCCTATCTCTGTGCAAGATGTTCTTGTGCTTGTTTTGATCATCTTTGATGTATTTTGTATCTCTGAGTCCATATGATTCTCTTGTTTCTTTTCTTCTCTTTTTGGCAGGAATTCTCTTTTCTGCTTGTGTCCTGATCATGTTCCAAGGTCTGTTTTTAGTCTTGTTTTTTTCATAGGTTTTTCAGTCCTGTAAGGGATTATGATAGTCCTTCTATAAACTCATTTTGGAATATAATTGGGCTTAGGCCCTCAAAATTTTTCCAAAAAAAAACACAAAATAATTGCAGAATTATTTATAGGTGTATTTGATCGGATATTTGTAATTTTAATTTTAATTTTTTAATTAATTTTAAAATATAAAATAATAATTTTGAAAAGTTGAAGTACCTCAAAAAAATAATTGCAGAACTATTTATCGGTTTATTTCATCAGAGGTATTTATAATTTATTGTAATTTTTATTTTATTTTAATTTTTAAAATTATAATAAATTATAAATATTCGGATCAAATAAACTTATAAATAATTTTGTAATTATTTTTTTGAGGTACTTCAACTTTTTCAAAATTATTATTTTATATTTTATTTTTTTAAACTTAGATATTAAAAAAATTAAAATTAAAATTACAATAAATTGCAAATACTTCGATCAAAAGACCTATTCTGCAATTTCACCTATTGTGCAATTTCCATTGAGAGCTCAGAAATTTTTAAAAAATTTTTTTTGGCCAGTTATTAATTTGTATTTTATTTTCTTAAAATTAGATATTAAAAAAAATTAAAATTAAAATTACAATAAATTATAAATACTTCTGATGAAATAAACCTATAAATAGTTCTGCAATTATTTTTTTGAGGTACTTCAATTTTTTCAAAATTATTATTTTATATTTTATTTTTTTAAAATTAGAAATTAAAAAAATTAAAATTAAAATTACAATAAATTATAAATATCCGATCAAATACACCTATAAATAATTCTGCAATTATTTTGCTGAGATATTTCAACTTTTTCAAAATTATTATTTATATTTTATTTTTTAAAAATTAGATATTAAAAAAATTAAATTGTAAATACCTGAATCAAATAGACCTAATTTTTTTAAAAAATATTTTTTAATCGCATTACATGACCTACTATATATAAAGATCACCATCGTTAAAGGATGTGCTTATTTTTAAATTTTTTAAAAAATATACTTAATTCACTGATTAAAATTTTAAGTATACTTATTTTAAAAATTTTGCCAATAGCCAGTACCGTATTATATTTTTTATTCTCTTAGTTATTAATTTTGAGTCTTGCACATATATTTTATTTTAAAAATGAATATAATATTAGCTACATAACTGCCATCTGTACTGAAGTCAGCAGAGAGAGACAAATTAAAATTCTATGTTTGTAAGCAACGCTATCTTATTTTATTCCAAGTAGTCCTTTTATACAAATTTTAAGGCATCTTAGTAACATAAAAAAGTAAATTTATAAATTTAATATTTTCAAATATATATATTCAAAATTTACACGATGTAAAATAGGATATCATTTCTAAGATTTATTCTTTCGATAATTAAATACTTTGATAACTTCATAATTAAAAAGGTCTTAAATTTATTAAATTTTTTTTATTGAATTACTAATTTGATAATAAATATCTCATATTTGAAGATCATTTAATCTTTTAATATCATCTTTGTTATCGAGCTAAAAATTAGTTAAATCAAGTTGATTTTTTATTTTATTTTATTTTATTTATTTTTTGAAGTTTATACATACATTATCATCCTATTCTTATATATTTATAAATTAATCATCTTTTATCATCAAAATTTCAAATTGACAGTCAAATATTGAAATTCATAACAAAAGCTTAATTTATATTTTTTATTTTTATAAAATTCATAATGATTTAATTGTGACATGCATAAATACATGAATCCCCTAATTTAAAAAAAAATAATTAAATTGTAAATACATATATTTTAATGATTTATTTGTAAATATCCCTTTTTTTTTTTTTTTTTTTTTAAAATCGGTAGGCGGAGCCGGAGGTGAATTTAATAAATAAATAATACAATTTAATAAATCGAGAGAATTTAAAATTAACATTCTTCTACTTCTTTCTTCCGGTTCAATGGCGTCCTCCTCCCAGGCGAGGAGAAAGAAGATGACGACGCGTTGCATTTTCCGTCCATTTGTCTGCATTTAGTATTAATATATTGTCTTCGTGTAGCTTTCTGTATCAGTACATCTGTTTCTTCTCCAGCTCTTCCTTTCTCCTCTCCACGTACCAACCCCCACGCCACCACAATCAAGGTAGAAATAAGAAAGCGAGTGAAGGAGAGGAGAGGGCTGAGAGGATTTTGCACCGCGCCATAAGCTCGGGAATTGATGCCGGATGGGTTCTTCATCAGGCGTCGGAAGTAGCCATGATTACTCTTTCAAGATCCTGATCATCGGGGATTCTGGAGTGGGAAAGAGTAGTCTGCTCGTCAGCTTCATCTCCAACCATGTGGACGATTTAAGCCCTACAATCGGTATAGCTGTCTTCGCTGTTTCTCTTTCTTGTGGCGACTTATTTAAGATCCGGAAATAGTCCATTCATTCGGGGTTTGGAGATTCCGAGTTTGAGTTTGCTATTTTGATGAACTTAGGTTTGGTTTAATTGTCAGTTTAACCTTTTGTGAGAGAAGAAGGTCGTTGGTTGAATTGTTGGTATTCGTCTATTCAATTATTGACAGGTTAGTGTAATTTGATAGGGCGTTGTAAGTCGGTAAATTTCTGCGTTACTCGTAATTTACTAGTGTTTGGGTTTTAGGGCGATGTCATAATTGGAGAGTAGGCTGATGATTATAGCCTCTTTAATAAGTAATTGGATATTATAGGGCTTGGTTTCGGAGCTTGATAGTTATCTCAAGGCATGTATTGGAAAGAACAGCTAAGTTGATTAATTTTTATTTTAGGAATAGTGCCAGTTTGTGAACAGTGCTTGAAGTGTGAAAGTTGAGAAAAATGATATTTTGAGCGTCATAATGTAGGATCAAATTTGGGAGATTGAGTGGAATTGTTATTTGTTCATGAATTTGCTTACTTTATCATACATAGTCACGCTCGATTTTGGTTATCAGAGTATTGCTCTGTTAAAAACCATATAGCGTTGTTTCAAATATTTTCTTAAGTTTTCTTTGCTTTGCGAAAACCTCATGTGAACTTTTTTTCTTTTTTTTTTTTTTTTTTTTTTTTCCTCCAAATTGAGTTTATTTGCAGATCATTTGGCAATGGGAGACGGTAAAAGAAGAATTTATACTCAGAACAGTAGTAAAAGGAGAAAATTTGGTTTGAAATGGAAGAAGTTTTAAATTAGATAAAAAGACTACTACTTGCCAGCTTAAATTCATATTCAGGCAATGAAATATCAAAGATTTCTGAGAAGGGTTGGCTTGGATAGTTTGCAGATTTCACCATGCAATTTAGTACAATTTTTTGCAATTTGGATAAATTATCTGCTTGTAGAGCCATTATCGTATATAAGCATCCATGTGCCAGAAACTACATTCTATTCATAATATATATATATATATATATATATATATATATATATATATATATATATATATATATATATATATATATACAGAGAGAGAGAGAGAGAGAGAGAGAGAGAGAGATAGATATAGATAGATAGATAAGATGAGGGTCATTCATAACCAATATCATATTTATAAAATGTTTACATTAGAGAAACAAATCAGAATCGATAAAATTCTAAGATAGGGAACTTTTGAACAACATAAATTACAACCAAAATATAAAACTTGCACCCAGAGCAAATATTTCTTAGAATGATATATATCAAGAAAGAAACCTAGAATTCAGAGAAAATCCTAAAGTTAAAGCATAGATATATGATGTGGCCGTGTCAAAGGTAGGATTATAAAAGCTATATAAACTGATTCTTGAAAGGTAACAAGGTGACCAAAACGAATTGCTTAGTTGAACCATTCATTTTTGGTATATGCAATTTTCTTGTAAGCCTCATTTAGTTGGGAGATGATTGATACTGATGATAATGATGATGAGAATTATCTACCCTTGTTGGTCTCTCTTGATTTTATAGCTTTAGATTACTTAATATCATGCGATGCTTTGTCAACCTTAATTACAACTGTAACTCTTGCTGTTACATGCCCCCCATTTGTTGTTCACATAGTTCTGGTGATGTCGGGGTGATGAAATGCTTTTATAGCTTGCAGCCAAAAGAGGATCTATGTTCTATAGTGGATGATCCTTAGAGCTGAGAGCTTAAGAGATGAATTCAATTAAGAAAAATGCTGAAGTTTGTGGAGGAAGATGCATAATGAACATTGTTGTAACTAGTAATGTGAAATCCAAGATAATTTGAGTAAATCAAATTTGGTTCACCCCTTTCAACTGGCACATTGTAATGGAATCAGTTAACAATAAGAAGGTGTTGCATTCTATGCTGCTAGGTACGTTTAGGACCCAAAGTAGATGCCTGGGTACAAATCCAAATTTGTTGTTACATGTTGATGGTTACATCGCTAGGGAAATCAATATATACAAATCCAAATTTGTGAACTACTGGTTTTGGTTACATCGCTAGAAAATACCTTTTAACAACGTATTGAGTTAGGCGACATAGATGGGGTTCTGATACTATATGGCGACTATAAGTAATTTAATTTTCTCGTATTATTTATTCTTTTTTGTTTTCTTATTATATTCTCCTATTTTCTATTTATAGGTATCACATATTAAGTTAATAGCATAAAAATACACAATACATCATATTCTCTCAACGCTCTCAAAATAGTCCATATTCATGAGCGTTATCATAGATAGTTGGCATGAAGGGGTCTACTGTTGCTGCTGATGATGATATATTAATTCAAATTCTTTATTTAAACTGGAGGATTAATGCGTTAAAATGACTCTTGAACTATTCAGTCATCTTTGGTCTGGCACATTTGCATGTATTCATGTATTATAGATCTATGATATGGTTGCAGATTTTAGAGTTAGCAGCGTATACCTTATTGTTCTAGATCTTGACTATGGGTGTTCTTCATGTAGTATGGTTTTTGTATTTTGACATCTAAATGGATGTGTTTGGTTTTAGCTCATATTCTTTAGATTAATATTTACTTTTTAATTTCATGTCCAGGTGTGGATTTTAAAATTAAACATCTTACAATCAATGGCAATAAATTGAAGCTTACGATATGGGACACAGGTATTTGTACTTTGAAGTCCATAGTATTACCCATTGTGCTTGGTATTTTCTTTACCAATTGTTATTCTCTCATTTATCTGTTAAAGTTTGGTTTCCTTTTTTTAATGGTTCCCATAAGCCTAATTACTGTTGGACTTTGCCATCCAACTATAATCTACAGCTGGGGAGAAGTTCAGGACACTAACTAGTTCCTATTTCAGAAATGCTCAAGGAATTATTCTAGGTATGGAGTAAATGAAGGCATTCTATACTATCTAGTTTCTTGTCAGCTGTTAATTTTTCTTAATAGTTTCTACATTTATTTTGAGATTAGCCCATGTGGAAAAATTATGTACCAATACTTATTTAGTTTGTGAAATGATAGATATATTACTTTTCCATTCTGGTGCAAATTATGCAATCTCTTTTGCAAATATAGATTTCATAGAAACAAAACTTGCATCACAAACCATCAAAATCAATGTTTACATGTTTAAGTCTAATTTATCTAGCAAAATTTTGATCTAGCAAGCCTGTGTATTTGCACACGTACTATGACCTAATCATTGATAATTTGATGAAAATTTGAAATTAAAATTTTACATATTTGTTATGAATTTTGATATTTAGGTTGGGAATTGATGAATGAAGATAGCGGGGAATTGATGAATTGATGCATATAAATAAATGGAGAAACAATTATCTAGGAAAGAAACTAATCTAAATACTAGTCTTAGTTTTGGAATCTAGAAATAACTATATAGCAGAAATGAAAATTAGTCGCACATAGATTGTTGAATGTAGCAGATGGAAAGTAATGACCCACTGATTGTTAGATTGTTAGAGATAGAAAGTTAATATCTATTATTGCTAGATTATTGCACATGAAAAGTTATTGTCCACATATTATTGGGTTGTTGTGGATGGAAAGGTGCTGGTCATGAAGTCAAGATTATTTTACTTTTTTTTCTTAAGGTGACCTATATATTTTGATTATTCTTAGCTAGTTGATTAGATCATCAAAACTCATTATAGGGAAAGTTTTGATGAGGATATATATAGTTTGAGATTTTGTTAAAACAAAATTTAATTGGGTTGTCCATTTTCAATTTTTTCTAGGATGAAATATCAGTCTTTTTTAATATGTTTTGTATTATCATGATGGATATGGATTTCTGTAATACCTATGATAGTCTTGTTGCCGTAGTATAGTTTTAAAGACTTTCCAATTGATAGCTTTGTTCTTCTGACAATCTTTTTTAATCATATTCTTTCGCAAATACCAAGTGACATTGCTCTTTTTTCAGTTTTAAACTGTTTTTTGAGGCCACAAATTCTTTTAATCAGAAGTCCCAAAGATTCAAAATGTTAGTTTTTCCTGCATGATCTCATATATTTTAATTCCTTATATAAACAAACTGCTAAATAATATGAAAATTCAATTGCATTGTAACCTGTGCTAGTATAAATCAGCATGTGCTTACGAACAAAAGGGAATCATGACAATAAAATGCAGATCTTGAGAGTGGTTAAAACAAGCATTTAACTTGAGATTTGGATGTGAATAGTTATCGTGCATTGGATACAATTAAGTGTAAGATTTTCAGGATTTAATATGTATTTATAGGAGCTTTCTGAGCCTTAAGAAAGGCAAGTTCTCGAGCAATTTAAAACAATGAGCTTGCAAATATCTGGACATTTGTTTATAATCGTTTTATTGTTTTAAACTTTTGGAGAATGATGTTTGGATTGCCAATTCCAAGCATCTCAATTATGATATTTCGGTAGCTTGCTTCATTTTGTGTGGTATTATGAATAATATCCAATATTTTATAAGCATGGATCATGAAGTATTTCCATTTTGGCAATATAGACTGCTTTATCGGCACAATTTTGTTTTTCTCTTGGAAACACACTTGATACTCATATCATTGCTCCTATTAGTATAAACTGCAATAAAATGACGAAGAATGAATCTGTGGTAGGCTGTTAAACCAAGTAAATGTGAAGAAACTTTGTTGTTTACATTGCTTTAACTGTGCCCTTCCTTTTATCTACTCCTGCTTTTTTGCTCCATTCTCACTTTTTTCCTCCTTCAAATACTTAAGAGGCTAACATTTTTTTTATTTCATTGTAGTTTATGACGTGACTCAAAGAGAAACTTTCACAAACTTATCTGAAGTATGGGCAAAAGAAATAGAACTCTATTCCACCAATCAAGATTGTGTCAAAATGCTTGTCGCAAATAAAGTTGATAAGGTATAATATACGGTCTTCATTATTATATCAATTACAAGTATGTAAATCATATTGTATTAGTTAATATTACTTATAACTTGTAGGTACATAATCATTGCATGGGTATTATAACCATCATTCCATCTTTATTAAGTATAGAATTGGCTTTGGCTTCCACATCGATCAATTTGTTAGCATTCTTAGGAATAGTATCAAAGCCAATATTCGCAATTATTATAACTATATAATTATTAATTTTTGGGCACACGCACATAAAAGTTGGCATAAAGTTCACAATTATTATAACTCAAAGAGAAGAAAAACAAATGAATAAACTCATCCTTGGGAGATGTAGTATCTGCACTTGCACATAAAGTTTGCATATTTCTTACGAAATAACAAAGTCATTTATTGGGCTCAGAAAATTTGCCACACTCTGATTAAGAGAGTATGATTTATGTCGGTAAAATTTTCAGAAGGCAGATCGAATAGTAGATAAGACACTACTCAGAGATTTCACTCTTATTTTGTGAGGACTTTAGATCTGGTTCCAAGTTTCCTATAGGCGCAAACACCTATAGTTAATTACTCCTCTCGATGCTGAGAGATAGCTTTCGATTAAGGCTAGTCATTAGATTGCTAAATGCATAGCGTATAGTTGCAGCATGTGGAGTTATGAATTTAGATTTATGAAATTCATCATCCTTTAACTTGAAGCGGATGGTTGGGGGAACGATAACGATCCCGATCAAGATCCCATGGTTCCGTCATCCCGGACTGTCGTGATCCCTAGTCTACTTAATCAGAGGAGGTAGTTGACCTAATCTAATCGAAGGATTCTTGTCAGTAGCCATGAGTTGCATCGTTCAAGGAAATCTTGTAGACTTGGGATGACATTTGTTGAAGGAGACAAGCTTAAGTCCACCTTAGCTAACATGAGAATTTTTTCCCTATCAAATGCACCATATGATTCACAACTCAAAGGGACATTTAAGCATCACTGATGTGGCGTAATATAATGGTGTCATTAAGCGATAACGGTCGGAGGACTCAGTAAATAGCTGCGTCGTATGTGTAGCCTCTTGGAACCATACGAATGAGGACACCGCAGCCCCGTCGCTGCGGCTTGAGATTATTTGAGCAAATATAGTTGTATACTTGATTTCACATTCTCCTAATTTAAAATTTTCTTAATTTATCATCTTTGACAAACGGTTGCGAAAGGTGGATTGATTGGATTTTGCTTTAATTTTTTGGATATTGAATTTCATTTAACCATTTAAAACTTGATAGTTTATCCAAATTTGTATTTATATTGATCATTAATTTTGATTAATTTGATTCAAGCTTGCAAACAAATTTTGATGATAAGTATCCCTTCAGGTTGAAATCTCCATTCAATCTGGTATCGGGTGTATAAGTTCATTTAATCATTTGGTTTATTGTTCCAGATTCGTTGACTATTAATTTAATAATGAGGATCGGATCTACTTGTCATATGATAGAATTAAACTACCGGATATTTTACTAAGTTGTGATTCTTATAATATTATTATTGATTTTTAGGTTTTGTTAATCCGAACCTGGTCCTAAGGCAACCGGGAATCAACCTGCGCAGCATCGTCAAACATTAAGTTTAAGCATTCAACGTTGTGTCGGGTCCCATATGGGTGTATTTAAGAATGCTTGCACACTTTTGAGGCATTAAATTTGAATTTTAATCATACTTCATAATGTGTGCAAAGCTTATCCCATTAGTTTATTTATATGCATCTCAATATTATAAATTTGAATATATGATTGCCTCATGCTACATATACTCTTCATTTCATTAAAAATTTTGATTGTTTGCACGCATTTTGAGACAATGAATTTAATTATAAGCTCACTTCATAATGCATGCAAGAGTTCAATTAAAATTTTAATTAACGCTTTCTGTTCGCTTGTACGATGTGTTGCGAATTCAATAGTGTAAGGCGTTCAGCTCTCGTTCAATCAATTAAAATAATATTTGTTTACTTTTGCATTTAGTTTTGAATTCATTGGATTCTCAAACTCAAATAAGACTCGCTCATGTTGGTTGATGAGCTGCAAAATCATCACAAATCTCGTTTAAATTCTTTAGGTCACTTTTGATTCATCCGTCAATGAGGTAACTCAAGTGCTTATTGAAAGGCTTTGCACATCTTCGTTGACAAGCTAATTTATTTTACTCTTGTTTGTATGTGAACTATCAAGTTAATGAGCCTTCAAGTTCTCAATAAATTCATTTTATTCAATATTTGTTCTAATTCACAGATGAGCTCGTAAGATTATTCAAGTTTCTTTTGATTTAATAAAAGACTTGGTTACTATGATAAATAGTCTGATTTGAATGTTTAATAAAACTTCTGAGTTAGTCTCATTCATGAGCCATTTAATTGTTGCAAATCTTTTATGAATTATATTAGAGTTTCATTCTAGCTTGAAAATAAATATTTGAAGATACTATCAGTTTCAAAATAAGATATAAGATCCAGATGTTTTTTTGAAAGATTTCATTTGTGTTCACTGAGTTGTCCAATTTTGTTCTTGCTTCTGAGCCATTGTTAGGTGATGTTCTTGTATGAGGTAAATTCTCAAGACTTTACAAGTTCCCTTTGTAAGTCTCACTTAAACATAACTTTGCAAACTCTTTTTTTTTTATTTCAAGCTATTGTAATTTTGTTTGATTTTTATTTTATTTTATTTTGACTTAAGTTTTCATTTCAAATTCAACTTAAGTTACTTTCAAGTTCTCATTCTCTCATTTATTTCTATTCAAGTCATTTGTTATTATTCAATCTGGTGATATTTTGGCTCTTGGTGATGTCACATGAGAATGCGTCGAACTTCTTTGACTTTCTGCGCTCTTCTTGACCTTGACGGTGTCGTGACTTTCTTGGTCATAGTGTTCTGCGCTCTTGAGTGCGAGCCTTCAAATTCGTGTTCTTGAATATAACGAGGTCTTGAAATACTTGCATAAAATAATATATATACATTTTGCACACATTCAATCTCTTTTACCTTATCTTATTGCTGGTTGAAGCACACAAAGCACTATCATTCTCCAGACACCCCTTAGTAATCCGATATCCATTAGTCTTCGGAGGCCTCAGGAAGGATAGCTCATCGCACATCCCATTCTTCTTGTCTCGCAGAAGATGTGTTCATGTTCTGCACCTCGGAAACCTGACGTTCTTGAGACGGAGGTCCCTTGCCATTATGAA
Source organism: Cymbidium sinense (assembly GCA_021442155.1). Lineage (NCBI taxonomy): Eukaryota > Viridiplantae > Streptophyta > Magnoliopsida > Asparagales > Orchidaceae > Cymbidium > Cymbidium sinense. The sequence continues at coordinate 256,162 of CM038232.1, forward strand.
AAGCTTTGGGAGCTTCATGAACTGGATTAACTGGATTGTTCACTTGAGATTTCATCACAAGATGTTGCTCTGAACCTTCCTTAATTTGTCTAATCGGCATGGTTGAAAGTTGCAAAGAACTTGGGGAGAAGTAAAAGCTAATGTCTTTCAAGGACAAAGTAGTATTTCAACTAATTAACTGCTTCTCTTTCTGCCAAACATACAATTCATCAAGCCAAAGAACACGAATGATGCATCAAAGAGAGAAATTTATACTCTCTTTAAGCCATCTATCAACTAGTACAACCATCGGCTTTAATCATAGAGGAAAAGACCCATCTCAGAGGAGCTTCTTCTGTAGCAAGTTGGGAGGGTGCTAATGAAGAAAGGAACGAAATAGCTAATGAAGGGTAGCTTGGGAAATGAGAAGCTACAGACAGTTAGAAGAAGATGAGCGGACGAAGGAGAAGGGAATCTCCGTGGATGTGGAGGTAACAACATAGACCAGGGACTTCAAGATGAGGAGCTCCATTGCGTCATCGGTCAGAGAGTGGCAGCTGCAGGAGGCGTCGATGAGCTAGGCAAGGAGGCGAGCAGAAGGTCCAGCGGAGGTGTCATCTTCTCCATGGAGAAGGGCATGGGAGACGAGTCGTTGAACACAGTCTAGGTCATGCTTGGCAATCTTCAGGAAGGAGGAGGAGCAGGCAGCAATTAAGGGAGCGAGGATGGGCAAACGGAAGGATGGAGCCGATCCTTGCGGCCGCTGTCGTTAGGGGTGTGCATTAGACGGTTCAAACCGAAAAATCGAACAGAACCGATGTTAATTGGTTTAGTTGGTTTTTTTATTATTGTTTTTTTGGGTTGAAAAAATAATTATCACGGTTTATGGTTTTTTGGTTTAAGTTATTAAATTTGGTTTTACGGTTAAAGCAATTTATTATAGATTAGGTGGGGGCGGGGCGTCGACTTCGACTCGAGCTTTATCGTTCGCCTCTCGTCTGTCTCGATTTACTTAGGCGCTTGGTGTTCATTCCTCGACTCTTCGATGGCGATCGCCGCCGATGCCACACTTCCGAGGATGGAGAGTCTCGAGTCTCGACTAGAGCATAAGGCATTCGGCATTCCAGGCAGTTGCCTTCCGATTCAATCTCGACTCGATCTTTGGGGCTTTCGCTTTTCGTCACTTTCCTATTTGCGGCATCCTTATTTTTTGCCTAGCGGATCTGGGATAGTAGATAGCCTACATCTACTCAGTTACAGTTCCTTCCTTTGTTGAAATTTTGTTGATGGTTTGGATGTTTGATTACTGGGTGAGCAATGTTTGATGGCTACTTTGAGTTTTCATTTCCTCTTGGATCTTTTAGACTTTCAAGTTATCATGCTATTTCATTTCCTCATTTTCTCTTGTTTTATCTATTCAAGGTGATTGCTTTCAAGTAAAGTAATATCTTCAATCAAGTAACTAGTTTTACAAACGAATAAAGAACTATAATTCGGTTTATTTGGTTCTTTATATATTTTGGCTAATTTGGTCGGTTCGGTTTTCAAAATAACGGTTTGGTTTATTGGTTGGATCAAATAAGCCAACCAATGCTCACCCAGTTGTCGTCACATGAAGATAAAAGCTTAATCACGTGGGATGGTATGGGATGTGGGAGCTTATTATTGGTCGAATGGTAGGCATGGGGATGAAGCTGCGAGTTTTAAGGTGTTGATTAAAGCAATTAGGGTGATTAGATGGATTTATCTCAAAATACTTGTTAATTTCTGATGAAATTTTAAGCGATAACCTTAGTTAAATTAGATGTCATTCAGTAATTTAATCGATATGATCCGTTGAGATACGTTTGGTTTAAAACGTCAATCGGATCAATTTTGGTTCAAAAATACACATTATATAAATCGGCGCTCAATGTTGCGACTTGTAGAATCAATGCAGCATCTTATTTGATAGATTTCGATGTTTTGAAGCAGCGTGATCAATTTTGCGACGAAGGTCGTTTGGGCATTAATCGCAATCTCCCTCGATATGCATTGATCTTTTTGGTTGGTCGACTATCGGTGCATATATGTATATTTTCAATTTTGATGTTGAAACGTGATATAGTCATTCATTGAACGGAGATCGTTTGGCAATTTGGCGGCGTCAATTTCTTTCGATTTGCGTTGTTGTATCAAGTCATTCAATTTGTCTTTGTACTCATTTGGCTGTGTGGCGTGAGGTCAACATCACCTCGGTTATTTCATGATTCTCTTGGTAGGACTTTAGTTAAATGGAATTAAGTTCTACTTTTTAAAAACCTCAGTAATAGCTATTTCTTTTTCTCGATACTTAGTGGCAAGAATTTTATTACTTGCTCTCCTACTTTCTCAGGGATCATTAATTGTAATTGTTACAAGTATGTTTTCTCTCCAACATTAGTAATGGTCATCATTTTCCACTTCTCTGGTCACTATGCAGTATCTTATCAAATGATAAGTCACAATATCTTTTTGGGCACAAGCATATAGTTTACTTACACTTATGTCAACGCATGAGTTATCTTTTATTACTAAACTATAAATTTTCATATAATATTTCCAAAAATGATTTTTTGGTAGCTCGGTTATCTATAGTAATGATTTTCATTGCACATCATAACAGATGATGTGCAACAGATATGAATATTTTGCATGTAGGGTTAATTCATATGCATGATTCCATAGGATTACATTTATCATGTGTATAAGATGCATACCACCACTACATCAATACATGTAAGCTATTTTGATCTTGGATCATACATGCTTATTTTGTAAGCATCATCTCTTGAATTGCAGTATCTTATCTAAAGATAAGTCACAATACCTTTTGGGCATAAGCATATAGTTTGCACTCGTGTTAACATATGGGTCATCTATTATTACTAAACTATGTAGTTTTATATAATATTTTTCATTACCAATCTTTTCACAGCTTCAATAACCATATTCATGATGTTTATTACACAATACATGTGTTGACCTTCACATATGCTACGGCGAATTGAGCTATAAGATGAATTCGGCGGCGGATGTTGACAAATCGAGTTGAATTACACTGACATCGCTAAAATTTGTCCAAACGATCTCCGTCATAACGGCTTATTGTGCGTTGAAATGTAATTCATATAAATATTACGAAAAGCGATCATATCATGCGATATCCTATACGGGCGTCGACTTAAGCGACTAATCCTTGAAATTAATTGTGTCGTTGAAACTCAAAATCTATCAAATAAGATTGTTTGCATCGATTCGACAAGTCCATCAGAATGTTGGTTGGAAGCGATAATGCGCGTTTTAAATTGAAATTCGATTTGTCGACCAAATTGCCTCCTTGAAAATGATGTATCGTGGAATATCGAATATAGATTGATATATATATATATATATATATATATATATATATATATATATATATATATATATATATATATATATATATATATATATATATATATATATATATATATTAACTATATGATTTTATCGACTTAAAATTTATTTTAAGATGACTAAGGGTTTAAAAAAAATTAACTAAAAGCCTACCTAAATCCCTAACTACCCATCTCACTACCCATTCGGCCTAATCCTCATTCGAGCCGACCCGCCTCTCTCTCTCATTTCTTCTTCCGTTCGGCTTCGTCTCCTCTTCACTCGCTTCACGCAAAACCGAAAGCCCTTCGCGTGATTTCCACGCTTGGTTCTCCCCTGTTCCCGCTGTCCGTCTCCCCTTCAACCGCACAGATCGTTCCCCCTTCTCATCTCTATTTCTTCCCTTAACCGAAAGGTTCTCATTTTTTTTCCTCTCGTCCAAAAGCAAAACCAAAACCATAAGGCTCTTCCTCTTCCCTCTTCTTCCACTCTTCTCTCTTCTTCCATTCTTCCCTGTTCTTACAACTCCATACACCAATCCCCTATCTTCCTTCTTCGTCCCTTCAAGCCTCAACCGCTAGTCTTCTCCAATCCTCCCTCATATTGCTGATAGATTCGTGGCTTTTTTTGAATCTTTACTCTCCTTGAGTTGCATTCCATTAGCAAGCCCTTGATCCTTATCTTAGTCACCAATCTCAATTCCTCCAACTTTTCCTATCTCTCGGCAAACCTGAAATCTACCCTTTCCTTATATCTCAGCAAACCTGAAATCTACCTTTTCCTGTCTCTTGGCAAACCCAATCTTCCTTTCCCTTTAGCACATTTTGTAGTTGATTTCATTAAACCAGTTATCTTGCTTGCCAATTACAATTACTCATTGCTGCAACATAATATGAGAAATGGGTTTGAATGTGGAAAATTGTATACTTGTGCTCTGTCTCTTTTACGGGTTTTCAAAACTCCGCTGATAGGTGTGCAATGCTTGTGGTGTCAGAGCCTTCATTCATAGAAGTAAAAAAAGAATTATTAGATATCACACTCTTATGTCGAAATGTTGTCGAAATTTTGATTGAAATTCTAGACTTGAGTAAATTGAAATGGAAATAAACTTAGAATCAAATAAGAGATGCATAAAATATAATGATAAAAATTAAACCAAAGGAAAAAAATGGATGAGGAATACTTAAAGAAACTTTGAAAGAAAACACTCACTAATTGGAATTAGAATTTTTCTTACCTCTCAGACTCCAAGGCACTCCAACTTCTCAAATAAGTGGAATGAAATGGAAGGCCTCCTCTTATTTATTTATAGGAATTGGAGGAAGCGATGAACCCACTCTTATTAAAAAACTAATTCCATGACAAAGTGAGTTAGATTCTTGCAAATTCCTCAAAACTAAATAAGCTTTAATCAAAAATGGAGTCAAATACTAAATTCACAAGGGACTTATGAGCTTGAGTCCGGTTAAATAAATATGAAACCTGATGTAGAGTTAGGGTTAAATCTATATCAGAGTTGATGCCTCTGTATTTTAATATAGTTTCTCTTTGAATATTCAAAGTATTAAATTCACAAACGAGTAATCAATAGGAATGAAAGTAATTGAACAATTGAAAATTAAATCCGATATCAATGAATAAGAATCAATTGGACAAATCAAAAGAATTCATAAGAGATTTTTATGAGATCGAATGATTCTTGTAAGCATAATCATTTCTTGGAAAATATTTGAAATATATTCTTGTCTTTATACTTAAATTTGATGAAGATTAAGTATAGTTAGTGATGAGTTTGAGAATTGTCATAAGCGAGTATTGAATATTGAAAGTATCAACAGACTAAAAAAAAGTAATTAAATATTAATCCAATAGATCAATAAGATGATCATTCTCATACGCATCGGATTAAACAAATTGCTGTGACGAGGCGTTAATCAATTAAACTCTTGCACATATTATGAAGTAGGATTAAAACTCAAATTAAATGTTTTAAAATTATGCAAGTATTATTAAATACTCATGGGCGACTTATCTTTGAATGTTTAGATTAGTGTTTGAGGATCTTTGTGCGGGTTGTTTTTCTTGGTCTTGGACCGTGCAGGTTAACAAAACTTAAAATCCATTATTATAAGAATTTTAACTTGAAACATCAGAAAATTTAATTACATGTAGAGATCCGATTATTATTGAACTAATAAATTAAATGAAAATCAACAAACTTAAACCGATGATGGGCGTGTTGAATGAAGATTTCAACCGGAGGATACTTTCATCAAATGTGCTTACTCAAATTGAGTTAATCAAAATCAAGTCTCATATAAATATAAAATCGATAAATCATTGGTATTAATGATTAAATGAAATTCAATCCTTAAATACTGAAGCTATTGATCCACCTTCGATTGTTTGTGAGGTGAAAAATTAAGAAAACTTTTGGTTAAAAAGAGTGTAAATCAGTGTTACGCTATTCACCAATCATCTCATGTCGTGCATTGATCATTTGATTGCGTGGGCTTGGTGATGAGCTCCTATGATCAAGTTACGATCGAGTCCTTTGATATGGTCGCCAAATGGAACCATTATATTACGATCCGCAATAGCTTGTATGCTCTAAACGCCTTTGAGTTGTGAATCATGGGATAACGCGATGGGACAAAAGTTCTCATTATAGGTAGGCACTGTTTCCTTGGCCAGTCTGAGGATTTCTTGGGCATAAGTGTGTTCTTAATAAGGATTCTTGGTGGGTTGGTTTACCTACTCTATTAAGTAGGTGATCATTTGGGATAATGAATGAGATCTATATTGGACGTCATCATTCCCCAACCATCCTTTAAGTTAAAATGATGAATTTTATAATCTCAAATTTTAAACTCCATATCTTTATTATATCTTTTAGCGATCAATAGTAATCGAAAGTTCTCTCTCACTTTGGGAGGTGATTAACTATAGGGGTTTTCATCATAGGAAATCAAGATCTAAAGTCCTCACAAAATGAGAGAAATCTTTGGTAGTCTTATACTATTACATCCCCAAAATTACACCAACAAAATCATACTCTTCATTTGTGAGAGGTTGGCTAATTTTGAAAGATTTTTGGCGACTCCGCTGGGGATAAGATTCTCTTTCCATCTTTGGTAATCATACATCTTTACCAACCAACAACAAGTCATATACATGTATAGTAGACAAAATATTTGAAAATTCAAAATAAAAAATGGTGATTTAAAGGTGTAATAAATTCAAATTATTAATGTATGAAGCTCATGTGAATTTATTCGTAGAGTATATTTTATTACTATTATTTTATTAGTTATGATATTTTGAAAGTATGGGGTAAAATAATATATTACTAATCCCCATTTTTCACTTTGAGAATGGATCTGCAGAGCACTCCTTTCACTGTTCAGTTAGGGTGTGAACATCTTCTGCCTTACCGTCAACACAGAGATGTTGGGCTATATTCAATTTGGTAGCTTGAATTTCCTATTATGGTACTGACTCTTGAAACCCTGAACTCGTCAGGTCATCAGGAAGACTTTAGTTTATTGAAGCTCTCTTAGCCATGCTTTCCTTGATCGACTCAATGGCCACTAAGGAGTTCTCAGATGAACTTCAATTTTTTAAAAGGCGGTTAATCAAACTCGTGATGAAGAGAAGTCGATGGCAATATGTCTTTGCCTCATGGTACAATTGCGATGGAACCTTTCATTATGAGAAAAGCATGATCATGAAGCTTCATCGGAAGAGAAGAAGAAGAAATGTTGGTGAGGTTCAAAGATCCCATTCAAACGATCAGTGAACAAGTAATATTGCCGCTGAAGTGAGTATTTTACCCATAACAATTTTGATAATCTAAAATGGGTAAAAAGAATAGCTATTGGTAAGGTGAAGCGGTCTTTTCGGACTCAACACGTCAAGCTCCACCACAAAGGAGACACTGAAACAACATCAGAATACATAAAGTTCTTAAAGTAGCTAAGGAAAGAGGTTTGTTGAAAAGAAAATTTCAAAGGCTTGTGACAATTGAAAATACTGAAGTCATACTAAAGAGGTTGTCATCTCTTATGGTAACTAGTCATCGAGCCAAATATGCTTCGCGCGGTGAGCATCGGATGACACTTGACGTGTCAAAGAATCTATGTCGAAGGTCCGAAAGGTAAGGTATGACGCCAGATCGTGATAAAATTCTAAAGAAAGAAAGAGGTGTGACATCGATATTATTCAAAATCTACCTCAAAATAACTTATCGTGGATACCTAGAAGGGATATCATTGATAAAAGACATGATGGTGACACCCGGAGAATCTTTTAGAAGATCTCATCGTCGATCTTCACATAAGAGAAGGTTGACTTTGATGTAGTCATTTAATGAAAGAAGTGTTTGTTCCATACACTGAACCAGAGATCCACTGAAAGCGTCATTGGAAGTTTGTGCAAGAAGAAGGCGATGTGGAAGTGGAAGTCATCTATATGGTCAGAGATATAGATGAACTTTGCTCAGCATCATCAACAACATGAATCCAGCTTGAACCTAAATTCGATGTTTATGAAGTAGAGTATTCTGAAGCAAGTAGAAGATGGATTTTCAATTTGTTGAAGATGAAGAAGAAGAAGATCAAATGAGAAAGAGATCATCGGTGTTGAAAAGTTTATATGGTTGAACAGAAATGATGATCAGTATAAAATGTCGGCGTCGTCGTTATTTAAGCAACAACTCAAATGCAGAGAAGGAAATCAAGTTCTTCTCGAAAATGAGCGAGCCGACAAGAAATAGAGGAAGAAGAGGAGCCTGTATTGGTAGACGTTGTGGCGCTAGCTAGAAAGCAAAGACAAATGCAGTGTCAAATGGAAGTCAAAGATAAGGAAATTGTATAGTTTGGTACCAAGATGAATAACATGATGGTATAAATGAATATCATGATGGATATGTTCTATCACATCAAAATATCTGTCTTGTCTGTGTCAAGTAGCTAATAATACAACCTTTATACCATCACTCAGTACCCAGTTCACTGGTACATCTTATACTGAAGCGAGGAATGAAGTTAACCAACTATCTCTTGTAGATAATTCAAAATATGGCTAGCACAGAACATAAGCCTCAAAAATAATAATTAATAAAAGATAAAGGTAGTTATAGCTTGAGGTGAAAAGTTGGTGAGTAAAGGTCGCCTACTTGAATATGATCAAGTGTCGTGAAGGTTACTGTCTTAGAAATTTAATACTTTCGTGGACTTGGTAACCCAAGCAACATCTAGCCCAATTTAAGGCTACTTGTGATAAACAGAGGAATGATCGCTTTTTTTTTATCGATTAGTTAGCGGTGACCTCGTCTTTCGAGTGGTATGCAAAATTGCCGAATGGTTCGGTCAAAACCTTTACTGAGTTAAAGACAATATTCGTGAAGAAGTTCACCAGTATAATCGGAAAAATAACAATCACTGACCTTATCTTACTAAAAAGGAGAAAAGATGAGTCAGTGACAAAATTCATAAGTCGTTGGCATAACCTAAGTATGAAATGTGAGCAACAATTGAAAGAAGAACATGCGATCCAATTGCTAATAGGTAATATGGATGATAAAATGACACAATTTTTATGTATGACGTCAATTATAATATTCCAAGACTTACTTGATAGGGTGGTAAATTTGAAAATGAATGCCTAAGTCGAAATCATATAGATAAATCAAGAGAAACAAATCTTGACTCAAGAAGAAATGAAACTCATGCCCCTTCCATGTCAGTGGTGAAAAGCAGTAATCTATAATGTGGATAAAGGAAAACAACTAATGTACAATGATGATAAGGGAAAGAAGCTTATCCATCTTAATTCACAACCAAAATTGATATTGGGAGGTAATGATAAATATCGGACTTTTCCAAGTAGTGGAGAGCGGTCAAAACAAAACGAGATGATGGTGAATGCGCCATCTCTTGGAAAAGATGAGCAAAGAATATTCCTTTAGAAAGGACGGTGTGGTTAAATTATTTTCAATCAAAGTTGGTCTGATTATTAGAAATTAAAAGGTCAAGAAGGCTCAGTCAATAATCCAAATTCGTCCTCATGGGATGATCACCATCCAAAGACTTCAAAAATTGGCTAGAAAGGAAATATCGACGAGGTGAATTTAGATCCATCGAAGACAAAAAAAAATGAGAAATCAATTCAGATAGAATATTATAATTTATATTGTCACTCAAATCTTATATTGTGGAATTGTAAGTCCTAGATTTCTAATAAATTTTTAACTCAAACAAATAAATTTCTTCAAATTCAAATATATAAAGCCCAATCATAGTATAAATTGGAGTGCTCACTGGGCTTCCTAGTATCACGAGTACTCCCTACTCATCTCCTTTAGTTTCGATAAGAACTCTTCTCTTTTGATCTCTCCCACTTGATTTCCAAGAATACAATCAATCCTTTGATAGTCCTATCTTTGAATTCGGACAATGATCGCTACTTTAATCAAAAGTATTCTTAAGATTCATTGCTTAAGATATAACTATGAAGGCTTGCCTCATGAATTTAACGAACTCGATTTAAATAAACCTTTGCTTTTCATGTAAAGTTGGAAAAATCTACAGTATACAAATCATGCGAGTCTTATTGGTGATTATGTCAATTATAAGGTAATTGATTTCATCTCAGAGATATTACACTATTCTTAATGTATTTCGATCTCAATAAGTATATCATGGATCTGCATGGTGTCCCCTCACATATACACCTGAGGCACCCAAATATCAAAATAAAATTTTTTGACTTGATAGGGATGGTTCCTCTCTCCATCTCTAGTAGACGATTGTTGTCTCCAAGCATCGATAGTGGACTTGCATTTCATGTGAGTTCAAGACTATCTTTTTTTTCATTGACACTTAGTTTATTTCATTCTTAAGCCAAGTTAACCAACATCTTTTAGGTTTTAGGACCTCACTCTGTGTAAGTCTTGAAACCCATGTTGGGTTCCCCAATAGATGAGAATATAATTTATCAATAAAATGAGAGATAATAAAAATTTAGAGCATCCTCACCACTAGCTTGGTGAGGTAAGGTTCACCATAAAATTTAAAGAAAATAATTTTTTTTCATAAAATGACACTTTCAAAAGCACCTTTCACAAAATCACAAAATCAAATCCCCTGTATGATTGCTACATGGAGGTTCTTTTCAAAAGCAAATTATGTCATGTTTGATTCCCACTTAATATATCTAAATTTGTTAAGTGAGAATCTCTATTTGAATCAAACATAAAATTTTATCTTCACTAAACAATTTCAATTTGTTGAGTGGGGGTGTCATTTTCAAAACATAAAATTTGATCTTCACTTAAACAATTTTAATTTGTTAAGTGAGGATCTCATTTTCAGAACATAAAATTTAACCTTCACTTAATAATTTCAATTTGTTAAGTGAGGATCTCATTTTCAAAACATGAATTTGGCCTTCACTTAACAATTTCAATTTGTTAAGTGGGGATCTCATTTTCAAAACATAAAATTTACCTTCACTTAACAATTTCAATTTATTAAGTGGGGGTCTCATTTTCAAAATATAAATTTGACTTTCACTTAATAATTTCAATTTATTAAGTGGGGTCTCATTTTCAAAAGATAAATTTGACTTTCACTTAATAATTTCAATTTGTTAAGTGGGGTCATTCAAATATAAAATTTGACTTTCATCTAACATATTCAATTTGTTAAGTGAGAGCATTTTTAAAACACATTTAGGCTTTAACACATATCCAATTTGTTAAGTAAGAGTCTCACTTTCAAAGCATATATTTGGTTCTACTTAATATATCAAATTTGTCAAATAAGAATTACATAATCATGCCATATTAGATTCTCACTTAACATATTAAATTTGTTAAGTGAGAATCTCATTCTCAAGTTATTATCATACTTTAATTTTCACTTAACACACCAAATTGTTAAATGAGAGTCCTATTTTTAAAAACTTATCACACATTTAGGCTTTCACTTAACATACCAAATTTGATATATTGTTAAGTGGGATCTCTTTTCAACACACATTTGATCTTTATTTTAACATACCAAATTTTTTAAATAAATATCCAATTTTTCATATCAACCACACTTGAGCTTTTACTCAACATATCAAATTTGTTTAGTGAAAGACTCATTCTCAAAGAAAAATAAACATATCTCAAACACATTTGAGGCTTTCACTTAACATACCAAATTTGTTAAGTGAAAGTCTCATCTTCAAGCACAAATCAAACACATGTGGCCTCTACTTAATATACTAAATTTATTAAGTAAGAAACTTCATTTTCAAATCAAAATATCACACAATCAAATTTTCATAAGCAAAAATATTTCAAATACAAAATCACAACCTCTTCTTAGTATATCCAAATTTGCTAAGTAGAGGTCTTTCAAACTATTCATATTTTCAAACAAGAAACATAAAAAAGCAAACAATCTCCAAAAAAGAAATCTCTCCTCAAATGTTTGAACCCCACCCAACCTACCTAAATTGGTTGAGTATGAGTTCTAAAATAAAAAAATAAAAAAAAAAATCCAATGGCAAAAGACTCCTCCAAAACATCCAAATCTCTCCAATGAACCTCACTTAACATATTTGAATTGTTGAGTTTGGGTTCAAAACTCCAAACTTTTGTTACTTGCGTGGAACAAATATTAAGGCAGAAATCGGATACAAGTTATATTTCAACAAATGCAGACATACAGCTCAGATTAGTCAGTGTAGTTTTTTGCAGTCAGCGGACATGGCCTCTCAGAAGTTTGTTTTCACCTTTCCGTTCGGGATGGATTTGACCCTGGATCAAGTCTCAGACTGACTCCACCCATCTAATGTTCTTTGGCCGAGGATTTGAGGGAGCCCGCATCACTTGCAAGGGGGCGACCCTCATTGGCAGGGACGAGGTGGGTGGGCAGACGCCAGTCATCCGGATTGACCCCGACCGCGGTATCCTTCGAAGAGGAAGGCGGTTGAGTTCCGCCGGTTAGTCCACTTCTACTTAGTTGGTTGTTTATGGTCCCTCGGAAGGCTATCTTGGCTTTAGAGATAGCCTCTCTACCTTGAGTAGGATCTGCTCTCATACCGCCTTTTCGGTTACTCACACATCTGTGCACGAGCATAGATCAGCGACACCACTGGCGTGCCAGGAGATGGATGCATCCCACATTGTAGAAGGGTTCCCCAGCGGTTTCCCGTTCTTTGGCTGGTTCCATCCTCAACATCGGATGGAGAGGACTATTAGAGGATAGTTGTATTGCCTCCACCTCCTACATACCACAAGGCTTCAGCTAATGATAGGAGAAAGTCCTATGCCGATCTTCGTACGGTATTACGGCAGGTAGATAGGATACACGGACGTTCAGAGTCCGGTACATTATTTGACTTGAGGTCTATCATCCCCAGGAGTGTTACCAGGCACATTCGCAGTGATAGAGCATCGAGGCTGGAGTAGCATTGGTCGAGCGAGGGAGCGAAGGTTTGCCAGTGCCTCCCTAGTCAATTTTCCTCAGTCATCGACCCTTGTGAGACCGATAGTATAGTCGGCGGTACCCACCGTCATAGGGGAAAAGCTTCGGCGAGGGTAGAGCCGGTGTTGTCTCCACCATACCAATCCACTCCTCGCCCACCATCACCTGTTCGAGTTCCACCATCCACCGTGCCTACAAAGGCACAGAAAATAACATTTGAGGAGAAGAAAGCCTCATTGGTGATCTAACTACGGCCAAAGGATCCCACTTCATCTACTCCACTGACTGAGATGAGGGCGAGTTCTCCTACTCGACCTCTTATTTCAGTCTTGGTGAAGGAGTGACCAAAGACATCGTGGTCGCACCACAACCACCACCATCGAGAAGGCGGTGTAGAAAAGGGGCAGTTCTGCGGTCCCATGTGGATCTCCCAGGGACACTACTCCACCATGATGGCGGTCATCGGCATATCTCTTGTAGTAGTCGACCCTCCGAGCGGCCTCAATGATAGCGGTGTTAGGTGCATCTCACATTGGAATAGCCCCTCCACCAGTCGGCAACATGTATTTGTACTGGTACGGTTAGATCGTTCCTTAGATGAGATTTTGTCACAGTACTTTGCAAAGAAGAGAGTTTCTAGGGAGTGATCGATCAGATTGTGAGGAGGGAAAGGTCAGCTTTGATCCAGATGATGATGATCTCCCTGAGGATTCGGCCGAGATCCACGTGGTTGATACTAGGAGCTCTCTTCATAGAGATCAGTATAGTCAGGAAGGTATTGTGGTTGAGGAAGAAGCGTCCATTCAACCAATACCTCGTAAATAACAAAAGGATGATCATCAGATGGAGAAGATGATGGAAGACTTGTTTGCAACCCTCTATGCACTTTAAAACCAGACCTTATGCATAGCATATACCGATAGATAGATCATCCGAGTTAGCGCATGTCTGTCCAAGCACTTCTCCAGGTAGATCGAGATAGTGATAGCTTGCATAGGAAGGTGGTGGAGACACCCATGCAAGAAAAGAAATCAAGCAATTGGTGGAGCGATAGTGAAGGATGTGTTGGCGTAAGCAGGGTGGCTCATCTGTTCCAAAGGGTAGACCCAGAAGGAATTTGATGTCCGATATCCTAAGGGTTTTGTGCCTTCTTCCTTCAAAATTTTTTATGGCGGTGGGAAACCTTGACACATAGTGCCAGTCGGATGTTGCAATCTGGCGTGATGCACTCTTATCTCTTCGGTTGTTTGACAAACATCGCATTTAATTGGTACACTGAACTACCCAATGGTTGGTGAAGATATTTGTTGAGTTGGAGCGACTCATTAAGAGATTTCTTTGGAGCTCAAAGATAAGCGTAGGCGATCTCGTTGTAGCTCATCAACACCCTAGTGAGTCATTTGTTGATTACATTCTTAGATGACATAATTTAAGTATGAAATGCTAACCACAGCTGTTTGAACAGCATGCCATTGAAATTCTACTCAAGAATATCCATGGCTCGGTCGCCTTCATGCTTAAAGGTTTTATCATTAAGACATTTGAGAAATTAATCAACAAGGCGGCTAGTCTATAAGGAGAGGTCAAACAGTTACCTTTCCAAGGTCAGTCAACAAAGCCAAGACTATAGAAGACATTTGAGAAAAAGCCAGGGGTAGTCACAGCAGTTGATAAAGGGAAGCAGCCAGCCAGGGTCCAGTTAGATAGGCCTCGAGCTCAACAGTCTCATTTACCACCTCCTTTGTCACCACCTCGACCGTCATACCACTTGCCAGCGCTTCCACATTGTCTCTTCCGGTATCCTCATTATCATTAGTACTCATACCAGTACTACCATTTACCTACTTTTGTTGACAAATTGAATAAACTATATTCATTCAAGAGGGAGGTAATCAGGAATATCTTTAAGAATCTCTTAAAGAAGTCGATTTCATTCTTAGAACTGCGGAGGAGTGGGCAAGAGTTATGATCTAAACTATTGTCCCTACCACCTCATGCTAGGACATGTCTTGGAAGATTGTTTTACCTTTAAGAACTGGCTTGAGCGTAGCTACAAGTCGGGTGTCATTGTCATCCCTGAGAAATATCTACTAAAACAACCCTCTAGTTCTGTTAGGGTAATCCTTGGGGATACAAGTGATCTTCTGAAGACAGAGGAAGGTTGTGATATCTCCCTATCCCGAACCTCCAAGAAAATCATCTCTAAGATCAGAAAGTTACCCTTGTAGGTGCCCGAAGTAGCTCAAACCTCCAACTCTAAGAAGATTTGCAACTTACTAAGGACAACTTGAAGGAGGTAGAAGCCCAGTAGTAGCAGTCCATCTTACTTGCCTGGGATAACATAGTAACACAACCACCATCCCCGAGTCCAGCACTCCATCCAGTTACTTCTACTTCTTCCTCCACTAGCTCTTCTTACCCCAGAATGGTTGTATTAGCGGACAAGGGCACTAAACCCCTTACCCCGCTTACTTTATTACATTTCTAACATGTACCTCCATCTAAGAAGAAATTAATGAAGAGAGCTTTCACTTACATCTTGTCAATTTCTGATACTCTAGATTTTATTCCTCTCAAAAACTCTCTAAGTCTACAAAATAATAATGATAACTCTAGTTTTGATCATTCATCTTCAGATTTAGAAATGAATTTTTCATTCATGAATCATTCGGGTTTGCCCATTAAGATTGATTTGGAGTTATCCGACTCCGATGATCCCATAGGAGAAGTTGTAGGTGAATCTGATGAGCAGGTAGAACTTTCCACTAAATTATCTCGAGAAGTCACTGCAGTGAACTGTCGCAGTCTCAAAGTTCTACCTCCTAAGGTAACACCCGTGGAGTTACATTCACAGATGAAGACCTTTTTTGGGGGACAACCAAGCACAACCATCCCCTCTATATCATAGTGGACATAAGCAAATTCAGACTCTCTAGAGTGTTAGTTGATCCAGATGCATGGGTGAACATTAGTCAAGACTCTTTTTAAGGATTGACATCTCCGAACTCCGAGGAGATCGGATGATGTTAAGAAGATTCAACGAACAAGGCGAGAGGGTTTTAGGCTCTATAGTATTGTCATTAGAGATAGATGGCTGAAAGACAGAAGTCGAGTTCTACATAATCGATTCAGATACATTTTTCACCGCTTTGTTCGGTAAGCCTTGGATACATGGAAACAATATGGTTTCATCCTCTTTACATCAGTACATCAAATTTCGAAGAGGTGGAATCGAGTATTGTGTCAAAGGAGACTTGAAGCCATTCTCAATTAGAGAGGTCAAGATATATGAGGACGCAACCTATTATCTTCCTACAAATAAAAAAGTTTCTTCTCGTGAACTTGGTGAATGTTCAAAAATAAAAGAAAAAAAGTAAGAGAAAAAGAAACAAAAGAACATGAAGAAAAAGAAAAAGAAAAAGAAAAGGAAAAGAAAAAAGAAAAAGAAAATAAAAATGCAAGTAAGCGAGAATCAGACACTGAGGAAGAAGTAGAGCTAGATATTGGATTCCGCCCATAATTTGTTTCTCAATATGAACACATGGGTAGGATGACTAGTCCCAGGTGAGAGGAAGATCTAGAGGCGGTTCAGGTGGAAGACCTCTTTCTTTGGTGGCCACCAAGTAGGAGCTATGTTCTACTCACGAGTACCCGCTCCACATAGACTTAGAGTCCAATTAGGAGGATGAGTCTCATGTGTAGCGTCACCAATCCTCTCTGGGTCCCTTTGAATGTGACATTGAGCAGGATAGTGGTGAGGCCTCCAAGCAAAACATGAATGTATGAATCATTATTATGTAGAAACGTAGCGGTTGAGAACTTTAGCTCAACCTCACTTTCTTCCTAGAAAGTTGAAGGTTTAGTAGTAATGAGGCCCCAAGTCATCCGATGTCAAGCTAAAGAGATTTTGTTAGAGCATCATCCTCAAGTCGGAAGCGTACAACTTGAGGATAATTCATATAAAGATTTAATACAATTACCTTTTGATTGGTATTATTGTGTTCTTAACTTAACAAAAGGATTAATCCCACATACTTGGTCTAAACATAAACTACTTTGAAATGGGACAACTAAAACAAACATCCTCAATCAAGACCGATTAGGATTCTTCGGTGAGTCAGTGATGACAACCATTGCAGTCATCACTCATTTGGGTCGATAGGTTCTTCTCAAATATCTAACTCTTATGAGGAGTCCTGTTTAGAAATTTCAGATGACCCAAATGAGCTTGAAGTCAGAGATGCATTGTCATAGTTTGAAGAAGAGATCAAATCAACCATTGACGTGCTCAAAGAAATCAACTTGGGAATCGAAGATAATCCATGCCCGACATACATTAGTTCTTTGTTGAATGAAGAAGAAACCAATGACTTAGTTAAGTTATTAGCTGAGTTTAAGGACTGTTTCACATAGAGTCATGAAGAAATTCTCGATTTATCTCTTAACGTAGCAGTTCACAAATTAGTAATAAAACTTAATGCTAATCCTATCAAGCAAGCTCCTAGACGCATGCGATTAGACATTGAACAACAGGTCACTTTTGAAATCAAGAAACCGATCGATGCTGACTTTATCAGAAAAGAAAAATATCCTACTTGGTTGGCCAGTGTCGTCCCAATTAAGAAAAGAATGGCCAAATTCGTATATGCGTCGATTTTATGAATCTAAATAAGGCATGTCCTAAGGATGAATTTTCACTTCCTATACCAGAATTAATGATGAATATCATCTCATCTCATGCAGTATTCTCCTTTATGGATGGGTCATCTTGGTATAACCAAATCAAGATGGCCCCCGAGGATGAAAGAAACATTATTTTTCGAACCCCGATCGGAATTTATTGTTATAAGATCACGCTTCTAAAATATCTGCGGGCTACGCCATACCAATCTTCAACGAACTTATTCATCATCAAGTCAATGTTACGCTTATGATTCAGAAGCTAAAAGAAAAGAAAAGAAATATCATCTCTTGCCTTTAAGAGTAGTTTTGAACTGCTAAGTAATTTAACCTTTAAAATGAATCCTCAAGTGTGCATTCGAGTAGCTTCGGGAAAAAATTCCTCTTTGTTGTCCCACACCGGGAATGAGATCAATCTGAGAAGATCAAAACTATCTTAGAAATGCCACCTTCTAAAAATCTAACTCAAGTCAGATCATTCTATAAAGGCGGTTGGCGTATTTAAGATGCTTCATATCCACCATATCAGGAAGATGCTAATCATTCTCAGCACTTGTTAAAAAGGACGCCAAGTTCAAGTGGGATGACAAGTGTCGCGATTGAAGACATCACTACTGATGACACCGCTGGGCAGCTCTATCCCGCAAGTTGTTAATCTTCTACACCACTGCATTAGATGACTCCCTTGGCGCTTTGTTGGCTCAAATCAACGACGAATGTAAAGAAAATACTCTACTATTTCTGTCGTCGTCTATTCCCTGCTAAGGCAAACTACCCACCTATTGAAAAGCACTGTTTAGTTTTAATATTTGTGTCTCAAAAGCTACGACACTACATGATTTCTCATAAGGTGAATCTAATCTATAATCAATCCACTGCAATATCTCATGACACGGCTGACGCTATCCAGATTGTTGGGGCGTTAGTCCACGATTTTGTCGTAGTTTAACATCACATTCTGCACTCTCGAAGGTGAAAGAATAAAGCATTTCTTAAAGACACACTTTCACGATTTTTCGCTATGATGACCTCCTCATGAACAAATCATGAACTTAGAGACTAGCATTTGTCGGAGATGTATTGATGGAGCTTCCTCTCAAAGAGAGAGAGAAGAACCACAATTTACTATCCTGTGAATGTGGGTAGAATAGTTCTCCTAACTCCAAACCGCGATGTGATGAGATTCTTATATCATCTGTCCAATCCATGCACCAACAATGAAGCCAAATATGAGACTTTGATTGCCAGTCTGGAGTTAGTCATTACACTATGCATCCTGAGCATCAACATTTTCGGGGATTCTCAGCTCGTCATCAACCAAATCGTTGGATCCTACAAGGTTCTAAAGCCTAAGCTCCATCTTTATCACAAGTACACCATGGAGTTGTTGGCCCAAATCCCAGAGGTTACCATCTACAAGATTCCTAAGCTCCATCATTAGCCAAGCTTGCCAAATAATTGACATGTCTGGAAGATGAGTCCATTCGAATAAGGGTCCAAAATGTAGACAAGTCTTATCGATGACCTCATCGAGATTCTCTCAAGGGGAGGTCATTGTCAAAAGGACGAGGAGTCAAATTGAGGCAACCATTCATGGATTATTTAAATATAGGCAAACTACCTCAAGTGAAGTCACAAGCAAGACGTGTGAAGAGAGCCCTTTCTCGTGGATGACACCTTGTATCGACGGTCCTTCGATCATATGTGGTTATATTGTTCTGACAAACATAAGTCGTAGGATCGACCGGTGGGTACACCAGTTTATGCGAAGTACATCAATCCGGTCTGAATATGAAAGCCAAGATCAAGAGATTAGGATACTACTGGCTTTCGATGATCATAGGCTGCATGGGTGTAACTAGGAGATGTCACCAATGTCAGGTATACAGTGTGGTCCTACATCAACCACCCAACATTCTACATGTTACATTGGCCTTATGGTCATTTGAGTGTTGAGGTATCGACATAGTGGGTCCGATCGATCCTTCTTCTTCCAAAGGTCACCGGTTCATTCTAACCATCGACTATTTTTCTAAGTGGGGGGAGGCAATCCCACTAGAGATTATAAAGCCGATGTGCTTTCAGTGAACCATATCGAGTATAAGTTCGGGTGCCTCAAATTATATCCGATAATGGTACTGCATTCAAGAGCACTAAAATCAATAGCTTTGCCCGGAGACACAACATAGATTGGAGATATTTCACCATCTACTACTCGAGGACAAATGGTCTAGTAGAAGACATTCAACAAAACTTTCATTCAAATATTGAAGAAGACACTGCGACAATAAACGACACAATAACATAGTAGCAATAAGCCTCAGGGCTTACCACACCACATACGTAACTCGACTGCCTACCATTTTCTCCTTGTATGGGTTCAAGCCATTTTACCACCAAGTTCAACTCATCATTAAGGATGCTATGGGTAAGATTATTATAGAGCAAAACGCCAAGTCAGCTTGGAAGAGCTCAAGGTTTGGAGAGACGATCCCGCATGCTAACCTCGAGTTATACAAAGCCAAAATGATTCAAGCTCACAACAAGGTGGTCCGTCCTAGAGCTTTTCAAGTAGGAGAGCTTGTTTTAATTCTAAGGAGATCAATTGTTGCCCGTCGAAAGATGGGATTCAAGTTTGAACCCACTTGGGAAGGCCTTTTTGCCACAGAGAAGGCTTACCAAGGAAGATCTTATCAACCTATAAATTGTAAGGGAGAGCGTCTGATGTTTCCAATCAACGGACTCTACTAAAAGAAATATTATCCATAAATCTTATTTGAAAATAATCATCAATAAATTTCTTTTCATATCAAATTTCATCTCTTATGTGTTAGAAATATCTTTCGCTTGGGAATCTGCCACGACGTGTTTATGGTTGGTGTAAGAGAACCCAAGCGACATCCTATCCTTCATCAACACAAACACAAACTACACACAATCCTCCAGTGCTACTAGGTTAGGTATAAGAGAACCCAAGAGGCATCCTATTTTGATTAACACAACTAAGTTAGGTGTAAGAGAACCCAAGCGGCATCTTTTCTTGGTGGAGTCACAATTGCTCCTGCGGCACCATTTCATCCATTATTCTACGTGTTTAGGGTAGGTGTAAAAGAACCCAAGCGGCATCACATTCCCTTTTTCACAATACGAACAAACACATCTTTTGTCTTGGGCTATTTTGATGTGGAAGCAAGCCCCCTCGTGACACTCACTCATTGTTGCGTCCGACATATTACCTCTAGTGTGTCACCCTGTGGTCACCCGCTTTGTGATATAAGTCCTCGCTTTCTTCCCGACTTAACCATCAGAAACCAACGAAGCTCTTGTTGGTAACCAGCTGCAATAAGTTACTCATGTTGACTTTGTTTTAGAGGATGTAAGTCACACGCTTTATTCTTGACTAACTAACATGCATCGAATTAGATCGGGTATATTGAGGTTTAGATAAGTCCCCTGACTCCTTTTCTCTCGACTGCTTTTAAGCTGGTCTCTACACAGACTCCTCGCTTAAGAATGCCTTATATCTGGATAGCTCGAGTCAAGACGATTATCCCCGATCCGCTTTAGAGATGTAAGCACATGCCTTCGTTTTAATCGATTGTCGAAACCGGCACCTAGTTGGTTATCGCCTCATACGACCCACCCTGGATACACTTCGCGAGAGTCCTCGCTTTCTCGAGTTGGCCACCAAATACCTGACTTTCTTTTGCTGTGGATTTTGATAACTCTCACGGCACCTCCCTGGTACTCTATTTGGATCACATCCTTAGTAACCCTATTTAGACACTAACCCGGTTACTTTTTGATTGGACAATTCCCCTTTCCTAATAACCACCCCTATGGTTGAAGAATTTGTCAGATACATTCTCCTTGGTCCAAGTAAGTCCCAGAGATACTGAGCATGAGTTCCTTCTCGGGTCCTCTGAAACCGAGGGTTCCACGCCAACTTAAAACAAACAAAATATATCTTCACTTGTGGATTAGAATTAAGCTGGCCCTTTCCCAAGTGATATCCCATCCTATCTTGAGTTGTCAAGAAAACTCTATAGAATCGCCTATTTTGATTGAGATAACCCCGTCGACACTCTTAAGAAGCCGCCTCAGTTGTTCAACTTATGCCACCAACGTCACCGGCCATTTTGCTTTGAAAGATATGTTTCACTATTCTTTCCATGACTGCCGAAAACCGACGCATTTTAGTTTGTTCGATTTGTTACACAAAGCAATCGACGCTTTGGTTCTCGGTAGGAGGATATGTCCCCGCGCTTTTTTCCTAACTCGATCATTGCACCAAAGGCACCCCTTAGTTGGTTGGTTCTACCTAACTACAGACTATCCTCGACTGTAAACCTAAGATGTGCTAAAGTAATATTAGCCCATTTTTAGTGAATCCATCGCACACCGAGGGGATCTATCAAATTCAATCAAATGACATTATCCTAACTACTTCTCAACTGATATAAGTCCCCCAACGTCATTCATTCAAGAAGTACTCAGTTGATTTGTTGCTGCATCATCCTGGTTCATCGTGTAGAGGATGTGAGTCCTCGCTAACTTGACTATCTGATAATCAGTGCAACCCCAGTTGATAGTTCTACCAGCGCTGGGACTACCCTTTGGATTTAAATTGCATGTGCGCGCCATATACTCTTCTCGGTGGATCCATCGCACACCAATAGGGTCCACAACATAACACACCAAATTAAATTAAATCAAATCACATCAAGTCAAATGAAATTAAAATCAAATTAATCATCGTATTTCTTGAGGTAAGATCCCAAATGCGACACTCGCCAAATAGCCTCCCCTGTTCGATTACTATCGATAAATCACCCCAACTACCGATCTCTACTGGAAGATATAAGTTTGCTACGCTTTCTAATACAATCTGGATCCTAAAATTCGCCATCGACTCTCGATAAATTGAATCAAGAGAGTATGATTTGACGTCTGTAATTTTCGAAGATGGAATAAGATAGAAGACACTACCCGAGATTTCCCCTCATTTGAGGATTTTAGATCCTGTGTTTTCTAGTGTTTTCATATGCTTAATAATTACCTTGAGAGAGAACTGACAAGCCAAGTTAGATCGCTTAATGCGAATGATAAGAAGAATCATAGAGTTTAAAATTTAATTTATGAAATTCATCATTTTAGCTAAACCTGATGGTTGGGAATGACGCGTCTGATCTTCTCTCATTCCATCATCCCGCCGCCGTGGTCCATGCTTTACTTAATGAGAGGTATTCGACCCAACCGACCGAATGAACCTTATCAACAACATACGCCGCCCAAGAAATCTTATGAATTCGCAGGTGGTGTTTGAAGGAGACTTAAGACCTTACGATGAAAGTTGTTTACCTATCAAGTATATCCAATTCAACAATCAATGGAGCATACCTGACCACGCAGATCATAATATAATAGAGTGATTGGCCAAAACCACGACCATCGAGATTCTAGTAATGTTCATGAGCTTATCAGCCATATAGGGACACCAGCCATGTTCACCGACAAGAACCGACATTAACAACATGAGAACACTGATTTGACATCACCTCAGAAGCGAAGTTTTTTAATTTATCACCCCGACAAACAAATACGTAGATAGATTGGTTTGATTTAAGCTTTTAATGATAGTTTCATTTAAATGCTTTTATATTGATTTTAATTGAGTTAATTTAATTTGAACAATTGATTAATTTGAATACGCTTTAAGCTTTTGATCCCCAACTCGTTAGCTAATAGGATTAGATCTACTATCACACGATAATTAACCTCTGATATTTCACTAAGTTGAAATTTTATAAACGACCTAATCCTAAAAAAATTAAACCGAAAGCAACCCGGCAAAGATCCTCGAATTTAAGTATTCAAAGATAATGTCATGCGTATTTGAGAATGCCTTAACTTATGTTCACTTCAGACGACGCGTGCTAATTCGGCATGTAAAGTTGTAAATTGATCTAATATCTTATTAGATTTTTTTAATATTTAATTGATTCCAATTAAATTTACGTAGCTTTTCTTATTAAAATTGCGACTTTAAATCTCTACGTCCGCACGTAGATTTTATAATTTAGCTAATTTAATCTAATTAATGAAATCATTAATTTTGAAAATCATAATTAGAATGAAATTTCTTAATTTTGATCAGGAAGCTCTACGATTTTGTAAATTTTGATTTAGATCGTCCTCACCGCTATAATGCAAGAAGCAGATTCTACATGTGTTTTGAAGCTATAGATTCAAAAGACAGTTTAATTTGTTGTTTTAAAAAAAGATTTACTTCTCAAAGTGACTTCTGTGAATCAATAGAGTATAATATTTAAATTGATTCCTCCTTTTTTTGAAGGTACCTCCTTTGACTTGTTTTTTTTATTTTCATAGATAAGATTATGGGCTCCTGTATATTTTTATGAAACATCCCACGATATTTCAAGATTATTAGTAGATTGACTCATATTATAAATATAGGTATATTTTCTCTTTTCAATTCAACCTTCAAATCCATAGGATCTCTTCATGCAAATGTTTGCTTTTAATTAGGTATTAAAATTAAAACTTCAACAACAACAACAACAACAAGCCTTTATCCCACAAGTGGGTCAGCTACATGAATCCTTCGTTCTCATTTAATTCAAGTATACTAAGGTCATTTTTTATGCATCTTAACCAAGTCTTTTTAGGTCTAATTAAAACTAAAACTTCGAATATCATAATTTTAAGTGTTTGCATTGAGGTTAGTTATGCTACAACTCACGTAGGAGACTTGTTCAAACTTTCCTACATTCATTTTCCCCCATCTCTTTTTTTATTCAAACTTTCCTACATTCATTTTCCCCCATCTTTTTCTTTTGAAAGTGGGCCCTTCACTATCCATTTTAATTTCTATGGCCAAGGGAGTCTTAATGCTCCATTCCATTTGTTTGAAAGGTTGGAATTGGAGCATTTGAAAGAGAGCAGTTAGAAATTTTAGTGTAGTTTCAACTCTGCTTAGATAAATTTCGTAAGTGCTTTTCATCCCATCTTTTTTTTTTTACTTTTGTGTTCTTTGTATATTATTTTTCCTCCCTTTTTTGTTTGGAGTTTTTAATTTGAATTTTAGTTTTAAGTATCATTATTAAGACGGTTCTTTTACTTTCTATTTTTTTTGTAAGTCACAAGATTCTGACAAAATTTCTAAGAAGATTTCAACTAAGAGGAGACATCTATGTACTATTTACTCAGACGCTCTCATGAAGAGATCTACACCACTTTCATCTCTACCTCTCATGAGCACGACGACGCCTTCAAACCTCAGAAAAGAACACAAGCATGTATATATCCACATTCACACGATCCCATACCGACTCGCTCTTTCACGCTGCAATGCCAGCGAAACTGGTCGATATGTCAAAACCAAGAGAAGACCTAAATTGGTGTTCTTCTCCGGTTGTGGCGAAGCGAAGATTGGAATTCGGATTAGGAAAATGGGGGTATTTTCGATTTTGGAAAAAAAGAGGGAAATGGGAGAGTGGATTTTCGGTTTTGGTGGAAAATGAGGGAAATGGGATAGCCGAAATGAAATTGAAGGAAGGGGAGGATGATTTTCGGCCAAGGGAAGCTAGGGGAAATAATAGGAAATTCGGATTGGAAGGGTGAGAAAGAAAAAAAAAATTTGAGAAGAGGAAGAAGAGGGAAAAGAAAATGAGAAGGAAGAGGAAACGCCCAGCTTGCTTGCGGATTGGGATGAGGGAGAAGAATTTTTCGGATGAGGGGAAAGAAAGAAGCCTCTTTTCTTTGAGAAGGGCTCTTTTGTCTCTTACATGAGAGGGGAGAAAAGGAGAGAGGGGAACTGGGAGAGAAGAGGAGGGAGCATCTGCTGAACCATGGTGGGAGGAGGGAGACTGACCGCCCGGCCACAGAAGGGAGGCCGACGCTTCTGCTTTTCCTTCGAAAGTGAAGAGGAGCGATCTGGGCGAGGGAAGGCTTTGGCTATGAAGATGAATAGCTCTCAAGTTAGGTGGATAGTTTATTAGTGGAATTAGGCATTAGATTATATTAGGATTTTAAACTAATTTTTTAAATCGATTAAATGACTTTAATGTGAATTTTACCGATAAAATCACATGGTCAATATATATATATTAATCTTAACTTTTTCGATGTTCAATGCAACTACAAGCTTTCACAACGGAGACCGCTGGCTGCCATCAACTGAAATCCATTTCACCAAAATGCACGCCGCCGCCACCACTCAATTTTGGCGCAAACTTGTCTCAATTAAGGCGCGAATCTTATTTGATGATTTCGAATATTCGAACAAATAATCAATTTCGCAATAAGGTCATTTGGTTCACGCTTTCTTCTTAATCTCGAGCATGCAGACGATTGAATAATCGAACGCTGATCGACATCATCCGATTGGCAATATTTATATTCTAACCGCTTTCAACGCTTTGAACGCACGGCTAAGTCTATTTGCCGACGAGGTCATTTAGGATTTTGACGCCCAGCATTTCAGCCTCAATATTTATATTATAACCATTTTCAACGGTTTGAACGCGATGGCGAAGTCTGTTCATCGATCAAAGGTCAATTAGGTTGATTTTGGTGACGCCCAGGTATTTCACCATTTCACGCCGCCACTTCAAATCATTCACATTCGCATGAGACGCTTGAATTGAAGGAGCCTTCGATGTTTCAAAGCTAACGATGCGATCAATTTCATGAACAGAGCTGCTCAAATATCACAGCGCTTCCCAACTCGACATGCACGGCATTACATACTGCTGACGGCTGATCATTGATTATATAATCGTTGCAAGCTAGAATTTTATTCCTAGATGCGGTAGATCTTCGTCAGCTCAAAAATTATCCAACACACAAGTTATGGAATATGAACACAGGGGTTATAATGCGAAAACCCGTTATGAAAACCTGGCCTCGCTCGCCAGAACTTTCGCTATGTGTTCAAAGATACTGCGTCCTTCTCGTTACCGGAGAATAAGGTGTTTACTGTGGGCTGAAACAATATTCGAGCGTAGTAATATTAACTCCAACCCAAGCGAGAAGTTTCCCAAAAAAGCGCAAGAACTGATCTTCCTAAGAACAACCTCGATCTTCAGAGAAAGGAGCGAACCTTTCTTCTAGTCTCCTCGGATCTCCTGGCTAGCCCTCGATCTTCGCACTACCCATGGCATGACTGGTGATAGATTGGCCAAGGCGTCGACCATGGTTCTCGTGATTGGCTTCAAATCGATTCCCGCTTTCCTCGAGAGAATGAAGTTTCTATTTATAGATTTTGGGAGTGGCAGCCTCAGAATTGCGGAAAACTCCAACCACTCCCATCTGACGGCCAAGGCGATCCCCTCGATCGACGGTGTATTTTGATGATCCGCTACCTAATGATGTCCACCGGGTGATCGATTTGATCGCCTCGACGAGCCGACCGACTATAAATATGTCAATTTTGGCATTCATGGCATCGTGATCCATTTTCATGTCCGATACTGATTCGAATGATTCTACCGGACGACTACGCATATGTCGCGCATGTCGTCTCATCGGTGACGGCCACCGTAAGTTTGAAATCGGTGATTGATCAAGCATTTCAAAATGCCAGATTCGCGGATCGATTAATTTTCGAGGACCGCTTGCCCCCCTATTTTAAAGGGTGACATTATCTCGCCATCCAAAAATATATGCCAAATACTGAAAATAAGCAAATTCTTCAACTAAAATCAATTCATCAACCGCGATTTCGGTATAATGTATCTTCATAACAAAGACAATATTATAACCGCTAAGTGGCAAATGCATGCGATGGTGCAGGAGAGGTTGTTGATCGATCCGTGCGAACGGTTCGGCTGGCCATCGCGCCACGGCGCGAATACGCTGTATGCGGCGTATAACGCGACCAGTCGCCGCGGAGCGCCAGGTCCGGCTGGTTTGCGGCATGGACGGTGGAGTCCGACGGGTCGGCCGCGAATGGCTTCGGCGGTCGGGAACTATGAATCGGCCTCGGTTCTGCCGGCCGGCGCAGGGTCAACGCGGCCATCGCTGCCGGCTGGTTGTCCGCTGGATCCAGCTCGGCCATACGCCGTCGGAGGTCATAATTGCGGACCTTTCCTGGCCGCGGATCGGACTCCAGCGCGACCGGTGGTCGCCGCGGATCGCGCTGATCTCGCTGGGACTGGCTATAATTCACCCGCCACCGGGCCGGGTCGACGGTGCCACATCGCGCGGCTAAGGCGCTGCTACGAAATCCGCGCGTTAATTTATTCTAGACGCGATCTCGTCAGAATTTCAAAAAATTATCCAACACACAGACTAATATGAATGCGTTATACGCTAAAACCCGGCATGAAACCACGCCTCGCCTGGCCTCAGAACTTTCATGTCGGTGATACAAGTCCTTACTTCTTAGTCGGAGAAGAAGGTGTTTGCTGCGGCTAAACAATATTCTCGAGTGGAATACACATTAACCTAAACCGCGGGAGAAGTTTCCCAAAAAGCGCAGAACGATCTTCCTGGGAGCAACCTCTCTCGTGAGAAAAGGAGCAGAACCTGGTCTTTTCTAGTCCTCCTGCGATCTCCTAAGCGAACTCGATCTTCGCGACCACCTACGCACAGACCGGTGATAGATCACAATAAGGTCGACCGGTCTCGTCTCCTGTCTTCAAATCGATTCGTCCCCTGGGTGAGAATGTTTCTATTTATGATTTTTGGGAGTCTCAGAAATTGTGGAAAACTCCAACCACCCCATCTGACGGCCAAGAACCCCCTCGATCGACGGTATTTTGATGATCCTGCACCTTAATGATGTCTAATCATCTTGATTCGCTTGGATTCGCCTGATAGCCGCCGACCGACTATAAATATGTCGCTTTGGTGACCACGGGCGTGATCCATTTTCACGCCCGAGCAATTGACCGAGTCGAGTTCTGGACGCACTTGTTTGATAGCGGGTTCGCCTCCTGACGGCCGCTTTGATTGTGAATAAATCTGATTACATCGATTTCAAATGCCTCAGATTCGCTAGACATCTGATTTATCGGGCCGTCTATTTTGCCAGACATTCAGCCATCGCCTCAAGATCAAGAGGTTGCTTCCGCCTCGCCGCTTTTGGGAAACTTCTCCTTGGCCGAGTTGACATATTGTATTTTTCTACACTCTGAATATTGTTTCCGCCAGAACACCTTCTCCTCAACTAACGGTAAGCAGCGACCAGATCTAAACACATAACAAAGTTCAGATCGGCAAGTGCCCCGTTTTTTTCCCTTAACGGGTTTTCCACGTGATAACCCTCGTGTTCATATTCCTCGCATGTTGATAATTTTGCCACGACAAGATCTCGTGATCTACCGGAATAAAATTCTCAAGACGCACTTGGCCACCGAAAACAGCTCATTGCTATTTCCAATATGGTAAACGGTTTCGCCCAACGCCCTCATTCTCGTGATCAAAGACGCCAAGTCTCCAACACTTCTATAATGACTTCTTCGTGTGAGGGTCCGTGCCCCTCTTGAAGATCGCTGCTCAAAGGATGGGATTCCCGTGAACGAAATTCTTCGACTCGCGAGAACCGCAAAACGCTCCAACACGCCTGAAGAGCTACTGTGTTCGACTCCTCAAAGATAATGCATTTTCTTCCGAGAATGATTACCCGGAATGCCGGATCAACAAGTAGAGAACTCGGCACCACATCCGTGATGTCAACTTCCTGATATTCTACTCACCCACATAATGGTTTCAAATCAGACGGTGAAACTCCACGCCACCTTATAATGCTGATGAACTATTACGACGCAGGTGAAGAGTTCTAAACATTCTCAATGATCATTCTCCCGCCGCTTCTTCCAAAACTCTCGCCCTCGCCAGAGATCATCTCGCAATACCCGACTCGACGAGATTCAAGTTTCCCAAAGATGGACCCTTACGATGACACAACCGATCCAGACGATATATCGATCACTTTCAACGATCATGCATATTCGTAAATGACTCGCCTCAGGTCGTGTATTCCTGCCGACTCAAAGGAGCTCAGACTTGTTCTATTCGCCGCTAAGGGGTCCGTCCGATCATTTGGAGAGCTCGCCATTTTTTTAGGTAATGCTCCGCTAACAAGAGAATCATCGTGGATTCATCATCCTAATCCGCCGAACGGAGAGTCCTCAAAGAATACTTCCAGAGGTTCTCCTCTCACAACCCGAGTGTGATCCTGCATCCTTGGGGGGCGGCTTTTCTGAGGACTCCGCCATACTACTTATTCATCATTAATGCGAGACGCCCATTCCTATGTCGACTGTCCAATCAATAGACACACACGACGGTTACTGCTCATCTACCGCTTGAACCACCAAGCAAAGTTTAAGAAGGTTCCCAAAGGTGATGTTCAAACATCTCGTAAAAGAAGAGAGGCAAAGAACCTCCCCCAAAACCTCCTCAAGTGCACCCTGATGACTCAATCGTAGAGGAAATATACGCTCTCAACACGCCATGCAACATCCTACCGCTATTTAGAAGAGGATCCAAGTGGCCGCACACCTTTAAAGCTCGGAATTGGAAATCAAGAGAAATTTCACTTTCACCGCAAATGGGGCACACCACAAGAGTGCCACCAACTCGAGGAGATCAAAGACTAATACGCCAGTATTCTCAGCGCCATACAAACCAACTCCGCCAGCACAAAAATAAAAGAGCTGAGAATGAGGTTGCTACCAAGACAAGTCGGTTCTATCACCTTGATTCATTTATCTAGGAGATCCCACATCAAGATCCATGCTCAATATTAAAAAGGAAAGTTTAGTCGGAATTCATTTCCATATTGAAGACGTTTGGGAATCTAGCTTCTTCTAACCCATGTACCTTACTCACAACAATTTCCAGTACGACATTCACTACATGCAATTTAGCGAACAGATAAACACAGCCCGCCGAATCATCATATCGACGCAGACGAAATAGCGAAGTCGCTCTTTATTAGGACATAATATGGATCAAGTTCCTAGCCGCCTAGCCTGCATTCAACTGCCCGGCCTACACCACAGGGATATCTGAGAAAAGTCATAACAGAGAAAGTCACCACCGATGTTTCAGTTGTTACAGACAACCTACGTACCAAAGATAAGCTTTCTCGCATCGCCAAGTCGACCTATCAATATCGACGTCGAAGATCGCCATAATGACTTCCGGATGTTTTCCATCAATCAAGATATCGTTGCTTTCAACACGTTATCCATCTCCGGCAAAGTATCATCGACGCCTGAGCTTTGAAATCGTAAAGATTTGAATGTAATTACCGGCGATCGCATATTTCAGCGCATCATTTTCGTCATTAGAAAGTCAACTTCAACCCATTTAGCTTGCCTGATACAAGAAAGTTTCAACTTCGTCGTTTTCAAGAAGTCGTCGAATCGTGTATTCGAATCAATCAATTACTCGCCAGTTCTACGGGCTATCGCCAGCAATAAGCCGCGCTATCGCCGCGAGATACCATGACTGCAACCACCGCTGTACGCCAAAGAAGCTTCGCCGCCGTGATATGCCGCCGGCCACTTATCGTGAATCATTCATGCCCAGACAATGCTACTCTCAAAAAATTTAAAGCGCACTGTAATCAATATAGAGAGTTACCGCCTATCGCCCATACAAGCCAAAAATCTGCAATATCAACGCTTTCGAGAATCGAAATCTTATAACACAAAGAATGGAAGATGTATTCAAAGATCAATTTATCGCTGCCTTTCGACCACCGATGCTGTTCTAGCAAAGACGCTTTTGGGCCTGTTGTTTCTGGTCAACGCCAAGCCGAAGCACGCGAGTTTTTCACGGCTCAAGAAGATAACCGCCGTTTTGATTTCTTCACCTGCGCGCCACCTCATTATGCGCATGGCTCTTTTGAGAGAATTATACCAAAGTCGCTTCGATAAAACCCGGTGCGATACGATTTGGCATCCGCCACGTTAGGGCTTACAAGTTCGCCGCGTCAGTTAGACGCCGACATTCCGCATAAATAATCTCGAAAATTACGTCGTTTCCGTCGAGAATCTACCGCATCTTTACAAAATACGCTCGTCGAAAGTCGACAATTTTATGCCAAGGACGCCGCCACTATCTTCCAAAATTCGCCGATTTTCAATCGTATTCTAGAAAGTCAACCCCCCGTGCTTCATCCCTCACTTCACGCCGATAAGATAAATGAATGAAGCCGAAATTTCCGAATTTAACGCTTGTTTTACCACGCGCATATCGCACAACATTTCTCCACCATCGATGCACGCCAACCGATATGTTTCATAAACCTTCTTATCGCGATTCGAAGCCGCATTTTGCCATAATTTCATTATTCTCGCATTTCGCCATAACGCCGATAAACCTCTAACCCAATCATACCGTTTCTTCAGTAACGCCGACATATGATATGGCTCAAGCCATTTGAAAGAGCCTCATCACCATCTGTGATCTTCTTTCAAATACTTCTGGTCACGGCTTTATCATCGAAGTTCGACAATAACTCACGCTCTATCATTACTAAAAGATGAATCAACCGCATCATAAAAATCCAACGAAAGGATCTTCCGGATCACCCTTCACCATCTTGTTGAAGAAAACTTCGCATACGCCTGTTGTTTTCATTTGATGAAGCCTTCATCAATATCACATCTTCCACATACCGCATTTACTTTCGTCAACTCGCCAACCTGACGGTCTTCTTAAGACGCCTTCAACCTTCGAGCTTCATATCTAAGTCGCCATACGATCAATTCGCCATCAAGCCGTTCAGTTCTCACCACTTTTTCGCCTTCTTCATTCAAGACACCATTGTACGAGTACAAATGCAGTGAATTTTAAAGAAAGATAAGATCCATTGAGTTAACGACTCAACGTTCGACCTTTCTGCATCCAATTCACCATCACCTCTCGCTTCCCTTCTACGGAGATCGTCCTTCACGGCCTGGGGACGCCGCGAGATCTAATTTGAACTTTCACGCTTTCAACGCAATCAGAGCAAGACCGCCCTGATGAATAAAGCCCTCAACAAAGATTCCTCCCAAGACAAATTGCTGATATATCAATCTCAAATCAAGATCTTCACTGAATTTCAGCCCCGCAGATATCACCAACAGAGGAATGGGTAAATCTCGCCTTTCCCCATTAGAAGACCCCGCCATTCTTCACAAAAGAATCAGCCCATCTTTGGAGGATCCTTCGTCCGGAGGTCAAGTAGTCGACTGATACCACATGTGTATCGAATAAACTGCACATCCGCGGGTAATCAAGACCGCGCCACCGCTCAAAACTATAAGTCCCATCACGATCGCTCAAAAACCTGAAATGCAAACCTCGTGATGTCGACAAATGACATCATCGGGATGGGGAAACCGCAATCCCGGCTAAACTCATCTCGTGAAATACCCTACGGAGACGCTATCGCATTTTTCTGACACTTAAGAACCAAATCATTCAAAATAATATTTTTCCCAAGACGATATCAATGTGTTCCAGATCGACGAACTCCCACGCTCCCCATTTTAGAAGGTTCCCTCGCTCCGCCTCAAGGCTCCTGACATGTCTCTTTCAAAAGATTCTCACCCATCTACAAACACCCAAGAACTGCATGCATCGGATGAAAATTATTCCAAGGAGAGGCCCAAACTCCCACCAAACTCCCACCGTGGGAGGGCTACGACCTCGCTCTGGGGAGAGGTGGATCCAAAAGTGTGCCCAAACTCCCACCAGTATGCATTCTAAGAGAGAAGAGACGGTGGTGCCTTTCCCCTCTACCTTGGTTTTATACACCTTCTGCAAAGCTGAAACCGCCTAAACCGCCAAAATCACAAAACCGCTGCCGCCCAGCATTGGCGGTACAATGCTGGTCATGGAGCGGGTCGACGGCTCTCGCAATGGGTCGCTGGCGCTGCTCTACGGTCGAACGGCGAATCCTCCTGGCCTGCTCAAGGTTTGCTAAGAACGCGGCCGATAGTTTCACGCTGGCTGACCACTGATCGCGGTTCGACGCCGTCGGAGGTCACACTGACCGACGGTCGCCGCGATCATGGTTGATCAGCGACGGAGGTCCCCGCTGGATCGGCTGACCTGCACTACCAAGCCCCAGGGCCGGTTGACGGCGCTGGCACACGCTGTGCGTAAGCTGATGGGTGGCCCACTGACTCCTGCCCAACGCTGGTTTTGACTGCTTTGAGTTTTAGTTTTGCTTTCAAGCTTTTACGCTTTACCTGGGGTCTATAAAACCCCTGTAGAAGAGGAAAGGCACACTTTTCTCATCTCCTCTTCCTCTATATACTCCTGGGAGTTTGCACTCTTTTGATCAACCTACCTCCTCATCTCCACCAAGAGGCAAGTGCAGCCTCCCCGGTGGGAGTTTGGCACTCTGATCAACCTCACCTCTCATCTCCACCAAGCCTGAGCATCCTCCGGTGGGAGTTTTCTGACCACCTCCTGAATAATTTTCATCTCGATGTTGCCTGTCAGGATGGGTGAGAATCTTTGAAAGAGACACGTCCCACCCTCAGAATCTGAGTAAATGAGGAACCTTCTAAAATGGGAGGATCAAGATTCGGGAGTCACGATCACACATTGATCGCTTTCTAAAAAAAAATATTATTTTCAATGATTTGGTTCTAAAGAAGTCCGATAGAGCCCAATCTCCGCCGGGTATTTCACCACTTACGAGATGAGTTTGGGCCGGATTGGGTTTCCATCCCCGAGATGATCGCCATTTTGTCAAGATGCGAGGTTTGCATTTCCGCCGAAAGGGCAATGACGATCGCGATGGACTTATAGTTTTTCGCAGATGCATTGACTATCGATTACCTCGCACGATGTGCAAGTTTACATGATGCACATGGTCAGACACCGCAGGAGTCACCTCCTGGACGGCGATCCTCCCAAGAGTTGGGCAAAATTCTTTTTGTGAAGAATGACTGTCTTCGAGAAATGGGGAAAGTCGAGAGATTTACCCATTCCCCACTGCTGGGATGAAGATATCATGACGCCGAAATTCCGTATCAAGATCTTCGATTTGAGATTCGATATATCAACAGATTTAAAGTGAGGAATCTTGTTCGAGGCTTTCTATTCATCCCGAGCTGCCTTATGCATAAGGCTGAGAAAGCCCAACAAAGAGGTTTCCACTGATCTCCTGCTGCCCTCCGCTTCTTCCCCAGGCGACCCGCTCCTGAGAGAAGAAAAGGAGCTGTAAGAGGTGATGGTGATATCGATACAAAAAGAGTCGCCCTTCGAAAGGCCCCCGCGATCTTCATTCCTCGGGATGTGAATCATTCCGTAGGCCGCCGCAAGACGCCAAGTAACAATAATCTCTTCATGCTCATCATCTTTATTTCCCATTTCAGGCTTAACGTAATTTTTCTTATTTCGTGAAGAAGCAAGAACTGACTTCAAAATGAACATCAGAATGACCGAATTCGTAGTTCATGAAGGTCAAGTTTCTCCATGGTGAATATAAGAAGCTTGAGAGAAAGTAAAAGAGATGTCCGCTTGAGAATCAACTGATGATGCAGACCGAAGTCAACTGCCAATTTCTCTTCTTTCGCCGAAGTCGAGCTGACCTGGATGAATTAGGGAGGCTGTAACAGGTTGGTCATACCGCAGCGATCTCAAGATCTTTCCGAGAAGGTTTCGTGTCTGAGGCAAAGAACCGAGTTACGCCAGAGAAAGAGTCGCCTTTATCTCTGGGTGTAAGAGCCTGATCACAGCCGCGGAGGACTTCAAGAACTCAGCCTTCAAGAGTATCATACAGATCACGCCTCGTGAGGCCGTGAGACCACGGTACGATGAGGTGAAGGTGAGGGCAGCAGGTTGATGAAGGCTTCATCCGAGGTTTCGGGGACACGCTGGACGCAGTTGCAGAGTCGGTGGAGGTCCTTTATCCCTTCTTCCACCCTTCTAACACGAATGCGAGGATGACTCGATAGTAGCTCTTCATCATCTACCATCATCAGAATAGCTCCTTTATATGCAAATGGTTGTATATTATTTCTGATTGATCAGATGTTCAGAAATATTAACAATCCACAAAAATTGCTTTGAATATTTCCTGAGTCGCGGTGTCAAAGTGTACGATGATAAAGATTCACAGTAGAGAGATCATCTGAATCCCTTTGTGAATTCGATCTATTCTAAGATCATTACCGTGAGCTGCTACTGATGACAAACAGACTAATATATTTATGAGGTTCTCTCGTAACCTCTCGATCTATCCTAGGTGTATCTGAGCGCCACTCATGATGTTAACTCATGGAGAAAGTCAGAAATATGAGGATTGCCAACTTATCCAAGGTTTTATCGAGCGCTATCGACGATGTTAACTCAGATAGAAGATCGATCAATTCTGGGATCGATCTACTCGAATGAGATACAACAATACTATGATCTCTCGAAGCCTGTTTTAAAATGCAAGCATAAGCAAGAAAAAGTCACAATAAGTGAACTTTAACATGATAAACATAAATCCAAACACCGATGCCGTCGACAATAAGTACGACAAACAGTATCGATAAATGTTTAATTCGATAACAACAATCAATACAAACATACACTGATAATAATGTTTTCCGATTCACTAATAAAAAAAGTCGATACATCACCGGTAGATTTCCTGAGGTTTCAGAAGATTCTGCACGTGAGAGTCTTCCCATACTATCCTTAAGCTCAACGCTGCCGATTTTAGACACCACCACATACCTGCCTTCCCAAACCGGTGAGAGTTTGTTCTCGTGGGCCTTTTCTCCGGTCGACTGAGGACCTAGGTCCCCAACAGATATCGGTCGGCTTTACCCTTCTGCTGAAACCTCGAGCAATCCTTTTCGACAGAAGCCATTCTGAGTGTCGACATGTCATGGTCTCTAGGAGATCCGATGGAATCGGATCGCCGCGCCGATCAAAGTTATGGGTTCTCGACTCGATGTCGACCGAATATCAAATTCGCCAAACACGATTGTACGCTTCTCCAAGAGGGTCCTGATGTAGTAAGAAGCAACATCGATATTTCTTCGCCCATCTGCGCTGGTTCCGGTCTTTAGCCCTTAAGATTGTCCCATTTGGTGACTTCGGCCCCGCCCCATTTGCCCTGATGGATACATACCTGGATTAACCTTACATGCAAAAAGATGAATGTCTTTCCGTGGAATCCCCATTATCGGTGATGATTTTACGGAATAAAAATAATATTTTTCCGCATAAATTGCTTTGCATTTGTTTCTGATTTTGGCCACGGCTCAGCCTTCCACCCACTTCGCAAGTAATCAACGGCCAAGATTATGAATTTTCGCCAAAGGGCAATGGGAAAGGGTCCCATTATATCGATCCCCATCGAGCAAAGGCCACGCCTCGATCAGTTCTGGGTGACTACAGAAGTGAGATTGAATGTAATCGACACTTGTTACACTTCTTTACAAACTCCAATGCGCCTTCTTCATCAGAAGCCAAGAAAACCTGCCTCATGATTTTGAGAGGGCTTTTCCTCCCAAATGTTCACCACAAATTCTCGAATGAACCTCTCGACAGATAGCCAAGGTGGTGAGACACTTAGGCCCTAAGAAGGACCGCCAGAAGTTCGCCACCGACATGAAGTTTCGCTCACGAGACTGACAAGACGGGTCCGGCAAGGCCCCGCTTTGAAGAAAGGACATCGTCAATCCATGAAGATTCGGGTCCTCCAGAGATCACCCAAGGGCCTCAATACCGGGAAAGTGGATGTCCTCTATGTATTAAAAAGATCTCCGCCGCTGGCTAACTGAGAGGGCATCCGCCGGTGTTCTCGCCTCCTTAATATGAGTTATCTGATGGTCTCGATCGCAAGAAGTGACTTTGCCAAAAGACTGCATGAGCAAGTCGGATGACTGCATCAAGTCTCCTTCAACCCGCGAGGCCACAAGTCGTGAGTCCTGTAGATGGCTAAGTTCTGACCTCACAAATGAAGCCTTACCCCGCTACAGGCCTCTGACTCGCCGACATTATCGGTCGAACTTTAACAAGTCTGACTCTAAAGTTATTTTACTGGGAGATAAGCAAAATTCTCGCCCCCGACTGGAAGTATCAAGCTCCATCAACATATAATGTCCATCGATTGATTGAGTGATGAATGATCCGTTTCGGTGGTGATGGATGGTACATTCTACAACTAAGTCAACAACACTGGACTTTATATCGTGACGCGGAAGAAAATGGATGTCAAACTTCCAAGCTCGACCGACCACTTCATCAACCTTCATCGCTTTGCGTAATAGTTCTTAATGGAAGATGAGTGTGACGCTGATGGTGTGGGCCCCGAATGCACAATTTTCGCGTAATGCCAGGTAACGCCTTATCCGCTAGGATAGCCCTTCTAGACGTAAAGGATTTTCGACATAGTAAATGGTCGTTGCAATGAATTCTCGACGCGACGAGCTTACGCATTTAGAAGAAACAAAGAAGATGATGTACGCCTTCTCCTCGATAAAGCTTGATAATGAGGGGAAGCTAAATAGACTCTAAGTTGCTCAAAAGCCCGACATTCATCCGTCTAATCGAATCCATTTCCTGCACCCCTTAAGATTTTGAAGAATGGTAGATACTTATCTCCGAAGGCCAAGAATCGGATAAAGTCGCAATCCTTCGAGTCAAACGCTGGACTTTGATCGCTCTTGAGGTGACATGTCCTCGAGTGCTTTTATCTTCTGGTTACCTCTATCCCGCCGAGTGACCATGAAGCAGGAATTTCCCGTGAGGAAACTCCAAAACGCACTTGCTTGGCTGAGCCGCATTCAGTAGTGTCAAGAATGTCAAAGCATCTGCAGATCGTAAATATGTCGTGATATTTCCAAGCTCTTCACCAGATATCATCAACATACACCTCCATATTGTGCCCTATAAGATCCAAGATCTTATTCATAAGTATGCGAGATATGTTGCTCCAAAGATTTTTAACCAATGGCATGACCGAGCAAAGATAGCCCTTATCTGCTTGGAAGGATGTTGCTTCCTCATCTGCTTTGTTCATCCCGATTTGATTGTAGCCGTATGCATCCATGAAGCTCCGATCTGATAAACTGATGTCGCATCGATCAACTAGTTGGTCGATACGAGGAAGGGGAAGCTATCTTTGGGCATGCACGACATCGGCAGGCCGCACATTCTCCAGAACCGCTTCTTATCGACTAACACCACGCTTAGCCAACCGTGGGGTAGACTTCTGAATGAACTTGACTTCCGTAAGTTTGGTGATTTCCGCAATCGCTCGTAAGCGGGGTTCTTTCTTTCTTCAGATCACCGCCAGGTTGAGTCAACTGGTGGGAGCGTAATGACCGTCAATGCCCGTAATATCGACGCGCCCGTGCAAAGATATCTTGATTTTACGCGTAAAATCTACGATTCTCATTTCGCCGACAAAGAACGCATCCCACCTTCACCTTCGCATGGATCAACTTCGAGATAGAAGACAAATTACATCTTCAACCTGAGAAGTTCTTCGAGGCATCCTCATCTCGTAGATCAAGTTCTCGATCGAGGGTTACCCGAAATGGTCTTATGATAAGACGCCAGTTATTGCTGATTCCCACTTACCATGCCGATGCCACCGGTGTCGGAATTTCATCTTCGGTGAGGGCATGTGATGATCGCACATATATCGGAGAGGTCTCCCAAATATGTATCAGACGCGACTGCATCACTACAATAAATTGTATCAAGTGGGTTGCGTCGGGAAATTCTCCAAGAGTTACGGAAGACCGATTGTCCCTTCCACTAATACCCCGACATTATCAAATCCATACAAGGACGCCGGGTTGAAGCTTCTCTTTCTATACCCATGCAAAGTGGAGTAAAAAAAGAACATCAACCAACTCCCATTATCAATATCCTTTAATATCAAGCATCACCGAATGGACAAGGGATCTTGATGTGGGATGCCCTCTAGATCTAAATCATCAAAGGTGATAATGGTCAACCCGAGACTTCTTCGGCCTTCATGGCAATGAATATTTGCTGATAACACCCTCCGAATTGTTTATCTCCGACTGCGCTTCTGACGGCCAAAGCCCCACCTCAACAAAGATTCCTCCCGACAATCTGATATATCAATAACCTCAAGATCTCTCTCTCTTCTGGATATCTTCATCACCAACTGTAGGGAATGGGTAAATCTCTCGCCTTTTCCATTTTAGAAGACGCCATTCTTCACAAAAGATCGCTTTAACTGACGTCCGGAGGTTGACTCCGCAGTGACAGATACCGCATGTAAACTGCACATCCGTAATCAGAGTCGCGTCGCACCGCCAGATCATCACGATCGCCATCACCGCCAAAACCGCAAACCGTGAGCCGACAAATGGTTATCATCTGGATGGGGAAACCGCAATCGCTCTTCCAAACTCATCGTAGTGGTGAAATACCCCTGCTGTGAGATCGGGTCTATCAAACTTCTTCGGACACTTAAGACCAAATCATTCTCAAAATGTTTATCTCCCTGATCGACATTCTCGGAATCGCCCCTCCCATTTTAGTTCCCTGCGCCTCCTCCGAAGGGTCTGACGCTCTTTCTCTTCAAAGATTCTCACCCATCTACAAACACCGCAACTCAGTGATCGAGATGAAAATTATTCCAAAGGAGTGCTCCAAACTCCCACAAAACACCCACCGGAGACTGCCTCGTGAGTGATCCAAAAAGAGTGCCCAAACTGCACCGGAGTGCATGTGCACTCAAGAGGAAGAGAGTGAGATGCCTTTTCCCTCTTACCTTGGGGTTTTTATGACTTCAGGCAAAGGTAAAACCTAAAAAACCGCTAAAAAACTCAAAAGATCATAAAACTGCTGGGATCGGGTCGCTTCTATAAGCCATGCCTCAGATCAAGGCTCACAGACGCACCAAGCTGTAGTAGAAATCGATCTCCGACAAATGACGGGTCGGAATGTCTCACTTGGTCGATCAAAGACCCAATCCTCCGGCTGACGTGAACCAAATGACGGCCACTCTGGTCCACGGTCGAATCCGGCCATAGTGGCCTGACGCCGGCCGCGAACGCCGGTCACACCATCGCCTGAACTCAAGGCTGACGCTGACCACCCACATCTCACCGTAGACATTCGCTATGCATTTCAGAGACGGCCGCCTCATCCTCTGCAGCCTCAATGACGGGAGCCTTAGCCGCTGGAAAATCGACGCTTCGCCTCAACCATGAGAATTGGACGGTTCGCGTTCGCCCCGCGAACCCGCCGGACGAAGGGACATGGCGCATCTACAAGACCATGAGCTGGCGCGGCTATTCCAGGTATGCCGCTACACAACCCTCCGCACTGATCGACCCAGAACTCAAAATATCTTCCACATACTGCGATTTCATAGCTCGTGATCGCCTTCCACGCTTAATATCAAGCATGAAGACTGCTCTTCAAATGCTAATATGGTTCTCAAATTTCAGAATCTATTTTCAAGATATATATTTTGACGATGGTGAGATTACCCAAAAATAAAATAAGAACCGACATCCTCGAATCGATTAAAGATGAATCTCAGATTTTAAATGCTTCGATCTAATCACCGATTTCAAGAAACTTACAATCCGACCGCCCCGGATGAGACAACATAAGAATATCAGATATCCGATCCGAAGCTCGAATCGACTCGATCAAGTTATCTGAGCATGAAATGGATCCCGATCCGCCAAATCCACCAAAACTAACATATTTATAGATCGGCGCCGTCAAGACGAATCCAACTAATCCAAGATCACCCAATTCGACATCATTAAGGTCTGATCATCAAAATACACCGTCGATCGGGGATCGATGCCGTCCGATGGGAGGTCGGTTTTCCAATGACTTACCGCACTCCCAAAATCTATAAATAGCTTCATTCTCACCTGAGGGACCGACTGACCAAGATTGAGAGCTCGAGAACCATCCCCGATGACACGACATATCATCACCACCGCTGCACCATACCAAGATCGTGAG
Organism: Cymbidium sinense; assembly: GCA_021442155.1. NCBI lineage: Eukaryota > Viridiplantae > Streptophyta > Magnoliopsida > Asparagales > Orchidaceae > Cymbidium > Cymbidium sinense. The sequence goes on from CM038232.1 coordinate 297,657, forward strand.
CCTCTGAGATCGCTCAGGGACTAGAAAGACCAGCGCTCTTTTCTCAAGATTTGCTCCCGTAAGATGCCTCGCCGCTTTTAGAAACTCCGAGTGACCGATATATTTTTACACTCTAATATTGTTTCAGAACACCTTCTTCTAACTAACGGTAAGCGACTGATTCTTGAACACATAAAAGTTCTACCAAGGCAGTGGTTTCTTTAACGTTTTCCATGATAACCCCGTGTTCATATTCCCCTGCCAGGGATAATTTTGGCTACGAATGAAGATCTCGACTAATAAATAAATTTCAAGACGCAATAAAAATCATAACGCCTGAAATCGAATATCATTACATGGTGATTGCACGATTCATCGGAATAAATTTGACGTTCTGCACCGCTGAATCGAACCCCACGGCGCATCCGGCTAGGCAGCTAGCGGCCTCGCCCACCATTTGGCCTGTGGTCGTCGAACGTCAGGACCCAACCGCCGCAAAACCCAACTCGAATTCAACGCCACCGCTAATTCAACTGCCGTATCAACCGTTACACGATCGGATGACCAACCGGTTACGATCCGCCTGACGCCGACAGTCACCTGTCATAGATGGTTCATGGCGAATCACTCCGCTTACCAAGCATACATTCAATGCCCAGACGACCTTCCACGCTGTCTGGCCGCTTCCGCGACGCTCTGCCGGCCTAATTTCAATTATCCGATTTACAGGCCGAAGATCCCAGACGCAAGGCCGCGCTTATTACGCCACGGATGACATATGCATCGAGCGCGGTCCCTTAAAGTTCGAAAACTTCCAATCATATTTAAGATTATATATTTTGGATGATTTTAATGTATCCAAAATAGGAATCGATTTCTCAAAATACCACACAAAGAATCTTACGTCTGAAATGATATGATTAATAAAACCGACGTAGATCAAGACTAAATATCATGGAATCTTTGAGACATCAATTAAATTTCAAAACAGCTCTCAAATATGGAGTGTTTATACAATCGAAGGCCTCGACGAAATGGATCTAACGAGCCAAGATCTCATAATTTCTGCTTGGGCATCCAAATGCTCAAAATACATCAAATGATCAAGGAATCATCCTCGGTCCGATCGGGGAGTGGTACGGGTTTTACATGAATTTACAAGAACGCCTCCTCCCATCTCTATAAATAGACCTTCATTTCTCACATGAGGAGTGGCAAGTGAAGTGAAGTGAAGTGAAGAAGAAGAGGAGTCAAAACAAGTGAAGAAGAGGAGGTGCAGCAAAGAAGAAGGAAGAGTCCCGAAAGGGAAGAAGAGAAGAGCGAAAGAAGAGGAAAAGCCCAAGTGTGAAGAAGAAGCTCGCTTGAAGATCCTCCAAGAAGGTCGCACCTCACCATCATCAACCACCATCACCCACCTTCATCGCTAATTGTCCCCGATCTCCACCTCGCTACCAAAGAACTATTACAACTCCGTTGTTACATATTTATTTTTCCTCCCCTCATAAATTGTAATCCCGTTATCGAAGACTTTGAAAAAGATACATAAGAATTTTTTTAAGGCTAGGTGGTTTTTTTTCTCTTCGAGGTTTTCCACGCTAAAAATTCTGAGTGTCTCTTGTTTCGCTTCTTAATTACCCGTATGAAAATTAATCGACAAGGGCTAAACTTTCACATCATGACTCGGTTTTCTAAAGAACAATAATATTTACTGACCAATTGACGTTCGAACGCTGAACACGACGCCCATTCGTCGATCAAGGTTGTTATTTTCAAAACGCCCAGGCATTTTTGAGCCCGAATCACACTGAGGTCCGTTAGATTAAGGCAATTCGACTATGACATATATATGGAGGTCAACATACCATCGACAACGAAAGGCAACTAAATGGATACCTACTCAGGTAGACTATCCCTTGATTTGTAAATCAGATGATCAAAATGACATAGCCTTCTAAGTGGGTCCATGCGCCAATAGGGTTCACAACATAACATACCAAATTAAATTAAATCAAATCACATCAAGTCAAATGAAATTAAAATCAAATTAATCATCGGGACTACTCTTGAGTTGAGGTAAGACCCCAGGCCACCGGCCGTTAGTAGGTTGATGTGTTGTCCATCCAACAGATCAACCCAAAGGGCTTTTCCCTCATTTGAAGATGTAAACACATATCTTTCTAAAGATAGTACCAAAAGACCCTTAGGTCTGATACTACCCACTTATGGTAGACTACCCCTTTGGACTTATAAATCTAAGATAAAGGCCCTATGGCTTCTTCTGTGGTCCATCGCATCAATCCATAACAAAATAAATTCAAAACTAACCTCCAATGATGTCAAATTAAACATATCGACAAACTAAACTTCTCCCCAGACGAAAATCAAATCTCTCTCTTGGAGCTAGATCCAATAAAAAATCAAATTAGTGTACATCCCCAACGGATATACCCTCAATTTAGAACATTCTAACTAGTGGAACCATAATGAATTAAACCAACCTCCCAGTGGAGTCTAATCAAACAAATCAAAGAAATCCAAACTCTTATCCTCAGCGAATAGCCTATCCTCAGCGGATAGCCTGAACTTGCTTCTCTAGGGAAGGTTCACATTCCAATCCCTAGCGGATTCAAATCTATATCCCCAGCGGATATGCCTCCACATCAATTAAATAAAACAAATTAAAATTAATTCGATCTTGATCCCCATCGGATTATAGATTCTTATCCCTCAACAGATAACTCAAACCTGTTTTTCTAGTGGAAGGTTCAATGCACTCAATCCCATTTTTTGCTCTCTTATGCCCTCGCATGTAGAGAGAGTCGCATTACATTAAGATCGTGATTCTATCTACTCGGCCTGTATAGATCGCTTCCATTGGTGCAATCTTAATTTGTGGATCATTTCGCCAATAATACGCGTGTCTTGTTGGACGCCACACCCATTGAGGTCCTTCTAACCTCACTTTGAGTGAGCTCTTAACCTTCTCTCTAGCAGACTCTTCTGCACACAAGAACTTCTAATAAAGACACTTCAGTGATTAGGTGAACACTTAACCTAAGCCTAGTGACTTAGAATGGTTTATCATAGGATTAGGCAATGCCTTAGGATTTAAGAAAATTACCTACCCTATAGCCTAAACCCACTCCATAAACACCTTCTCAAATCGAACCCAGATTCAAATCTCAAACCAAATCTTAAATTCAAATTCAAATTTCATATTTAATTCCAAATTTGACTCCAAATGATTGAAACTCAAAATCAAATTCAAATCTTAAGACTCTTCCTAAGTCATATGAACCACCTTCATAAGCTTAGCCAAAACCCCTTAATCAAATCAAATTCAATTTATTTCTTTATAAATCAATTATTTATTCATTTATATTCATAAATATAAATCAAATCAATATCCAAATAATCAAAACTAAATCAAACTAAATCAAACCGAACCAAAACCCCTTTTAAGCTAGATGGACCCACTTCCATGTGCTTAACCAAATTAGCCTTTAAACCAATACAAATTCAATCAATTTTTTTTATAAATCAATTGTTCATTTATTTATATTCACAAATATAAATGAAATTTAAATTCAAATGACCAAAATTATATCCAAAATCAAATCCAAACTCAACCTAAGCTTTTTAAGTCAATTCTTTGGACTTAGCCAAATTATATTCAGATCAAGTCAAAACTAATGGATTTTCTCTTGAATCAATCATTCCTTCAATCATCTATCCAAATATAAATGAAACCTATAATTATCAAACTAAATTCAAGTCAACCCAAGTCAAGCCTAACTCATCCATTTTGACTTGAAACTTTCAATTGAGTCAAAACATTGGACTCCAAATTGATTGTAGTTGAATTTATATTTCAATCCTAGGCTCACATATAAGTCTCACTAAACTTAAATCAAGTCAAAACCAAACTAATTGACTAACTTAGGTCCACTTGACCCTGACCTAAAAGATCCATTTGAGCCAACTTCTAATCCAACTCAAATTGGATTGAACCAAGCTCACCAAAACCTTCCATCATGATTATTGATCACTCTATGATGATCAATTGCAATCAATTGGGTCAAATCAAGTCAATTTGATCCTTTGATCAAGTCAACCTTTAATCCAAATGAAACTTAAACTAGCAAAAACTTATCATATACTAAATTGATTGAAATTATTGATCCAAATACACTCATAATCAATGATTGAATATGACTAAACTCTCAAGTTGGATTGAACCAAGCTCACCAAAACCTTCCACCATAATTATTAATCACTCTATGATGATCAATTGCAATCAATTGGATCAAACTAAGTCAATTTGGTCTTGATCAAGTCAACCTTTAATCCAAATGAAACCTAAACTAGTAAAAATGTATCATATACCAATTTGACTGAAACGATTGATCCAAACACACTCATAATCAATGATTGAATATGACCAAACTCTCAAGTGAGTCAAATCAAATCCAATTGACCATTTAACCCAAGTTGACTCAAATTAGCCTAAAAAGTCAAATGGGTCAAATCGCAATCTAACCCAAATTGATTACAACCAATAGCTCAAGTTTATTCTAAATTGATTATTGAACTTGACCAAAATCATAATTGAGCCTTTGACCAATTGGTCAACTTGACCCAACCTAGCCCAAATTGACCTAAATAGTCAAATTAGCTAAAATTCAAATTAAATTCAAATTGATTCAAATAAAAAACTACGTTCATCTTCAATTAGCCAATTGAACATGAATGAACCCATAACTTAAGCAAATTTGGCTAATTTTGGTCAACTTGACCATTTGACCCATTTGATTCCAAATGAGCTAAAATCAATCCTAAGCTAAATTAAATCAAATTAATCATACCAAAAATACTTCAAATTATCATTTGAACCTAACCTAAGTCTTGGTTTTACCCAATTTGACTAATTGGTCAACCTAACCCGATATGACCCAATGTGACCCTTATGACCCAAATTGAGTCAAATCCCTTGAAACCAAGTCATGACCCATTGGGAGTTGATCAAACCCGACCCAAACCTATTTGGGATCAGCCCAAAATCAATCCAACCCAATTAAATCTCTCATGGACCTTCTCTCATATAGGATTCCACCCAATCTCATTTAATTCTCCCCATCACATGCATTCAACTCTGCCCCAACACTTGCATTCAATGAAGCTGATTCTATGACAGCAAATGAAGACTTTGGGAGCTAAATCCAAAGTCTCAAATCAGCCATCACCACCAAACAAACCTTCCCATCACCCTTTAATTGAAAATTTCGGCCACCATTAAAAGAGAGAGAATAGAGATAGTAAAGGGATCTGATTTTGGCATTAGAGAGTCTCTTAGAGCTCCCAAAGCAACCAACCACTTCCCTACTTCTCTTGAGCTAAGAACACCAAAACCGGGTGGATTCCGTCGAGGAAGCAGCGGCAATTGAAGAATACATCGTCCCGAAGTGAAAGCGAAAGTGATGATCTGAGCACGCTCTTGAGTGGAGGAAGAAGCCTTGGAATGAGCTTAGACTTTCGCCTTCACTTCGGGACGATGTATTCTTCAAGTCATCCTGCTTCTAATCTACTTGGTGTTCTTATAAAGAGAAGTAAGTGATTGTTTGCTTTGGAAGCTCTAAGAAACTCTAATGCCATAATCGATCTCTTTACTATCTCTATTCTCTCTCTTTAATGGTGGACAAATTTCCCATTAAGGTTTGTTTGGTGGTGATGGTTGAGGGGACTTTGAATTTAGCTCCTAAAGTTTTCATTTTTGTCAAAGAATCGCCTTCAATGCAAGTGTCATAAGTTGAATGCATGTGATGAGAATTAAATTAGTGGTGGAATCCTGAGGAGGATCCAGATTTAATTGGGTTGATTATCCCAAATGGGTTTGGTGTGATAAATTTAATGGTCATGACTGGTTTAAAGATTTGACTCAATTGTCACATTGGGTCATATCTAGTTAGTTGACCAATCAAAAAAAAATAAGGTTTAGAGTTCAAATGATAATTTGAAGTGTTTTTGGTATGATCAATTTGATTTAATTTAGCTTAAGATTAATTTTAGCTCATTTGGAATCAAATGGGTCAAGTTAACCAAAATTGGTCAAATTTGCTTTAGTTATATTCATGTTCAATTGAATATGAACGCAGTTTTTGGTTTGAATCAATTTGGATTTAATTTGAATTTTAGCTAATTTGACCATTTAGGTCAATTTGGGCTAGGTTCGGTCAAGTTGACCAATTGGTCAAAGGCTCAATTTTGATTTTGGTAAAGTTAAATAATCAATTTGTAATGAACTTGAGCCATTGGTTGCAATTAATTTGGGTTAGATTGGGATTTAACCCATTTTGACTTTTTAGGCCAATTTGGGTCAACTTGGGTTAAATGGTCAATTGGAATTGATTTGACTCAATGAGAGTTTGGTCATGTTCAATCATTGATTATGAGTGTGTTTGGATCAATGGTTTCAATCAATTTGGTATATTTTGATGTTTAGTTTTCATTAAAGGTTAACTTGGTCAAAGGACCAAATTGACTTGATTTAACCCAAATGATTGCAATTAATCATCCTAGAGTGATCAATAATCATGGTGGAAAGTTTTGGTGAGCTTGGTTCAATTCAATTTGAGTTGGATTGAAAGTTAGCTCAAATGGGTCCTTAAAGCCGTGATCATGGACCCAAGTTGGTCCGGTTTTGATTTGACTTTGAAAGTTTAGTAGACTTATATGTGAGTTTAGATTGAAATATAAATCCAACTACAATCAATTTGGAGTTCAATAGATTGACTAACTGAAAGTTCCAAGTCAAAAGGGCTAAGTTAGGCTTGACTTGGGTTGACTTAAATTTGGTTTGATGATTGCAGGTTTCATTTATATTTGGATAGATGATTGAAGGAATGATTGATTCAAGAGAAAATCCATTGGTTTTGACTTGATTTGGCTAATCCAAAGAATTGGCTTAAAGGGCTTAGATTGAGTTTGGATTTGATTTTGGATATAGTTTTGGTCATTTGAATTTATATTTCATGTATATTTGTGAATATAAATGAAGGAACAATTGATTTATAAAAAAAATTGATTGAGTTTGTATTGGTTTAAAGGATAATTTAGTTAAGCGCATGGAGGTGAGTCCATCTAGCTTAAAAGGGGTTTGGTTTGATTTGATTTAGTTTTGATCATTTGGATATGAATTTCATTTATATTTGTGAATATAAATGGAGGAATAATTGATTTGATTTAAAAGTGTTTTGGCTAAGCTTATGAAAGTGATTCATATGACTTAGGAAGAGTCTTAGGATTTGAATTTGATTTTGGGTTTCAATCATTTGGAGTCAAATTTGGAATTAGATTTGGAATTTTAATTTAAGGTTTAGTTTGAGATTTGAATCGGGTTCGATTTGAGTAGAAGTGGGTTTAAATTTATGGATGATTTCCTTAGTCTTAAAGCGACCTAATCCTATAATTAACTCTTCTGTCTCTAGACTTAAGTGTCACCTAATCACTAAGTGTCTTACAAGGAGTTTTAGTGTCTAGAAGAGTCCTAAGTCTAAGACGAGGAGGTTAAGAGCTCACTCTAAAGTGAGCTTAACAACCACACATACATGTCTTTCTTGGCATGGTGGGCAGACCCAGCCCCCGTTATAGCCCCATATACGGGGACGATACCGGGAGGTTGCTGAAATGCTATCAAAATTTTATCTAAAATCTTAAACTTACAATGAAACTCAATTAAAATAAATAACACTATTCAAATCCCTTGAGCTTAAATTGATACTGAATTGAATAACCCAAGAGCTACACTCACGCTAAATGCTTAAACCAAGGTGTCAAGTGGGTTGATTGGGTCTTGGATCGGGTTGGGTTAACAAAACCTAAAAATCTAATAATATTATTATAAGAATTTCAACTTAGTAGAACATCTGAGAAGCTAATTCTATCATATGATAGTAGATTTGATTCTCTATTATTAAATTAATAGAATCGACAGGATCTGAAAAAATAAACTAAATGATCAAGCAAACTTACCCACTCCGATAATGACTATGTTGAATAGAGATTTCAACCGGAGGGGATACTACTATCATCATATATTTAAAATTTCAAATCAAGTTAATATAAATTAAATATCAATCTAAATAAAAAATCTGATTAATTATTAAGCTCAAAATGATTAAATGAAAATCATCAACCTAAAAACTTAAAGTAAAATTCAATTCATCCACCTTCCGCAATTGTTTGTCGTCGGTGACAAATTAAGAAAATTCTAGCTCACAAAGGAGCCAATGTCAAGTCAAGTACATAACTATATTCACTCTCAATCAATCTCACACTAATAACGACGTACCCGTGTCCTGCTCGGTTGGTTTGGCCAAGAGCTCCACATATGATGCGCTACGAGTTCTACCAGGTTGTCGCCAAATAATACAATTATATTATGGCCACGACTATAGCTCATATGCTCCCCAATGTCTTTGTCCCTTGAGATGTGAATCATAGGGTGTACCTGAAAGGGCAAAAAGCCATCTGTTAGCTAAGGTTGACTTAAGTATATCTCCTTAAACAAATACCACTCCAAGTCTAAAAGGTTCTCTTGGATGACGCAACTCATGGCTACTAACAAGGATCATTTAGTCAGGTTGGGTCGACTACCTCCTCTAACTAAGTAGACTATGGACCACGACAGCCCAGGATGACGGAACTATGGGATCTTGATTGGACATGTCATTATTCTCCCAACCATCCGCTTTAAGTTAAAATGATGAATTTCATAAATTCTAAATTTTAAAACTCCACATGTTGCTACTATATGATATGCATTTAGCGATCTAACGATTAGCCTTAATTGAAAGTTCTCTCTCAACATTGGGAGGGGTAATTAACTATAGGTGCTTGCGCCTATAGGAAACCTGGAACCAGATCTAAAGTCCTCACAAAATGAGGGTGAAATCTCTGGTAGTATCTTATCTATTATTTCATCTGCCTTTTAAAAATTTGATTGACATTTATCATACTCTCGTAATCGAGAGGTTGCTGGCGAATTTTCGGAGCTCACACATTATAACCATGAGATCAACCATTATGCATGTCATGCATGCTAGTGATGCAGCTCATATGTAGAATTTCAATATAACATGATCACTATAAATATTAACATTGTCATTAAATATCATTACACATGATAAAGAGGGTAAATACATATATCATTTTTTGTAAGAACACATTAACCCCTTTCTAAGACTGGAAGAAAATGTATAAGAGTATAAGTGATGTATCAAAATTTCATTCATGAAATCTATTAGAAATCCATCAAAATTTTATTTTATCAATCAATTGATGAAACTAATATAAAGCACAAGCACGGAAGTAAAAATTTTGTTTCTTATGATATAAAATTTATGTCCTACCTTGTTACAAACTAAAGCCTCAAAAGATTACCTTTAAGATCAAACCTTTAAGCTCCTAGTACCCTCCTCTTACTTTCTCTCTCTCTCCCTCTCCTCTCCCTCTTCCTTTTTAACTTCTCTAAATGGATTATAGGGAAGAAGTAAAGCCAACCAAGGGATTTAATCCTGCATCAAAGTTATCTATATTTTAAATTAATTTAATTTGATTTGAATTCATAATCCTAATTCTATGAATATGAGATGTTATATTGATTATGATTGAATTATGAATAAAGCTTGAATGATTCCCTCCTTTTCTCTTTCCATCAACATCTCTTTTTTTTTTTCCAATTATATCTCATGGAAATGACTCTTTAAATATCATTTTCCTTACTCCCACTTTCTTTCTCACAGACAAGGCACACATCCTAAGCCATATTAATTCTCTCTCTCGCTAAGACATATGACTCCAACTTATGAGCTATATGATGTACCGGTACTTCTAAGAATGGGGTATGCGATGTTTGATGCATGTCGGACACAGACACGGACATGACATAGGTCTGACATGCCTGCATGTGTTAGATACGACAGAGGTGTGTCCGATTAAAAAATTTTAAAAAAATTAAAGAGACACGCTTGTCCTAAATAATTAAATTAATATTATATAAAAAATATTTTTAAATATATTTTGTTATATTTTAAGCTATCGTGGAGAGTTTTAAGAATTTGGAGAATGAGATTTGAGCGAAAAAAAATAAAATAAAAAGATAGATTTATCATAAATAAATAAATTTATAATTAAATTTATAAATTTAAAATTGATAATAAGTTTTATTCATTAAAATTATTAAAGTATACTAAAATAAATAATATATATTACTTAAGTAATTAATTTAATTTCTATAATTAAATGACTTATTTTTTAATTATTTTTAATATTTTATCTATTTAATTTATACATATTATTTTTAATTATTATTATAATATCATACCCAACACATATCCGTGTCTGATATTTTTAAAAATAGATGTGTCCTATGTCCGTGTAGTGTCATGTTTGTATCTTCGTGTTCATGTCCATATATCATAGCTTACGAGCAAGCAATTATTGAGAAGTCTCTTTATAGTTTTTTTTTCTTTTTTGGGTGCCCCTTCACCCTGTTCCCAAATTCTCTCGTATCTTATAGAGAAGTCAAGCCTATCTTAAGAGAAGGCAAAAGTAGGTGATCAAGGAGATGTGCATATTAAGATATTAATGAATATGCGAGAGAAAGGGAGTGGGGAGAGAGAGGAGGGAGGTGGAGAGAGAGACTTATTGTAGCTAGAAGTTATTAGCTTTGATTTAATTATGGCATGATTGTTAGATGTTTGGTGGAGAGAGAGAGAGAGAGACTTATTGTTAGCTAGAAGTTATTAGTATTGATTTAATTATGGCATGATTGTTAGATGTTTGGTGAATCATGAGTTGTGTTGGGTTCAACTGTTTTCTACTATGTGAGGGGTGGTTAAAATTAATTAATTTTTTCCTAAATGATAGTAGAATAAGCATTAGAAACATAAGGAATAAGTAGCATGTCATTTACGTGATCAAAAGAATTAACGAGATATGCATGCAAATTGAGAAATAAATTCAAAGATGATAGGTATATTCATTGGACCGAGGAGGCATCTTCAAGTTTTAAAACTTCTCTCGGGTGATATGTTCCATATGATCAAAGCTTATTAGGTCTGAAGGTGTCCATGCCATTAATTTCTTTGTACTATAACTAGTGATTTCACATAGGCATACTAGGTGTGTGGGATTGGTTGGTTGATGCCCATCATAAGTATACTTTGGAGAAAATATGTTCAAGATTATGGAAGTAATAAAGAGTACTTGCAGTGCAGTGCATAATGCTCATAAACTATGACTTTAAAAGTTTCATAGGTATTCTAGGTTAAAGGACTACAAACCCTAGTATTCCAACCTTTTATTTGTTCTAAAAGCCAGTGCTTAATTTCTTTTTTATTTTTTTTTGCAAACACCCATAAGTATCATTAGTAATATCACTTGTTCTTGATTATCATGATTCATATCATGCAAATCAACAATTACCCCTCTTAGAGTTGATAATTGTGTTTATAACTCGCTTGAGAATTGCTCAAATTTTAACAAACTTTAAATTGAAATCTGTTTATTCCAATTCTACAGTGACTAGCTCAAAGTAAGTTCAGTTAAACATGAACTTGAATTGATATGTGTATATAAAGATATACACACAAAATATATACTTTACATAATATTTATATACCAATGTGAAACTTGTGAATCGAGTTTCATGATAATTTAACTATTCATTATTCATTCAAAGTAATAATAAGGATTATTACAAGACATATAGATGTCGTCTTATAAGTCAAGTTTTTTACCAATTAGAATCATCTAATATATGCTAAATATCATCATGAACTCATATATTTAATCCCAATATGTTTGAAAGACTCTACACTTCAAAATCATAATGACATATGTAATTGGACCAATTCATTGAGAAAATTGTGATACGATTGATGATCAAATGATATATGTTACTAGTTTTAATGCTATTATAGAGAATATATTTTTAATAAAAGTTTAACCCATATATTTCCCTGTCTACATCATATTTTATCAGCAGTCATTTATCATAAAAGTGATCAAATCAGATCAATGTGTTGTTTTTAGGCTCTAGATTAACATCAATAATTCAGATAATGTATTTGAAGATAATTATATAAAAACCAACTGTGTAGAGAATGGACTTTCTCTACATAAAAGAATAAGAACCAAACATTATATATATAATCTCAATTAGAAACCAATAAATATGTGTAGTATTAATATGTTTGGCTTGAATAAGCTTGAAATCAATAATTTTTTACTTGAATCAAATCTTGATTTTGAATCAAAACACACTAGCTTAATATTCAACTTTCATCCCCACCCAAATGCACCCACTCAAAAATAAAAAATGGCAACACATTTACTTAAATACCTTGTTTGTGTTTTTGATCACTTCTGACTTATTTATTTTTTCTATATTTTCATAGCTGTTGTTTGATTATATCAAATTCAATTAACCTTTTTTCATTAGCATTCTGCATTTCATCTTCTAAAACACTTCATGATGGATGCACGAGCTCGCATAAGAAATGACAGAAACTAGCTTTGGACTTGCTCGTCTTTTCTTGGATGTTAATCCTTAATTTGAATGAGCTGAAATGTTGTGATATAATCGTGTGCTAATTTAAGAGATTCAATGCTCATGTTTCTATTATCCTAACAATTTTAGTTAAATTCTGTCAGGAGAGTGAAAGGGTGGTGACAAAAGAAGAAGGCATTGCCTTTGCCAAAGAATATAGATGTTTTTTCCTTGAATGCAGTGCCAAAACAAGAGCAAATGTGGAGGAATGTTTCAGAGAACTTGCACATAAGGTAAGCGTTAAACATGGACCCAACAGTTTTGGGCCAATTTATGGGAAAAAAAGGATTTTGATTATGAGCGTGTTTGGATATTTCAAGCTTATTGATAGATCAATAGCCTATCCACTTGCTGGACAAATATTTTTAGGTTAGGACTATCTCCATGAACGTTCAAATCTAAAGATCATATCTTGCAAAAATAAATATAAATATCAGTAATTGGATATTACTAATGTACACAAAAGGTTTTTGAAATTTTTGCCGTCTAGTGACTTACAATTACAGCATTCCTATCTAAGATGGGTGTAAGAAATTAAAGGTTATATTTATTAACTTATCCCGTTAAAAAAGATTTGTTATTCTAGATATTGCTGGACGATTTTGAGCCAAAATCTGGCGATATTTATAATATCCGACCTCTTTGATCACCATCCACGTTTTCTCACAGATCAGAGTGGATCAATATGAACCAGAGTACCATGATGAACAGAAAGATATAATGTTAATATTTATTAAGAATGCAAAATTTTCAAAGATTAAATGTATTCATTTCAAATGATCCTGTTAGCTTATCCTCTTAATAGAGATTTTTTTTGTTCTATATATTGCTGGTGATCTTGAACCAAATCTGATGATATATAATCCAGCATTGTTGATTTTTCATATTCTTAAACATCTCATCTTATCTATTGGATGCTGTAGCTGGCCTATTTTTGTCACCTGTTTGCTTAGTTGCACTCTAAATGCGGTTGATATCACATCCCGCTTTAGGCGATATCATGAGTTTATTGCTGTAAACGAGTGTAAAAATTCAAGTTTGAATGAAAAAGTTAGACGAAGTATCATTGTTTTGAATTCAAAGAACAATTGTTCATTGTTAATACAGGGTGTATTTTGAGCAATGGTTAGTTTATGTCCATTGAGCTCTAAATGTCACAAAGTTCGAACGGCAAAAATAGCTTCACTGTGATGGAACCATGAAGCTGTGTGCAATGATAACTTTAACATATTAGAAGTTGTTGTCACTGTAAGAAACATAGTACCTTGGATTTATCTGCATGTCGACTGGAACAGATTCTGTTAGTGTGATGATCATTAGCTCTACAGAACACGCCATTTATGTGACATTGTCGTCTAAGAAATAGATGTACGATCTCAAACATTTTTTTTTGTTAGTTTCATTTCATATTGTCTTCTTAACTTGCCCAACTCAAAACTTGTATCTTTTGCTAGTAATTTGATGCTTCTGTTTCAAATTTCATAATATTAGCAGCTATAAATACTAATTTCAACCACTTAAAACCACTAAAATTTCAGATCTTGGAGGTACCAAGTCTACTGGAAGAAGGCTCCACAATTGTTAAAAAGAACTTCTTGAAACAGAAACAAGAAAGCCATACAGCCGCAGGTGGTGGCTGCTGCTCTTAGTAGGAAGAAATCTGAACCCCAACAGCAAAGGATTTCTGGGCAGTCGACTAGAGAGTGGTTTTTATCTCATCCCATGTCGACCATTTCTCAATGAATTCTGTACATGGTTTGTTATATGTTTGTTCATTGTTTCATTTTTGTGCATATTATAACTTGCTTAGTGTTTCTTAGTGAGAGAAGAAAGCTTGGTGAGTAGTTTTGTGTAGATTCAAATCATTCTATAATTGATTGTTTGTGTTTCTGTGTGATGATTGTAATTACTTTTATCATTGATGGCTTGAAGATTGCTTTGAATATGCCCCCCTCATTTTCTTACAGAACCTTTTTTTTTTATTTAAATTCTAAGTGGTTGCAGATTGCTTTGTTTCACTGTAAATTATTTGGGACATTTGGACTGGAAGATTTTCATGTTTAAGGTTTAAAAAAGCTTGTTTTGAATGCAATACTGAACAAGGCTTTTTTTTTTTTTTTTTAATTATTATTTTTATATTTTTTTTTATTATTTTATTTTATTATTATTATTTTTTTTTGAACAAGGCTGTTGTGGAGGAATAATCTTGCCTTTGAAGCTGTTTAGTTTTGAATTTTGTTTGGCCAGGGATTATGGGATTATTTATTTAAATTTTGAAAGATTTACATACATGTCATACAATTCTTAAACATTTATATGTCAAACATTTAAAATCTGATATTTATATATAGCATTTTTCTATGTATGAAAAGATGTGATTATTTTTAAAAAAGTTATTCATAGTGATATTAAAAATTTAGGTGTCAATTACCTAAGTGTTAAAATTTAGGTGATAAATATGTAAATACACGAGAATTGTGCTTTATGCATGTAAATCTCTCTATTTTTTTTTTTTTATTGTTCATGACCATTGGGTATTCTATAGGAGAAGCCTAACGCCATTATGTTGTATTTGAGGAGATTTTAGGAGATTTCATGAAGAAGAATATGTTTAAGAGTTTAAAATTAATTTTAGTTTTTAGCAACAGAAATAAATAATTAAATCTAATAAAATTTCCTGTTTTTTATCAATTATCCAAGAGAATTTTGTTCGTAATGTCAGTTATCTCTAACAAAAAATTGTCCACTATAAAGACGAATTTTGCACCATTTGCATCAAACGTATGGCAACAATTGTCATTAAATAAACGTTAATTGATAACGAATTTATGATAACTGCTAAAAGATAACAAGTTGTAACATGTCACAAGTTCATTATCATAAATATTATTAGAATTATAATAATAATTGGAAAGATTTAGCATATATAGTGGACAATTTTTTGTTAGAATAATAATAATGTGTATTTTTTAAATAGTAATAATAATTATTGAGAGATGAGATGAAATCAGTATAGATATCCCTCTAAAATTTATAAATTAAGCATAAATCTCAAATTAAAGCATATATATAATCAAATTAAATGATTCAGTGAGACGAGTATAATACTAGAAGCGGGTCAGATCGAGCCTAAACGAGCTCAAATCAAGCTCAAAAGGTATTCATGAAAACTTCAAGTCACTAATTGGATAATCAAATGACTTCCAAATTTGATGTGCTTATAATCGAATTGAGCGGCTTGACGAAACAAATTCAACGAGCCTAAGATCACTCAAATCGAAGATCATTTAGACGATCAAATCACCAAAAATATCTATGATCAAATGGATCAATATACACCGTCCGATGGAGTGTTTTGATATTTTAGCTACAATAACTAAAATGCTCCTCTTAGAATCCTATAAATAGGATCTCATTTTTATCATGAAGGGAGAAAGGGAGAAGCTAGAAGCAAACTTGGGAGAAAGTGAGAGACCTAGAAGTTCGAAGTTCATCATCACTACTATTGTCGCTGATCGCCGCCTATTATCATCGTCGACTGCCACCAACAACTGTTGTAATCCAACTATCGCTATATAGTTGTTGTAACCAACTAATTTCCACTATCATGATTTCTCACATACAACCTTGTAATCCTGCTATCGGGAAGATTCAAACTTTGTACTCGTTGATATATATGAACATCTTTACCGAGCGTGATTTTTACCCTCTTCTGGATTTTTCACATAAAAATTCTAGAGTTTCTTATTCTCTTTTCAATTATCTGTGTGCATCCTGAATTTCTATACAAAGTTAAGTCATGAAGGTTTATTCTGCCGCTACAAGTTTTCTGACACGCAACAGTTTGACGCCGTCTATGGGAAGGAGATTCTCATTACTTTATCATGTCAGACAACCAAGTTTCTCAACAAGATCGAAACCACCAGCCAGGTGGAGCACTTCATATTTTGAGGAGCAAAAGAATGGAGGAACATCAAGCTCAGATCCTTCACTACTAAGAGAACAATCGAGAATGCCATAACAAACTGGAGGAAATCGACCATATCAACAACATGATAGAGTTAATTTTATTGAAAAAACTAATGAAGAACCCCCTTATGATCATGTGAAAATTCCTCCCATATATCATCCTGATATGGATCATGACTATATTGTCAGCTCAGCTCATCCTACTCGTATTACCCGACCAACTTTGAATCCCCCTACCTCTTTGATGGGATTGAATCACCCCCGTTTCATGGAGATAACTCGAGAAGTTATTCAAGATGAAATACAATGCTTTGTTTGAGACAAATTTTGTTAAGAGATAAACAGTTCATCCCTCGTCAGAGTATTCAAGAATCTTCTCTTTTGCATGATATGGTTCTTCAACAACTGATTTCGGTGGGGTTTAAACTACCTAATATTGAACCTTATGATGGAACCTCTGATCCTTATGAGCACACCAATCATTATAGAATTATTATGCATATTCAACAAGCCCCCAATGCTTTGCTCTATCAAGTTTTTCCCATCACTCTTAAAGGGCAAGCTCGTACATGGTTTTATTCCCTCCCCCAAGGGACCATTTTCAACTTTGCTCATTTGGCTAAACTCCTTGTCAAACAATTTATCTCAAATCAAAAAATCATCTGTTGACCTCCATATATGTGTCATAAGTCGAGTCAAGCCTACAAGTTTAATTCGACGGACTTCGAAAGTGACAATGCACAAATCGGGGCTCAAAATGCACTAGATGTCTTCGAAAATGGTCGAAACGACTTTCGATCGACTAACGTACTTCGCCATCGCGCTCAAAACGTTGAAATGGGTCAAGATATAAATATTGCATAATCTAATGATCAATCGAGCAAGGGATCAAGCTATCAATGTGCCAATGCGCATATCAGACTCAGGAAGCTACGACAATATTCGAATGATCTCCGTTCGTGAAATTGATTATGTTGTTAACTTCAAAACATCGAAAACTACCAAATGAGACTGTTCACGCTCAATTCAGACAAGTTTGTACAAATGTTGAATGATTTGAAGTGACAGTGTGCAAATCAAGATTGAAATGCACTGGATGTTGCCAAAATCAACTCAAATGATCTCTGATTGATGAACAGACTTTTCCATCACATTCAGAACATTGAAACTGGTTAAAATATAAATATTGCACAACTTGATCAATCGATGCCGATATCAACCGCTTATACGTACGAGCTTCGAAGCGGCGTAACCAAAATGACCTCCGTTCATAAAATTGATCACATCATTAGCTTCGAAACGTCGAAATCTATCAAATAAGATTATTCACACTTAATTGGGACAAGTCTGCGCAAAAATTGAGTGGTCGAATGCGGCGACGCTCATTTTAAAGTTGAAATGAACTCAATTTGACGCCGATTTGAACCAAACGGCCCGACAAAAGCGCTTAGAAGACATCGTTGATATATATATATATATATATATATATATATATATATATATATATATATATATATATATATTGGCCATGCAATTTTATCGATGTAAAATTAACATTAAATTCATTTAATCAATTTAAAAAATTAGTTTAAAATATCTAATATAATCCTAATGCTCTAATTCCACTCTAATAAATTGATCCCTGCCCTAACCCGAGGCAGCCTATTCATCTTCACGCGATCGAACCGAGCCTTCCTCGCCCGATCCGCTCCTCTTCACGCATGCAGGGAAGGAAAACCGAGTGCATCGGCCTCCCTTCACGCGAGCCGACGCCGCACGCTCCGTCTCCCTCCTCCCTCCACGCGCGGTTCGAATGACAACTGCTCCCTCCTCTTCTCTCCCAACCATTCCCCCTCTCTCCATTTCTCCCCTCTCATCCCAACCGAAGAGAGTTTCTACAGAGTGCTCTCTCAAAATTGAAAAAGGCTTTCTTTTCCTCATCCGAAATTCTCCTCCCTCATCCGAAGGTGGGTGTTTTCTTCTTTCTTCTTTTCTTCCTCTTTTCATTTTCTTTTCCCTCTTCTTCCTCTTCTCAATTCCTTTATTTTTCTTTCTCACCCTTCAAATCCAAATTTCCTATTATTTCCCCTAGCTTCCTTTGGCCGAAAATATCCTCCCCTTCCTTCAATTTCATTTCGGCTCTCCCATTTCCCTCATTTTCCACCAAATTTGAAAATCCACTCTCCCATTCCCTCCTTTCTTCCAAAACCAAAAATACCCCCATTTTCCTAATTTGAATTTCAAATTATCAAGACCACATGACGTTCTTCTTTCCAGACTCCTTATTATACTTCCACCTTCACTTCAATAAGGAGAAGAACACCACATGAGGTTCTTCTTCTCGGTGATACCCTTTCCTTGTCGATCATTGTAACGCACAGAAAGAACGAATCATAACATGTGGGATCAATGTGTGAATGTGGATATATACATGCTTGTATTTTACAGTTTCGCCTCGTCAAGGATGAGAAGATGAAATACAGTGTTGCAAGAACGCTTATATTCATGAGGCGAGTAAGCCAACATCCATTAGATGTCGCCTCCCTAGCAGAAATGTTCTGAAATTAGAATCTTGTGACTTAGAAAAAAAATGAAAAGTAAAAGAATCGGCCTAATAATATCAAGCAATGAAACATAAAGCTAAAATTCAAATTAAAAACCCAAACAAAAATGAAAAGCTCTTATGAAATTTATCTAAGTAGAGTTGAAAGCTCACTAAAATTTTTAACCGCTCTCTTTCAAATGCTCCAACTCCAACCCTTCAAACAAATGGAATGGAATGTAAGACTCCCTCTCGGCATTATTTATAGATATTAGAAGGGTTACTGAATGACCCACTTTCAAAAGAAAAAGATGTGGGAAAATGAATGTAGGAAAGTTTGAATAAAAAAAGATGAGGAAAAATGAACGTGGGAGAGTTTGAACAAGTCTCCTACGTGAGTTGTAGCATAACTAACTTCAACGCAAACACTTAAAATTTTGATATTCGAAGTTTTAGTTTAATACCTAATTAAAAGCAAGCATTTTCGTGGAGAGATTCTATGGATTTGAAGGTTGAAATGAAAAGAGAAAATATGCTATATTTAAAATATGGGTCAACCTACTCGTAAGCTTGAAATATCTAGGGATGTTTCATAAAAATATACAGGAGCCCATAATCTTATCTATGAAAATAAGAAACAAGTTAAATGAGGAACCTTCAAAAAGAGGAGGAATCAATTTAAATATTATACTCTATTGATTCACAGAAGTCACTCTGATGGGTAAATCTTCTTTTAAGATAATAAATTAAACTGTCTTTTGAATCTATAGCTTCAAAATATGTCGCCATCGGATCTACAACTCTTTGTGCAAGCAGACAGAAGGCGATACTAAATAAAAATCTACAAAAATCATAGGGCTTCCTTCAATCAAAATTAATGAATTTCATTCTAATTATGATTTTCAAAATCAATGATTTCATTAATTAGATGAAATTAGCTTTTATAAATACCTACATGTTCGGACATAGAGATTTAAAGTACAAATTTTAATGTCAAAATACAGAAGCAAATTAGAATTAATTAAATATTAATATGAAAAATCTAAGAAGATATTAGATCAATTTACAACACCTTCTACTCCATCGAATTCGTAACGCATCATGCAAGAGAACAGAAAGTGTTAGTTAAGGCATTGTCAAATACACCCGCATGAGCCCAGACATTACGCTGAATGCTTAAATTCAAGTGTCTGAGGATGCTGCGCGGGTTGCTTCCCGGTTTAGTCTTAGGATTGGGTCCGGGTTAACAAAACCTAAAAATCTATTATAAGAATTTCAACTTAGTGAAATATCTGAGAGGCTAATTCTGTCATGTGATAGTAGATCTAATCCTCTATTAGCAGATGAACAGAGTTAACATGATCTAAAGCTCTTAAATATATTCAAATTAATCAATTATTCAGATTAAATTAACTTAAATTAAAAATTAATATAAAAATTGTTTAAATGAAACTCTATAATTAAAAGCTTAAATCAAAACTCAATCCATCCACATTCCGTAACTGTTTGTCGGAGGTGACAAATTAAAAAAACTCTAGCTCACAAAGGAGCCAATGTTAAATCAAGTATTTTACTATATTCACTCTCAATCACTCTCTTTCTAGTAAGGATGTGTCCCGTGTCCTCTGATTATTTGGCTTGACCAGTAGGCTCCATAGATGAAGCAGTTACAACCAGAGTCCTCTGATCGGGTGGTTTGACTAGTTAGGCTCCATTATATTACTATCACGATCGTAGCCCGTATGCTCCCCAATGGCTCTGCCCTTTGAGTTGTGAATCATAAGGTATACTTGATAGGGCAAACATCCCTCTGTCAGCTAAGGTAGACTTAAGCTTATCTCCTTAGACAAACATCACCCCAGGTCTACAAGGATCTCTTGGATGACGTAACCCATGTGTTGCTGATAAGAATCCTTCGGCCGGGGTACCACCTCTCGACTAAGTAGACTGGGACCACATCCGGATGACGGAACCATGGGATCTAGATCGGGCACGTCATCATTCCCCAACCATCTGGTTTAAGCTGAAATGATGAATTTCATAATCTAAATTTTAAACTCCATATACTGCTACTATACGCTACACATTAAGCAATCTAATGACTAGCCTTAATCGAAAGTTCTCTCTCACTTATTTAGAGGGGTAATTAACTATAGGGGATTGCGCCTATAAAGAAACCTAGAATCAGATATAAAGTCCTCGCAAAATGAGGGCAAAATCTCTGGGTAGTGTCTTATCTACTATCTCATCTACCTTATGAAAATTACATCAACATTTAAATCATACTCTCTTCAATTCAATATTTAGAGGTCGATTTTTAGAGCATAAATTTCGACTCACTGGGGGATAGGATTCTCTTTCCATCTTTGGCTAGTCATATATGTGTTATAGTAGCAATAAAATTTTTAAAAATTTAAAATAAAAATGGTGATTTAAAGGTGTAATAAATTCAAATTACTAATGTATAAAGCTCTAAGATAAATGAATTATTTTGTATAGTACATCTTTATTACACTATTATTTTGTTTTGTAGTGTCTCTGCATTTTGAAAGTATGGAGTGAAATAATAATTGCTAATTACTAATCCCCATCTTTCACTTTTGCAAAATGGATCTACAGAGCACTTCTTTCACCGTTTAGCTAGGGCATGGTGTGAACATCTGTCTAGTTAACGTCGTCATCAATACAGGAGATGTTGGAGCTACAATTCAATTTGATAGAGTTTCCATTATCGTGAACTCAAGTACCCATGGTACATTCATCTGAGGCCATGTTGGAAGGCCTCAAGTTACTTAAACTCCTACTAGCCATGCTTGTCAATCAGTTCAACAGCCAACCACTATTAAGGAGTTCTCTCGACAGAGAACTTCAGTTTTCAAAAGGCTAGGTCAATCTGAAGCCCCGTGACAAAAAGAACCGTTAGTGGGCAAACCATGTCTTTAATTCCTCATGGTACAGCTACTGCGTTGATTGAACCTTTTGTATCTGGAAAGCATGATCATGAAGCTTCCTCATCAAGAAACAAATTAACCAGAAGGCAGAGAAGAAGAAGAAGAAATGCTGTCGAGCTGAGATCCCCTTGAACGACCTAGTGAATAAGCGAAGCCACTAAGAGTATTCCTACCCACAACTTTGACAATCTAAAGTGGGTAAAAGGAATCTCGGTGAAGTAAAATAGTCTGGAACCAACCATGTCAAGCTCCACCACATGGGAGACAAATAAACACCGCCTAATATACAAAGTTCTCAAAGTAGCCAAGGATAGAGGCTTAATGAAAAGAAGATTTCAGAGGTCTGTGGTGATGAAAAATATTGAAGCTCCACCAAAGAGGTTGCCATCTCTTCTGGTAAGCCATCGAGCTCGATGCTTGATGAGCATGAAGCGACACACCGCGGTGTCCAAGAATCTCAAAAGGTCCCGAAAGGATAAGCAAATATGGAGGCCAAGGCCCCATAATGAAACTTTGAAGAATGGAAGAGGTGTGACATCTGATACATATACTTAGAAATTCACCTCAAAAATAACTTATCATAAGTGGATACCCAAAAGAAGAGATATCACTGATAAAAGACCTGATGGTCGACACCTTGGAGAATCCTCTAGGGGATCCCATCATAGAGCAGATTCACCCTCATAAGAGAAGGTTGACTTTGATCGTAGTCTTTTAATAGAAGAAGTGTTTGTTCCACACATTGAACCAGAGATCCACAAAAAAAAATGTGCAAAAGAAGGTGATGAAGAAGACATTATGGAAGTCGCTCATAATGAGATGTAGATGAACTTGCTAGCCATCAAAGACAAACATGGATCCGTGGAACTTGAACCTGAATTCGATGTTTATGAAGGAGAGTCTTCATAGAAGCAAATAGAAGATGGATCTTCAATCTTTGCTAAAGATGAAGAAGAAGAAGATCAGAATGAGAAAGAGATCATGGGTGTCAAAGTTGTCTATATGGTTGAACCAAGAAATGCTTAGCCCGATACACATTTTTATACTCAACATCGCATTCAAATTTCAAAGAATAAATGCTCACAAATGCACAAGGAGAATGACAGTCAAGTTTTTCCCCTTTAAATGAGCAGGGAGCAGAACAACAACAAGAAGTAGAGGAAGAAGAAGAGCCTGCACTTATTGATGGCGTGACAATAGCTAAAGAGCAAAGAGAAATGCAACGTCAAATGGAGGTCAAAGATAAGGAGATTGCACAACTGGGTACCAAGATGAATGATATGATGATACAAATGAATATCATGATTGAGATGTTGCAGAAGAATATTATATCAACTATCACCTGTTTCATCTGCTTATCAACAGGTAGCTAATAATGTAACTTCTATACCACCAATCATTATAGTACCTCAAGCTCCTACAGTACATGCTATATTTGAAGTGAGGAATGAAGTTAACCAAACACCTCTTCAACCGATAAGTTAAAAGCTGGCTAGCACACTTGGAGCGATAATAACTACTCAGCTAGAAACAATAATCAATGAAAAGATAAAGAATGATGCATAAGAATACCAATATACTATCCACAAAAGTTGTGAAGAATGATGCATAAGCTTGGAATTCATATTGGAACTACTAAAGATAGAACTCAAAATTTTAATAAGTTATGGAGCCAAAGAAGTCCTCAAGCATCACGAAGAAGTGATAAGTTTATCACTAAAGGTCTTGGATTCATCCATAAATATCATCAAAATAGAGCTTATTATTATGTAATTGAAGCTGAGATTGAGACTAATAATAACGAAGAAGATGATTTCCATGAAATTCTTCTTAAAAATGATGAAAAAGTAGAAGCCAAGCCCGCACCTGAAGAACTTGAAGATGGTGGACAAATAACTACTATGGATGAACTTAAAGAAGTCAACCTAGGGCTGAGGATGATCCCCGTCCAACTTTCATTTATGCCCTTCTACTTAATGAGAAAGTTGAAGAGCTAAAAATGCTACTTCGTGAATTTAAGGATTGCTTTGCGTGGACATATTCTGAAATGCCAGGCTTATCCCTTAATGTAGCAGTTCATAAATTAGCTATTAAACTAGATATGACACCTGTTAAGCAAGCTCCTAGATGAATGAGATTAGAGATTGAAGAACAGGTAATTGTAGAAACTAAGAAATTGATAGAAGCAGGCTTCATTCGAGAGGGAAAGTATGCAAATTAGATAGCCAACATTGTCCTAGTTAAGAAGAAGAATGGGAAAATTCATCTTTACATTGACTTCGGGGACCTAAATAAGGTGTGCCCAAAAGATAACTTTTCGCTTCCAATATCAGAACTACTAATGGACAATACTTCCAACTATGACATATTCTCATTCATGGATGGATCATCGGGATATAATCAAATTAAGATGACACCTAAAGATGAAAGATATACTTCATTCAGAATACCTATTGGCATTTATTGCTACACGATCATGCCCTTTGGCTTGAAAAATGCTGGAGCTACTACATACCATGAGCATATTTTGATGAGTTGATTCATTAAAAGGTGAAATATTATGTTGACGATTTGGTGGTGAAAAGCTTAAATCATGAAAATCACTTTGAAGACTTGATAATTGTAATAGAGAGAATCAGAAAATATGATCTCAAGATGAATTCTCTAAAATATGCATTTGGGGTATCCTCTGGAAAATTCATTGGGTATATTGTATGTCACAGAGGTATTGAAATTGATCATGCTAAAATCAAGGTAATTGTGGGAGATGCCTCCACCAAAGAGTTTACGTTAGCTTCATTCTTTACAAGGACACTTGCATTCATCCATCGATTTATATCAAACCTATCAGGATGCTATCAACCATTTGCAAGGTTGACGAAGAAGGATGATCCGTTTAAGTGGGATAAGGAGTGCTAAGAAGCCTTCAATAGCATTAAAAGCTACTTGTTAAATTCATCAATCATTGCAGCGCCTACTCTTGGAAAGCCCCTCATTCTATACACAACTGTGTTAAAAGAGTCTCTCGAGGCATTATTGGTGCAACACAATGAAGAAAGCAATGAGAATGCTCTTTATTATATCAGTCCAAGATTAATATGAGTAGAAATAAGATACTCTCCGATAGTGAAGCACTGTTTGGCACTGATCTTTGCAGTCCAAAAGTTCCATCATTATATGTTATCTCATAAGATTACTCTCATCTCAAGGATCGATCCGCTGAAGTACTTGATTACAAGACTAACATTGACAAGTTGCTTGACAATATGGGCATTACTATTTTTGTAATTTGATATCATATACGTTTCACGAAAGTAATAAATGGACAAGTCTTAGCAGATTTTTTAGCTGCACACCCCATCCCTGCAGACTCTTCATTTAATGATGATTTTCCTGATGAGAAAATTATGCTCATTCATGAAAGAGAAAAATTATAAATTTGGAAAATATGTTTTGATGGAGCCTCATCGATCAAATAAGTCAAACCTTTAAATTTCCCAAGAGCAAGAGCAAGAATTGGCATCTTCTTCATAACACTAGAAGGGGGGATAATGAGATGATCATATGGACCAAGAACTACTAATGAAGTATGAAGCATTAGTGGTAGGTCTTGAAGAAGTTATTTTCAGCATTCAAAACTTGCATATTTTTGGTGATTCTCAGCTTATTATAAATCAAGTACTTGAAATCTATCAAATCAACAAGCTTGAGTTAGTTTTCTATCACAAGCGAGCTCTTAAGCTTATGAAGCAGATACTAAATATCACACTAACTCGAGTCTCTCAATCTGAGAATAACAAAGCTGATTGCTTAGCAAAAGTAGCTAAGAAAATGACAAGTATGAATGATGATTATGTCATGATCACATATTTACTCGATGGGTTCTAAAGCCAACAAAGTATTCATCCCCGCAGGTAGAGGGGTTATCAAATTTGACCTAGTAGGATGTGATTCAAGTTGCTCCTCATACTTTCCAAAATCTACAAGGAGTTATACCAAGAAGAGCTAAGAATGATATTGCCTTAGAAAAGTAGTGTGAAGCTTTTATTGTAGAAGAGCCATGATTGGAGGCAACCCTTCATCGACTACTTTAAAGAAGACAAACTACCAAATAATAAATCATTAGTAGCTCAAATTGAGAAAAGAAAATTGCATTATGCTTTCATCAATAATACTGTATTGTAGATCCTTTGAACAAATGTGGCTACGATGTCTAAATATAGATGAAAGCACCAAAGTGATTGTTGAAGTTCATGAAAGACTTTATGGTGCACATCAGTCAGGTCCCAAGATGGCAATAAAGATTAAAAAGATGAGATATTATTGGCCATTTATGGTGAGACTATGTATCAATCATGCTAAGAAGTGTCATGAATGTCAAGTACATGAGAATATAATCCACCAACCTCCAAATCCACTACACCCAACAATAGAATTTTGGTCATTTGAATGATGGGACATGATGTTAACCAATTGATCCGCCATCGTCAGCTGGACACCGCTTCATCCTAGCAGTGATTGATTATTTCTCTAAGTGGGCAGAACCTACCCTATTTAAAGAAGTTACTGTTGGCCGAGTGATCAACTTCTTCACGCATAATATGGTCTATAGATTTGGAGTGTCGTGTCAAATAATTTTTGATAATGACACAACTTTTAAAAGTACAAAGATTTATAGATTCGTCGATCAACATAAAATTGATTGGTGATCCTCTTTAATATACAATCCAATAGCAAACGATCTAGCGGAAGCCTTCAATAAGACATTGGTCAAACAGCTTAAGAAGATTCTCACTAAAAATAAAAGAGAATGACATACAAAGTTAATAGAGGCACTATGGGCGTATTGAACCACCTACAAGACACCGACTAAAGCCACTCCTTATTCATTAGTATTTGGAATTGAAGCGGTTCTTCTACTTGAAGTTCAGTTGCCTTCACTTCAAGTAGCCATCCAATACAATCTAACTGAAGATCAAAATGCTCATCTGAGAATGGAGGAACTCGACACATTTGATGAATTTAGATTGAAAGCTCATCAAAATTTGGAAGTTTATCGAGCAAAGATGTCAAGGGCTTTTGACCATACAGTGCGGCGTCGAACATTCCAAAAAAGAGAATTGATCCTGGTGTTGAGAAACCAATTATCTCCAATCAAAAATTTGGTGGCAAATTCAAGCCTAATTGAGAAAACCCTTTTATCATTGAAAAAGTATACCAATGAGGGGCATACCAACTCATTGACCTAAAGGTGAAATACCAATGCCACCAATCAATGGTCGTTACCTAAAAAAGTATTATACATGATGACTATATTCTTGAAGTACAATAGAAATTTTCCTGTAAGACATGGGACATTTTTTTAGTATATCTATTTAGGTCGACATCGTGCTTCATGCCGAGATACTTAAATAAATATACTCACTTCAAATGAAAAACCTTTTTCATAAAAGTTTCCCTGTTACACAAGGGGCATTTTTAGATTTATATACACAGTTGAAATCAATGTTACATGTTAAAATCCTCTTAAGAGCATATTAATTCAAATATTAATGTATTTACGTAATTTCATCTTAAAAGCTCTTCTAAATATGCTTTAGAATTTCCCCTGCAAGATAGGAGCATTTTTTAGTTTATATTAAGTTTATTTGAGTTGACGTTGTGTTATAAGATGAGATCCACAAATATATTCTGATTCAGGTTGACAGCGAGCTTTACGATGAAATCTCTGAATATATCCATAATTATCATTGTTAAGTTACAGGCTTTTGCAAAGAACAAAAAGGATCTATTTCAATGCATGAAAAGACAGCCCTAAATATCAAAAGTTTATCTCTCAAATTTATCAAATTCTGAAGATCAAGTCAGAAGAAATCTCAATTTTGGAGGCTTCAATCAATTAAGTTGGAGAAACATCAACCTCTACATCCTGAAGTCTAGGACACATATGGGTTCTAAAGGTCAAACTCAACAAGCCCACAAATGGCCGAATTGCTAACGCTCTCCTCACTCAACAAGCCAAAAAAAAGGCAACAGTGAAAGAGCCCCCGTTCATTAGTCTAATGACAAAATCGCCAACCCACTATAGCTTAAGTTGAAGACTTGAGTAAGTTCTAAAGGTCGAACTCAACATGCCCAAATGTGGGCGAGTTATTGACGCTCTCCTCACTCAACAAGCCATAAGAAAAGGCCACAGTGAAAGAGCCCTGCTCGTCAGTCCAATGATGATAGTTGTTCAATCTCAAACCAAATCTCTTAGTGATTGCAAGCAACCAGGATCAAAGATATCTTTCTACTTGATTGATAGGCCAAGACAATCTGAGGAAACTCTCAATTTATAGCTACCTCAAATCAATCTATATATTGCCCACAGGGTGATATTTCAATTTATTCTCAAATGATCTGATCAAGCACAAAGCACAGATCAAAGCCAATCTCCTCATCAAGTCTGTCAAAATAGAAAGCACAGAACCGAGAAAGTAATTCCATAGTTCATCTAAAGCCGATGGTTGAACTAAAGGAATTTCATGATTATTATTAAAGCACACACTAGATAACTCAACATATACCTAGTATAGTAAGGTCGGGTCATATGTATGCATTCTTCAATGAATCACAAAGCAAAGAAGCACAGATTCATGGCATACATATACTTTCTGACAAGTCAATATGGACAAATCAGGTTAGTCATTCATTAAGTCCGTTAAGGTTAAAGCTAGGATAGAAGGAATTTCAAATCGACCAAGCACGGATAAACTAACTCCCCAGCGGAGTCCTTCATCAAAATAAATAAACCAATTCCTCCAACAAACCCAACCAAGCGTGAAACTAGGGTTAGAGGAAACTCAAATCTGTAACAACATAGAAGAAAGAGAACTTCAATAAAGCCATTGAAGCAGAAAGTAGATGGTGTAACAACTCTTATCTTTTCAACAAGTCTATTCCGACAAATCAGTCAATCCCGTCACATAACATGTCTTAAATAAGGCATCATACTAATGACAAATCCTATCAGAGCTCCGTAAGCTAGTGTTGTCGAAGCTAAAATGATCCAAGTTCTATAGTCAGAACATAAATTAAGCCCAAAGCACAAAGCATACAAATCAAGCACAAAGCATGCAAATCAAGCCCAAAGCATAAATCAAAGCTAATATTCTCATCAAATCTCCCAAAGACAAAAAAAGCATAAAAGTAATAGAAGAATGCTGATTTCATTAATACAACAAGATAATACATGACTAATGGAAAGAGAAACCAAAAAGAGGAGTACATCACGGGAGCCTAGATTGTAGCTCCTAAAGCTGTGCTAAATAAGCTGCTAAAGACTACTACTCACTCTCAACCAGCTGTAAAGCGTCAGTAGATCTGATCAAAGAAGCCTCAGCATCTATCATAGCCCGATGTAGCTGATAACGTTGTTGCTCCTGCTCTATAGCCCGAGCTCTTGTCCTGCTCAACCTGCAGCTCTCTAATCCTAAAAGTCAATTTGTCTATCTCAAAAGAAGCATCTATCAAACTCTGACGGTCATGTCGTAGAGCTTTAGCACTCTCTTCAAACTCATCATGTCCGACGAGGGCAGTTAACACTTCTCTCGAGAGAAAATCGAAGTCTCACCGTATGAACTACATACATTGATCGCTTCCAAACCCGGTCGATCCGACGAGACATTTGATGCCTCTTTCGAGAGAAAATCGGAGTCTCGCCGTATGAACTATGGGCCTTGATCGCCTCCAAACTGATCAGTCTGATGAGGAAGGTGCGAGTTTTCCCTTACTCTTTTGGGGGTATTTATACTAGAAAAAATGATTATATAATTTCTTTTAAAAATAAAAATAAAAAATAAAAATAATAAAGAAAAGCTCTTCATCTTCTAAAGAGAGAAGAGAAAATTTTTGATATTTTAAAGAAAAAAGAACTCTTCATATAACTCATTAAAAAAAAACTTTTCATCTTCTAATGAGAGAGAGAAGAGAAAATTATTGATATTTAAAAAAAAAACTCTTTATGTTCCTCATTTAAAAAAAAAAAAAAAACTTCTTCATATACCTCATTTAATAAAAAATAGAAGAAGAAAAAAAAACTCTTTATATTCTTTATAAAATTTTTTTTATGTCTTCTCTCTCTCTCTCTCTCTCTCTCTCTCTCTCTCGTCAACATGAAAAAATGTGGGGTCCACTAACTTCCCTCTTTGCCACCCAAAAAATATACATAATAATATAAAATGATAAAATCGTTTATTTATTTATAAAAAATATTACTTTTGATATGACTCTGAAAATTCCTCTACTAATCACGCCGAAAAGGCTAATCGAATAAATGGCCGAGATCAAGCACTTAAAGTATCATTGGAAAATTTGAGACATCAATTAAATTCCTAAAAAGCTCTCAAATATGGAGTGTTTATAGTCAAATCGAGTTCACGAGCCGGTTTCCAACAAGCCAAAGATCTTCAATTTCATTAGCATTCAAATACATAGAATATGATCAAGGGGATCATTTTGACGTCCATGAAGTGGAGTGCAGATTTTGCATGTATTCAGACGCCTCCTCCAATCTATAAATAGCCTCTCATTCCTCATATGAGAGGAGGCCAAGTGAAGGAGAAGGAGCCCAAGCAAGAGAGAGGAGAGAGCTCTAAAGATCCTCCAAGCACAATCGTGCCTCCACTCGACGGTCGTCAACCACCACCGCCACCCGCCATCACCGCCACCGATTCTGTTGACATCTTCGCCGCCAACATCATTATCAACATCGCTCATTCACATTAAAATTGTCCCTTCCTCATATATCTCTGTAATCCGTGATTGGGAAAATCTTGTACTCTTAAACAGATACATAATGGAAGCTTTTTACTGGGTTAGGTCCCGTGGTTTTTCTCTCTTTTTGAGGTTTCTCACGTAAAAATTCTAGAGTTTTATTG
Organism: Cymbidium sinense; assembly: GCA_021442155.1. Lineage (NCBI taxonomy): Eukaryota > Viridiplantae > Streptophyta > Magnoliopsida > Asparagales > Orchidaceae > Cymbidium > Cymbidium sinense. The sequence continues at coordinate 328,629 of CM038232.1, forward strand.
TTCACACTTTTTATACCTGTGTGTGTGTGTGCTGGATTTCAATTAAGGCGAAAACTTTCACTCTACCAAATGGTTTTCTAGCAGCCGGGTCGGAATCGATTCTCATTATATCATCTTGTATGGCGACCAAGTTCCCCAACAAGATCAAAACCGCCATCGAGGTGGAGCATTTTTTAAAGAGCGCGAAGAATGAAGATTCATCAAACTTTGTTCCTTCTGACTGGAACCTAAAACTCTTAATCTAAGATCACCCATGTTAAGCATCTAATCGATTTCCATCCCAAGAAACAAATCAAAGTTGGAGGATATTTCAACATTAAGAAGAGATATAGCTTTGCAAATTATATTTTTTTCCACTCATACTCATGAAAAAATGAGACCAAGGTTAAGGAGCAACTTTGGCTACAACCAATAAACGGATGTTTTAATTAACCTCTTCCATATTGTGTTAACGCCATCTGTAACACTCGACAAACAACTGGATAGGTCAAAATTCTCAACAGATTCAATTCCTTTCCATAAAGTTAACGCCATCGGGTAACACTATGACAACCTGGATGGTCAAAATCATGATTCAATGCTAACCTCTTCCATAGTTAACGCCATCGTAACACACGACAACAACCTCGGATGGGTCAAAATCCTCGGATTCAATAACCTCTTCCACATGTTAAGCCATCAAGTCACACGACAAACAACCTGGATGGGTCAAAATCCTCAGATTCAATTCAACCTCTTCCACAGTTAACGCTATCGTAACACCGAAAACAACCTCGGATAGGTCAAAATCCAACGGATCTATCAACCTCTTCCATTAACGCATCTAACACTCATAAATAACCTCGATGGGTCAAAATCTCGATTCAATGCGACCTCTTCCATATTGTGTTAACGCCATGGTAACACTCGACAAATAACTCACCAGCTATCGCTAAATCGCTGACAACCTCCGGCAACCGCCTCAATATCGTTGGTCATCTCGCATTACTGGCGCCATGCTGACTACTGCCGCGCTTGTTGCCGCTGACCAATTCTGCCGAACCGCGAGAAGCCGACATTATCGATGCCGTTCATTACTACAACCATCTCGGTGAATGCCGGCTACCTCATCGCCGCTGGTTATCTCGCCGACACTGAGTCACTATCGCACCAATATCGCACCTCATCGCTGAGCATCTTTGCCAAATCTTCAGATCGCCCAAACCCGGCTGGTCCGGAGACATTCTTCGAGGGAAATCGAGCTTGCCATATGAACGGTCTTGATTCCTCCGCTGGCCGACGAGGGTCGCTTAACACCTCTTCGAGGGAAAACTGAGCCTTGATGAACTATGGGTCTTGATCGATCTGGCCGGTCCGAGAGAGAGTTAACCTCTTTCGAGGGAAAATGAGCATCATGAACTACGGTCGATCTCAACGACCTTCTCTCAAGAAGCGAGAAGCTTTGCTCGGGAGGCTTTTAACTCTAGGGCAAGTGTAAAATCGTGTTCGATCGCTATGTCCGCCCGCCTCGCTGAAGCTATCATGGCGCAACCGCTAACGCCCAAACCCACTCTAATCGCCGGATGCCGAATCAGTTCATGGTCGCAATGCCCCGCCAGACTTCGCTAAGATATTCGGCCGCAATCACGCTCACGGGCGATAAGCCTGAATTGTCACCAACCGGGCTTGACCGCTTCGCTGACTACATTGAGCTGCATACCACTCAAGGAGCTGACTCAAGCTTCCTTCCTGAATTTTTTCATGATCAGATCAAGGATCTCAGACGCCCGTTTCAGGAGCGGCCCATTCCGCTTAACAGGCTCACTATATTTAATTCACGACCAAACCGACGGCCAGATGCTCCAAGGGCTTAAGGAAGCTTGCTGCAGCCATATCGGTGGTTCACGCTTGGCGCTACGCTAAGGAAGCCATTCACCGTGAACTCAAATTCGACGCCAAGATACCTACACACACATTTGCGCGATCGCCGAAATATCGTGTTCCATGAAGATGTCTCTCAAATGTGCTAATTAATCCTCAAATTTCATTGAAGAATTTACTATTTTCAAGATTTGATATATATCTTTGGATGATTGAGATAATGTCATCCAAAATAAAGCAACGATATGACTCAAAATTCTCAATCACGAATCTTGATAAAAGGTAATCAAATTGAAATCGAGATCAAGACTTAAAGTATCATTGAAACTTTGAGACATCAATTAAATTCTAAAAGCTCTCAAATATGGAGTGTTTATAGTCAAATAGGCCTGATTGCCAGCCCAACAAGCCAAAGATCTCACAATTCCGACTTCATTTGAGCATTCAAATATACAAAATACATCATATGATGAAGGGGATCATTTTGAGTCGGAAGGAGTGGTACGATTTTGCATGTATTTATAGAGACGCCACTCCTCCAATCATAAATAATTAAGGAGAGGCCGGTGAAGGAGAAGGAGCCAAGCAAGAGAGATGAGAGAGCTCTAAAGATCCTCCAAGACAATCGTCCTCCACCGACGTCAAGCCAACCACACGCCGGCCGCCATGCCAATCACGATTCTCGCCGACATCTTCGTCCAACATCGTTGTCAACATCATCGCCAACATTGTCTATATTAAAGAACTGTCCCTTCCTCATATGATTCTCAGAATCCGATCGGAAGATCTTGTATTTAAACAGATATATAGTGGAAGCTTTTATCAAGCAAGTTTTCCTCTTTTCGAGGTTTTAGTATGAGTTTTATTGTTCACACTTTTTATACCATTTGGATTAAATGCAAAAACTTTCACTCTACCAAACTGGTTTTCTTTTTAATAACTTATATATATAATATAATATAATAAAATAAATAAATATTAATAACTAATCCAAATAATTTTTAATTAAAGTAATTTTATTTTTAGATGAAATAAATTTTATCATCAAAAAATACAAGGGCAAATGATATATCCATCTAAAATTTATAAATAAAACACAAATCTCAAATTAAAGCATATATACAATCAAATTACACGACTCAGTGAGACGAGTTCAACAATGCCAGAAGCAGGTCAGATCGACCCAAATGAGCTTAAATCAAGCTCAAAAGTTACATATGAAAATTTTGAGTCACTAACTGGATGATCAAATGACTTTCAAATTTGACGTGCTTATAGTAGAATCGAGCGGCTCGATGAGACGAATCCAACGAGCCTAAGATTACTCAAATCGAAGATCGTTTGGATGGTCAAATCATCAAAAAAACTATTTATGAAAATGAATCAATATACACCGTCTGATGGAGTGTTTTGGGATTTTAGCTACAATGACTAAATTGCCCCTCTTAGAATCTTATAAATAGGATCTCATTCTTATTATGAAGGGAGAAAGGGAGGAGCTAAAAGCTAACTTGGGAGAAAGCTGAGAGAGGGCTAGAAGTTCGAAGTTCGTCATCACCGCCGTTATCACCGATCGCTATTATCGCCATCACCAACAATCATTGCCCAACAACCGTCAGATTGTTGTAACTGATTCTAGAATTCTTACTATCAGGATTTATCACATACAACATTATAATCCCGCTATTGAGAAGATTCAAATTTTGTACTCATTGATATATAGTGAAGCATCTTTACTGGGTTAGGTCCCGTGGTTTTTTACCCTCTTCCTCAGATTTTTTCATGTAAAAATTCTAGAGTTTTTTATTCTCTTTTTAACTATTTGTGTGCGTATTGGATTTCCAAATAAAGCTAAGGCGTAAAGGTTTATTCTACCGCCACAAGTTTTCTTGCATGCAACAAGTACGAGAGATTTGGAGTAAAATGTTGAACAAAAATATTTAAAGTATAAAATCACAAAATAAATACAAAGAACACCATATTTAACATTAAAAAAAAAATCTAAAGTGGGAAAAGATCATGAAGTCACACCACTTAAAAAAATCACAATTAAAAAAAATTTTAGGTGAATTATACATATTACACTAATCTTAAACTTCTCTACACTTTAGTCAGTTTAAGACATTCACTCTCTTGTTATTCAGATAAATAAACAGTGATAAGTCAGAAAATCTACAAAAAAATTTGTCTGAATATGAACTCTCATGTCTTGTAGCATTGCGGCACTGCAATCCTAACGCCTAGGTACTGTCGCCATTATTCTCCAAGATTTTCTGCATGGATTCAAGCATCACGGTGTTGGCTTCTATTATATCTTGGTGCTTGGGTCCTAGTGCCATGGTGCTGCCTCTACCATCGTCGATGCACTAGTTTCTCTATCTTCACAATGCAAATCTACAGATCTTGGCGTAATAGCATTGTTATTTTGGTGTTATGACGTTATCCTTTTGGAGCTAAGTCGTGGCCTCCTTTGTCTTGGAAACCAAGTCTTCAAAACCAAGCATCGATACGCTACATACCAGAAAAATTTTTCTTAGGAGTGTTATCCCCAAACCCTTGAGCGAGCTCACCACCGAGCTCAACCGGCGTGAAGAAGAGGGCTAAGTTGATAATATATCCCAAAATGATTGATAAAATAAAGCTCCACAAAAGTAGTAATAATAATAATAATATATGTGATATTAAAGATTTAGGTGTTAGAAATGTAAATATATAAAAATTGAGTGGTATATATATAAAGCTGCTAATATTAAATAATGATTTATACACCATCTCTATTGGTTAATCTCCCTCAACCTCACGTCTCTTCCATCACTCTCATAATCTTATTCCTTCGTTCATATGTGTAGGTAGGCAGTGGTATGTAATACTGAATATGAAGAAAAATCATCTCCTCTAATTTGCTTTTATGCTATCACTTGCGTATTAGCTTGCATTTGGCTTCCATCTTTATAGCTCACCTCCTTCGAGCTCCCAAATCAAGGCATCTATTTGGTTCCTCAGTATTATATATATATATATAGAGAGAGAGAGAGAGAGAGAGAGAGAGAGAGAGAGAAAAGAGAGGCAAATAACTACATATATTGCACATCATATAATATATTTTTTATTCCTCAAATATCTAGCTTACATTTATAATATAATTTAGAAAGATTTATATACATGCCACACAATTATTATGCATTTATGTCTAACATCTAAAGTTTGATATTTACTTATTTAATATTTTGTTATATTTAAAAATGTGCATTTCACCTTTAAAGTGAGTGATGATCATATTTTTAATGTGATATTGAATATTGTATTATATATATATATATATATATATATATATATATATATATATATATATATATATATATATAAATTAATATTTAAATATTAAATATGAAATACATAAGAATTATGTGATATATATATAAATCCTCCTATAATTTATATGTACAAATCAGTCATTATAAATACTCCTCAGCTGACCCAAGTCCTCCACTTGTCATATTTCTGCTTCAGTGAATAGTTACATACACTCTCTTCTTCATTGCAACAATGGTGATCCACTTCACTATCTTCTTTCTCCTCACCATTCTTCTCACTGGTATAAACTAACTCAACTCTTAATCCATATCCTTAAATAATTAATCGACTAATCCCTTCTCTTCTCCTCCATCCAGCCGTTAACTCAACAACGTTCAACACCAACCATTGTCCCCCGGTGTCGCCACCCTGGGAACAAGTTAGCGCCACTCCCACCATTGCCATCCAGCGTCATTCTTCTTCCTCGCTTCATGGTCGTTGCATATGGGCAAATTTTTAAATTAAGTATGGTTAGAAGCTTAATTAAGTATTAATAAAAAAAATTTAATTATAATTAGCCCAATTAGTGGGCGATCATTCAGGTTACTAAGTGGGCGGCTTCAATTAAGCCAGTGTGAAAGGTTACTTACGGGAGGCGGCTTCGTGTTATTTTTTTAAAGATGTGATTTGTGTGAGATAAGTAACAACATCACGGTTTAGGGCTTGAAATTGTTTGTGACCGCATAAAGTTGATAATAATTTATTGGATGATAATCATATGAAGTTAATCAATTCATTTCAGAAATGGAAAAATAATAAGAAGTTCATTATGACATAATCAAAATTAGCGTGTACATGACTCTTAAGTTTGTAATGAAATAGATAAATAAAATATAGTACAGACATAAAAGTATACTATCTAAACCCTATACACAAAGCTGTCTTCCTCCTGTCGTGGAATAGCACCACTCCAGGTGTGTCTTGGTGTGCAGAGATGGGCGATCACGCATGGTGGCCCTCTTGCAAGATCCTTGGCGGTGTCATCATCATCGTCACGGAAGATAGGTGAGTCATATGTAGCGATATGAAGGACCTGGATCAAGCGTATAGAAGGACTGGAATAGATGGCTCGGTCATGGTGTGACACCCTCAGCACCGATCCGTAATATGTCTGATATACACGCCAGCTCTCCATCTCGCATATCGGCTCATAACACATCCCATAAGGGGTGATCATCCTACCAAGTATGAAAATGTCCCGAGTTGCTGATATGCTCCACACGAAAAACATAATGTAAAATTAGCACTTACATAAATATTAAATTCAGATGAATACTTACTTATATCAGAACTTACATAAATACGCTCCACTGGTGCTCCGACGTAGTAAGTGGTCGGAGGATCTGTCGAGCGCCCGGTACTGAGAGAAGCCCCGATCACGAACCGGCATGTTGGGCGATGTGTCTTCCGCCCACATTCTCATCTAGGTCCTCGGCGAATACCCTCCCTCTCTCCCAATGTGTGGTGGTAATCAACCCGGTCAGGCTTTACCCGACCATCGACCCTTTTAAAACTAGGGTCAAGCATCTCTACTGGGAATAAGGCCCGGCGGACTCTATCGGTAAATGCCACTCAACCCTCTTCCGGTGATAAGAGGGACTAACTTGCTCCATGTATCAGCATGTATCGATAGATGTGTGATCTCGCTCGACTCCCGGATCACCTGCAGATATAGTAAAACTATGTTAAAACATAATCTGTACGATATTTGAACTAAAGTGTTATTTGTAGATCCAACTGTGTTTGCCCATAAACCATCTAGCTCATTTTTGCTTTACATTTGTCATGACGTGACATACTTCTCATTCCATCCGCAGAATCTGGTTTAAACATATATATAAGGCATAATTTGAAAGTGCAATTAACTACCTCAAACTAACGCGAGACCAAGCTCTGCAGGATATGGAACATATAAAGTCAGCCTGCCACATGAATATGCTCCCAAGCCCAAATCTGAAAGAGGTGTAGGCAACCAACCATGTTGGCCATGTTGGGCCTAGTGACTTCGACTCCTATATAGATGAGCTAAAAGCGCTCCACCTATAGACATCATGCTAAAGAAATCCACTCCTCCGTGGACCTGGAGCAAGTCGAGCGGTAAAGCGGCAATCGAAATAAAATATAAATGCGCATAGCGGAAGAACTCCTCTGTCGGCTGTTGTATGACTCCGCAGAAAGTCGAGCCACCTGTGGCATGCATCTGCGTGTGCGACCCATCACGAATGTCGATCCATTGGTGGTGGATCATGATACATCCGGTAAGGGTGTCATCCCAACAAATCGTCATGTATCGGCCAAGTGTCCCATCTCTTCTCGCCAATCATGTCCAGGCCTATGGTGGCCCATCAACCCGTAGTCAGATCATCTCACCAGGCGTCACAAAATCGCTTGGCGGTAGAAGATGCGGCCAGGATGATCTAGCGGATGTGATGATCACGCATGTGGGCCACTCTCCGGAAAAACGAAGATCATCAGTAAAGTGCTCGAAAAAAATCTAAAGCGTGATGAACCTCGAGCGTAACCCATTCTAAAAAATAAAATTCACTTACAGTATCAGGGTGAGCGGCTCGATGCCGCCCACGTAGGGAGGCAATACTATGATGAACCTCAGCAGGTGTAGGCTCCAATGGTGGGCTGGCCTCCTTAGCATGTCTATGTCGCCGACATCTAGCGTGCTCCTCACATCAAAAAGAATCAAATATAATGAGCGATGCATCAAATGATAAAGTCATGCAATTGTCCCCAAAGGAGTAAATCGCAAACAAAGGGGCAAAGGGTAGATGTTTGCTTTTGCATCCTCTTATGTAGGAAAAAAGCACAATCATAGGTAAACAATAGTAGAAAAATAATACAATTACTAAAATTACAACATGATGACAATGAATTTTTTTTTTTTATCCCCTTACACATACACACATCAAAATCAACTGGATTTACTTATCGTATCGTAAACCAAGCGATGCGACTTATGAACCTCTCTGAAACCTCCAAAAACCTTTATGTAATCCGAAATGAGTGATTGAATATATATTCATATACTTTAGAGATTTGTTGGTTTAAAGTCATAAATCATAGCTCTTATACAAAGCATCATAAGTTGACCTCTTTTTATATAAATCATAGCTTAGTTATTTCTTATATGATTTGTATCTCTCAAACTGATTTTCACATTTAGTTTATAATCTTTCAACATATCATATTTATTTTATTTATCATTTCAATAAAAATGCCAAACATGAATATGCATAATTTTTCAAAAAAAATGTAATTTTGAATTTATTTTATTATTAGCCTCAAATACTATAGAGCAATGCGAGTGAGCTTTGTGATGGAACTCCTTTGACAAATTTCACTCAATTGTTGAGGTTTATGGGCAAAAGGTTTATTAGAAAAAAAAATAAAAATATATGAAAAGAAAAGTGAATGATATCACCTAATAATTTGCACTTACAAAATCTATGTTAAGTTGTTGCTGACTTAACTTTGGATTTTCTAACACTTTAAAGCTGTATTAATTTTAAAAAAAAATTAGTAAAAGTGGTAATTGATGTGATATTAAAAATCAAAGTGTATTTATGCTGATTTGTATGATTTGTATGTAAGTCTCTTTAAAAATTTTGATGAAATTAACAGCTAAATGCAATGCTAAAAAAAGTGTTGTATTGCCTTAATTAATAACCTCAAAAATAGTTTCAATGCATTTCTAAATAAATCTTCCGTGCAATAAAAAGATAAACCATATCTAATATATATTGATGAATATTTGCAAACCTCAAAACCTTGTGCAAGAAGTTAAATGTTGAGAGTAAAAGAGAATCAACAAACAATTTGAGTAAAAGCGGCGGACCATGCTCGGTGGGCAGTTTGTCGAAGGCGAAGAGCGACCGGGGCGAATCGAGCGAAACTATGGAGCTAGGGCGATCGTGGCGTGGCCGAATATTCTATCGGGTCGGAATTCGGCGGCCGCTCCCATATAAGCGGTCGCCCCAGCTCGACGACTTCAATCTGAAACCGATTCGCCATGGCGGCGGCAATACGCCCGCGTCATTCGCATCGGGCACGTGGCGGCGTGGCCAGCCACTAATTGACGACTATACCTATTCTTAAATTTTTTTAATACTTAATTACCTAAGCTTCTAATCATACTAATTTAAAAAAATTGCCTGTCGCCTCCAGACCTATTTCATATTTTTTAAATCATTTTTAAATGTATAAAATACCAGAAAAAGGACACATAAATGAACCAGTATACTCATTAAACTACTCAAATTCGACTCGATTAATGCTTGTTCAAGTTAGTTCAAATTAATAAACAAATAAGTCTGAATGTTTTTTGAAAACTCAAAAGTTAAATGAACTGAGCATGAACATGATCATACTCGTTTGTTTATGTTCATGAACATACTCGTTTATGTATGTTCATGAACATACTTGTTTATTATTCGATAAGTAATTTATTAAATACTTGATATTAAGCTCGGTGATAATTCATTTATTATCTTAAAAATATGAGTAAATATAACTTATAAAATTTTTAATTATATATTTAATAAAAATATATTATAATTTAGTAGTATAATTTATAAAATATATTATACATTTAATTAAATATTTATATAATATAATTGAGATTATAGCTTTATAAATTATAGGATAAATGATCAAAGTAAAAAATTAAAAATACAAATATGAATTATAGAAATGTTTAACTAAGGCTAAAAAATTATTTTTAAATTTGTGACCTAACAAACTCAAGTTACTACTCATAGGCTCAGAGCTTAGTTAGAAGCTAAGTCGCGGATCTCGTGGTTTTCTTATTCTCGCATTTGTAGTTCACTCCCTAAGCCCTGAGCTGACTTTGTCCCTTGAAACAAAGCTTTAACTCCTTTTGCATCAACTTCTACTATTCATTCCATTCTTCTTGTGACCACCACCGTCTTCACAGTGACTTAGTTGGCATCATGATAAGAACATTTAGCTCTTAATTTTTATATGTGCTTTAGCCAAATTACCCCTTATTAAATTTTTCATGATTTAATTTCTTTTTGGAATCTAGATTTTATATTGTGTAGAAAACGTGCTTAAGATTTAAAAGGATAATTGTAGCAAAAAATTAGAGAAAACTTAAGTACTAATTTAAAACTCGTTAATTAACTCAATTACATATTCGTTCTATTATTTCAAACAAGCCAAGTACAAATCAAGCTTGAACATAGATAAAATTAAGCAAGTCAAGTTTGAACATTTATACAAAAGCTCAACTCGAACTCAAACAGAACATGAACAATTTTTAATTTATTCAAGTCAAGTCCAATCCGATAAGCACTCGACGCGATTACAGCCCTAACTATAGATAAAAATTATGTGATTAAAAGTCAGTTATATTCACTTTATGAATCATGATTTTAAGTATTTAGTGTTGTAGCCTTTCTTTTTGGCTTGATTCTTGAAATTAATTAATATTTTAAAGTTAAATTGAAACTTTTAAGTTTTGGGAAAATCATGATGGGTGAAACTAAAAGAAATATTTCCTCAAATATATGTTTATTTTTAAAGAAAATTTACTAAAACCATTAAATAGTTATCAAAGTTCAGACATAATTTTATAATTATGATCCTTTAAAAATTCTATTGGTGTTATAAATTAAATTCTAGTGAGAGAATTTTCATTTCATGTCTTAAATATATTTTTAATGTTCTCTAATAGAAAATCAAAATTACAAGAAAAAATAAACTGATATGATCCTAAAATTCTACTAGTCGAAGCACGAATCTTGATGTAAAGTCGATTACGAATCAAGACTAGAGATTAAGCTTATCAATGACTTAAACATGGAGTGTTTATAGTCAAATCGGCGTCTTGACGGGATCTAATAAGCTCAAGATCTCATAATTCGACTTCATTTGAGCATTCAAATACACAAAATACATCACATGATCAAAGGAATCATTTTGAGTCAGATGGAGAGGAGTTGGGATTTTGCATGTATTTACATGACACTCCTCCAATCTATAAATAGCCTCATTCTTTCATATGGGAGGCACAAAAGAGAGAGGAGAGCTCTAAAGCAGGATCCTTCATGCATAATAGTACCACTCGGCGGCCAATTACCCTGTTGGTGGTCAATCACCGCCGCCCGTCACCGCCACCACGCATTATCATTGATCCCATTGTTCTCATCATGCTACCACTAGCAAGCTATTTACGACGTGACTATATGGTGGTTGTTGTCTCGATTCATTCTCGGTCATTATCTGATTTTGTACTCTGAAACAAATACATAGTGGAAGATTCTTCGGGCTATGCCATGATTTTCCCTCTTTTGAGGTTTTCCATAAAAGATTGAGTTTTCTTCTTCACTATTTAAATACACGTGTTGTGTCATTTCTGAAACAAGGCTAAGGCATAAACTTTCACTCTACCACAACTGGTTTTCTAGCACGCAACAATTTGACGCCGTCTGTGGAAAATTGATTCTCTTTATTTCATCTTGTATGGCGACCAAGTTTCCCAATAAAATCAAAATCACCATTGAGGTGAAACATTTCAAGCTTTTAAGGAGAGCAAGCAAAGAATGAAGATTCATCAACGTTCGATCCTCCAGTTTTTGTTAGAGACTTGGGGGCAACTCTTAATCTCAAAAGATTATCCAAATCAATATTCTGAATATCTAATTGATTATCGGGAAGAAACAAATCGATAATACTAAGGGCAAAGGTCAAGAAGCAACTTTGGCTACAACCACAAACGTATGTTTTAATTCGACCTCGGATAGGTCAAAATTCTCGATTCAATTGTTCTTCATAGTTAACGTCATCGGTAACACTCGACAAACAACCCGGATGGGTCAAAATTCTGATTCAATTGACCTCTTCCATACAGTTAACGCATCTCGACAACAACCCGGATGGGTCAAAAAGTCTCAGCGGATTCAATTCAACCTCTTCCATACAGGTTAACGTTATCACTCTGACAAACAACCTAGGATAGGTCAAAAGGTCCTTGGTGGACTTCTCACGGCCTCTTCCACAAGTTAACGTCGCAACACTCGACAATAACTGATAGTCAAAATCCTCGGCGATTCAATTCGACCTCTTCCATAGTTAACATCATCGAGTCACTCGACAAACAACCTGGATAGTCAAAATCTCCAGCGGAAATTGACCTCATACAGCGTCGAAGTCACACTCGACAAACAACCGGATAGGTCAAAATCCTCAATTCAATTGACCTCTTCCATGCAGTTAACGCCATCGGCCTCTCACAACAACCGGATAGTCAAAATCCTCGGATTCCATTCAACCTCTTTCATACAAGTTAGCGTCATCGAAGTCACTCTACAAACAACCCGGATAGGTCAAAATCCACCGGATTCCATTCAACCTCTTTCATACAAGTTAAGCGTCATCGAATCGCACTCGACAAACAACTGGTCAAAATCATCCGGATTCCATTCAACTGTTCCATACAGGTTAACGCGTCGTAACACTCGACAAAACCTGACAAAAAAATCTCGGCCAATTCGACTCTTCATTAAATCATGCATCCGATAACCTGGATGGTCAAAGAAAAATATCGCCGTCTCCATGTCACCACCGTATTATCCACTACTGGCGTCGGTCACCACTTCGTGCGGTTGCCAACCACCCGTCGGCTCCAACCCGTGGTCGGTCACCACCGGTGACCATCCTTAATCCGCTGTCATATCATTGCCGGTCATCCGCCGACTACCGCGCTCAGCCGCGGTTATTTTGACCACCCGTCGACGCCAGCATCGTCGCCCACGCGCTGACCATCGCCGGCAATCTCGCTGGTCCACCGCCGGTCATCCCCACACTATCAGCTGCCCGTCTTCACCGATTGCGTTGCTGACCACCCCCCACATACCGTCGTTATTCGCCATCATCAATCTTCACGGTCACCGCCATTCGCCCGGTCATCCGCCCTACCAGCCCGGTCGCCACCGTTGTTGTCATTGGCCTTGCTGACCACGTCCGCCCACCGGTTACCGCGGTCACGCCACCATCGTCGATATCCAACTTGCCACCATCGGCTGGTTATCTCGACCCGTCGTCACCGCCATGACCGATCCGCGCCATCGTTGGGCATCGCGTCGACCCGTCTTGGTTGCGTCGTCGATGATAACCCGGGCGGGTCAGTGAGTATAGTTGATTCCTCTTCGAAAACTAGGAACGTCGCTGCGCCGATCGCCTCCAAACCCGGCTCGTCCGACGAGTACGTTGACGCCTCTTTTGAGAGGAAAGCGTAAACCGACGGCGGCGATATGCCTGAATCTCGAGAACGGCCGTCCAGGTACGGTTAACGCACGAGGCGTAGACGTATGTCGATGAGCCTTGATCGCCTCAAACCCGGTCGGCCGACGATTGACTCTTCTTTGAGGAAAACTATGACACGATATATGCGGGCGCGATCGCCTCGAACCCGGTCGTCGATGATTGATGCCTCTTTCGAGAAAATTGTAACATATGTCGTGGGCCTTGATTGCTCAAACAATCGAGCGAGGTTGACGCTTTCAGCGGAACCACGGTCTGCGCTGACCACCTCAACGACCTCCTCTTAAGAAGAAGAGGACACTCTCAAAGAGAGTGTGCCTTCTCCCTGACCGGTTTTATAGACCCCTATGGGAAAAAGATCAAAAATCTCTAAAAATCGCCCAAAACCTTTCAAAAGCTGTTCAGGCAACGGGCCAAAGCGAAATGCGGAGCCAGCTCTCGGACCAGCGCGCAGCGCCCTGCAGCGTGGCTTCCGCCCTCAGCTGAGTTGACCCTTCGCAGGCCCGTTCTCCAGCCTCGACCCTGGCGTGCATTCGTTCGGCGACCCGTCAGCGGCCGTTCTGACCGCTGACGCTCCGTCAGAGCGACCCGCCGCGATCCGTCGGATGTGACCCACTCAGCCCGCGTTGAGCGGTCGTGAAACCAACCCGCGTGGTTTTTGCGGCCGCTTCTGACCGTGACGGGCCGTTCACCTCCTTTCGCGGCGTCCGACTTCAAAGCCAGCTGCGAGCATCCAGTAAATGTTGGATAAGTCCATAACCAAACATTGCTGCGCATACACATACCATCGGGGCCTACGTCCGTGATCATAATCATGTGCTCCATGAAGATATGTTCTCAAAATGTATGGTTAATGGACATAAATTTCATTGAAATAATATGTTATTTTCAAGTATTGAATATATATTTTGGATAATTGAGATAATATCATCGAAATAGGGGATATGACCACGAAAATTCTACTAGTCCGCGAATCTTTCGATTACAATCAAGATAGCAGATCAACGCTTATTATCAATCAACTCTTAAATATGGAGTGTTTATAATCAAATCGGCGTCTTGGTGGCCGGATCTAACAAGCTCAGATCTCATAATTTCTTTTTGGGCATTCAAATACACAAAATACATCATATGATCAAAGAAATCATTTTGAGCCGTCGTCAGAGAGAGGAGTAGTTGGATTTTGCGTATTTACGAGATGTCACTCAATCTATAAATACCCTTTTCATATGAGAGAGCAAGCAAGAGAGGGAGAGCTCTAAAGCTTGAAGATCCTCCAGATAATCGTGTCCCTCAATGGTTGTCGATCACCCGTTGGTGGTCAACCACTTCGCCGCCAGTCAACCCCACCGATCCTTGCCGTCGTTGATCCCCATTCCATCATTTCTGCGTTACAACTGACTATATTGATGTTGTTGTCTGATTACGGGATTCTTGTATCATGTACAATTTGTAATCCCATTATCGGAAATTTTGTACTCAAACAAATACATAGATTCTTCTTGGGCTAGGCATTGTTTTTCCTCTTTTCGAGATTTTTTCGTAAAAGATTCGAGTTTTCTTTTCTCTTTAAATATTTGTGTGTGTGCTGAATTTCATAAATAAGGTTAAGGCATAAATTTTTATTCTACCATAACTAATTTTTTAGTACGCAACAAACCTAAGACCGACAAAATAATCGAGTTTTATAATCTATTTAAGAAGTAATAATGATACGAACTTTAATATAAAAAAAATATTGTAAACATAAATCTTCTATTATGGTATTCTTATTACCAGCTTTCTGTCTATCTGCAATTTTCGCTCTTACACCAGCCTAGTTGACGGCTTTGACCTGCCAGTTGCGGTGGCTCCAAGCGGCGGTGAACCGGGATGTGGTGGCTCCACCGTCTACGCCGCCGACTTAAAGTCGTTTTGTCCGCCAGAGCTGAGGGATACGACGGCGGCGGCCGACGGAAGCGCCGTGGGGTGTAACAGCGCTTCCTGGGCCTTCGGGTTGGACGAGTACCATTGTTCTGGCAAGTACAACGATCCTGAAAAATCTGAGCCCACCAAATAGTCCAAGATGTTCAACAAAGCTCGCCCTTTGGCTTATATTTACCCTAATGATGGATGATAAGACTACCACTATTACTTGCGTTGGAGCTGACAATGTTTTTTCCTTCTGCCCTTCAATGATTTTTTTTATTTATTTCATAGTTGTGTCAATGAGTACAATATATGAGAAAATTTCGAATTTTTTATATATATGCAATACCTTTTTAGGTATTGGTATCAGTGTTGATCAAATTTGTATGAATTATGAGAATGTGAGTATGCATATTAATTAGAGCTAAATATTTTCTTTTATTATTAATTCATATCATATTAATTAGAGTTAAATTATTGGCTCGTTAAAGTTTAAAATAAGCAATTGTTTAAACCATAATAAGCTTAGTTTGCTTATGCAAAGTGATTTATTTGTTTAGATGCATATAATCATTAAATGAAAGCTCAAACTAATCTCAAATAAGAAGGAATTTCGACAAGTCAAGCTTGAATGCTATCTCAAAAATTTGAATCGAGCTTGAACAAGTTATTAATAAATGAGCTCAAATTTGAGTAATCTCTTGCTCGACTAGACTCCATTCGCTTGCAACCTTAATGTTTTGCATTGGAATGCGATAAGTTTTATTAAAATACTTTTAAAATGAATGTGCCCTAAGTTTAAATTTTGAGGAACACACAAATTTATGAATTTGTCAAAAAAATATTTAAATATTAAAAATAATAATAATCAATCATTTGTGGGGCAATTTTTGGAGTGTAAAATTAATCATATTGATTTCGTACAACAAATATAATATTAATTAAAATCTAACAAATTTTATTTATTTAAAGATAATTCCTATTTTCAATCAATGAAGTGGCCCTTAGTGCTTAACATTTTGTTCTTATCGGAATAAAATTGCACTAATTATTGAAGTTAGGTAGTGATTAAATGTGATATTAAATTATCTATATTTTTGCAAATCCTAACTTTTATATGATAAATGTCAGCTTCTATTTATTGATTGAACAGTGTAGCAATAGTTTTACAATAAAACTAAGTTGGCCTTGATTTGAAATGCAAGATAAAAGAACGATGTAAAAAAAGATTACTTTATAGTTGTTTGGTTGAACTTTACAAATTCATGACTTTTTTTTTTATTTAAAAATGTAATGTAAAGAAATGGCGTTTTAACATCTATGGCGCAGCGAACCTAGACGGCATGGATGGCGTGGTGGCCGACATGGGTCGAGTCGGTGTACCGGGCTACGCGCCACATCACTTTACATTGGCCGATTTATTTGGAATTCGCCCAAATCTGACAAATTCTAAATACACGAAAACTAGCCTTTCTAGTGTATTTGAAATGCATTATATTACAATGAAATTTTACTTTACTTGCAACCAAACGTTTGAAATATTCAAAAGCGTGCATTTCGAATGCACTCGCAAGCAACCAAATATCCCCTAAGTGGCTTTTTACACACACACTCTATATTTACAAATTAATCACCTTCAATTTTAATTTTTCAAATTAATTTTAAAATATTAAAATTTAAAATAAAAATCTAACCCATATTTTTAATTTCTGTAAAATTCTCAACAATTTGATCATAGTATATGCAAATATATGAATCACGTAGCTCAAAAAAATAAGGAGGGTGATTAAATTCAAAATACATATGTATTAAGTAGTTAATTTATAAATATCCCTAAAATTAAATTAGGTTGTGGTATTATGCATTTGTTTGCATGTTTTTACAAATTGATCTAGATAACTTTGGGTTTTGAATTCAAAGAAAATAGAACCAAGAAAAGGGAGATAATAGGGGAAATGATTGTCCTCTCATTTCCCAAACGGTCTCAACAAAAAGTAATAATTATATCTCATTTATAACATTCTCAAACTTTTGCATATATATATATATATATATATATATATATATATATATATATATATATATATATATATAACAGATTAAGATCTATTTGAGATAGTTGAAGTTATATGAAAAAGTAATGATAGAGCTTTTTCAAAAGAAGCTAATGCATGAAAAAATTGTAGTGGGTCTACATTTTTTTTATTTTAAAAAGTCAAATTATAGCTTTCTGGACACCATCACAAATAGTCAAATTAGACTAAAAAATGTAATTTTTTTACTGCAGATTCATCAAAATAAAATTTTGTTAAATATTTGAGCAGTGCGATTCGAATCGTATCACCGACAAAATATCCTCTCAAGCTCTAATTCAATGAATAGAGAGATTTATATATATAAAAATCGAGTAATAGCTTTTGAGAAATAATCACACTCTAATACATCTTATTATTAAAAACTATTTTTAAATTTTGAAAATTAAAACAAATGTTCAAATAGAACATTGGTAGTTATGTGGCATCAAAATTGTGAAAAAATTGGCTCAAATTATCTCTTAATATAAAGGTTAAATACCTTTTACTAGTTAAACACATAATTTTAAATTATTAATCAAAACTAAACTCAATGTTATAAGGGCTAATATGATATATCTATAAGCATGATAAATTATATTTATATGATCATCTTGTGGAGGAACTATTATAGTGGGTTTTGGAGCCCTCTAATTAACAATATTAGCATATATTTCATTTATATACATTTTATTATTTAATGTTAAGGAAATCACAAGATAATGACTCTAATAAATAAAAATGAGCTTAGCATAGAATTCTTTGACACCAAAATAGGTTTTTTTTTCTTCCATGAAGAATGAGGCACTCAAAACTATGATAATGGCAGGCATCAATTATTAGTAATAATAAAAATTAAGTGTTCAATCAGTAGCAAGAGAAAGTGCTTTCCAACCTCTATCATTTTGGTATTAATTTAATAGAGGTGACATAGACATGATTTTTTGAACTCTTAGTAGGAGCCTAATAATAAAATCTTCAAAATAAGTCACATGTGTACAATTTAAGAGCAAAAATCAGAACTAGCATGGCCTCATTATTTGAAGAATCCCTAACTTTTAGTTGAATTATTAAAGATATTATAATGTCACTATAATAATCATAGACATAGCTAAGAGAAGCTTTTCATGAGCACGAAGGAGCAGACTGATGAGCAGAAAATAGCATAAGAATGATAAAGACCATGAAAGTATCGTTCTTTCGTAGTAATATTATAAAGAAGAATGAAAAATCACGAGGGATTCTATAACTTTTTTTATACTTAGGAGTAAGGATTAATGAGTTTCTTTTTTAGGTAAGCAGAGTAAAGTGTTTGATTAAGTAAGATTTGGTTTGGTTAATGATACAATTGATGAATTTTTGGAAGTTATAAGCGACCAATAGGGATGCAGATATTATGTCAATAATGGAATAAATGTGGCCCTTGAATTATGTAGGAGTATTAGGCATATAAAAAGATCATTTTAATTATGGAGAAAATATAAATATTTAATCATGATGTATAATAGAGTTTATAGAGTCAAGATAAAGTAAATGGGTTTAAAAATAGATATTGGGCTAATCTTAACTATCTAGATTTGGGAATATACCTAAATTGGGCTAATTGAGCCAACATAATTAGGCTCAATTTAATTTTTCACTTATTAATAACCCATTTTAAATAATATTAATGTTCATAAGCTTAGTTATAAAAAGCTGTCATTTAATTAAACTTTATTTATTTGTCACATTTAGAATCAGTAAAGGAAATACAGAAGTTAAATCTAATTCGAATACTTTATCATTTTGGGTGTAAAGAAATACATAAACTATTTTTTCTCGTTTTGGATGAATGTAACGTAAAGTATTTGATTTCGAATACTTTTATTATATGTAAAATTAATTATAGAATTTATTTACTAATTAAAGTATTCAATTAAAAAATAAATATTATCAAATAAAATATAAATAAATTATAAATAAAATTTTTTTCTTGACTAAAAAATAAATAAAATCAAATACAAATAAAATTTATTTTGAATATTTAATTATTAGTAATTAATTTACAAATTTTCTAAGATATTAATTATTAGTGTTACAAATAAATAAAATTTGAATATTATCATTTTATATTAACATAATGACAAATTTAATATATATATATATATATATATATATATATATATATATATATATATATATATATATATAATATATATATATTAAATATTAATTAATTAATAGGAATTTTATTAAATAAATTAATCATCAAGATTTAATATTTATTTATTAAATATTTTTCTTTAATAAATAGTTTACTCATTAATTTTTTTTTACTAAATAAACTAAAATTTATTAATTATTTTAATTTTTTTATCATGAATTATTTATCATCAATTTAAATAAACATAATTATATTTATTAAATCTTAATTAAGCTATAATAATATTTATTTTAATTAAAGTTAAAATTAACATTACGGATTTAGCGAATTTGAAAAAAAAAAAATCATTTTTCCAGGCTATCGCTCCGCCCTCCGAAAAAGAAAAAAAAAAAAATTTTCCCTCCGCTCCGCTCCGTGCTCTACGTTCTCTGTGTAAAAAATATTTACGTATTTCGCTATTACAAAAATTAGCCTGAAAAGAAAAACGAAATACCTTAAAATTTTACATGGTAATTATATTTACTCCGAATCAAATACAGAAAAAGAAGAATTGCACGTATTTGAATTACATTACACTCATTTTACTCGGAACCAAACAGCCCCTTAATTACTGTCAATTAATGATTCAATTAAGCTGTTTTAAAATTGATGCATAAGATTAAAATTATTATTTAATTAAATAATTATGACTTTAATTTTATATTAAATTAAAAAAAGAAAATTTAATCGAAACTGTCGGTCTCCACATTTTTTTAATTTAGAAATCGTTCCACACTCATAAATGTTCATAAATGATATGAATTTATATAGTTTGCATTTAATACTTAGATTTATGGATGATATTTTGCAGTTCTATTTTACCTTTTTTTTAGAGCCATGGACTTTTTTTTTTGCGTTTATGTTTATTTGCCCGTTCTACACGTGAAGAAATTTTATAAAATTTGGTGTAAGATATCTTAATTTAATATTTTAAATAATAAGTTTTTAATTAAAAAAACTTTTGAGTTTACATATTTATATATATATGAGCTTATAATAAATTCATCTAAATATCTCAAAAAAATAAAAAATATATATAACATTATAGACTGAAAGAGTTTTTATATAACTATTGTTATATGATCGGACTTTAAAAGAGTTGGTAGAGTAATTTCTTTCAAATTAAGAGTTCTAAATTTAAATCAAAATATAAGAGAATTAAGCATATACTTATATAGAAAAAAAAAAAACATTACTTACTATGATTAAGTTAGGTTAAAAATATTATAACATGATTACCTGATGATCCTATGCCTCTAATCTCATTTGAACCGGTTAGTTAGAAGAGTACGACTCGACTACTATGATGCGCCTCGTTGATTATGATCTCGATCGACTAGTAAAAATAATATCTAATGATTACACTAAGTTGGCATGCTTAAAATTATAAATATAATTATATCTTGTTTTCTCTAATTAAAGTTTATGTGCCATTTATCCAACAGCTAGAATTATAACATTCTTAACTTATCGTCTTAGCCTAATAATTTAAAGCTTAAATTTTTAATGGAAAAATCTTAAATTCAAATCTTATATATATATATATATATATATATTATGTGTGAATTTATCATAAATTAAACTGAATGACTAAAAGAAATATAACATTTTGAGACTATAGTAATGTTTATAAAACTATTGTTATATGATCGGTCTTTAGAAGAGTTGATAGAGTGATTTATTTCTAATTAAAAGATCAAGATTTAAATCATATTTTTAATTACTAATCATTAATTTCTAACCTAATTGATATTGTGGTTCAACTTTCCTCTTAAGAAAACTGTAGTTCTTGTAGGCCCAACTACTCTTATTATTTAAAATTGCTAATATATATATATATGAATGATGAGTAAAGTTCAAGGCACAATATAATCATAATGACAAAAGCTTTGTCACTTCTTAGTTATTGAAGTCAATTATGAAAAGAAATGAATAAACAAACTCTGGAAGCTTGTGGAAGAAATTTCAAATAAAAAATAATTTACACTTTCAGCCGACGGCTTAAATTTTCTGTGTACTCAGAAAAGGTCATGTGATTTTTTTTTTAATTTTTTTCTCAATAAAATAAATGATGATAATAGCTAATTTAATTAATAAAAAAAATTAATTTTTTTAATCATTTTTCAGTTGTTTTAAATCTAAGTTTTGAGATACAGCTTTTCTCTAAAGGAAATATATATATATATATATATATATATATATATATATATATATATATATATATATATATATATATATATATATATATATGTAATATATAAATGTTAAAATGTGATAATATATTTGCAAATGTATAATTATAATTCAATCAATCAAAATCAAATTGAAAAAAGAAACAATGTTGCTTGCTTTTAAAATACTACTAGTGGTCATAATCATGCAGCTTGGCCGTTCACTATAATGTCCGATATACAAATTTTTTTTATAACCTTATTCATAATTCAAAGAGAGAGAGAGAGATGCAATGGAATCTTATTAGAAATTTACTTAAAAATTAAATACTTATAAGTAAACAGCATACCCTGATATCATTTTGTCCCTCTTTTCATAGATTTAAGTGAAGATTTAATATTTAAAAAAATTAAATTAAAAATTTTTGCTTAATTATTATAATTAAATGTGTTATAAAGCTTGTGGTGGAGTGAGGAGATTTGGCTGGCTGACAACCGTTCGAAAGTCGAGCAATTAACTTTTATTATTTTTTATGTTAAAAGACAACTATATATATATAAATAATAATAATTACTGTTTAGTATTAAAGAAAAATAATAATAAATACTCTCGCCTACAAGATTCAATGAGACTCACTATTCATTGACGTCCTAGCCTGTGAGCTCGCCACAAAATAATCTATGCACTTGGAAGCTCACTCGCCTACGAGCTCCTGTGTGATGGCCTCACCCTAAACCCTAATTATTATAATATGATAGCCTCATTCTCATTCATCTTTAAATTTAAATGAATTAAGATTGATATGAGACTTAAAATACCACTAGTCGAAGTACGAATCTTGATGTCAAAAGCAAGTTAATCTTAAGTTGAAACTCGTCGAGATCAAGCACTTAAAATATCATTAAAAATTTTGGGATATCAATTAAATCTCTAGATAGCTCTTAAACATGGAATGTTTATAGTTAAATCGAGCGTCTTGACGAGCCGGATCTAACAAGCCCAAGATCTCATAATTCTGACTTCATTTGAGCATTCAAATACTTAAAATACATCAAATGATCAAAGAAATCATTTTGAGCCCTCCGATGGAGAGGAGCGGTTCGGATTTTACATGTATTTATAGAGACGTCACTCCTCCAATCTATAAATAGTCATCATTCTTCATATGAGGGGAGACCGAAGCAAGAGAGAGGAGAGAGCTCTAAAGCTTGAAAATCCTCAAGCACCGCCACCACTGGCCGCCACTCCCCCGTTAGAACCATCACGCCGGCCACCTGCCGACCGCCGCTATTGCCAATTCGCTGTCGCCATGCTGTCATTGGTTGCCGCGAATCGCAAGCCATCGCTGCCGGCTATCATCGCGTACCACCGCTTCGATTATCTTTCGGCCACCGCTGCGCTAACCTCCATCACATCCGCCGGTTGCCAATCTATCATTGGCTTCCATCGCTGACCATTGCCGGGCCGTTGCCATTATCGTTGCCAACTATCACGTTGCCATTATCATCGCCACACCGACGCTACACCGGCTGAATTATCGGCCAATTTCGCTGGTCCTGCCACATTTCATTATCATGTACCCTCTGACATTATCGTTGACACTCGGTACCATCACGACGATTTTCATCGCTGGCTGATTCGATGTTTTACCATCATCTACTAAAGAATCGTTACACTCTAACCATGGTATATACTTTCAGATTCTGGATTCTATCGCCTCTTCTATACAATTATGTAATCAGATCAGAAAACTTGTACTCCAAAATAAATACATAGTGGAAGATTTTACTAGCCTGAAGTTTTCCCTCTGAGGTTTTTTTCAAAAAATTTTGAAGTTTTCGCTTCACTCTTTAAATACATAGGCTTTGATTTCAACAAAGGCTAAGGCATAAACTTTCACTCTATACCAATGATTTTCAAACGCAACATTTGGCACTCGTGAGAAACTGATTCCTAATTTCATCAGCCACATCAAGTTTCAACAAGATCAAAACCACCATCGAGGTGGAGCATTTCATGCTTTTAAGGAGCGCAAGCGAAAAATGAAGATTCATCAAACTTCGTTCCTTCAGATTTGTCAAAAACTGGGGGGTAACTCTTAATCTCAGAAGATCGCCCATATTAATATGTTAAGCATCTAATTGATTATCATCCCAAGAAACATATCAAAGTTGGAGGATATTTCAACAATGAGAAGAGAAACAGCTTTGCAAATTATGATTTTTCAATCATACTCATGGAAAAATAAGGGTAAAGGTCAAGGAGCAACTTTGGCTACAACCACAAACGGATGTTTTGATTCGACTTCTTCCACACAGGTTAACGTCATCGAGAAAATACTTTGACAAATAACCTCAGATAGGTCAAAACTCTACACCTACTCTACACAGGTAAGAAGTCAAATAATACTTTGGCTAATACCTAGGATAGGTCAAAAGGTCCTTGGTGGACTTCCCACGACCTCTTCCATACAGGTTAACGCCATCGGAACACATCGACAAACAACCTGATAGGTCAAAATTCTCACGGATTCAATTCGACCTCTTCCATACAGTTAACGCCATCGTAACACCGACAAACAATCTCGGATAGTCAAAATCTTCAACGAAATTCGACCTATTCCATAGTGTTAACGCCATGTGCGACAAACAACCTGATAGGTCAAAATCCTCCCGATTCAATTCGACCTCTTCCATACTTAACGCCATCAAGCGACAAACAACCTGGATAGGTCAAAATCCTGGACTGACCTTCCATTAAGGTTAACGTCATCAAGTAACACTTTGGCAAACAATCTCGGATGGGTCAAAAATCCTTGGCGGGTTCGATTCAACCTCTTCCACGTTCAGTCATCGAACGATCTAAAAACAACTCGGATGATTCAAAATCTGGCGGATTTGATTCGATCTTCTTCAACAGGTCGCCATCGAGCAACACACAACCTCATATAGGTCAAAATTTCGATTCACTGACCTCTTCCCAAGTGTTAACGCCATCGGTATCACTCGACAAACAACTCGATAGTTACTCAGGATTCAATTTGATTCTTTCCAGAAGCACGATCGAAGTCACTCTCGACAAACAACCCTGATAAAAAATCTCATCGTCGCCAGTCATCTCCGCCGACTACTGACGCTGGCCAAGTACTGCCGACTACATCGCATTGCCGCTCGTTGACTAATGCCGGCTGGCCAAACTGCCAGGCCGACGCTTTACCGCGCATAATGGCTATTATCGTATCACTATTTCGGACCTCGCCAATTATCGCGCCATCTCCGCCGGTTACCACTATCGCCGCCGGTTATCCTCGCGCTACTGACGCTGCTGCTATTTGACTAATTCCTCGTTGGCCACATCCTTCGCTGCCGGCCGCTGGTTAACCGCTACACTTGCTGCTCATCATTATCGCTGGCTATCACATATTGCCGGTACTCACATCATTCGCTATCCTCATTACTACGACGCGCCACACTACCATATCGCTTAATTGTTGCGATTATCACCTCGTTTGTCAACCATCGTTACCGCCGCCTTGCATCGCGGCGCTTACAGTGCCAGAATTACCCGAATGGGTCCATAACTTCAAATGCTACAGATTCAATAATGTGACACGCTCTTTCTGATCATAATTGCCCATGAAGATGTTTTCTCAAAATGTATTGATTTACCAAAGAATTATTGAAGAATTTGTTATTTTCAAGATATTTGATATATATTTTTTGGATGATTGAGATAATGTCATCCCAAAATAAGAACTAATATGACACTTAAAATACTATTAAAAATCTTGATGAAAGCATCCTAAGTTGAAACTGGCCTGATCAAGCACTTAAAATATCATTAAACTTTGGGATATCAATTAAATCTCAGATAAATTTTAAACATGGAGTGTTTATAAGAATCAATTTTACCGACGGATCTAACAAGCAAGATCTCATAATTTGACTTCATTTGAGCATTCAAATACTTAAAATATCAAATGATCAAAGGAATCATTTTGAGTTGTCCGATGGAGGAGGTGATTTGTATTTATGACCTCCACCTATAAATAGCATTCTTCTTCATATGAGGGGAGAGAGAGAAAGAGCTCTAAAGCGCCTGACAATCGTACACACTGATTTGGCTGCCGACTATCGCTAAACCACCGGCTGCCACACCCATCTCGCCATTGCTATCTCTTGCCACGGTTGCCACTGCCGACCATGGTTGCTGCGAATCGCGGCTATCATGCCAACCATTGTTGCATTATCATCGCCACCACTGACATCATCGCTGATCTCGCTGTTGCCATCTATCATATCATTACCCCACCATTACTATCCGCTTCGTTGCGCCATCATCGCTAACTATCGTTGCTGCCATCATTGCTGACCATCGTTGCCACTGCCATTACTCATTATCGTATTACTCGCGCTGAGATCGCCGGCTACTCACCGATCACCGCTGACTATTCTTTGCACCGCCGGCCAGCCGTGCCGCTGCCGGGCTGCCAATTACCGCTGACGACCATCGCCGACTCGCCGCCACCATCACGACGACTTTCATCGTCGCCACCCGCTGCTCATCATCATCTACAACGATTAACCATACATATATATATTGTGTCGATTCTGATTTATACTCTTCTATTACAATTGATCCCATATCGAAATCAGACCAAAATAAATACATAATAAGATTTTACGCAATTCCTCTTTTGGAGGTTTTCCATGTAAAAATTCTGGAATTTTATTGTTCATTCTTTAAATACATTTGTGTTTACTGGATTTCACAACAAGGCTAAAGCGTAAACTTTCACTCTAACAGGCAACAAAGATGATAATATTTATTCAAGATAATGTAATTATTTTGTGGAAAATAAGATAAATATAATCTTGATATTAATATTTATTACACTTGAGATCTAGAATATTTATGTCATAAAAAATTATTCATATAAAGTTAATATTTAATAGTCATTTTAGATACGTGGTTTAAAAAATAAATAATAAATTTTAAAAAAATGTTGTAAATTTATTAATTTTTAATTTAGCACTGAATCTCCAAGAATGATACCGATCATTTAAAATTAAATATATTTATTAACTTGTAATTAGATTTTATCCTAAGACTTCATAATTATAGAAACTCTATACTTAAAATTTAATCAGAGTATTTTAAAATTGATGCTCATTAAAATAAAAATGTTTAAGATTGGCCATTATTTTTATTTATATCATATATTAATTAAGACAAAAAAAAATCAATTATATATTCTCTTATTAATCAATGATTAGATTGATTATAATATTACATGTTTCAATAATAACAATATAATAAGTATCTTATATAATGAAGATTATCATGATAATATATTTGAATAAAATAAAATATAAATTTTTTTTAGCTCATTAATAATATATATTGAAAAGAATGTTATAGAGTGTTTCAATGTATAATCATTAATTGATGAATTTTATACAAAGAAAAAGTGTCAAAATAATTTAAAATGTCTAAGCATAATGTTTAGATTAAAAGTGTCAAAAATATTAATTATCATCTATGTAAAGCTCTCTTTTCTCTAGCCTTTTTTTTTTTTTTTTTTTGAAGAATTGACTTAAAGAGTTCGGTAGATCTATAAGAGTTCATGATTAATAGGAAAGTTTTGATAAACAAATTTAAATCCCGAAATATTTAACTATTCAATACATAATTACAAAAACTAAAATAACAAAATTATATGATATGTTAGTAGATCTCATTTCTTTTTTTTTTTCCCAATACGTACCGATAAAAATAAATTATTTTTCATGAATTTCATAAATTTTTTTTTTTAAGTAGAGAGACCTCATGCTCGCGGCTCGCCATCATTAACACAATTATTTAACTCAACATTATACATACGGTTTAACAGCGATGACTACTTCAATGCAACAGAAACCAGAGACAAACGAGCATAATAAAAGCTTAAAAAACCAACAGTTCGAGAGAAATTCAACCACAAAACAAAGCCAAGGAACAGAGTAATGAAATCCCAAACAGATCAGTAATCGGCGGTCGGAAGCTGCTCGTGGCTATGGTTAATAAAAAACAGCTCGTAGACAATTCCGGCGAGTCCTCCGCCGATGAGTGGGCCGACCCAGTAAACCCAGTGGTGTTTCCACTGCCAGCTCACGACTGCCGGTCCGAACGTCACGGCCGGGTTCATCGAAGCCCCGTCGAAGGCCCCTCCGATGAGTATATTAGCACCGACTATAAAGCCGATGGCGAGTGGAGCTATGGTACCCAAGCTTCCCTTTTTCGGGTCGACCGCCGTCGCGTAGACCGTGTAAACCAGACCGAAGGTCAAGATGATTTCGAGGACAAGAGCGTTCCACTCATTGATATCGGTTAGGCCGAAGGAGCCGACGGGGAGAAAGCCGGTAGAGAGGCGGAGGAGGAGACAGGCGACGACGGCGCCGAGGAGTTGGGCGATCCAGTACAGGATGCCGCGGAAGAGAGTGATGTTACCGCCGAGGAAGAGGCCGAATGTCACCGCAGGGTTAACGTGTCCGCCAGAGATGTTTGCGGCCACGGAAACAGCGACGAATAGTGCGAAAGCGTGAGCTACTGCCGCCGTGAGAAGGCCTGCCGGCGACGCCGCGCCGCCAGGGGTCAGCTTACCTGTTAAAAAGAAGAAAAAAAAAACAGCCTTTAAGAAGATAGTAACAACAAAAAGGGATGTTCATTGCAGCAGGATAAAATATGTTTAAGAAAAAAGGCTTTGGGAAGAAATAAGAAAGGGAAGGGAAAGGAGCAAACTGTAGGCTACGCCGGAGCCTTGACCGGCGAAGACGAAGATGATGGTGGATATGAACTCTGCAAGGGCGGCCTTGAGGGCGCCTGGATGATAAGCTTCCTGCGTAGATCCGATAGCTATGCGAGTGATCGGCATCTTTGATGCTTTATTCGCTACAGAACCGACTACACCGGAATCTTTCCTCGCTCCACTTCTGCGTGCAGTCGGGTTAGCGCCTACTGAGTTTTTATACAAGAGCACAGGAAAGAAGAAGAAGAAGAGTGACCGGGAATAGCCGGTCATTTTAATATCTAAACTTTTTTTTATATAAAATTTAGAGATTTAAACTTAATCTTATTAATTATTTCATTAAATTCTGAAATCCCCCACCCCCAAAAAAAATGTTTTTTACTGAATAATGTGAAAAGAATAAAAAAATCGTTTGGGTTAAATATCAAATTATTTGAATTTGATCTTTATAATATGTTAATTTATTTTGAGTTGAATATAATATATTAAAAATTATTCAAAATTTATCAATAATACCTATATACAGAAAATCAAAGATTTATATTAAATAAAATTTGTTAAGAAATTCTAAATTAAAATTTGGTTGGGATAAATAAAATTTTCAAAATTTATTTTAAGATGAATGTAACTTTAATATTGTTATTTTAAAATAATAAAAAATCATTATAATTTTAAACAGAAATTTATCCAATTTTTTTACTAATATATGATACGACCAGCCGGACTCGGATTACTAGGACAGAATTATGCTGTCCGCTGTATGATTTCGTGCAGCGGATTCTACGATGGAAGGGCTCCACGTTTCTGACCGAGATTATGATGCCACGTCACTGTCCTTGAGGGTCGGTTCGTAGATTGGACGGTGGAGAGCGAGAGATTTGTCTGGGGTTGTGATCTGTGGTTCTCGAATGGTCTAAACAAAGATTAAAAAAAAGCAGTACTCAGCCACTAATCCTAATTAATAATTATTAATTAAATTAATGACAGACGGCCATGTCCGCTTCGCGGTACAGTGCTAAAATAAATGGAGTAGGAAACTCTGCCGGGAATGACTCATCTACTGACTCGTGCGTAGTTGACTGCCACGTGGATTTTTAATATTTTATATTTTTGGGTGCAAGTTGAGATGCGGTTAGATAGTGAGCACGTATTTTGCTTTGAAGACGAATAATATTTAGAGTTGGCCGTTTGTTTTGCCGCCCTTTACATTTAATTAGACAAATAAATGGAAAATTGCTTTAGAAACCAATAAATAGAAATTAGGAGCATTTTGTAATTTTTTGTCAATATTTTTCACATTTTTAGTGTAGGTTTTGATTGAGTATTTCTTCATGTCTAAAAAAATTAGGAGTTTTTTGAAAAATCATTTTAGATATCAATTTAAAGGCCATCCATCTGTCAATTTTAATTTATTATCAAATTAAATATTTAAACTAAATATACCTAATGACACAAAAAGTTGTTCAATACGATTCCAAATGAATCCAAATCAAGTACTTGAATATTATCAGACATTTCACGATATTAATTAAAATGTCGATGATATCTAAATTCAACAAACTTGTTATAAAATCTAGCGGCTAATGAGTGGAATCTAATGAGTTTAAGATCACTCAATTTTGAGATCTTTAAAGCACTTAAATCTCAAAAGAATGATCTATGATCAAATGATTAAATACGAACCATCCAATGAAGTATTTAGGATTGAAATTGACCATCACTGATAATCATCGATGACCAACACCAATATTTATTGTAACTTAACAACCACTATATAACTATTATAGCATTGCTATTTTTAGACTATTATTGTCTTTGTATAATATAAGAACAAATAATAATAAGACTATTATTCACTTTATTCGATTATTTAAGAAATAATAGCAAAATAATTGATGAAACTTTCACTTTTCTACCTAACGTGAAAAACTATTATGTAGAATTGATCATCCTTCTTAGAAGCCCTCAGGAGATTTTCTGATGAAGCTCAAAGTTTAATAATTAGAGATGGACAAATACTCAATCGACCTTATTAATCACTATTATATTTTTGCATGAAAATCGTAATGAGTAAAAGTTTTACGTACTTTTGTCAGAGTGTAGCACACACAATGATATTTAATTAATAAGAAAACTCCAAAATTTTACGTGAAAAAATACAAAGAGGAAAAAATTACTCAGCCAGTAAAATTTTTCCACTATGTATCTATTTCAAAGTACAAAATCTTCCATAATCCGGATTATAGAATTATATGAAGAAGAGTGACAGGAATCATAACCGCACAACAACAACTATATACCAATGCCCGTCAGAATCAAGTAGGGAAGTGAGATGGGTGCGTAAGGAATAGAATGGCTACGGCACGACGATATAGGCGGTGGTCGACGTCATGGCGGTCGACGATAAAGCGGCGCACCCGATCGCGTGGTCGGCGATGATGAAGACGATGATGGCATGAAGCGGCGATAATGTGGTGCATGAGACGAGATCGACGACAGAATCGGCGATATTACCGACTACGGCATGCGAATGGTTGGCAACCAACGGTGGTGACCGCCGAGCGGTGACGAGGAGATTTTCGCTTTAGAGCTCTCTCCTCTCTGTTTACCCCCCCTAATGTGGCTATTTATATATGGAGGAGTGACATTTCGTAAATACAAAACCCGTACCACTCCACTCCATCGACGACTCAAAATGATTCTTTAATCATTTGATGTATTTTAAGTATTTGAATGCTCAAATGAAGTCGAATTATGAGATCTTGCTAGATCCGTTGAAGGTTAATTTGACTATAAACACTTAATGTTTAAGAGCTTTTTAGGGATTTAATTGATATCTCAAAGTTTTCAATGATATTTTAAGTGTTTGATCTCACCGCCAACTTAGGATAAACTTGCTTTTAACATCGATTCGTGCTAATTGGTATTTTAAGTGTCATATCAATTGTCTCCTATTTTTGGATGACATTATCTCAATCATCCAAATATATATATGCCAACTACTTGAAAATAACAAATTCTTCAATGAAAATGCGTTCATTAACCACAGAAAGATTTTACAAAGATGACGGTGAAAGAGTGCGTACGAGGCGCAAGCGCTACTCAGGGCCAGCACTGGCATACTACGGCTTTGGGCGCAGCTTAAATGGGCGCATATGGTCAGCGCTACACACCTGACACGCTGCGATAGCCAGCGGCCACGCCAGCGGGCGAAGCGGCAATGCGGCACCCACGGGCGCGGGTTGAAGGCAGCCGCGGGCGAAAATGCTTGACGATTTTCAATGATTTTGACCTTTTGCCCAATAGGGTCTATAAAATCTAAGACAAGAGAGACACACCATATGCTGGTGTTCCTCTTCTTCTTAGGAGAAGGTCATTCGGAGAGGCCCAGCATATTCGTTTCCCTCAAAGAGAGGCATCAACCGTCGGACCGATTGAAGCTCGAGGGCGCGCACATACGTCGTGGCTCGATTTTCCCCGAGAGGTGTCAAACCGGCCGTTGGACCGACCGGGTGAGGCAATCGCGACATACGCCAGTGGTTCGATTTTCCTCGAAAGAGCGCCAATCGCCTCGGTGACCAACCAGCTTGGAGACGATCAAGGCTGCTACATACATCGCGGCTCGTTTTCCCTCGAAGAGGCGAACCTGCCGACCGACCGTTTGAGGCACCGCGCCCGCGATATAAGTCGGCTCCCCTCAAAAGAGGTGTCAGCCTCGTCGGACCGACCGTTTGGAAGCGATCGGCCCGTATAATCGCTTGTTTTCTCAAAAGGTGTCAATTGTCCTCGTTGGACCGACCGTGTTCAGAGGCGATGATCGGCGACGGAAATGACCGGCTATGGCAGCTGATGGCGATATCCGACGATGGTGGCCGACGATAGTGGTCGGCGGTGACGACTGATGACGATAGTTGACAGCGATGTCCGACATAACGGGTGGCCAAATGGTATGGTCGATGACAACGGTGACGATGGTCGACGGCAATGCCCGACATCGGGTGCGGATCGCCGTGATAACACGACGATGGCCAAATGGCGAGGATTTTGACATATCGAGGTTATTTGTCGAGTGTGACTTCGATGACGTTAACCTGTATGGAAGAGGTTGAATCAATCCGCCGAGGATTTTGGCCTATCCGAGATTGTCGTGAGTGTCAACGACGTTAACTGTATAAGAGGTTGAATTGAATCCGCTGAAGATTTTTGACCTATCCAAGATTATTTGTCAGAGTGTGACTCGATGACGTTAACTGTATGGAAGAGGTCATTGGATGTCCACCAAGGACCTTTTAACCTATCCTAGGTATCAGCCAAAGTGTTACTTGACTTCTTACCTGTATGGAAGAGGTCGCTGGATGTCCACCAAGGACCTTTTGACCTATCCTAGGTATCAGCCAAAGTGTTACTTGACTTCTTACCTATATGGAAGAGGTCCGATCAAGTCCACTTGGGATTGATCATGCCCCGATTGAGATACAACGTGAGTTGTGTATTTCTCAAGTGAGAGGATTAAATGAAGAAGAAATAAGCTTATAAGAAAAAGCCATAAATTCATTACTTTGATAATGTCGGTAATACAATATTATCATAAGATAACTTAACAAAAGGGATGAAATACATTTTTAGAGAGAGTTAATAAAAAATAAGAGGTGGATAGGAAAAGACAAACGGAGTAAATTAAATGTTACAATATTTATGCACAAAGGATTACATATAACACTTTTCAGAGACCCTCCATGTTCCAAGTTTTAAGGAAGATTTTTTCCTCTGGATCTTGGTCATAGCTTGATAGTTGGTCATCTAATAATGAAGTGGGGAGCAAGTCTTTTACAGGCAAAACCCTATGAGGTACTTCTTTATCTTGAAGATTAAAATTCTCAATGTTGAAGGTCACCGAAGGGCGTGGTTGAGCTTGTCTGAGATAACATGATTTTGTTATTTGTTGATTTTCACAGACCACTCCAACCCCAATAGGAGTTTGAAATTTCATCTTAAGATGAGGTACCGAGGTGACAACACCGAAGATTGATTGGAGGAGTCTTCCAAAGATAGCGTTGTATGCTGAATTTAACTTGATCACTATGAATTGAATTGAGTGAGTGACTTGTTGAGGAAGTTCTCCAAGAACAACAGGAAGGGTGATTATCCCCTCCACTCATACAGAGCGATTATCAAACTCATATAAACGGTCCTACATCGGGTTGAAGTTTTTCTTTAACTAGGCTCATGCTAAGAAAGGTGGAGTAAAGTAAAACATCAACGAAACTCCCATTATCAATCAAAATTCTGTTAACAATATAACATGGGTCACCAATCCCCGCATTGATGACAAGGATCTTGATGCTGAACTTGGACTCCTTCCAAGTCTGAGTCATTAAAAGTGATGGGATGATTAATACAAGATTTTTTAACTCCGACTCTTCAAAGGTGGTGATGAAGAATTTATCAGATAGTAGTGGCTCACTTGCAATCGTTTCAATTTCTCCAACTATTTAGCGGCTATTGTGTTGTTTCTGTGATGATTGTCCCTGTTTCCCCCCAGTTGGAGCTATGTTTGCTTGAGTTGGTTGGTTTTGCACAAATTGATGTAGATATCCCTGTTGAATGAGTCTCACAATCTCTTCTTTAAGTTGTTTACACGCCTCTGTAATATGTCCACGACTTCGATGGAAGTGATAATATTGCTCCCGATTTCCCGAATTTTATTTCAGTGGATGTGGCCACTTGATGGTCTCTTCATCTCAAATGGACAACAAGACGATAACATGTGATGTGTTCAGTGGCGTGTATTTCAGTCATGATTCGCGTCATTAATGTGGGGGCCGTGGAGGGAGATCATGACTGTCTTGTTGCTTCTTCTGATGGGATTGTTGATCTATGTTTCCTAGAGCACTCTTATATTTTCCTGTAGATTGCTCAAATTATTTTCAATGGGCGTTAATATCCTCATCAACAGAAATTTGCGCTTCCACACGGTGAACCAAGTCGGCATATGAGTGGATCGTATCTCGCATTAGTGACGAGTAGAAAGGCCCAGGATGGAGCCCTCCAAGAAAACTCCTCGCATCCGTAGATCTACCCGTGTGTATTTACGAAGCTCGGAGAGAATCTCTGGAAGTATTCTTTAAGTGATTCACCCTCAAATTGACGAATACCGGAGAGATAGAAGGAATATTTAATGATCCTCTAGTTTGCAATGAACTGTTCTACAAAAATTTTGGCGAGTTCATCAAAGGTACGGATGAATCCTCGGAGAGCCAAGTGCTAGCCTCAAGGGTAATCTGAAAGACCACAAGCGTAAGGTGTCAAGAGCTCGCTGATATGCATGATGGTCCCTATAATGGTCGATGTGTTCATAGGGTCAATTGCCCCATCATAAGAGTCAATGCTCAGAAGCTTGAACCCTATGAGAATGGGATATTAAAGAATAGCTTCAACTAAAGGTGAAGACTCCTGAGTCTAGAGGGGAAGATGATTTTGTCTTGTGAAATTCATCTTGCATTAAGCATTGTAATTCAGAATATAACGCTATCAGAGCCACTGTGCCAACAATCAAGAACTAGCAATGGATTGGATTAATGACGACGCGCACGCCAAAGGTCACGAGAAAGAGATCACCATTCCGGGAAGTGAGGAACTTCGTCAGAGATTACATTTTGACCTCCACCCAACCATCAATCTTGGGGAGATGTGTCATGGCAAGGGTTGCCGATTCCATAAAAGTCGATCATCTCATTTGAGATTCTTCCATTCTACGACATCATCTTCTAAAGAGATTCCATTTATTTTTCAACATAGTGGTCACGCCTATCGTGGGAGGCGTAAGCTTGACGCCCTGGTTCAAGAATTGGTTTCAGAGTGATGGAGTCGAGCAGAGGCTTCATTATTACGTAGTATCATGCCAATCCATGACACTATTCACAAAAATCAGGATTTGGGTTCTGCTCACGACGGTGCCAAATCGTGCTAAAAACCGCTATGGTTGAGTAAAAGCTTTAGCTTTATCAGAGTCCAAATATTAGACGACGAGAATTAATAAGAAAACCTGATTTTACATGAAAAGACCCCATAAAGAGGGAGAAAAAATCACAAGGCCTAGCCCAGTAAAAATTTTCCACTATGTATCCGTTTACAAGACAAAATCTTCCCGATCCAGATTACAAAATCAGAGAGACGACAATAATCGCAATCAGCACAACATATAACCACGCTCAGTCAAATAAATAGGATGGGAATAAGTGGGTTGTGATGGGACCGACGATAGGTAATGGTGAAGGACCGACGCAGGGTCGGCGATGATGACGACGATGACGACACGGCCGCGAGAGTGGTCTACGGTGATGACCAAGGATCGACGATGGCAAGGATCGGTACCGGCCGCCGCAGTGGTTGGCAAACCAACGGGTGGCTCTACGACCGCCGAAAGTGGTGGCACGATTGTACTTAGAGGATTTTCAAGCTTTAAAACTCTCTCCTCTCTCTTGCTTGGCCTCCCCTCATGTGAAGAATGAGAGCTATAGATCGGAGAAGACGCTCAGAAATACATGCAAACCCATACCACTCCACTCCATCTGACGCTCAAAATGATTCATTTGATCATTTGATGTATTTTATGTATTTGAATGCTCAAATGAAGTCGAATTATGAGATCTTATTAGATCCTGCCGAGACTCATTTGATTATAAACACTCCATATTTTAAGAGCTATTTAGGGATTTAATTGATATCCCAAATTTTTCAATGATATTTTAAGTGCTTGATCTCCACCGCCAACTTAGATAAACTTGTTTTGACATCAAGATTCAGACTGAATGGTATTTTAAGTACCATATCAATTTTTAAGGTCTTATCTCTATGCAACAACTTTGATATTATCAAGTGATGCATCTTCACCATCATCTTTACAAATTCAATAAGAAGTTGGTTCAATAAATCATGCTTATCGAGTATTGATTTATTTAAAGAGTTGTTTTACATATTCCTAATTTATTTTTTACCATAAGAAGCCTTTAAAGACCCTTTAGCCTCTCTTTTCATTATTATATATATATATATATATATATATATATATATATATATATATATATATATATATATATATATATATATATATATATATATATATATATATATATATATATATATATATATCATATCTTAACAAATTACAAATTATAGCATAAACTTTTATAAGACTTCTTTTAAATTTATTAGTCTTTGGCCAAGATCTTCTTTTTAGGGTTACTCGCAAGGAACTTTTAATTATTAGTAGCTAAAGTTCTAAAGCTCTCCTACTAATATAAGGTTCTATTTAGAGATTGATGACTTAACTGAAAAACCCATATAGTGATGGAGCAATTATATGAAGGCATTCCCAACAAGAGCTTGGTAGATGAAAATATATTCTCTATTGATTTCCTTGAAACATCCATTAACATGTTATTTTAATGGCCAGAGATTCTTGGTGGATTAATAGTTTTAAAGGTTAATGCTAGAAGAACATCTATGTGATGAAATTATTGAGAATTTTGGAATATGAGCTTATATATGAATTTAATTATATGTGTTATCTTATTTTTTAAGCCTATTAATTTTGTGATGAAATAAAGATTAATTAATTTTGGCCAGACATCTTATTAATTTTGTATGGAATATATTATTTTATTTTATTTTATTTAATTGGAGTGGATTGAGTAGATTGAAATTTATTAATTAAAAAGAACATGAGACACCCACTTTTAACGTGGAAAACCCCAAAAGAGGGAAAACCACGCCCAAAAAGATTCCACTATGTATCCTTTCGCACAAAATCTTCCCATGATTACGATTCAGGACAACAATAACGTACAATAGTTTACGTTGGAGATGGTAGCTAAATGCTGGGTAATAATTAACGATGATGGCGGGTGATCTGTTCTGGATCTTCAAGCTTTAGAGCTTTCTCTTCCTCCTCACTTCACTTTTCCTCTTCTTCCTCGACCTGACTCCTCTTCCTTCTTCCTTGCCTTCCCTTGCTTCCTCCTTCCTTCCTTTCTTTTCTTTCTTTGTCTCTTGTCTTCACTTTCTTCACGCTTCACTTCACTTCTTATTTTAGCCCTCCATGAGGAGGAGTGAGGCCTATTTATAGATGGAGATGGTATTCTAGTAAATTCATGTAAGGCCCATACCACTCGATCGACGACCCAGACTGATCATTTGATGATTTTGAGCATTTGATGCCCAAATGAAGTCGGAGATCGGCTCATTAGATCCTGGCCGAGACGCTTCGATGACTATAAACACTATATTTATATTTGAGAGTCGCTTTGGGATTTAATTGATGTCCCAAGATTCTAATGATATTTTAAGCTGATCTCGACGGCTTTGAATTCAAAATCATATAGACATCAAGATTTGTGTTGAATGGTATTTTGAGAGCCATATCATTAATGATGGACTGAAATAAAATAAAATACACTCAAGTATAAATAGGGTCATGATCCCAATTCTAAAGGGTGAAGTTCTCATTTTACCGCTATGCGTAAAACCCAGGTAGAGTAAAAGTTTTTAGTTTAGTTAGAAATCCAAAGATACGTGTATTTAAAGAGGAACAATAAAACTCCGTAAGTTTTACGTGAAAATTCTCAAAAGAGGGAAAAATCACACCCCAAGAAAAAAAATCTTCCACCATGTATCCGCTTCGTGAGTACAAGATCTTCCCGACATCGGATTACGTAATGTATATGAGAAAGGAACAACAAATATGATAACGACAGTTATAATAGTTGCTAGTAGCCATGATGGTGAGGCGAGCAATCACCGCAGAAATGCGAAGCAATTACGGCGAACGCAGGGAACAATTACTAAAACGGCGGAACAATCACTAGAACGCAGGAACAATCCGTGGTCATGATGGAGAGATAGAGATCAATTAGCTATGACCAAACGGCCGATGGCCTACACGGCGGTTGACCACGAGTGGTGGCACGAACAGTGCTTGGAGGATCTTTAGAGCTTTCCTCTCTCCTTGCTCACTCCCTCATACGATGGAATGAGGGCTATTTCAGATCGGGAGTACGCCTCAGAAATACATGCAAAACCCATACCACTCACTTCATCTGACGGCACACAATGATCCCTTTAATCATTTGATGTATTTTAAATATTTGAATGCTCAATGAATTGTAAAGATCTGGCTTGTTGGAACCGCCAGACGCCGATTTGACTATAAACACTCCATATTTGAGAGCTTTTAGAAATTTAACCGATGTCTCAAAGTTTCCAATGATATTTTAAGTGCTTGATGTCACCGCCACTGACAATTGCTTTCTGATCAAGATTCGTGCTTCGACTAGAGGAATTTTCAAGATCATATCATTACTCATATCCCATTTTGAGTGAAAAGAAAGTTCTCTCTCTCTCTCTCTCCAGAACACCCCTTTACAAGTGAAAGATCAAAATCTCACATGAGCTCTTTCATGGATTCAAGTACGCTTCCGATTAAATCTTCACGATGGTGATCTAAAGATAAATTTATTTTATCTTTATATATTTCCAACAAGGTATCGTAGCGTTATCATGTCAATCATCGAGAAATAATTTTTCATCTTCATCTTTGTATTGATTATTTGAAAAGTTTAGATCAAAATACATGATTCAAAATTTTTGAAATAATTTGATCATTTACATGGAGATATCCTTTAGAGAATTATTAATTTTAAGTTAATATAGTTAAATTTGCTTTATATTTTGATCATAATTTTAATTTTTATATGATCGATATATCTATTCTTGTCATTGTGATCTTAATATAAAAATAAAATAAAAAAAGAAATATAAAATGTTTTTCTGTCCACCGTTTATAAACGATATTTCAGATTTTAAGAGTGAAAGTTTACGCCTTAGCCTTGTTGTCAAAGTCCACACGTAATTAAAGAAAGAACAAGAGACACTCCAATTTTAACGTGGAAAACCTCAAAAGAGGGAAAACCACGGGGGGCCCAAGAAAAGCTTCACTATGTATAGTACAAAATCTTCGTGATAACGGATTACGAAGCGCATGAGAGAAATAATGAACAACGAGAACAAATTGTAATCATGCGAGATGGAACTCTGAATACAAGACAATGATGACAAGAAATGCGGCACATTGGTTGGAGTGCACTAAGTGATCTTGCTGGAGGATCTTTAAGCGAGCTCTCTTCCTCCTCACTGCTTTTCCTCTTCTTCCTCGCCGGACTCTTCCTTTTCTTCCTGCTTGACTCTTCCTCTCTTCCTTGTTCGCTCTTCTTCTTCTTCTTTTGGACTCTTCCTCTTCTTCCTTGCTCAGATTGATTGAAGGATCGGCCATTTGGTGGCCGTAATCCGAGCGATGGCTCCTTTCTTCACTTGTTTCGCCTCCTCTTCTTCACTTGGCTTCCCTTCATGTGGAATGAAGGCCATTTATAGATGGGAGGAGATTCTTAAATTCATGTAAAGTTCGCACCTCTCTCGATCGACGGCTCGGGATGATTCCTTCGATCATTTGATATTTTTGAGCATTTGGATGCCCAAATGACGCCAATTATGAGATCCTGGCCGTAGATCCCGTCGAGACCATTCTAATTATAAACACTCCATATTCGAGAAAGCTTGAGATTTAATTGACGCCCCAAAGATTCCAACGATATTTCAAGCTGATCTCGACGGTTAATTCAAAATCATATCGCTACAAAGATTTGGTATTTTAAGATTATGTATATATATATATATATATATATATATATATATATATATATATATATATATATATATATATATATGAAACGTTTTTCTGTTACAGCCATATTTATATAAATATATATAAGTTAGTATAAATGTTATAATTATTCCATTTAATTTTGTTTCATCCGTTTCGCCTTAGGGGTATATATATAAAAATATATAAGTTAGTATAAATGTTATAATTATTTCATTTAATTGGTTTTCATATACCGGAATATGAAACAGAATATTTCTAATGTAATTTAGCGGAATATAGCGGAATATCAGATATTTCGCCTTACTGCTTTCCAGTTTATTTATTATATTTATTTATTTTTAATATTTTATACTATAATTTATATATGAAATTATTTGCTGTCTATGAGAATTTTATTTCGATAGACGCCAGATCGTCAGCCCAAAAATTATCCAACACACAAAGGGATATGAACACGGTTATAATGAAAACCCGCATGAAACCACTACGCCTACCAGAACTTTCACCATGTGTTCAAAGATATATGTCCTCGCTTCGTCTGGAGAAGATGCAGGCGGAAATATATTTATATCTATCAACTCCAACCAAGTTTCCAAAAGCGGGAACGGATCTTCTGGGAGAACCTCGATCTTCAGAAAAGAGAACCTGCCTTTCTCCCTCCTGTTATCTCCTGCCCCTCCATCTTCGCACTTCCCGCACTGCACAGACTCGCTATAGGTGATCTCGGCTTCTGGTGAGTTTCTGTCTTCCAATGGATTTCTTTCGAGAGGCTATTTATAGATTTTGGGAGTGGTAGTTTCAGAATTGAAACTCCAACCACTCCCATCGGACGGCATCTGATCCGACGGACCTGTATTTTGATGATCCTGCCTTAATGATGTCTAATGATCTTGATTCGTGGATTCGCCTTGACGACCGCCGACCGACTATAAATATGTCGCTTTGGTGACCATTTACAATCGATCCATTTTCATGCCCCGATACTGATCCGTATTCGAGCTCTGATCGACTATGTTGATGTTGATGTTTTATCATCACTGACATCAGAAAATCGGTGATTGGGATCAAGCATTTCAAAATGCCAGATTCGCGTTTGATCGATTAATTTTCTGGTGACGAGTTTCTATTTTGGGTGACATTATCTCGCCATCCAAAATATATATGTCAAATACTGAAAATAGCAAATTCTTCAATGAAATTGAGAGTCCATCAATCCGATTTTGAGAGAACAAATCTTCATGGAGTACAAGATTATAACCGAAGTCGTTGTAGGCGAATGCGATGTATGGGGTGGATGCGAGGAGGATCCATCGTGCAACAGAGATACGCTGGCG
This sequence comes from Cymbidium sinense, assembly GCA_021442155.1. Taxonomy (NCBI): domain Eukaryota; kingdom Viridiplantae; phylum Streptophyta; class Magnoliopsida; order Asparagales; family Orchidaceae; genus Cymbidium; species Cymbidium sinense. The sequence continues at coordinate 370,312 of CM038232.1, forward strand.
GCATGTATACAATGGGCGGCGGCGCTCGCACAGACATAGCGGGCTGGGCGGGCGCATACGCTCACGGGCATCACGGGTGGTGGGGCTGATTCGGGCCTGGCATGGTCGCTGAATGGCTGGACCCTGGTCGGCTGAGTCTCATGGCGGCCGCGACGGTCACGGCGGGTCGGGTCGGAGGCGGTTATGCACAGCCAAAGGGTTCGGCTGGCTGCCACCGAAACCGGCTGGCTTCGCGATCTGCTAGCTGGCTTCAGGGCGCGCATGGATACATGGCATGGCATACCCACGTCCGAATGATCTGCTTTGCTGAGCTGCCAGCTTGACGCTTTTGCCCCTAAGTGGTCTATAAAACCCCTGGCTAAGTGGAGAAGGCACACCTTTCTCATCTCTCTTCTCCTCTGAGTGCATACCTCCGGGAGTTTTGATCCACCTTTACTGAAGCAGAGATGCCTCTCGTGGAGTTTGGGCACTCTTCGATCAACCTCTTCCTCCTCATCTCCACCAAGTCGAGTGCATACCTCCCGTGGAGTTTTTCTTGATCAACCTCTACCACCTCATCTCCACCAAGAGTGCATGCCTCCCCCCCGGTGGGAGTTTGGGCACTCTTCTTGGAATAATTTCATCTCGACGCATGAAGCCTTAGATGAGAATCTTGAAAGAGACACGTCCACCCTAGAATCTGAGGCACAGAGAACCTTCTAAAATGGGAGGACCAAGATGGGAGTCGATCACGGAGACACATTGATCGCTCTAAAAAATATTATTTTCAATGATTTGGTTCTGCGTCCAATCCGATGAGCCCAATCTCCGGGTATTTCACCACTTACGATGAGTTTGCGGATTGCTTTCCCCATCCCAGATGTCGGATGCGAGCAAGATATTTTGAATGGATGATTATGGACTTATAGTCTTTTCGGGACGCCGACCTTGACTATCGACACTCGCATCTGATGCAAGTTTACTCATGATGCACAGATCACCGCAGAGTCGCCACTTGACCTCCTGGACGGGATTCTCCCAAGAATCAAGCGATTCTTTTGTGAAGAATGACGGTCTTCGCGAAATGGGGAAAGCCGAGATTTACCCATTATGTTGGTGATGAAGATATCATGGACAAAAATTCCGTAATATTGAAGATCTTCGATTTGAGATTCGAGGACAATCTGTTCGGGCTTTCTATTCATCCCTGCCATATGCAAGCGTGAAAAGCCCAACAAAGAGGTTTCCTGATCTCCCAAGCGCCCTCGGCTTCTTCCCAGACCCGCCTCCAATGAGAAGAGGAAAAGGAGCAAGAGGTGATGGTGATATCGACACCAAAAAAGAGTGCCCTTCGAGTAGTCGCCCCTAAGGATCTTCATTCCCAGGACGGTTGAATCATTCCCGCAGTCACAAGAGATGTCAAGAACGAATAATCCTTCTTGCTCATCATCTTTTATTTCCCATTTCCGTGTTTAACGTAATTTTTCTTATTTCGATATCGAAGAAGCAAGAACTTGACTTCAAAATGAACATCAGTCAATGACCTGAATTCGAGTTCGTGAAGGTCAAGTTTCTCCATGGTGAATATAAGAAGCTATGTGGAGAAAGTAAAAGAGATGTCCGTTTGGAGAATCAACTTGATGAGGCAGAAGTTGGCCGTTTACTTCTTTCTTTTCGCCGAAGTTGAGGACCTGGATGAATTAGTGGAGGCTGAACGAGGTTGGTTGTTCAAAGGATCTCAAGATCTTTTCTCGAGAAGGTTTCGTCTGAGGCAAAGAACCGAGAGTTACGCCCGCTTTGAGAAAGAGGTCGCCTTTATCTCGCGGGATCACGTGCCGGAGGACTTCAAGAACTCGACATCTTCAAGAGTATCATACAGATCACGAGGCCGAGACCACGTATGATGTGAGGTGAAGGCTTTGAGGGCAGCAGGTTGATGAAGGCTTCATCCGAGGTTTCAAGGGGACACGCTGCATATCGCAAGCAGAGTGTGAGGTCCTTTCTCCTAGCTTCCGACCCTTCTACGACGAGGATGACTCGATAGTTCTTCATCATCTACCGATGACCATCAGAACAGTAGTTCCTTTATGTTGCACTGCTTAGTGAGATATTATTTCTATGATTGATTTCAGTATGTTCTCATGAAGTATTAATAATCCACAAAATTGTGAATATTTCCTGAGTGTGTCAAAGCATCATGATAAAGATTCGCGTAGAAGAGATCATCTGAATCCCTTTGTGTAATTCGATCTATTCTAAGATCATTACCGATGCTACTGATGACAAACGACTAATATATTTAGAGGTTCTCCGAATCTCGATCTATCCTGTGTATCTGAGCCGCTCGATATTAACGTTATGGAGAAAGTTGAGCGCCCATGAGGATTGCCAACCTATCCAATTATCGAGAATTTAGCGTTAACTCAGATGAAGATTCCGAATCTGGGATTTTTTATCCGAGGTTGTTTGTCGAACATGACGTTAACCTCATGGAAGAGGTCGTGGGTCCAAGGACCGACCTATCCCAGTTGTAGAGCGACTGATGTTAACCGCTATGGAGAAAGTGTGATATGGGATTGCCAACTTATCCAAGGTTGTTTATCGAGGCTATGATAACTGATGAAGATCTCAATTGAATCCTAGGATTTTGACATCTGAGCGGGTCGATGATTACCAGAAGAGGTATGGAAGTCCATCTAACGACTATCGTTGTGATTGAGCAATGTTAACAAGTGGAGAAGAAGAGGATTGCCAACTTATCCAACGGTTTTATCGATATGTTAACGCAGAAGATCTAATCTGATTTGACCCATCTGCGTATCTAACTCGATGATTAAGAGAAAGTTGTAGAGCCTATAGGATTTGCCAACTTATCCGTTGTTTATCGAAGGCTACGATGTTAACTCAGAAAAGATCAATGGGATCGATCTACCTCGAATGAGATACAACAATATGCATCTCGAGTCGTGTTTTAAAATGCAAGCATAAGCACAATAAGTATGAGAACTTTAACATGATAAAACATAAATCCAAACAACTTGATGCCAAGGTTGGACAATAAGTATGACAAATGAGTATCGATAAATGTTTAATTCGATAACAACAATTGCAATAAAATGATATATTTTCGTGATTAACTAGAATAAAAGTCGATAGCCACCGGTAAGATTTCTCGAGGTTTGTAGCATTCCGTGTACGCGGAGAGTCTTCCCATACTATCCTTAAGCTTGAACGTCGCTTGATTTTAGACACCACCACATACCGCCTTCCCAAACCGGTGAGAATTTGTTCGGGCCTTTTCCCGCCGAGTCGAGACTTCGACGAGGTCCCCAACAGATATTGGTCGGGCTTTACCCTTCTGCTGAAACCCTCGAGCAATCCTTTGAAGCCATTCTGAGTGAGACATGTCGCGGTCTCTTGCAGAGATCCGGAATTGAAAGCTTATCGTCGCCGCATTAAAGTTATGGGTTCTGTGGCTGACATGTCGACGAATACGCCCAAACACGATTGTACAACGCTTTCTCCAAGAGGGTCCTCGATGATGCGGTAAGCCCAAAGAACATTGATCTTCGCCCATTGCCTCTGGTTCGCCGTGTCTTTAGCCCTTTTAAGATTGTCCTATTGGTGACTTTGCCATTTGCCTGGATGGGATACAGGTGGATTAACCGATATGCGCCCCGCGAAAGATGTGAATGTCTTTCCCGTGAACGGCCCCATTATCGGTGATGATTTTGCTGAATGCCAAACGACAAATAATATTTTTCCGCACAAATTGTTGGCATTTGTTTCGATTTTGGCCCCGGTCAGCCTTCCACCCACTTCGTGGAAGTAATCAACGCCAAGATTATGAATTTTCGCTGCTGGCAATGGGAAAGGGTCCCATTATATCGATCCCCATCGAGCAAAAGGGCCACTGCCTGATTGTGAGTTCTACGATGGTGAATGAGTGAGATTGAATGTAACGACACTTGTTACACTTTACAAACTAATGCGCCTTCTTCATTGTAGGCCAAGAAAACCTTGCCTCATGATTTTGAGGGCGGGCTTTTCCTCCCAAATGTTCACCACAAAATTCTAATGAACCTCGCACAAGCTCCCTGAAGGTGACACTTAGGCCCCAAGAAGGACCGCCAGGTTCGCCACCCATTATGGTGAAGTTCGCTCTACGCCTGAGACGGATGACGGTGGTTGGCAAGGCCCCGCTTGAAGAAAGGACATGATCGTCAATCCATGAAGATTCTTTTGGGTCCTCCAGATTGTATCACCCAAGGGCCTTGAATACCGGGAAAGTGGATGTCCTCTATGTATTTTCAAAAGATCTCCTCGCGTTGTGGCTAACTTGAGAGGGCATCCGCCGCGGTTTCGCCTCCCCTTAGAATATGAGTTATCTGATGGGTCTCGACCCTGCAAGAAGTGACTTTGCCAAAAGACGCATCAGCAAGTCACGGATGATGTATCGAAGTCTCCTTCAACCAGAGGCCACAAGCCGTGAGTCTGTAGATGGCTAAGTTCGACCTCACCAATGAAGCCTTAGTCCTCGCTACGAGGCCTCAGACTCGACATTATTGGTGGTCGGAACTTTAGTCGGTCTGCACTCTAAAGTTATTTTACTGGGAGATAAGAAAATTCCTCGCCTCCCCGACCTGTACAAGCTCCATCAACATACAATGTCCATTGATTTGTCATGGAGTGATGAATGATCCTGCTCGTGTGGGATGGGATGGTACATTCTACAAGTCACAGCACTTTATGTGACTTAAGAAAATGGAAGAAAATGGATGTCTCCACCATCAACCTTCCGCATACATCGCTTGCATAGTTCTTAATGGAAGATGAGTGTGGGATGATGTGGGCCAAGTACGGTCGCAATTTTGTAATGCACTGCCAACGCCGTTTATCCGCTAGTGGATAGCCCTTCAGACGAAAGAATTTTGTCGACATAATAAATGGGTCGCTAATGAATTCTCCTCGCCAGACGACAAGACGAGAGAAGAAACAAAGATAGATGTACGCCTTCTCCTGATAGCTTGATAGAGGGGGAAGCAAATAGACTCGTTGCTCAAAAGCTACCGACATTCGCCCGTCCACCGGAATCCATTTCCCTGCACCCCTTAAGATTTTGAAGAATACTTATCTCCCGAAGGGCCAAGAATCGTGATAAAGTCGCAATCCTTCCAAACGTTGGACTTCCTTGATCGTTTGAGGTGACATGTCCTCGAGTGCTTTTATCTTCTGGGTTGGCCTCTATCCCGCCGAGTGACCATGAAGCCTAGGAATTTCGAGGAAACTCCAAAAATGCACTTGCTCGAGCCGCATCTCAGTAGTGTCAAGAATGTCAAAGCATCGTGTGCATCGTAAATATGTCGATATTTCCAAGCTCTTCACCAAAGATATCATCAACATACACCTCCATATTGTGCCCTATAAGATCCTTGAAGATCTTATTCAAGCGCTGATATGTTGCTCCAAAGATTTTAGTCCGAATGGCATGACCCGACAACAAAGATCCCCTTATCTCGCTTGGAAGGATGTTGCTTCCTCATCTGCTTTGTTCATCCCGATTTGATTGTATGTAATAGCATCCATGAAGCTCAAAGATCGATGTCCTCGATGTCGCATCAACTAGTTGGTCGATAATGAGGAAGGGGAAGCTATCTTTTGGGCATGCACGACAAGGTCGTGCGACATTCTCCAGAACTGCTGCTTCGACTAACACTACGTTAGCCAACCGTGGGTAGTAGACTTCGAATGAATTTGACTTCCGTAAGTTTGGTGATTTCTTATTTCTATGACGCAATCGCTCGGGGAAGGTTCTTCAGACACCAGACAGTAGAGTCAACTTGAGGGAGTGCGAATGACTGTCAATGCCCGTTATCGAGCGCCGTGCAAAGATATCTTGATTTTACGCTAAAAATCTACGATTCGATTAAAGAAATCCCACCTTCACCTTTCATGGATCAACTTCGAGATAGGAAGACAAATTACATCTTCAACCGGAGAAGTCTTTCGCATCCTCATCTCGTAGTAAGTTCTCGATGTTGAGGGTTACCGACGAAATGGTTTGCTTGATATAAGACGCCATTCTGCTGATTCCCACTTACCACCACCGGATGCCGAATTTCATTTGAGAGGTGATGTGATCGATGATCGGAGAGGTCTCCCAAATATTGCATTGTATCAGACTCGACTTGACTACAATAAATTGTATCAAGTGGGTTATGTCGGGAAATTCCCAAGAGTTACGGAAGACCGATTGTCCCTTCCACTAATACCGGCCGACATCAAATCCATACAAGGACCGCCGCTGGTTGAAGCTTTCTTTCTATACCCATGCTGAAAGTGGAGTAAAAAAGAACATCAACCGAACTCCCATCGTATCAATATCCTTAATATTGAAGCATGGATCACCACCCCGACCGATGACAAGGGATCTTGATGTGCCCCTCTAGATCTAAATCATCAAAGGTGATAGAATGGTCAACCCGAGACTTCTTCGCTCGCTCTGAAGAATGAATATTTGGCTGATAACACCGCCCTCCCAATTGTTTTATCTCTCGACCGCCATGCCTTCCGAGTCGGTTGCCCCAAAGATTTGGTCTTTGCCGGGTTTTGTATAAACGCCTAGATACTCGACGATTAGTCTTTCAATCTCCTCCTTCTGGTGGCACTCTTCTCAGGTGTGCTGCGGTGAAAGTGGCGTAATTCTCTCGATTTCCACCTGTGCTTTAAAGCCGCCACTTGACGCCATCCTCTTCCCTCAATAGATGTTCATGATGACGGTTGAGCCGTGATATTTTCCTCTGAGTCATCCGAGGTCACAGGTTTTGGGGAGGTTGTTGAGATCATCTTGGGAACCTGTCTGCATGGTTCAAACTTGTCGATGAGCACGATACTGGCACCGGAGATTTGTGCCTCTATTCGATGGACCAGTTAGCAGGAATGGACCGCCTCCATTATTAATGATGAATAAGTATCCCGCCGAGTCCTCGAGAAGCACGCCTCAAAAGTTCTCGATCTACTCCCGACTGTCGCTCGAGGAGAACCTTCGAAGTATTCTTGAGGGACTCTCCATCGCTGATTCGAGAGATGTGATGAATCCTGATGATTCTCTTGCCAGTGAACTGCTCTAAAAAATCGGGCGAAGCTCTCCAAATGATCTGACGGACCCAAAGGCTGAATACCCGGCCACAAAGACAGAATCATTTGACGCCGAATGTGCATGATCGCTCGAAAGTGATCGATATGCTCGACGGACGGTTGTGCCATCGTAAGGGTCCATGCCGGAAGCTTGAATCTCGATCATTGCGAGATGATCTGGGGACGAAGTTTTGAAGAGGCGGCGGAGAATGGATCATTCGCATTGTTTTGCCGAACTCTTCCCGCACCGCCGAAGTTCATCGCGATAAGGTGACGTGGAGTTTCACCGATACGCAGGCCGAGCCATTCGCGGGTGAGTAGAACCGGCGATCCGTAAGTTCAAAGATCCGGATGTGGTGCCGCGGGTTCTCTACTTGCTGATCCCATTCCTGCAATCATTCTCGTGAAGAAAATCTGATTATGCCGAGGGCCGCGAACCCGTGGCTCTTCCAGCGTTGGAACGCTTTGCCTTCTCGCAGAGTCAAGAATTTCGCTCGGGAATCCTCCATCCTTGAACGCGATTTTCCAAAGAGGGCCCAATGACCCTCACCGGGACGTAAGTCTGCTATGTAGAGAAGTGGAGACTTGGCCCTGATCCCCGAGAATGAGGAGCGCTGAGAAAACCCCGCTTACCAACCATATGGAGATATAGCAATGGGGAACTGTTCCCAGAGACGGCCAAACTGCGAGAGAATTTTATTCCTAGATGCGAGATCTTCGCCGTACTCAAAAATTATCCAACACACAAGTGGATATGAACACAGGGGTTAATGGAAAACCCGGGGAAAACCATGGGGCCTTGCCTCAGAACTTTCACTATGTGTTCAAAGATACCGCTTCTCGTTCGAGAAGGTGGTACAAACAATATTCCGAAATTATCTACCAACTCCAACCCAAGGAGAAGTTTCCCAAAAGCAGAACCGATCTTCTGAGCAACCTCTGATCTTCGTGAGAAAAGAGAACCTGGTCTTTTCTAGCGATCTCCTGGGCGAAGCTCCCGACCGTACTTGGTGCATGGGAAGATGGCGAAGGTCGACCGGTGGTTCTCGAGCTCGGTCTTCAATCGATTCCCCCCTCTAAGGTGAGAATGAAGCTCATTTATAGATTTTGGGAGTGGCGTGCCTTGTAAATTGCGGAAAACTCCAACCACTCCCATCGGACGGCCAAAGGATCCCTCGATCGACGGTGTATTTTTGATGATCCTGTGCCTTAATGATGTCTTAATTAAGCGATCTTAGATGGTTGGACTGGCCTTTCGACGAGTCAACTGACTATAAATATGTCGCTTTGGTGACCATTTTAATCACATCCATTTTCATGTCCCGATAGCTGATCCGAATCGATTCGAAGCTCTGGACGCACTACATGCTTGATGCTATGTTCGCTCTCATCGAGATGGTCGGGCTTGATCAGAGTTTCACAAATCGGTGATTAGATCGCATTTCAAAAATGCCTCAGATTCGCTTGACATTAATTTTCTCGATGTATCATTTGCTATAACATTATTTATAACTTTTCATATTCACTTCAGATTTTAAATCCATCTTTATTAATCTGAAATATTTTATATTTAATTGCTTTGTGTAATTAATTCCAAAGGGAATATTTTTAAATAAATATAATAATTATACTTACTGTTTAATATTTCTAAAGGTTTTCTATTTCAAAAATTTTTTTATAATTGATATGGCTCTCAAAATATGACTAGTCAAAGCACAAATCTTGATGTCGAAACCGATATGATTTTGAGTCAAAACCGATCGAGATCAAGCACTTAAAATATTATTGGAATCTTTGGGACATCAATTAAATTCAAAACAACTCTCAAATATGGAGTGTTTATAATAAAATCGAAGCGTCTCAGCGGCCCGCAGATCTATGCCTAGATCTCATAATTCGACTTCATTTGGGCATCAAATGCTTAAAATACATCAAATGATCAAAGGAATCATCACTGTCCGTCGAGAGAGGTAGTGCGAGAACTTTATTTAAGAATGCCCCTCCTCCCATCATAAATAGGCCTTCATTCCTCACATGAGGAGGATCAAGCAAGTGAAGTGAAGTGAAGAGATCCAAGGAAAAGGAAGAGCGAGGAAGAAGAGGAAAGTCAAACGGAAGAGGAAGAGTCAAACAAGGAAGGAAAGAGTCAAACAAGGAAGAAGAGGAAGAGTCAAGCAAGTAAGAAGAGGAAGAGTCAAACAAGGAAGAAAAGGAAGAGTCAAGCAAGTGAAAAGAAAAGAGTCCAAAAGAAGGAAGAGTTTGAGGAAGAACAGGAAAAGCAGTGAGGAGGAAGAGAGAGCTGAAGCAGATCCTCAAAGCAAGATCGCTAAACAAGATCGCACTCAGCTCGGCTGACCATCACCACCTACCGTCGTCCTAATTCTCATTCTCACCGAAGTTACCGCATCTCCACCATCGTAACAATTACAACCGATCATTGTTACGGTTATTCATTCTCTCTATGCGGTTCGTAATCCCGTTATCGAAGATTTGTACTATGAACGGATACATAGTAGAAGCTTTTTTTTGCAGCCAGTGATTTTCCCCTCTTTTTAGGTTTTCCGTTAAAATTAAGGTGTCTCTTGTTGTCTTTAATTACACGTGTGTCTTTGGACTTCCTGAAGGCTAAGCGTGACTTTTCACTCTCTATGGGTTTTCTAAACAATAATAATATTAAATATTTATGTATAAATATTTATGTTTTAAATTTTATGAATAATTATTGTTTTGATATTCAGTAAATAATTTATAATTTACTAATATATAATAGATTGAATTTTTATTATGAAATCGAGAATGCTCGTTTTTTTATTAATTATGATATTATACATTTTTTTCTTTTCGTCAAATATATATAGTATCTAACATATATTTATTATTTTGACTTTAACAATTAGCTAAAATAATATAAATATGTTTGATGTTGTAACTTTAACAGTTAGCTAAAATTTATATTATTATAATTTTAATTATTTCAAGTTCATATTAATTAAAGTAATTGCTAGAATAATATAGTTGATATTTATTATTTCAAAATTAATTTAAATTGAAATATTATATCACCAAAGTTACCTATATTATATCAATTTATTTAATTTTGAAATATATGAATATTACATATATATTATATTTAAATTTATGCGAAAAATAATCGGCCCAAAGGAAGATTATTTTTTTGCCAGATTTTGTGCAATAATAAATATGTGATAAATTTATATTAATCATGCATACAATATATTGATCCAAAGATAGACATATTATTGGAAAAATTTATTATCAATATTTGTTGACTGTAATTTTAAGATTACTATTTACAAATTATTATTTATGTCCAAAGACTAAATTACAATGTTGTGTTAAGAATCTTATATGTGCTCATTTTATTAAATATTTTATTTCAAGCATATATTTTGTTTACATTGTATATGTATATGAAAATGACAATATTATTAATTGTGAGTATTATTTTTTCTTCTTTTAGGTTAATGTTTTCTTATATCATTTGAATAACATTCTAGTGCTCAACGACACTAACTTTAAAAAATGGAAAGAGTATATTGGGTGTATGAATCTTGACTATGCGATCCGGACTGAACGTCCTCCCACCCTTACTAGAAAACACTATTGAACAAAGGGCTAACTTTGAAAAATAGGAGCATTCTAACCGCATGAGTCTTATGATCATGAAGCATTCCATTCCAGAAACCATAAGAGATGCAATGCCTGAAGAGGAATGTGCTAAAAAGTTTCTAAGCCAAATAGCATACCCTTTTGTTAGTTCTGAAAAGGTCGAGAAGAGTACTATTCTTAGTAAACTCGTTCAATACGGTATAAAGGCAATGAAAACATAAGTGAGTACATTATGAAGATGTCTAATTTTGTCATTAGACTGAGAACACTAAAATTAGAGATGTCTGATGACATTCTTGTGCACTTAGTTTTGATCTCTCTTCCTGCACAATTTAATCCTTTTAAGATAAGTTATACTACTCAAATGAGAAATTGACTCTTAATGAGCTCATTGCTCAATGTGTGCAAGAGAAAGAGAGATTGAGACATGATAAAATGAAAAGTGCTTACTTAGCTAATTCCTCTCATGTCATTATTACTAAAAGAAAAAGGACATATAAAGGCAAAGGACCTGCACACAAAGGGACTTCACAGCATAAGATACAACAGAAACAAGATAATGTTATTACTTGTTTCTTTTGTAAGAAGATTGGTCATGAAGAAGGATTGTCCCAAGTATGCAAATTGACTGATGAAAAAGGGTAAACTTCTCAACTTTATTTATTCTGAAGTTAATTGATCCTTAGTACCAAATCACACTTGGTGGATAGATAAAGGTACAACTACTCACATAAGTGTGACTATGCAGGGTTGTCTAAGGAGACGAATGCCAAGTGATGCTGAAAGATTTATTTATGTGAGAAATGATAATAAAGCTCCTGTTGAACCAATATGCTTATATATATTATATCTAGAATTTGGTTATATTTTGAATTTATATGAGACTTTTTATATGCCATCATTTAAACAAAATTTAATTTTTATTTCTTGTTTGGACAAATCTAGTTATTCTTATTCATTTGAAAATAAAAAAATTAGTCTCTTTCAATATTCAAATATTATTGGTATTGATTCTTTGGTTGATAATCTATATAAATTAGGCATTTCTGCTTCACAAATTAATGAAATCTTGCATGCAAGCAATTTTGGTACAAAGTAAAAATTAATGAATGAGAATTCATATATGTTATGACACAAGCGTTTAGGACATATTTCAAAACATAAAATTGAAAGACTTGTGTTAGAAGGAATTCTTGATTCTTTTGATTTTTCAGATGATAAACTCTGTATAGAATGTATCAAGAGAAAATAAACAAATATAAAAAAAGTTGGTGCTAATAGAGTTTAAACGTCTTGGAATTAATTCATAATGATATTTGTGGTCCATTCATAGCTACTTGGAATGGCCAACAATATTTTATTACTTTCATAGACGATTATTCTCATTATGGGTACTTATACTTGATTTATGAGAAGTCAAAATCACTGGACGTACTCAAAATTTTTAAGGCTGAAGTTGAAAATCAGCTTAGAAAAAAAATAAAAGTTGTCAAATCTGACTGTGGTGGTGAATACTATGACATATATGATCGATCAGGTAAACAACGTCCAGACCCTTTTACCAAATATTTAGCAGAATGTGACATCATCCTCAATACACTATGCTAGAGACTCTAAGCCAAAATGGTGTAGCTGAGAGACGAAATTAAACCCTTATGGATATGATTAGAAGTATGATAAATCATTCTTCCTTACTAGAATCACTTTGGGGAGAAGCTTTAAATACTGCATTTTACATTCTTAATAAAGTTCCAAGAAAAGCAATAGTTAAAACCCCATTTGAATTATGGATTGGGAAGAAGCCTAGTATTAGTCATATTCATCAGGATGTCATTTGGCGGGCCATAAATAATGAAAGAAAATTGACTCTGAACTATAAGTATTTTATTGGATACTCGAGATTGAAGGGTTTTAAGTTTTATAACTCTTCAAATAAATTCTTTTTCGAGACGAGCAATGCTAAATTTTTTGAGGAAGTTGAATATGATGAGAGTAATAAACCTAGAAATTTTATATTTTAAGAACAATTTATTACTCTTCTTGTAGTTACAATAGAAAATGATCAGATAATTTTACCTGATCATATTCAAGTTATAAATATGGATAATTAAAATATTCTTGAGTTAACTCCCACTCATATTGAGAAATCACAACAACCTCAAATTGAAATGTCATTAAGAAAATTCACTAGGGATAGGAGATTAGAAATTTCAAATGATTATGTTGTGTATATCCAAGAACATGAGTTTGACATTGGATTGGAGAGTGATCTAATCTCTTTTAGTCAAGTCCAACAAAGTGTTAACTCTCATAAATGAATAGAAGCCATTGAGGATGAGATGAAACTAATGAAAGATAATGATGTTTAGGATCTTGTCGAATTGCCTAAATTTTATGAGGCATCAAATCAAGGAATATGACTACAAAATTTTATCACAGAGCTAAATATTTTTGATAGAATAGAGAGACCATTAAAAATAAATTGTGATAATAGAGCCGATGAGTTGTATTCAAAAAATAATATGAGTTCGTCAAAATCAAAGTATATTGATATAAAGTTTCTTATTGTAAAAGAAAGAGTTAAGAGTTCTCAAGTATCTATTGAACATATTAATACAAATTTTATGATTGCATATCCACTTATAAAAGGTTTACCACCTGAAATATTTCATGAGCATGTGGCTCGTATGAGAGTGGTTTACTTTGATGATATGTTAGCATAGTGAGAGTTTGCTTACGATGTTCAATGATTGCAAATATATTTTTCTGATCAGAATAAAATATTCTTATTATCTTATAGTTAAAAATTTTGAAATAAAGTTATATAATTTCAATTATATTTTAGCATAAATAAATGAAACTATATTTATAACTCTTTGAGTTATAATATAGAACCAGTTGGAAATAGACATGATATATGATTACATTACAAGAAATTTTTATGCTACACATCCATACTTGATCTATGTCGTTAATCATATTGATTTAGTGATCACCGATGTGTCTTGTTATAGAAAAATTATAATAAAGATCACTTTGATTCTATGTCAATATCATTAATGGACTAGATTATCTAAAGATATTCCTCTTTAAAGATAGCAAATATTGAGTTCTTAAAGTATTTAATAATATATATAATCAATATATATATGTGGCAAGTGAGAGATTGTTGGAAATTTTGAATGTAGGCTCACATATGAATTTAATTATATATTATGCGCTATCTTATTTTTAAGACTATTAATTTTGTGATCAAATAAACATTAATTAGTTTTAAGCTTTTGAGACATCTTATTAATTTTGTATGAAATTATTATGTGTAGAGACCAGACATTTTATTTTACTTTAATGATGGACTGAAATAAAATGGAATGCACTCAAGTATAAATAATATCATGATCTCAATTCTAAAGGGTGAAGTACTCATTTTACTCATATCCCATCTTGAGTGGAAAGAAGACTCTCTCTCTCTCTCTCTCTCTCTCTCTCAAGAACACCCCTTTAGAAGTGGAGATCAAAATCTCACATTAACTCTTCCATGGATTCACGTACGCTTCCAATTAAATTTTCTTGATGATTTGACATTATATCTGAACTAGATAAATTTATTTTTATCTTTATTTATTTCCAACAGAAATAACCTCTATTATAAAAGATTTTTTTTTAAGATTTCTCTTTGATTGAATGTAAATGTACTTCAAAAGATAAAACAAGTTTTAGAGTATTTTCTTATTGTTTATATTATATTTATTACTTTTTTAAGATTTCTCTTTTTTATATATATATTTCTTCATCTTCTCCCTTCGTACTCTTTTATTCATAACTATTTGTTTACACTTTTAATTATTAATAAATTTAATAAATTTTTAATTTTAAAAGCATAAAAAAATTATTATCATGTAATTTTGATGTATCATTGAACTTGACATTGACTTATTAGGACTTTGTCTATGTTATATGATGATGATGTAGAGATCAACCATCATAATGATGAAATACTAAATAAATATTGTACGAATATATAGGTGTTAATTTCATGAATTTGATCTTTATAATATATTTATGAGGGCTTTGAAATGCTTAATATTTTGATGCACATAAAGTTAATTTTATTATTATTATTATTTTATTTTGAGTGTTTGAACTGTCAACTAGAAGTTGGAGACATAGGATTGGATCATGGAGGCACAAAAATTAATATTATTTTAACTCAATTATTAATAAAAAAGATTTGTTATTTTATTTCATAACTATTGATATTATTTAGGGGTTGTTCGTGAACACTATTATTTAATTTTTTTTTTAGCATTTATTTTATTTTATTTATTGATATGACACTTAAAATTCTATTAGTCGAAGCACGAATCTTGATGTTAAAAGCAAGTGATCCAGTTGGCGGTCGAGATCGCTCTTAAAATATCCTTATAAACTTTGGGATATCGGTTGAATCCCTAAATAGCTCTCAAATATGAAGTGTTATAGTCAAATCGAGCATCTCGACGGCGGTTCAAAGCTAAAGATCTTACAATTTATTTGAGCATTCAAATGCACAAAATACATCATATGATCAGGGGATCATTTTGAGCCGTCCGATGAAGTGGAGTGAGTACGGGTTTTGCATGTATTCTGAAGGCACCTCCTTGTCATAAATAGCATCGTTATCCCTATGAAGGAGGCCAGTGAAGGAGAAGGGGGGGCAAGAGAGAGGAGAGCTCTAAAGATCTCCGCAATCGTCGCAGCCATCGGACGGTCATCGACCATCGCCATGCGCCGCCGTAGCCATTGATCCTTGTCGCCGTCAATCTCACCGATTACGCATCATGATGACTTATACCGATTGATTATTGCATTTCTACGTGAATGTTCCTGCGTTTACGCGGTGATTGTTCACGTATTTCTAGGTAATTGTTGCGCATTTCCAAGGTGATTGCTCGCCATTCACCATCATCTACTACTAGCAAGCTGTACAATCGATCGTTAATCAGTCATTTGTTGTTCTTTTCTCATACAATTATGTAATCCGTGTCGGAAAGATCTTTGTACTCTAAAGCAGGATCATGAGTGGAAGCTTTTCTTTGGTGTAGGCCGATTTTCCTCTTTTGAGATTTTTCCGTAAAATTTTTGGAATTTTTTTATTCACTCTTTAAATCACATTGTGTGTGTTGGATTTCATAGCGAAATTTAAGGCGAAAACTTTTACTCTACCGCAACTGGTTTTCTAGCACGCAACATTTATATTTTCATTTGAATTAAAATATGTTTGGAGGTGATAGTTATATTTTAAAAATATTCAAAATATTTAAAAAATATTTTGAGTATTTTTAAATAAAATTGATCTCGAACAAGGACTTAGTAAATCATTTTAGTTCCATCTATCAATTATTGGCTAATAATTGTGATATGACTTAAAATAATAGTAACGAATCTTGATCTTTAAGTAAGGCGATCCAGAAGTTGGCGGTGAGATCAAGCCTTAAAATATCATTGAAAACTTTGGGATATCGGTTAAATCCCTAAATAGCTCTCAAATATGGAATGTTATAGTCAATCGGCGTCGACGGATCTAACAAGCCCAATATCTCACAATTTCGACTTCATTTGAGCATTCAAATACTTAAAATATATCAAATGATCAAAGGAATCATTTTGAGTTGTCCGATGAAGTGGAGTGGTTCGGATTTTGCATGTATTTACATAGACGTTACTACTCCAATCTATAAATAAGCGATTCTTCATATATGAGGAGCAAGAGAGGAAAGCTCAAAGCAAAATCCTCCAGCGCAGATACCACCACTCGGCGATCGTACCACCCGTTGGTTACCAACCACGCGTAAGCCGTATCGGTAGCCGCCATCGCCACCATTCGATCTCCATCGCAGAATTCTGACCCTAGCAGCCCTCGTGCCATATCGTCAACCATCGTTGGTCATCATCGCCGACCAAATGACGGTCGCAGCATGATCGTCGGTCGATCCTCGATAGCCATCTTCGCCGGTCACCATCCCAACGACCTTCATTATCGATGTTGACCTCATTTCACCATTATATATTTTGTTGTTTTTTGATTTCTAAATTATGTAATCATATCTATAAATAGTAAAAGCTTTTCTTTTTGGTCTGATTTTTTCCTCTTTTCGATTTTACGTAAAATTCGGGTTTTTGTTTCTTTAAATCTTTTGTTATTGTCTTTGAATTTTATATGAAAGACATAACTTTACTGATTTTCTAACACAATAAATTATATTACAATATTGATATAAAACTCCATTTACAAATAAATATTTTATATTTAAATAGAAGGCAAAAAACCAAGAAGAAGACGAGGTGTGAAAGCTCATACTAATCCTTTCACTTCTATAATATATTCAATTTTATATATTTTTTAAAAAATAGTTTTATATTTAAATTATGTCCAGAACTGCCTACGTTGTCTTGATGTGAAAAAAAAAGAAAAAAAATCATTTATCTTGTTTGATTTGAAGTACTTGTTTATAAAATAAAATTGGCTTATAGTTTATCTCTTTAACAAATTCTACTGCAAAAAAAAATAAATAAATAAATAAATAATTATATATATTTCATATGAAGTGCGCTTATCTCACGGTGCTATATTTTATGAACAAAGCATTACTTCTATAATAATTCATTTAAGACAATTTATTAGGTGTGGAGTCTATATGTGTCATATGCTTCTCAAATTATGATGCATTAATACTTTTAAAAATAAAGCCTATAATGATTGACATGTCTCACGATAGAAAAATATCCAATTAAAATAATATTAAAAAAATTAAAGAAATACATATATCTTAAATAATTAAATTAAAATTATATACAAAATATTTTAAATATAATTTATTATATTTTAAATTATTATTGAGAGTTGAAAATTTTGAGATCTGAATTTAAGCTAAAATAAAAAATAATAAGATATATTTATTATAAATAATTAAACTTATAATTAATTTTATAAATTCAAAATTAATAATAAATTTTATTCATTAAAATTATTAAAGTACAATAAAAATAAATTAATTAAATTATATATATATATATATATACTGCCATAGGCACTATAAGTGAACTTGACACTTGATTTAAAAACCTTTCAAGTTAATGGAGCAAAACTCTAATTTTAAGATATTTTAAATTCATCAAAATTTTATCTTATATTTCTTTTATTTCATTTGAAATCCAAAATTTAAAATATAAAAATGAATAAATTACAATACTATACTAATCCAAGCACCTAAATAGTCTCTTACAAATCTTTTTTTTTTTTCAAATTAAACAAGCCATGACCTAATAATTCATAATAGAGTCCGTAGCGCCGTTTCACCTATAGACCAAACCACCAACTCCCCAGTTAATACTTATTGGTCTTTCCTCCTTGTCATCTATTGAAGGCACATACTCTCTCTCTCTCTCTCTCTCTCTCTCTCTCTCTCTCTCTCTCTCTCTCTCTGTATATATATATACCAAATAATATAGCATTTCTCTCTCTCTCTCTCTCTCTCTCTCTCTGTATATATATACGAAATAATATAGCATTTCTCTCTCTCTCTCTCTCTCTCTCTCTCTCTCTCTGTGTGTATATATATATATACCAAATAATATAGCATTTCTTCTCTTATAAGAGCCTACCTACCAGGCACCAGCCATGGGATATATTGATAGCAAATAATTCAAGTAGAATATATAGAGCATTAATGGCGAAGGACTCCCACGAGAGTCACATGTGACAGCTATTGCTGTCCTTATCCTCATTTTAGTCATCCATTCCCCCCTTTATTGAACCTCTGGTTTGTATTATATGGATAGAGCTAAAACTATGGACATCCTCAACTTGATTTGAATTTGGTTCTGTCTGTTCCAATTCAGAGCTTTAATGGATCAATTCAAACTTTAATGGATCTGATCTAAAGTTATATGAGATTTTTTTTAGTCTCTATTATAAACAGAGGAACCAATGGTTAAAAGTCATTTTTTTTATCTAAAAGAATCTAAACTTGTGAAAAGGAACAAATCATTTATTATTATTTTATTTGAATCTTGTCAAAGGTTAAAGAGACCTGAAAGACATATATGAGCCACTACTTAAATTAAGTTATTCATTTCTAGCCGACAAGCTTATCCATGTTGACTATTTTTAAATTTAAGTTTATGCTTATAAATGAAGATTAATTACATGATTATTCTATGTAACTATAATTCTCAACTATTCAATATGAGACCATATTCTTTGTCTCAACATATTGGTTGAAGCCTTGTTTCATTCTCGCATGTCTCGAGTTTGAATTTTGAGAAATCTCTAAGTAAAATAAAAAACTATAAATTATATAAAATTATAATTAGTATGAAAATTAAAACAATGTAAAATTTTTTGATCCATTAAAAATACCTTTGCTATGCACCAACAAAATATATATAAGAATAATTAGTTAAATTCATCTCCCAAAGTGTTGTTCTATGTAGGGGTGTATACGATCCGATTTCGAGCCGAACTATAGTCGGCTCGAAATAAAAAAATTTGGCTCGAACTCGAGTCGTGGCTCGAGGATTCTGATTTCGAGCTGAGTTGGATCGATTCTAGATCGAGCTCGATCCGGCTCGAAATCCAAACGAGCTAGCTCGATTGGCTCGAAAATCGATTTCAATTTAGGGTTCATAAATTTTTTGAATATGTAAATAATATAATATAAACATACAACAACTACAATTCTTACGGTTGACTTGAAAATAAAATTTTCAATAACAAATTATAATTACACATTACAACTAAATTATTCTTATAAATACAAATTTTGTACAACTCGATTAATGTTATCTTCGATATTTCATATTTGATCACTAACAATAATAAAAAAGTCTATAAAATGATGCAATTGACATAACATTTAAAATAAATAAAAATAACAAAAATATTAAATTATCTTTTATTTGTAGACTGAGAGTCAGAAAATAATATCCATCTTCAAGCGTTATTAACAAAAATTTGTAATTTATATACTTCACTTTAATAATTATATACTCCTCAGTTCAAAGTCATCCATTAGAGAAAGATAGAAAAATCTCTAACAAAAGTTACAAAACCTCACAAATCGAAACATCATATATTAATATAGAGACTCGGAATAAAGGCTCACAGGTTGCGACCATCCAATGAGAGGCGGAGTAAACAATAATGAAAAAAATAATTGAGTTAGCCCAAATTAAATATAATCTCTTCTCATCATTGTCCAAAAATAGAAAATAAAAATTTTTTCATGATAACTCCACTTTAGGTCGACCACGGGTTCACGGGTCCATGAGTTCATAACTAGAACCCAAAACGAAAACCTGTGAGAAATAGAATGGAAATATGTGTTTAAACAGATAAGAAAAAAAATTAGTGAGAAATAAGTTTTTGTGAAAGAATATTTTCTTTTCATTTTCACCTGATTTTTTTTTATAAAAAGATTCAAACAGCCTAAATAGATCAAATAGACCAAAACTAACCCTTAAAAGATCAAGCAAAACAGCAAAATAAATATAAATCACAACCTGAACCTGAACAATGTTTCAACGAATATTCAACCATCAATCTACAATGCTATCAACATGTAAGATAAAATTATCTTGTTGCCACGTATACATGGCAATAGTCTAATACAATAATATCAGGGCTACTACACTTCAACATCTCTCTAAGTAGTTGCTTCTCCAAATAAAAATAATAATAATAACCAAATCACAGTGAGAAAGCTGCAAGAGCAACAAACACTTAACTATATGAGTATTCTTCGGAGAGAGAAGCATCACTATGTAATTATGTAGAACATTCAGAGTCACGGTATCCATCACCTTGTATAAAAATAACCAAGAAACCATATAACTTGTTTTATTAAAGATACAAATAGTTGAGAAGGAAATGGGGAATCGAAGAACCAGATTCACCTTTGTTTCATCGTGCCCACCGAGTTCTAGAGGACTCATGGAAGGAGTCATTACTCCAGAGGCAAGGGACATCCATTCCCACAACCATTCTCATATATTATTATATTATTATATGTATGCATATATATATATATATATATATAACAACAAGAACAACAAGCCTTTATCTTACAATGTGGAGTAAGCTACAAGGAAACTTTTCTCATAATTTTAATAGCAGAATATTTAGTGGCAAGGTTGTGACATTCACCCTTCTATATTTTATGCTTTTACATACACATTCACCCTATTCTTCTATATTTACAGTAAGTTAGAACATCAAATAACTTTTCCAGAAATGCAAAAAAGCTACTCAAATAAAATGAAATAAAGCTGTGATAATTCTATTGCCTCATTTAAACACGTTTTATAGCGATGTTGCCTAATTGGTTCGCCAAAATAAAGTGATAAAGAAAGAATGGAGAATCGAAAACCAAAATAATATAGAAAAGTAATAGATTTTTGTGCCCTCAAAAAACTGAAATGATTGGATAATTTTTAGGGTGATATTAAACAAATTTTTATGATATAACAATCATCAAAACTAATTAAACAAAACAAGACTTCAGATATAACAATCATCAAAACAGCATCTAACAAAGTCCAAAAGCCTTCCATAGTTCCATAACCTCTTTACTTTAGACTTATTGAAAAAATAATATAACATCATTCCAAGCAACAATATTATAGGACTTCAGATATAACAATTCATATTTTCAAATTCTAACACAACATTCATCAGTAGATAAAATGTAGTAAGAATGTAAGATGAAGCAATATGTTTATAAAGCCAAACCAAAATTTCACCACATTTTAAATACATAAAAATTTAAAGACAGTATCAAGTATGCCACCCCCAAATGATTAAATGGTCTCAAATTTAGATCATCCAAGTCATTCCACTAAAAAAATATAAAAAATCAATCACCAAAGCCTCCATTAGCCATCTCGCTTTAATTTTATCATTGGACATCATATCGCCATTCGCCACTAACATAAAATATTACAAGACGTAAAAAATATATAATAAAATACTAGTTTATAATAAATGTCGATGTCATTTCTCACATAACATAACCAAACTACTTATCCATTAGGTTGTGCAAGTTTTATAGTCTCACAAAATATTCAGAAAATAAAAATATGCAAAAGGAAAAATGGAGAGCATAATTGAAATTATATCACATGATTTTCATATTTGTTCCAGATAAGTTTTCGTACACTTATAAGTAAGTTCTCTTCGAAGAATATCAAACCGAAATTGCAATAAAAAAATGAAACTCATATTTGAATAAGCAAATTGCATTATAAAATAAAATAAGTAAGTAAATATTACCAATGGATCTTTTGATGATTTACATGTACCGAATCCAGCTTTCACTACATACTATCTAAGTTTGGTGAAATTGAACTTCTATAATCGCAAGACACCCACCCTTACACTAAAAGCTATGTACAAAATGTTACGGATGGTAAAATATCTTTGGCCATCTTTGAGAGTCTTGTATTTTATATCGACATTTTCACCATTCCAAAATATCAAATTCGACTGGCATTTCACACAAGCTTCATCTGGTAATCTCCAAATCGACTTTTGTGGAACTAAAAGGCCAAGTAGAATCTATAAAATCATACAAACCATGGATCATCATGTGAAACATTACCACTTTATTTCAATTTGAGAGGTGGATGCTCCAAGAATTTCTTTGCGTAGTCGACATATCAAGTATAATAAGAGTATAGCTCAAAAGTTTTTGTTTGACATTGTCCTTCTTCTCAATCACAATGTCAACATCATATATTTGTGGATAATAATGATGGCAAATAGTTTCATTCTAGGATCTAAAATGCAAGCAATCGAAAATAACATTGAACACTCTGTCCAATACTTATCAAATTTAGCCTTCATGCTACTTGCCATTTGAAATGAAAAGAGTACTAGATAAGCATTCTCGATTCAATATTTTCTTGATTAGAACTAGATTGGGAAGCAGTCTGTTTGTAGTAGGATAGGTTGAACCTGAAAAAATTTCAGTTATTCGATGAAAAATTTTAAGTAGTTCTCTTACTTTCTCAAAGTTAACCCAATCTTCTTGAGAAGACAGTCATATATAATTGACATCACGCAAAGCATATTCAGAAAATACATTCTTATAATAAAATGCAGACTCTAACATCTTGTATGTGAGTTCCAACATGTAGCACATCAATGCAAAGTGTCTTTCCGTGGATAAGCCAATCTCTGCAATCTCTCCAAATTTATGTGCGAGTTGGAGATCGTTTTATAAATAAGATAGATTCTCTTACCCTTTCAATTATTCTATTGATCTCTTTCAATCCATCCTGCACCATTAAGTTTAAAATATGAGCGGCACAATGAACATGAAAGAAATCCCCCATCATTAAAAATTTGGATCTTTTAGTGAACAATGCTTTCAAATTTCTAGCTGTTACATCATTTGATGATGCGTTATCCAAAGTTATGGTACTAATTTTATTTTATAGACCCCATTGCAACAAACTTTTAGAAATTGCCTCAGAAATCACAGCCCCACTATGAGGAGGATCCAAATTAATAAAACTAATTATTCTGGACTATAATTTTCAATCAGAACTAATATAATGCACAGTTAGACACATATAACCAATAGATTTGATGAAAGAATCACTAGTAATCGAAACTCTCTCCACAACTTTCAAACTTTTTTTTAATTTGTCTTTTTCAATTTCATGCACTTTCATACACTCTTCCTTGATGCCAAATCTTGAAATTTTATGATAATTTGGATTCATTGATTTCATCAAGATATTGAACCATAAATGTTCAACTACTATGAAGGGATATTCATGAACAATGATCATCTTAGCCACAATATTTTTTATTTCTGAATGATCATAAGCAGATGAAATACATAAAGTAGATACTGAATCAATTTCCTCCAAATCCTCTACTATTGGATCAAATAGTTTTTGCTTTTTTTCTTTATTATCAATCTTGCTATATTGATTTGTCTTGAAGTGTCTACTTAGATGTGTGTTCCGCTTTTGTTTGACATAAGATTTCACAAGAATTACATTTAAACTTTACCACTTTTCCCTTTTACATAATTTCGCTAAAGTGTTGCCAAACTTCAGATCATTATCTTTTACCCTTGTTCTTATCAGTAGAAGCTATTTCACCCACACTCTCATTTTGAGTTGTTGCATTATCATCAATAGGATGACTTGAACAATTATTAGATTTGCTTTGAGAAGGAATTGTTATTGTGTCTATAAGAAATTACATCACCAATTCAAATAAAAATCTTAAGATATCAATAGATAAAGAATACACATAGGGTGAAGCTAATCATAAAGTGTAAGTCATAAATTATAGAGATGAGGAGATAAGACTGAAGGAGAGACAATTCCAACAACAATGTATATCGACCATCTAGCAAATAGGTTTCAATAACCCAACCATATACCAACAAGAAAATTCCAAATCCATATCTTCCATTAGATATAGCAAAAAGAGAGCATGATAACATTGAAGACAAAGAAAGCATTGTTGTATGGATGATTTTCATGGCAGGGAAGTAACATATTACGTGAAATACTTTAGCAAATAAATTTTCGATAATTCAAACACATTCTAGCAAGAGGATCTCAAAACTATAGCAATCATAAAATAAAGCAATAAAGAGAGTATGACAATATAAAAAAGAAATAAAGTGATGCTATGTAGATGATCCATATGGAGAGAAACAAATGGATAATGTAAACTAAAGTGTTTTAATATTTTATGAAAGACGATCATTGAATTTTTTATCTTTTGCTTTTTGCTTTTTTGCTGGACAGAAAAATATATTGTCTTCCTAAAGATAATTTGATTAGTACTTCCTTAATCAAATATTCTAAAATTTTTTTGCATCTACGACACACAAGCTGATTTGAATAGCCAATGAAGTAATCTCCTCATAATTTTACATTCTATATGAATTGCATGATTAGCAACTTGAAGATTGCAAACCATATAGAAGAAATCTTTGTTCAAAATGTACTTTCTAAACATATAAAAAATAAAATAGCAGTATAAAAAAAAGATGTGAATGTGTTTCATTATCTTACACACCCCTAACTGCACATAACACATTTCTCACTGCACATTATACATTTCTTCCGCATTATATACATTTCTCACGCACATTATATATTTTCTCACGCATACATAGCACATTAAAATAATTTCTCACCGCACATTAACTGAAGTGTAGAACATTCAAATCAACCTGTAACAACGCTAACATGTAAAAAAAAAATATATATATATATATAATCGACAATTTCTCACCGCATACAAGACATCAAATCGCCATCTCATAGGCTTAATGAAATATAACAAAAGCAACTTAACGAAATCTCTGAACTCAAATAATTGAAGAACCGAAACCTCCGAAGTTTAGAAGAGCTCGAGTATGGAATAATGGAAATAATTGAAAGAACCGACATCTCATAGGCTCGTAGTCATAGCATGAAATACTTACAGAATCAGGAAATGAAATAAGTAGGTAGTTTATTGTATACTTGAATAATTCTAAAGCAAAGAAGCAAACCGAGCACATAGAGATCGAACAAGCAACATCGAACAAAGATGATAGTGACAAAGAAACACCTTAACTAATAGAGATCGAAACCAAAGTCGCTGATCGACGAGATCGTGAGCAACACCGCCTTTAAAAAATTAGGCACGAGCGACGCGCGAGAACTAGAAGCCGAAGAATAGAAAAGAAGAGCGAAGAGTCGAGAGTCGCCGAGACATCTATCCGTCTGTCGAGGACTGAGACTTATAGAGAAAGGAAATTCATCTTCCCCGCTGATTGTTGATCCCCTTGATCGAGACCGTGCATTCGCAAGTATAATCGGGTTTCGAGATGGGTGGCTACCGACCAATCATTTCGAGCCAATCGAGAGTCGCGACTCGATCCGCGTGTGCTGATCGAACTCGAGTCGAAATAATTTTGAGCCAAATTTTTTGCTCAAAAGTCGGCTCATTTGCTTCGACTCAATCTCGATTCGAGTTGATTTTCGAGCGAGCCACGATCTTTGGGCTAATTTCTCAGCCCTAGTTCTATGTAATCTTCCTTGTCTATGTCTTTGCCTCAAACTGAGAGAATTAAAGAGTAATATTATATGAGCTAATTTATAGCATAAAAAATAGAGTATTATTTCCACAAAAGTGTACATACCGTCTGAATAATATATAAATGAGTAGAGTATTAATTTTATGGGGATTTACATACATACATAATTCTGAATTTAATATTACACTCAAACTTTAATTTTTACTTAAATAGACCTAAATCTTTATTATTACATCAAAATACCACCCTTTTTACTTTTTCAAGTGAAATGCACTTTTGAGCATGTAGTGTTAGGTAAATATTCAAGTTTGGATGAAATATATAAATCGGAAGAATTGTAGTATGTATGTAAATTTCCCTATTTTATAGGTATTTGTTTGAAAATTTTATTAAGTACTAATATATTATTAATCTTTTTTATCCAACTAAGTTAACTTTCAGAAAAGTTAAATTAAATAAATTTTTTAAAAAATCAATTTTTTAATAAGATTTTTACTTAATTTTAGAAAATATACTCTACATTTTTTGTTCTTATATATTTTTTTCTATGAATTTTGTATTTGAAAAATTATTTTATATAGTTGTCAATTAGGAGCAATATTATCTTTCCAACAATATATAGATCAAAAGTCCTAATCATTTCAATTTAATATGGTATGTCACAATGCTAATTAAACTAAATGATTGTTGATATGACCAAAATTTACTAAGCAATCTCGATGTCGAAAGAATCGATTCAATCAAGACTACTTAGATCAAGGCTTATTATCAATCGACTCTTAAACATGGAGTATTTATACAATCGAGCATCTTGACGAGGATCTAACAAGCCCAAGATCTCATAATTCTGACTTCATTTGACCATTCAAATACACAAAATATATCATATGATCAAAGGAATCATTTTGAGCCGTCCGATGGAGAGGAGTGGTTCGAATTTTGCATGTATTTATAGAGACATTACTCCTCCAATCTATAAATTTCATTCTTCATATGAGAGGAAAGAGAGAGAGAGAGCTCTAAAGCTTGAAAATCCTCCGGGCATAATCGGCCACCACTCGACGGCCGCGAATCCGCCGCCCGCCACCGCCGATCATCCGTTAATCTCCGCCGGTTGCCACCGCCACCACTACCGTCCCGCTGATCATCGATCAACCATCATCGCCGGCTATCATCGCCAACCACCGACGCCGGTCCGCGCCGACTACCATCGTCGGTCACCGCCGCCGATCTCGGGCCATCTTCGCAGTCACCATCCGACGACCTTCATCGCCGGGTGACCCACGCTGTTTCACCATTACTTATGGTTGTTGTTGCTTGATTTTGGGATTCCCATTATCGCTCTTCTCATATATTTCAGTAATCCGTGACGGAAAACTTGTACTCCAAAATAAATACATAGTGGAAGATTTCTATGCTAGAGTGGTTTTCTCTCTTTTGAGGTTTTCCATATAAAAATTAGTTTTCTTGTTCACTCTTTAAATACGTGTCTTGGATTTCATAACAAGCTAAGTGAAACTTTCACTCTACCGCAATGGTTTTCTAACACGCAATAGTTGGTGAACTGATTCCCATTATTTCATCTTATATGGCGACCAAGTTTCCCAACAAGATCAAAACCACCATCAAGGTGGAGCATTTCAAGCTTTTAAAGAGCGTAAGCGAAGAATGAAGATTCATCAAACTTCGTTCCTTCAAATTTTGTCAGAAACTGGGAGGCAACTCTTAATCTCAAAAGATTATCCAAATCGATATTCTGGATATCAAATTGATTATCAGTTCGAGAAGCAACTCAGTAATACCAATGAGAAAGACAAAGATCAAGAAGCAACTTTGGCTACAAGCTCAAACAAATATTTTGATTTGACCCATTCAACACAAGTTAATGTCATCGAGCAAAGACTCTAACAAACAACCTCGGATGGGTCAAAACTCCGCACCTACTCCACACAGGTTAACGTCATCGAGCAAAGACTCTGACAAACAACCTCGGATAGGTCAAAATCCTTAGGATTCCATTCGACTTCTTCCAGTTAACGCCATCGTAACACAAAAAAAACAACCTCGAGAATCAAAATCTTCAAATTCAACCTCTTCCACGTGTCAAAAGGACTTCCACCCTCTTCCATACAGATTAATGTCATCGAGTCACACTATAACAAACAACCTCGAATAGGTCAAAAATCCTCAACGAATTGAATTCGACCTCTTCCATACAAGTTAACGTCATCGAGTCACACTCTAACAAACAACCCGATTGGTCAATGGATTTAATTCAACCTCTTCATACAGTTAACATCATCGGTAACACTATGACAAACAACCTCGATAGTCAAAATCGCCGGATTCAATTCGACCTCTTCCATACAGTTAACGCCATCGAAGTCACTCGACAAACAACCCGGATAGGTCAAAATTCGTGGATTCAATTCAACCTCTTCCACAAAGGTTAACGCCATCTGCAACACTCACAAACAACCTCCGGATGGGTCAAAATTTCATCAATTCATGACCTCTTCCATCAGACACCGAAACAACCTCGATAGTCAAAATCCTCAGATTCAATTCGACCTCTCATAGCGTTAACGCCATCGTAACACTCAACAAACAACCTCGGATAGGTCAAAATCTCGCGATTATTCAACCTCTTCCATACGCACGCCATCGTAACACTCGGTAAACAACCTTGATCACCCGGATCAATTAATTCCTCTTCCATAGTTACGCCACCGAGTCACACTCGACAAACAACCCGGATAGGTCAAAGAAATTGAATTATCGCCGACAATCTCCGCGGCTACCACCATCGCGGTCATCTCATATTACTGACGCTGCCATCAACCATCGTTGCATTGCTGCTGACCACTGCTGGCTAACATCGCTGCCGGTCATCATAATATCGCAATTTCCGCTGGTTATTACTATCGCTGCCGGTTATCTCCTTTACTGACGCTGCGCCGCTGACCATTATCGCAATTGCTGCACCCATTGCTGGCTAACAACCAGTTGCCGGTCCGCACCAACTATCGCTGGCATCTCGCTGGTTACCACATATTATCTCGCTGATTATGACGCTGGGCCGTTGACCATTGCTGCTGGGTCGCTACTAAGTTGAGCTAACTACTGCTGCCGGCTACCGCTTACTACCCATTCCGGTTAATCACCATTGCTGCCGGTACTGCGTTAATTATCGCCGCATTTCACCGGTACACCATCGCTGCCGGTATCTCGCTGATTGTCGGTGTCGCATGCTGACATTGCTACTACTGCTGATTATTACACATTCACGCTGCACTCACGGCCTAACCACTGCCGGCTACGCACCACCGCTACCGCCACCGCCATACCACCATCGATTATATCGCGGTTGCCACCATCCGCTGGTTATCGACCTCGCCGGCTACCGCATACCATTATCATCGCCATCAACCCGTCTCATGATCATACCCGGTCCGTGAGTGATTGACGCTTCTTCGAGGGAAAAGCAGACACGACGATGTACCGCGAGCCTGATCGCCTCAACCCCGGCTCGACGAGTGATTTGACGCTTCTTCGGGGAAACTTATAAACACGACGTGCACGCGCCTTGATCGCCTCAACTGGTGGGACGAGTACGCTTCTTCGAGGAAAACTATGACACGATATGTAGGGCAGCTCGATCCCAATGACCTCCTCTTAATAAGAAGAGGGACACTCCAACATATGAGGATTGTGCCTTCTCCTGACCCAGGGGTTTTATAGATCCGATAGGGCAAAAGGTCAAAATAGCTAAAATCGCCAAAAATCGTTCAAATCGCTTCAAAACGGGTGGAAAAGTAAACGACGCCAGACGCCACAGTTATTCTCAGGCCGCGTTGATCGACCATCCGGCAAGGCCGACCCACCCCACTGCTTTCGATGACCCATCGCGCCGCTGCAAGTGATCCCATCACGTCAGACTCGCTCCAACTTCAGCCAGCCCGGGCCTTGAAATGACCAGTATTTTTACCGGCTTCTGACCCAGACCATTCCACAGACTCCTTCGCCCGTTTAGCCTTCAAACCGAAATCGCCGCAGCAGTAAATGTGGATGAGTTCATAACCCCAAAACCTTGCTATGCCCAGACATCGCGCCCTCAGATCCGCTCGCGATCATAATCTTGTGCTCCATAAAGATATCTCTCAAAATGTATAATTTAATCAAATTTCATTGAAAAATCTATTTTCAAGATTCGATATATATATTTTGGAGGAAAAATTTTTAAAAGGCTAAACTTAATTAGCGTTTAGACACAAAATTTTTTTTTAGCAAAATAGTCATCAATTGACGACCGCACTTTTTTTTTATAAGCGAAGTATTTCAGATTTTTGCTTATCGAGTCATATGATAATGTCGAAGGTGAGTTGGATCATAACATTTTTCTACACTTGTTGGTTAAAATTTAAGATTGTGACACGCGAATTTTTACGACTAGCGATCAAGCATGATCGTGACAATCAGAATTTCAACCAACATGAAAGTTGTAGAAAATTTCGTTACGATTTCAACGATACAAATTTCGCTAGATTCCAACATCTTATGTCTCTGATACACACAAAATACGAAATTTCAGCTTGATGCCACAGTTTTTGCATACATTCATAAAAACTGCTGTATATCGAGCCACAATCTTAAATTTTGACCAACATGAAAGTTGTAGAAAATTTCGTTACGATTCCAACGATACCAAGTTCACTCGATTCCGACATCATATGACTCTGATAAGCGCAATATATGAAAGCTTCACAGTTTATAAAAGAAATAAAAAATAAAAAAGCAAGTCGTCCGTTGAATGGACGACTTGCGCTCACCATCGCCGTCAACGACTATTATTTTGCTAAAAAAATTTTGTGCCTAAGACTAATTAAGTTTAGATTAAGCTTATTTTAAATTTTGCCTATTTTGGATGATTGAGATAATATCATCAAAAATAAAGCAACCGATATGACCAAAATTTTACTACTGAAGCACGAATCTTGATGTCAAGCAACTGATTCTCAATCAAGACTAACCGAAATCAAGCGTTTACTATCAATCGACTCTTAAACATGGAGTGTTTATTGTCAAATCGAGCGTCTTGAAGAGCCGGATCTAATAAGCCAAAGATCTCATAATTCTGACTTCATTTGAGCATTCAAATACACAAAATACATCATATGATCAAAGGAATCATTTTGAGCCGTCCGGATGGAGAGTGGAGGTGGATTTAGTATGAGAGATTCCTTCAATCTATAAATATTCATTCTTCATATAAGAGGAGGTCAAGCAAGTGAGAGGAGAGAGCTCTAAAGCGAAAATCCTCCGGGCATAATCGCCACCACTGCCGCCGACCACCCGTACAACCACGCCGCCATCACCGCCACCGATCCTTGTTGCGCGTCAATCTCGGGCCGCGGGTATCACCGCTGACCACTACCGCCCTGCCGCCGGTCATCGTTGCCGACCACCGCCGACTACCATCGACCACCGCCTCGACTACCATCGCCGGTCACCGCCGATCTCGACGGCCATCTTCACGGCCAACATCGACGACCTTCATCGCCAGCCGATTCTTTCACCATTATTGATATTCTTGTTGCCCGATTTTGGAATTCCCAATGCCGCTTTCATATACAATTCGTAATCCGATCGGAAAACTTGTACTCTAAAATAAATACATAGTGAAAGATTTCTACTGAAATGGTTTTCTCTCTTTTGAGATTTTTCACGTAAAAAATTCTGAATTTTCTTGTTTCACTCTTTAAATATATTGATTTCACAACAAGACTAAGGTGTAAACTTTCACTCTACCGCAACTAGTTTTTTAGCATACAATAATCATATATATATATATATATATATATATATATATATATATATATATATATATATATATATGATTGCAAATCTCCTAAATAGTATTTATCTATGTATCATGTAAAAATTTGTTTGTTTCTCCCTAATTATTTCTTTACAACTCTTTCAATATCTCTACATCACAATTAATTTAATGTTTTTAATTGACCAGAGTACAACAAAACTAAGCATTGAGAAAAGTAAAATAACATAAGAAATTAAAGCACAAAATATTTACTTTAAACTTCACAATATATTAACCATAGTAAACAATACTAAATTCCACAAATTAAGAATATTACACACTTAAACACTCATTGACAAGGAGAGAATGACAAACCCATAGTATTGTTATTACAAGATAAATCAAAAGAAAAAAAAAAAATCAGGATGTGCTTCTCTAATTCTAACTGGTTTCTACTTTTTGTCTTCTTACCAGCATCCTCTTTTAATGAATCTCTAATGCCTTCAAATACATGCACTCATACACACTAACATTCATATACAAGAAAACACTTATACATTCACACACTACATGATATTCACACTTGTCAAAAGAATCATAAAATCACTCAAAATAACTCCCCAATTACACTTAAAACTCCCCAAACTGTCTCAAAACTGCTTTAAAATGAGTCAATTGGATCTCATAGTGCCAAGGGGGCTGTGGAGCCATGATAATGTGTTCTTTGATTTTGTTTTTTAACTTCAAATCTCTGATTTTGGCACATTCGCTCTATAAATGTAATGCTGCCACCTACACGTTATAGTCTCTATTTCTGCACAGCTTTTTTTTTCTAATACTAGTGCCTGCAGGTGTCACGTCACAATGCTACACTGAATTTATGCATTTCTTCCTTTCTTTTTAATAAGAGATTTTATGTCATAAATATGCAAAATTATGAAAATAATATTATTCTAACTTAAAAATACATGTTGATTTAATAAAATTTCTACTTTCCCTCAAATTCAAATCATTACTTATCCTCAAGTAATCTTATATATTTTCATGAATCTTTAAACTTATTTGGTAGCAAAACTTTTAAATAGTCTTGCATGTTTTATCATTAAATACGAAAAATAACTAAACTACAATAACTTAAATTCTTACTTAAACAAATATTTTCTTTGAGTTAAGTCTTTTCTATGCTCTATAATAAAATAAATGATTCTTATAAATTTTAATCAATTGATTGGTATGAATAGTTATCATTTATTATTTAAATAATGACAATATAATTTTCTCTATTGAATTCAACATAATTAGTTTAATAAGTTAATGATTTACTTAGATCATATGAGAATTTCAAGTACTATTATTATATAATACTTAGCCTCAATTATTTTCTTCTCACATTATTTTTATTTCTTTCTTTTTCTCTATTTTTATATTAGAAAGATCAACTTATCGGCCAAGTATCTTTTAATGTTATTGATTTACATACTTTTTCATAAATAAATTATTAATTTTTACTGTATGTGTCAATCTCTAATACATACTAGTTATTATTATATTATAAAAATAATAATTTTATCAAATTGATAATATAATAACAAACTAAATTCATAAAAAATCTTGTGTTTTATAAAAAAAAAAAAACCCCTCACTTATTAAAAATTACTAGTTCTTATAAAAGAATTTTAGTTCTTAATACTTCAAGTTATAATTAATAGTTTAATAACTTATAATGCAAGTCCTATTTTTCAAATTAAAATATTATTTAATTGATTTTAATTTCAAAATTTTGCTTTTCAAATAAAACTTCAAGTTTCAAAAAATGATATACAATTTTCAAATATAAATAATAATTATAAATTTTCAAGACTAAAATAAAATAAATATGATAATTTAAACACTACAATGCATCAATGTTACACAATATAGTACTTCACCTCTATATACTCATAGTAAAATAATAAAAAGGATAAAAACTCCCTATTCTTTATTCTTCTTCTTCTAACTCTTCCTCCTCTTCTTCTTCTAACTCTTCCTCCTCTTCTTCTTCATCTTCTTTCTAATATATTTTTTGAGTCATAAGTACTTCTAATACTTTTTTTAGGGTAATAAGTATTTCTAACTACACAAAATAACATTCCAATAAATTTATATTAGGGGTGTAAATTCATATACACAATTTTTATATATTTATATATCTAACATTTAAAATTTAATTTTTACATATATAACATCACAATCTTTAATATCACATCAAAATACCATGTCACTTCTTAAAAATAAAAAATATATTTTTTAATATAAAAAAATATTAGATAAATAATACCTAACTTTAAATATTAGATATATAAATACATAAAAATTGTATAATATATAAATCTTCCTTAATATTATTAAATAGACATTGCAAGTGGTGTGGCATTAAATTTCTACATATTTCTTTCTCTAATAAAATATTTCCTATCATAAATACTTCAAATTATAAAACATAAATCATTAAATAATATTATTTTGCCTTAAAAATACATACTAATTTTACTAAAATTATAACTTAAACAATTAATGTGACAGATTTATTAATATTTTTAATAACTATTAATATGACAACTAAAATAAAAATAACTTTTATTAATATTTTCATAAAATAACAAATAATAAATCATACAATGTGCAATTCAATTATATAAAATTGATGACTCCAAAGTTTTATCTTTTTATAATTTTCGGAATAATTATAGAGTCAATAAAATAGTAATTTTTATTTATTTATTTTTTTAAATGTTAAATAAGAAATATAAAAATATAATTTATTGTAAATTAATATCAACAAAAGAAAAAAAAATAGAATATTTAATCACTATGGCACGCCAACAACAATTCTACTCGCTAGTGTAATTTATCGAGTCTTTTCTCACGGTGCCCACAAAACCGGCCATGTGCAATACAGCCTGGCGCTGCAGATCGCAGGAATCTCTCAACTGTTCCCACGTGACAGCTCAGGGACGGGCCCATTCTCACTGTGGGTCCCTCCACATGGCATGAAGCAATCCAATTGGCGCCTTATCCAGCCGAAATACGGCCACTTTTTTTCGCGTGTGAATGGAATGAACCCATACTTATAAAGGGGCGTTTCCGTAAATAACACAATTTTTATATATTTAATAATTTAACAACAGAATTCCGATAATTACTTTAATAATTTTCAAATATTTATTATCATATTAAAAATAATACCTTCATTATTAGTTTTAAATAAAATGCATCTTTTTAGGCATAAAAATACTATTTTATAAATATCAAATTTTAGATATTAAATGTGCAAATACATAAGAATTATGTGCTATTAACAAATAGAGTTTAATTTAATGACTTTAAGTTAATTTGTGACCTAATTATTATAAAAAATAAAATAATTTCTTAATTCAAATATTTATTATAATAAAATGATAACAATTAAAAGAAGGTAAATAATAAATAATTAATAATATTTGATATAAATCTAATTTTTAAATATTTTTTTAATAATTTTATACTTAAAATCATGAATTCAAATATATATTTTATGCTAACTTTTATTAAATAAATTAGCTCATGAACTAATAAGTCGAATTACGATATTATTATGGAACTTTTAAACTTGTCCATCTCGACTTATATTTCATTTATTAAATCAAGCTTAAATCAGCTAATTATTTAATTTTATTATAACCCTAATCATGCAATATCTATATGAAGGTAAGCTGAGGTTCAAAACTTTAATTCTTCCCAAAATTTTCTCTTTGATAAGTATTAAAGAGGAGAAGTATTAGGTAAGAATACTATGATGAAATGTTTATTTGAATATTGGTTTAAACCTTTAAAATCTGTTGAAATAAGAATATTAATAAATTTTAAAACAATGGCAACTAAAATTGAAATAAAAAGGTAAAATCACAAGAGTAATTATGATCAATATTTAAGATTTTGAATCAATCCTTTTAGGGCTATAAATTTACTCAAACTCGACTTGATTAATGCTCATTCATATTTATTCAAATTAATAAACAAACAAGCTTGAATAATTTTTAAAAACTCGGATGTTAAACAAACTGAACATGAATATGATCTTACTCGCTTGTTTATGTTCATGACATACTCGTTTATTATTCGATAAGTAATTTGTTAAATAATTAATATTAAATTTAGTAATAATTCATATATTATCTTCAAAAAATGAGTAAATATAACTTATAACTTTTTAGTTAAATATTTAATAAGTAATTTATAAAAATATATGAATCATTTAATTAAATATTTATAAAATATAATTGATACTATAGTTTATAAATTATAAGATAAATACAATTGTACATAAAAATATAAGAAACTCATATTAATTATTAAAATATTTAATTAAAGTTAAAAAATTATTTTACTTAATTATAAATAATAAAATGGCCAAATGAGTGACTGAAGGGCCAAGTCACCCAAATAAAACCTAAACTCTGTCGATTCATCCAAATTCCAAAGAAGCGATATACTTAAGCTCAATTTATGAATTTATATATCATATTATCAAAACATTTAAATTTGATTTTATGGTATGCTTTACCCTTTATATAATTTTCATGATTTAGTTTCTTTTAAGAATCTAGATTTTATATTGTGAGTAAAACTTGCATGAGATTTAAGAGGATAACTATAACAAAAAATTAGAGAAAACATAAACACTCATTTAAAACTCATTAATTAATTCAATTAAATACTCATTTGATTAATTCAAACAAGCCAAGTACAAATCAAGCTCAATATATATAAATTAAGCAGCCAAGAACATCCATACAAGCTAGCAACTCGCAACATGAACAACATTTAATTTGTCCAAGCCAAGTCAAATAGTGCTCGGCTCATTTTGGCTGACACAGCCCTATATCCTTTGAAATCATAATTGAAACATATTTATTTATATTTTATTACCACTTTTTGTTTGAATAAGTTGAAATTTATTGCATAATAGAATCTCATACAGGAAAGGGAGGACTCATTATTTTTGTTTTACAAAAAAATATTCATATTAAATTAGTGACTTGAACTTCTATAGATCATATTCACCTTAGTAGCATATGGATTAAAAGCTCTTACTATTAGATTGATTTTCTTATAATCATTAAATTATAATCCGTCTGCTCTTATTTTAATTTGAAAGTATAAGCATATAAATTAGAGCCTATCATTGGATTGATTTTATTATGATTTTTAGATTGTAATCCACATGCTCTTACTTTATTAATCCTTTTAAGTATTTACTTGTAAAGGGTCTTGTAGAATTCTATAAATACCTCATCATTTGGTACAAGAAACTTTACCCTTTCTTCGTGTGATTTGTAGTGAAAGTGTGAGATTTATTTTTGAGTTCATTCTTGATCCACGACTTCTCTCTTTTATAATCTCTTTTTAAATAATACATTTTCTCATATGCCCGTGGTTTTACCCTTTCTAAGAGATTTTTCACGTAAAATATGATGTGTACTTTTCTGTATTCGTATTTTTCTAGTGTATCTCTTCTTATATTATATCTCCAAAAAACTTTGCTTGTGATCTTGATTGCACTTTCGCTGCCTCATTTTCTAACAATTCAAAAGATTATTAGAAAACACATATGATGCACATAACATTTAAGAACTTATATGAAAATGTTAAGAGGGGAAAACTATGATATCTTACTCAATTGAAGTCTTAAATCAATATATAGTTGAAGGGTGCAATATTGAATCTTTCAACATCATAAATTCAATAAAGTTGATCGTTTGAACTTTTGATGGATAGATTTCTTAGAATAATTTTATAAATATTTATCAAATTTGATGTCACTACAAAATGGTGAGTATATGCTACAACTTAGTATCTAGACATTCATCCTATCAAAAGTATGCTTAATCTCTTAGGAGACTTTAAGAGGGCATTATACATACTTAATTTAACAAGATTCTTTTTTAGATGAAAAAAATTTATCAAAATCAACTTTAAGATGTTGGGTATTATCAACCTTACCTTATAAAAATAATCAACTTTAAGACTAATGTTATGTGGTGGCATGATTCTACCATTACAAAGGTGAAATTATAGTAACTCAATAATTATACTTATGATATAGTTCTAAGGAGGTACAAAGAAATAATCATACAACATAAATGATGAGAGCAACATCTTCTCTTTCTCATAATATATATATATATATATATATATATATATATATATATATATATATATATATATATATATATATATATATATAAGATTTTCTCCTTTTTATTCACTACCTCAACCTCTTTTTGAGTCTCATGCAATTTAGAATATTTGCCTTCAATGGAGGTTTAAGAGACCATCTTTGAAACTACTTTCATTCATTCAATAGGTTTGACAATAGCCATTTGTGTGGCATGGCTAACTATTTTGCACTCTTCTATATTTGCTGGGAATGGGGCAATTTACCACTCTACATTAGAGTCCAAAAGCACATAAGAAATACCATCAGGACATCAAATATAAGATTTTTAAATGAGGTAAACATGACTTGAGATGACCCTTGCTAGGATTAACCAAGTAACTATTTGGATGGGTGATCACACCAAATTTAACATCTTCTTGAATCTACTCTTTAAGAGTATATCCATCTTCAATAAGCTAGCCCAAAATCTAATGCTATAAATAGTAGTTGGGTTGATTAGATTTATTGATTTCTTTTAGACATATCAGCACCGATAGCTGCAAACCTTTCTTCAACTTATATTTAAAGACTTTCTTGGCACACTTTCTCTTAAAGGGATAATGCTTATTCAAGAGATCTATAAAGTTAATGCATCATTATTTCTATTTCTCAAAAACGCAAGCAAGATTGAAACTTTCTTATCTTTATCAAATATTCATTATGTATTATGTCCGTATGCATGATCAAAGGGATACCTTATTACAAGATCTTTCAATCGACTATTCATCTTAGATGCCACACCAATAGAGGAATTATCCTTAAAGAGCACAAATTGGGTCGCCTCATCATGACTATTAGGTGCTTCACTCATAAGCATTTCAAAAATTTTGTTGAGAAAGCTTTAAGCATAGTAAACTTTAAGGACTTTGTGGTAGAAGGCATAATGCATGAGTATAAAGAGGAAACATGAAAAAATTGCAAGCTTTATCAAGGGAAGACACTATATTCCATGGATGAGCATTCATAGTCCACAACAAAAGGCATCAAGCTTTTGGGGTGTCGTCTAGGAGTTATTGCTAAGAAATTGTCAAATATATTGACTCTAAGGAGATTCCAAAAGCTTGAGCCCTTACTGAAGAGGATGGTAAGCCTTCAAAAGATGGTCATCACGTGTTTTAGAAGTTGTCACAAAGATCAAATTAGAAGGAGGAGATCACCAAGTCTCCAAAAAGATGTAAACTTCACAATAATTTTCATGCAATCTAAAAGGAGCTAGTGTTGGTTGGAGGTCACCTGTTGTGGCTTCCCAAATATTTAATGTCCATTATCTAATACAAGGTGTCTATTTAAGAAAAGATTAATAATCAATCACATTAGGAAATATTATGATATTTTTAATAAGATTTACAAAAAGAAGATGATTGAGCAAGCCAAGGCTCCATGAACCACTCTGATAAGACTTGGGAACTATTATGGCTTAATTGTCAAATGAATAAAATGCCATCATATGAAACTAACTAATTCTGTTCTGATATGAGGCATAAAATGAAAAAACTCCTAAGTAGAATAAAACCAAAATCTTACAAATCAAAGTACTTTTCAACATAATGGTTAAAATTTATTAAAAAAATTTATAGTTAATTGTGCTTATATGAGAATGCACTCCAAAGGTAGTTGACCCCCTAGAATGTATACAAAGAGGACAAAATTTTGAGATCATTACACTAAAATTAAAAAATATCTAAATAGTTGAATATTCTAGTTGTTATAAATGATATCAATATAATATCAACTAAAAGATAGGAACTAATTGCCATATATAATAAAATGTTATGCCATGGAATCCCCTTTTAAGACCCACCTCTAACGTCTTATCTATCTGAAGGATAATTATGGGTTATATGTAAGAATACTAATGAGGATGTCAATTGAAGGTTAAGTTCTCAAGGAGACCTACTTAAATTTAGAAAAATTACCAAGATAAATCAAGTGCTATGATCATTATGGACACCGAGCTATTTGGACAGGTCACAAAGAATGCCCCATGGAGGCATTAAGTCAAAGTAAATTACTGGGGATGCTAACTTGCCAATGGAATTAACATGGAGAAGTCGATGACGAACACACTTTTATCAAGCTTATGAAAGGATCCAATCAGGTGGGCCAAAAGAGTTGGGTAGAATGCTAAGAGGTTCAAATTATCGAGAGAAGACATCAAGAAGACGTGTTTAAAATTTTTTGACAGGATTGAATTACAAAGGAGGTTGTCTTGCTACGAGGAAGACCGATATCTAGGAAGAAACTCTTCATATTCAAATTGATTGATGTTGAGTAGGTCGATATACTTATGTGAATATTTACACATCTAAAAGTGCTTATTCTTATCACCATATGAATGTTAAACAACAGCTATGAGTGGTCTCTACTAGAAGGCATACTTATGGAGGAAGATCAATTTGCTCAGACAGTAATATGTTGGGAACAAATCTTGAGGTGAGTTGCTAGATTTGATCAATTTTGGAGAGTTGACGAAGGTAGCTTCTTTTTGTGAGCTATGATCCAAAGTGCAGAAAACATTATAAATTGTAGTACAATTGGGAACATTAGTTGTTTGATGTTTTATGAATAAAAAATAATCAAAGGAACAAAAAATAAAAGGAAATATATTATTTTAGAATGAATTAATAAAACTAAAATAAATAAGAATAATATAGTTAAAAACGATTTTGCTAAATGATTGATCTAACAATAAATTTATAACTGATCTCTCGAATTGCGAATGAATCATTACTAGCATATTTGCCGTCAGATTTACAATCATGGTTCCATCACAAAAGTGTTTGTGACCAGTTTTATGATGGATTAGGTCAACAATAAAAGCATTCCTATGGTTAAGATGGTTCTCATGAAGCCATATGATTAGTCTAGCTATCATATATCGTAGATTGATCATTGTGTAACTTTATTTTGAACTATTATTCTATTTTAATTGGGTCATCCTAATCAATTTCATACATTATAGAAAGAAGCATAGTTCATTATATAAAAATACAGATTAAATAAAAAAATTATAAATACAACAAAAAAAATCATAAAACTATATCGAACCTTTTTATTGTCCTCCATCACTCGTCTCATTGGACCAAATGAATCTGCAACCGCGAGAGCACCAAAAGATTTATAGAATGTAAATTTGAAATATGCATCAAGATTCGTGTAAATAAGTGGGAATCCAAGTCACCTGATTGCTTACATTGAACATTCTTCATATATTATTCCACACCTACTTATACTTATGACCTCAAACATCATTTTGTAGAGCAAAAAAATTCAAAAAATTTCTTCTCATAACATTCCAAAAATGTCACTACTAAGATAATAAAGTAGGTTCCATGAAATAAATCAAATTCAAGCAGAATTATATGAAGCGCAAGGAAATATTAAGTGCATATAAAAAGGAATTTTATGTGCTGAACTTGCCAAGAGAAAACTTGACACTCCTCGTAATATCATAAAGCATATATTTCCTTGTAGACCACAAAATGATACGCTAATAAGCCTCTCAAATCCAAAATCAGCATGTGTTAAACTTAGATAAAAAAAAGTCTTCAAATAAATTTTTTTCTTCACTACTATGTGCATTTTAGTTTGTAAAATGGAGATGATTATTGAATAAAGTTGATATATGAGTGTATTATGTTATTTAAATTTTGCAAATATGTATTTCTTTAAAATACAAAAAAAATAATATATAAAAATAAAATAAACATTGAAAAACCAATATACTTAAATTTAATGGTAAAATTAAAAAAATAATAATAATATTCACAAAAGAGCCAAGAAGTAATAAATGTTAACATTGAAGTATCTCAACTTTAAAGTTTAACAGTCAAAATAACAAATTTAACAGTTATGAAACCAAATCTGAAGAAAATCAAATAAAAGTTATGTTGATGAATGCACGTGATACATAAAGAAAATAATCAAGCTTCCTTTTAATACATTAAAATAAGAATTAAATAAGTTTCTTCAATAATACATTTGGTTATTGAAATTGAATAATTTCTTATGACAACTTTGGCTTGATTATTGAAATTGAATAATTGTAATTTTTTTATCTCATATGTTAATTAGAGGCACCCCATCTAAGTTTAACTTTCTTCCAACGTCCTCGTATCCTATTACTTTTAGATCTCTGATGTTCAAACCTATATAAGATAATGCTCTACAATATGGTTATTTGGACGCTTTCGCACGGTTTTTTATGCTTTTGTTGGAGAGCCGTTAGATGGAAGCAATTATATCTGGAAAGATATACAGAGCAAAGCACGTTTAGGTAATTCATATTTCTGAAATTGCCAGTCAATATGCCCATTTCAGTTGTTTCACCTTTTTTTTTCGATTTCATTGATTCTATTAAAAAATGATAATACTTAACTATAATCTGTGAACCATGAAATCTCTATAGTTTTCTCTAGAATTGTATTTTCTGATCATGGTACTCAGACCTATTTAGATTTTTGAGCAAATTTAATCTCAAATTAACATAATCTATACACAATGATTTGAACCCAATTCCTCTTAATTGAAAGCCTAATCTCTCAACCAATAAGCTAAGATGCCTTGCATGATACTTACATTTGAACTAAACTTTCATAACAAGTACTTATAATCATGCGTTTTGCATATTTGACCATATTGTGACCAGTTGGGCCCCAAGGTTTAGTTCTAAAACAGCATCAAATCAGGTTTTATTAAATAATTAACCCAGCACCTAAAGTTTAGTTAATGTCTTCAATAGCTAAATATATTTTACCGAAATTATAAAAATGAAAACAATGTCTTCAAAAGCTTATCTATGCCTTGATTGTGCTTTTACTTTCCTTCCCAACTACCCACTGTTAACTGTCATCAGCTTCAAGAAACTTTAACATTTGTTGAGACGATTATTACTTCAAATTCAAATAAAATCTTTTTACAGTGCATCCAAGTTTGATTATCTAGCCAATTTACACATATCATCCTTATAAAAAACATAACACCCTCAAACATAATTATATTAATCAACTCAAAGATTGAAAAACACGAAACTGCTGTTAAAAAAGCTCAAATAACATATCAAATTTCACGTACCTCGACAAACACTGCTATAGTTCTCTGAGGAACTATGAAGCAGCCTGAAAGCTTTCAAGATGATCTCTTGACCAAGTCATCAGCAGATTCAAGTCTTAACAGGTTGGCCATGTCAACATCTGCATCTCAGCCCATGATTGTTTCTATATAGAACAAAAAAGTGGTCTGTAATCCGTAAATCTAAACAGAAAGATTACCTGTACAGGATTCAAGTGTAGTGGTGTTTTTTTTCTTTTGCACAGGAACCGGCATTGAGACTTTGGTTGGGCAAGTATTAAATATGATGATAATATATGAGTAGCTACAGAAAGCATGCACCATTAACAGATGCAAGATACCAGTAATGAACCTCAAGAGATAATGGATTGGATCAACTAAATATAAACTTTTTAAGAACTGGTTCTTAGCTGAAATTGTGTGGAATAAGCCTAGGTGCCATGGTAAGTGAACTGCGATTTCTGTTTAATTTAAACTGTTGGCTTCTATTAGTAAGCTCCAGTAATATAAGTGCTTGCTTAACAGAAGCTGGCAGTTTATGTTTTGTGTGAAATGAAGTTATTCCAGCTAAGTTTGCTGCATAACAGTGATCAGAAATTTAATTCATAATAATAGATGTTAACCTACTTACAATCAAGCTGAACCATGCCAGGTTTTCCTTCATAGCCGTCTTCAGTGCTCATAACA
This sequence comes from Cymbidium sinense, assembly GCA_021442155.1. Lineage (NCBI taxonomy): Eukaryota > Viridiplantae > Streptophyta > Magnoliopsida > Asparagales > Orchidaceae > Cymbidium > Cymbidium sinense. The sequence goes on from CM038232.1 coordinate 413,969, forward strand.
ATTACTCCACAAATTCACGAGGGCACAGTATTAAGGAACGTACTCTTTCCTAAGAAAAAGAAATAAATATACACATGAAAGAAGGAAAAAATTATAATATTTGGTCACGATAGAAGGAAAATTATAATTTTTGAAATGTAACCCAACAAAGTTGTCAAATCATATTTTGATGTCTGTGGTACAGAGTATGATCCCCATCAATAGTTATGGTGTAAATTCAGTAAAATCTACATTCTTAAACTTTAAGGTACTTCTATTTAGTCAATTTCACAGAGGTCATACTTCTCACTAAAATAATAATTTCTACTGTGCTGACTAGTTTTAGTAATCAGACAAACGAATTAGCTTGAATAATAAATTCCATGAAGTTGGTATCCATTTGGTTAATGGAAAGTGCAACCATTTAAAAATTACCTATACCTAGTAATTGTGTAAATGAAACGTAGGAAGCGTTCTCTTTTTGAATTTTGATCAAAACTCGAAATAGAAATCAGCACCATTGAGCATAGTATGAAACTAATTTAACATGATTTTAAGATAGTTTCATTAATGCATAAAGCATTAGAAAAAAGTGAAGAATGTAAATGTAATGAGCTAACTTAAATTTCCAAGAAAATCAAAACATTGATTATATACTAAAGAAAACCAGCATCCACACATAATTTCATTTTATTTGAACTATTAGTAGACATTAGCTTAAAATTGAAAAATTGAATAAGACTATTTTCCATCATAGTAGGTCCTTCCAATGAGATGACCTTCCTTTTTCATCCACCGCATTACAAAATAAGTTTAAAAAAAATGTTCGCATCATTCTTGGTCATTCACTACAGCATATCATACCTGTAATCCTTTTTAAGTAGTAAACATTTGTTGTGGTGATAAATGTCCTAACTTAACCTACCGGTAAGCACATTCCTTTCATGCCCTAGGGTTAAACATCTAAGAGAACTCAATTACATAAGTTACTGGGTTAAAATTATGAATACAGTTAATGAAGAATGAGAACGTTAAGATATTGAAGTGTTTATGCCTGAAGTTAAAAATTGACAAGAATAGGTCTTAATATTATTTCAAACGTTTATAAAATTCGAAATACGGTTGATGGGGGATAAAATATTATGATGTAACTCCATCTTACGCTTTCTAAAAATGGAGTATTTGATAAGTTTCTAAAACTTGTTGACTAGACAAAATTCATGCTCTCATGGATTCCAAAAACTTCTCCTGTTCTATTTTTAGTTAAAAAAGCAAGCCTTTATCCCACAACAACAAGCCTTTAATTAATTAATTAAAATTTCATGAATCATAATAAGAGATTAGTAATAATGAGAACAGAGAGAAAATAAAGACTTGTTGAAAAAATTAGGGTACGACAAATGACAATCAAAATCTTTTGACCATTCCCATTTATGACTGTCTCAGCTTAAATGATATTCTTCAATGAAGACAATGCAAAAGACTATTAAATTTTGATGGATGATAGGACGTCCTATCAATAAGGAAGTCCTAAATAGGTGGTTTATTGCTAATTTTGATAAAAAAAATGAGAAGAATAATTGCTAAACATAGATGATGCCACAACATGGCTCGACAACTCGAAACACCAATATGGGGACAAAAAGGTTGAATGATATATTCTAAGCATTTTACATTCAAATAATCCAATATAATTTCCAAGACTTTAAAGAGCGATTAAACAATAAAGTTCTCGTTCTTGTCCAAACCAATTACATATCTTCTTTATCAAGGCTATTCAAATAAGAACCTAATTTAAAAAATATACATGCTGCTTTGATACCCATTCTCATTTTCTTTTCTCCTCTTATAAGAAAATTCTCTTTAGTCACCCATCTAGCTTAAAGGCACCTCACTTTAAAATGAACTTCAACTAACAAGTTGAGTTATATTATAGTTTTACCAGTAGTAATTACAAAAAAAAAAAAAATAGTATAAGTGTTGGTCTTCAATATTAAGTAACATCTCTTTGTTTATGATTTTTTAATACATGTAAATTTAGAAAACATATAGGAAAAAAATGATTATCATTTATCATTTAACATCTTATATATACAATTTAACTTAAATAGCGTCTTAATAAATAAATTTACCACTAGACCATTATCTAATGTAGAACCATTAAAGATACATCCTTTTCAAAATCTTTTTTTATTTTATGCAAAGATACTTATAGGTGTCTCCAGCTTAACACCATGTTAACAAGCATATATATATATATAATCTTAAAATTGAAAATACATAAAATTGAAGTAAACACATGTTTTTTTCCTATCAATATCATTAAATAAAGATATTTATACAATAGTAGTATGCATCAAAAGATTCATGTCATGATTATTTTGACAAGTTTTATGCTGGCTGTCGACTACCTATCGCAACCCTCCATTTTTCACATCCGGACTTGGGACCGGCAATAGTAGTGTTAGATGGTTTGGCCACATGAGCCACATCATGACCCTTAGGAAAGTAGATCATGAGATTTGATTTATTTTAAGAAAGGTAGAGGTAGACCAAAAAGACTTGGTTAAGATGTATAAAAAATGACCTTAGTATCTTGAATTAAATGAAAATTTGACACATAATATGACACAATGGAGGATGAGATAAATATACCCCTACTTAGTGGGATAAAGGCTTGTTTTGTTGTTGTTGTTGTTGTTGTAGTATGCATCAAAGGAATTTGTCAAACATTTTAACATATTGAAGAAAAAACTATAAATTATCATAAATTAGAAATGTAATCATTCACCCTGATTTTAAGGATTTTGCATTATTTCGTAATCTTTGAACTTCATCTTTATTAGTACATGTAATCATAAACAATATACTTTATAATTTGTATATTTATTAGTTCTATTAACTTATCGAAAAATCATGACATGAATTCTTAATACATTGTCTCAAAATTAGGGTGTTTCGTAGAAGCGTTGCATTATATGGCCTAAATACAATAAAAAGTGTGCAAGAGCTGCTACACCGATGCTCGGGTACAATGTTAAATAAATAAGAATTCCCACATTATGGACTAATGTGAGTAGAAGCTAGTCCATGAAACTATAATTAGAATGAAAACCTAGAATATAAGTATTTCTATAAGTAAATTAATGGAATTAATATATATTATGATAGGAAGATAAATATCTTATATAATCAATAAACTAAATGGGTTGAGGAAAAAGTCAAGAAGATTGATAATTTAAGTTTTAAACTTTAATATTCAAGTAAAAATCATACTAAAAATGAAGTAGATATGATTATAGATAAGAGGTTGAAGAATAATGTTATGAAAATTAATAAAATTAGAGATAAAATTATAATTTGAAATATTATTATTGATGCTAATATTACTAATATTATAAATGTTTATGCTCATGTTTGAATGTATGTTTAAAAAAATTTTTTTGGAATAACTTAGAAAAATTAATACTGAAAGTTACCTACTGAAGATAAAGTAATCATTTAAGGATATTTAAATAGACATATTAGTGGAGTAATAAAAGATTTTAAAAGCATTCATGATAACTATAAATTTGGAATGACTGCTTCAAACTACTTTTATTACATTGATTAGCAGTCGCTGGACCATCTAATGTATTACATTACACAATATATCAGAGAAGAAATAAAAATGAACCAGCAATCAATGGATTTAGGAGAAATAGTCGCTGGGCCATCTAATGTAGTGAGGAAAAAAAGTTTGACTCACCTTTAGGAGAAGACAGACCAAGATATAGATCAGGAACCTCTAGAAGAGATTTTGTTGAAGATAATAATTATAATTTTAAAGAAAATATAGAACCAGGAGAACGTATAAATCTTATGTCAGCCCATAGAAATGGAACAATACTAACAATTAATCTTAATAACCCACAGATGTGAGAGTCAGTAATTTCTACATGAGAATTTGATGCTGTAAGAGCCTCTACAAACAGTGATAAAAGTGGTATAGGAGATATGTTTGCATTTCTAGAAACCCTATTAAGAGAAACAGCTGCCAATATTTTTAATAAAGCAAAAATTAAAAAGACAGGAGAAATTGAATCTTTAAGACAATTAGGAGATAACCCATACAATTTTACTAAATTCATACGAACATTAATCTTAGGGTTTAAGTAGACAAAATACTAATATACAAGATCAAGCATATATAAATCTAACAACTCATTATTTGACGGTCACAAATTGATAATTTCAGAATTATATGTTACTTATGCGAAAGGGAAAATATTTTGATGATAAAATATCAAATAGATTTTTAATTAAATTACCTGGCGAATTAGGAAAAGAAATAAATAAAAAATGGAAAAATACATACACAAATTTGGACAATATCAGAAACATAGGTATAGGACCAAGAATAGTCTTCACCTTCAACATCCTACAAGAAAAATGCAAAAAATATAAAATACAAAAACAAGTTAAAAAATAATCTTATAAATTTTGCAAAAATATTTATACCACTCAAAATTTTCCAGAAAAATCACATAGAAAAAGAAAAATCTTTCGAAAATCAAGAAGATCTATATATAGAAAAGATAAAAATGTTAAGAGACCAAGCAACAGAAAAATCATTGTTATATTTGCGGATCCCCTGATCACTTAGCAAATCAATGTAATAAAAGAAATTATAATAAAAATAGAAGTTTGTTAATTCGGCCTAGAAGATGATGATGATCTCTTCCAATGAATCAAAAGATACAATATAAGATAACGATGATGATTCTGAAAATGAATCTCAACATCAGAAAATGCAATGGATGGATTAATCAAAGCAGTCGATAGATGGAAATTATAACAATAGATAAAATGAGTACAAGTGAACATCTGTTTGAATTAGGAAAAGGAAGCATGACAAAATAATGTATCAGAATTATAATGCAAAAAAATCAGGTATAGATGGTCCTCATAAATATGTCATTTATGCTTAAAAAAATATCATAATCATCATGAGATTATATCAAACCCAAAAAACATGACATAACTAAAAGATTAGAAAAAATAGATTTTGATTAGAAAAGATACATATGAATATGGAAAAAATCTTATTCAGATTAGAAAAATTAGAAGAAAAATATAAAAATAGAGAAAAATTAGAACAAAAACTGATTAGCACGTATAAAAAAGATAAACAAAATTGACATTCAAAATTCGAAATTAAAATTAAAAAAAAGACTTCACCAAAGAACCAAAGAATCAGTAATCCCAATGCATACTAATACCGACCTCAAGATATAAGACTATACAACCATAAATAAAATCGATCTAGCACAAACACAAACAGAAACAATGCTAGCGCAACATTACCCTACCTCTTTAATAACAGTCACAGCAAAAATAAATTTAGAAGATAAATCAGAAATCATCGTTAAAGATTAATCGATATGGAAGACTATCTCGAATTACAAAGAATTTACTACCAAAAAACTTTAATAAATACCATCCCACAAATACGACTACCTACCTAGTAGGAGACCAAAAATTATCCTTTACCAAATGTTTAATGAACAGTCAAATCCAATTATTTCATGATTTTGAAACCTTAAATCTAACCGAAAAATATGTTTTACCAAAAATCCTAGTTCACGAGGCCGCTAATCAAGAATTTATCTTAGGACTTAATTTCTTTTTAAGCATGGATGGCCAAATCAATATTAGTAAAAACTTTTTGACTATTAATAAACGGACGTCTATTATTCAAACCAATAAATATCGAAAGTCACCTGAAGCTGGGGAAAAGCTTTGATGAGCCCCAAACCCTAATTTAAATCCAGTCAATATTTAGATACTTGCTACAAACATAACACAATCCCAACATACCAAATACCAAATCAATTAGAAAAAATATTTCAAGAAATTCAAATAATCGAAAACCCCTTAACACATTGGGAAAGAATAAAGAATTAACATACCAATTATTAATAAATAGTTATAAAAGAATTAGAATATTCTCCCTCGATAAAGAAGAATTTAAAACTCAACTTAAAAACTAAAGATTTAGGATTAATTCACCATCAAAATCGAGCATGTAGGTTTTTTATCATAGAGACATGCGAAATAATTAAAGGAAAATCACGAATGGTTATTAATTATAAGCGATTAAATGATAATATTGAATACGACGGATAAAAAATCGCGATAAAGATATGTTAATAAATTTAATACAAAATAAAAAATACTTTAAGAATTGACAGAAATCCTAATTTTGCAAATCAAATTAGATAAAGACTAATAAAATACACTTTTACTACACCTTTGTGACATGAATGGTTAATAATGTCATTTGGTTTAAAATGCCCCAAGATTTTTTCAAATAAAATGGATAATATCTTTAGGCATTTAGACTATATTTTAATTTATATAGACGACATATTAATAGCCTCTCACACGCTTAAAGAACATTATAAACATGTAGAACAAGTTTTACAATTATGTATCAAACATGGAATAATTTTATCCAAAAAGAAAATTGAAATTGCTAAAGAATATATAAATTTTTTAGGACAAAAAATAGGAAATGGAGAAATAGAGTTACAGGATCATATTTCAAAAAAAGATTAGATGATAAAATAGACAATAAAAGAATTACAAAATTCCAAGAATTATTAAATTACGCAAGACCATATATAAAAGATTTAGGAAAAACTATAAAATCTTTATATAAGAAAACGTCAAACACAGGACAAAAATACTTTAACATAGAAGATATCAAAATAATCCAAAAGATTAAAGAACAAGTCAAAAATTTACCAAAATTAACTCTACCATTAGAAACAGACTACAAAATAGTAGTAGTAGATGCTTCCCAAGAAGGATGGAGAGCATAATTAAAAATAAAATCATATAAAAAAGCTTACCAAAATACCGAAAAACTATATAGATACGCTTCCGGAAATTTTAAACAATTACCAAAAAACATGACACACTTGATTACGAAATATTAGGAGTAATTAATGCATTACACTCATTCAAACTATTTTTACAAAAAGAATTTTTCAAGAAGACCAGTGAAGAATAGTTCATTTTATAAAAATAAAATGAAAAGAAGATATATAAAGAAAAGATGAATAAATTTTGTTACTACTCTGGGTATAATATAAATTTTGAGCATATAAAAGGAAATAAAACTTCCTTGCAGATTACCTATCCAAAGTAATTAAAACGTCTATCAAAAATTTAAAATCTTCGAATTTTAAACCTCCATAAAAGAGTTCGCCAGCGATTGGGTAACGCATAGAAATCAGAGAATGATCTTCAGATCTTCTAAATTAGAAAATTTATTATTAACTTTATATTTTGCAGGATGGAGCAAAAGATGCAACCCAACTTAGTCCATTATGGACACCTTACTTTATCAAGCCGACAAGAAACAAATTTACAATTTAGACCAAAAGTACAGATAAGAAAACCTTTAAATAACTTTCAAACAACTCTCCTAGATAACCTTTGGTGCAACAGAACTGATCTATCAGCCACAATTAATACTTTAAATTGTTTAACTATCTTTTTAGGAATTAATGATCAAATTGACTTTCTCCAAAACGAAAATCAAAGATTACAAATAAATAAAAAGCTAGAACAAGTATCACTTATCCCAAAAACCCCTACAAATTTACAAAAGGTAGTAATCTTTAATCAGGAATTAAAAATTCAGGAGTTAGAAAAAACTTTGCAAAAAGAAAAGGAAAAATATTCCGAATTAATTAAAGACTATAATGATCTATCACAAGATCGTGAATATTTTGCCGAAATAATATTAGAATTTTCTAAATCAAATATGGAAAAATAATTACAATATATATATCTACCAGAAATGCCGGAAGAAATAAAAAATAAAATTTTTAAAACAATAAAAATCAATAAGAAAAATGATATGATCGATTTTTTAGAAATCCTATCATACGATTAAATGAAATAATACAGGACTCTCATATGTAACCCAAAATTAATAATAACTACAAAAACTTGTTCCTGCAATTTTTGCAAAAGAGGCTTTCAAATGATAACTATTTCTTTATATTTAGCATATCTTAAAAAATTCTATAAATGAGAAGTACAAGATTTACTAAATTATGGCTTATTATCAAAAGTTATCATTAGTAGAGAAGAAAATTTAGAAGAACAAATATCGGTCTTCCATCATCCAGAACTAAGAAGAATCATATGGCATATCTTTCAAGACGAAGATACTTCATCGGTTACGTTACTCATTAAATCTGTTGAACCATACTACGAAAATTTAATGGACAAATCAAAGCATATAATAGAGATCCTCAAAACTCCAAAACATTTTAGAGCATGACAAAAAGATGAAGGCGATCATGCAGCTATTGATCCTGAAACAGTTGAAGAAACATTATTTCACCATAGAATGTATCAAATTGCCAATCTGCAGGATGGATTCACAAGACCTATATTTCATACTCATCTGGTCTATCAAGACAAGAACATCTTCATTTTTCTCAATGAAAGGCTAATTAAAGGAAAGATATTCAAGTTCAAAATTTACTATCAAAATTCCAATTTAATTAAACATATTAAGAAGATTAATCCATATTCTCTCAAACAAACAGGAGATTTTGTCACTGTCTACTAAATGCTAACACCAGAGCCTAGTCAGACCAATGAAGAAGACAACGAGCAACAATGGCTTGAAGGATTAGATGACATAGCACTACACAATTTAGATAATGCTATGGAACCCTGAGGCAGCACTAACGAAGCATCTAGAAGCAAATAATAGAGCACTAGCAGAAAAGTGGAATCAATAATCACATTATCGGAGCACTAACCAAAAGTAAAGCAGAAAGCATCTAATTATTGGAGCACTAGCAGCAACACGAGCCAAAAGTAAAGAAAAGCATAATAGAATCACAGAATGGAATCGAAGAAGCAAAGATACTAAGGGTCAAATTTACATATTTTTCTTTTCTGTTCAATTATTGTATGCACTATGTAAAAACTAGGGGCTATAGTGGTTTGGAGCCCATGGTTTTCTTTCCTTATTTCCTTATAAATAGCATGGTGTGTAATGTAAGGGGGCATCTGCTATCAATCACGAAGTAAGCCTAGTAGTGTAAGAGTGAAGGAAGAAGAAGGGTGTCTGTCCACTGTAAGTTTTTATTTAAATAAATATATTTTGAATTTTCATTATGCCTCTCTGTGAGTAGTGATTCAGTTCCTCCCTGTAGGGGAGACATGCTTAACATCTTATTCATGGGTAATTAATCTCTCCAGAGCAAATATAGGCTATATTACCATCTCTGTGTTTTCTTTATACTTAAACATTTGCATGAATTCTACCAATAACCTCTATGACTTGGAGTGGAGGAATAATCTGGTCAGAATAGCTGTATTACGATAGTTAAGCTTATGGATCATTCATCCAACTCTAGAAGGGTTTTCTGAGTATATGTTATTTAGAATTTCATCATGTATTTGTTTAACATAAATAAAGCAAGAGTAATGTTTATATTTGAGGTCACTGAGTAAGCTTATAGAATAAACATTCTCTACCTAAAGGGATGAACGTTTATCCCATCCTACTACATATCTGCATATCTTGAAATTTACCAAAAAGATTAAAAATGACATTAAGACTTCCAGAACAATTTCGAAGAATAGAAATAGAAATATTACCTATAACAGCTAATATCATAACAAAAGAGACAGAATTAAAAATACTAAGAAATCTATTAGATAAAGACATAGAAGAAATAATGAAAGAATTAAAGCAAAATATAGATAGAAACCCAAATAAAGATTTCACCGAGGTAATTAGAAAGTTACAAGAAATCTTAACTAGAGCTATAAACGATTTACACGAGCCTTTTAACGGGTAGATCTCGTAAAATGGAAACCCAAAGAACACCCCCAAATTGGTACATTTTAAAACTATATGGAACCTATAGATTGGTTAGATCTAGAAATAACTTATAAAAATCAAAATATTATTTCAATAGATCAGCACAAAATCTGTTGTAGATTCACAAAAGATTTTAAACATGAATTACATGGAGATAATAAAATAATGAATAGTCTAATAGATTTGCAAATTTCCTTAGCCGAATCAATAAAATTCCATCAAGAAAAAGTTTATCGAATCTTAGAAAAATCCACAGAAGTACTGTTAGACATTAAAAAGCTAATATTAAAAGAAAATTTAGAATACATTAAAAATCAAAATAATGATATATTAAAACGAATGATAAAGGACCAGACAAATTTAGACTTAATACTTGTTAAAATAGAAACCTTACTTCAGAAACCAAAGGCAATAGAAAAGGAATTTAAAAGTATTTTACAAAAAGCCGAAGACAAAATAACAGAAGTCGAATCTATACTTATAGAAATAAAAAGAATTATTTTAACATGAACAAATTTGAAGAATTTCAAATTTATAAGAATGCTTTAAAAGAAGCTAGAAAATATCATGAAGAATCTATAGGATTAACTAGTTATTTTTTAGGAATACAAGGAAGTGATAAGACATATCCAAAGATATTGAATTTTCAAACAATAATTTTATTAGAATTATTCCATAGAACAGTAACAATAGAAAATAAACTAAAACTTTTAGAAGAAAGGACTCTTGGAATAGTTACTCAGGGAGATTTAAAGACCTCTCCAACAGCATTAGTACAGGAAAGGAAATTATATCCTATAAGAAACCAATAACTTATAAGTCATGGTAAGTAATCAAGGACCACTTACGTTATTTAAGAAAAAATCCCCAACATTTGATAGAAAAATATCAGAAATAATCGACATAAAATCACAATTAGATAAATTTAATAACGGAAAAATTAATTTAATAACCGTAAAAAAGAAAATGTACGATACTTCTCTTCTATCACGATCAACCATAATACAGACTCTAGCCGAACAAAAGATTAGCTGTGTATCCGACATTGACCAATTAAGCCTACCAATAATAATAAAAACAAACTGGGAACAAATTAAACAACAAAAGATGTCCCAAATGCATGTAGGATTAGTAATGATAGGAGTAAAAGGACTGCATAGAAAAAATTTAGGCACTAAAACTCTAGTTATATTATTTGATAACCGATGGAATGATTTAGCAAAAAGTCAATAATGGATCATTCAAATATATATGAATGATAATGAATCATTTACTTTATTCCAAATTTTATTATGGACACCAAAGAATACGTACAACATTTAAGAATATGAATAAAAACAAAAGGATATAACATGGTAACAAGAGCATTAAATCTCAGAATATCAACTAGTTTTATAGGAAAAATGCAAAAACACTCAAATGTTAAATTTAAATTAAATAATGAAACATTAGAACTAATGTTAGCAAGTCAAGGAATTAAAGCCTTGGAAGGCAAAAAATTTAGTTCGAAAATACATGCAGGAACAGAATGGAACCTACAGACCTTTTTAGAAAAATCAATATTAATTTCACAAGAAAGCACATCATATGAAAACTTAGATGAGATTAGATTTTCGATTATCATTCTTACGAAAAAAATGAATAGCGATCTTGAGTCAATACAATCAGAACTCGAAGAAAGATTAAAATGAGTATAGAAGACATTAATTTTGATCAAATTAAAACTTATGAGCAATTACAAGATTATGTATTTAATATGAAAACATCTTATTCAGAATTACAACACATATAACTTTGAAATGGCATACGAAAATAAATTTAACTTAGATTTTGATTGGAAAACTATAGATTCACAATATATCAGAGAAGAAATAAAAATGAACCAGCAATCAATGGATTTAGGAGAAGTAGTCGCTGAACCATCTAATGTAGACAGAGGAAAAAGACCTAGATTTGACCTTGTACCACCTTTAGGAGAAGACAGTGGACCAAGAAGGCCATATAGATCAGGAACCTCTAGAAGAGATTTTGTTGAAGATAATAATTATAATTTTAAAGGAAACATAGAACTAGTAGAACATATAAATCTTATGCCAGCCCATAGAAATGGAACAATACTAACAATTAATCTTAATAACCTGGATGTGGGTCAATAATTTCTATATGTGAATTTGATCTTTGTAGAGCACAGGCAAGCGATGATAAGAGTGGTATAAGAGATATGTTTGCATTCTTGAAACCCTATTAGGAGAAACAGCTGCCAATATTTTTAATGAAACAAAAATTAAAAAGACAAGAGAAATTGAATCTTTAAGATAATTAGGAGATAACCCATACAATTTTACTAAATTCATACGAACATTAATCTTAGGGTTCGATCCAAGTAGACAAAATAAGAATATACAAGATCAAGCATATAGAAATCTAGAACAACTCAGCCTTTGGTGAATTATTGCTAATTTCTGCAAATTATATGTTACTTATGCTAGTAGAGCAGGAAAATATTTTGATGTTTAAATATCAAATAGATTTTTAATTAAATTACCTGGTGAATTAGGAAAAGAAATAAATGAAAAATGGAAAAATATATACACAAATCTGGACAACATCAGAAACATAGGTATAGGACCAAGAATAGTCTTCACCTTCAATATCCTACAAGAAAAATGCAAAGACTATAAAATACAAAAACAGGTTAAAAAACAATCTTATAAATTTTGCAAAAATATTTATACTAAAAATTTTCCAAAAAAATCATATAGAAAAAGAAAAATCCTTCGAAAATCAAGAAGATCTACATATAGAAAAGATAGAAATGTTAAGAAACCAAGCACTAGAAAATGTCATTGTTATATTTGCGGATCCCCTGATCACTTAGCAAATCAATGTAATAAAAGAAATTATAATAAAAATAGAAATTTGCTAATTCAAGGTCGAGAAGACGATGTAGTCAGCATATCTTCCAATGAATCAAAAGATACAATTTATAGTATAACTGATGATGATTCTGAAAATGAATCTCAAACATCAGAAAATGCATTAGATGGATTAATCAAAGCAGTCGATAGATGAAAATTACAACAATAGATAAAATGAGTACATGTGAACATCTGTTTGAATTAGGAAAAGGAAGCATGACAAAATAATATATCCATTGTAATTATTACCCAGACAAAAATCATAGGTATAGATGTCAGTTGTGTCTCATAGAAATATCATTTATGCTTTAAAAAAATGTCATAATCAAGATCATAGAGATTATATAAAACCTAAGGAAAACATAGACATAACTAAAAGATTGGAAAAAATAGATTTTGAATTAGAAAAGATACATCTGAATATGGAAAAAATCTTATTCAGATTAGAAAAATTAGAAGAAAAAGATAAAAATAGAGAAAAATTAGAACAAAACCTGATTAGCACGTATAAAAAGATAAACAAAATTGACATTCAAAATTGAATTAAAATTAGTATAAACGGAAAAGAACTTCACCAACCAAAGAATCACAGTCCCCGAACACGGATACTAATACGACCAGATATAGAAGACTATACAACCATAAATAAAATCGATCCCAGCACAAACACCAGAAACAATGGTAGCATTACCTACCTCTTTAATAGCACGAAAAGAAATTTAGAAGATAAATCAGAAATCATTGTTCAAGCATTAATCGATAGTGGAAGCACTATCTCAGTAATTACAAAGAATTTACTACCAAAAAACTTTAATAAATACCATCCCACAAATACGACTACCTACCTAGTAGGAGACCAAAATTATCCTTCTGAATGTTTAATGAGCATCAAATCTAATTTTTCATGATTTTGAAACCTTAAATCTAACCGAAAATATGTTTTACCAAAATCCTAGTTCACGAGGGCCATCAAGAATTTATCTTGGGACTTAATTTCTTTTAAGCATGGATGGCCAAATCAATAGTAAAACTTTTGACTATTAGTAAGCGGACGTATTATTCAAACCAATAAATATCATAGTCCGAAAGCTGGTGGGCTGAAAAGCTTTTGATGGCGTGAACCACTAGTTTAAATCCAGTTTGTTATTTAGATACCTACTACAAACATAACACAATCCCAACATACCAAATACCAAAGCAATTATAAAAAATATTTCAGCTAGCCGAAGAGATTCAAATAATCGGCGAAAACCCCTTAACACATTGGGAAAAGAATAAAGAATTTGCTAACATACCAATTATTAATAAAGACTTAGTTATAAGGACAAAAGAATTAGAATATTCTCCTCTTGATAAAGAAGAATTTAAAACTCAACTTAAAGAACTAAAAGATTTAGGATTAATTCGACCATCAAAATCTGAGCATAGATCAGCAGCTTTTATCGTTAGAAGACATGCGGAAATAATTAGAGGAAAAGCACGAATGATTATTAATTATAAGCCATTAATGATAATCACGAAGATGGATCTACAAATCCGATAAAGATATGTTAATAAATTTAATACAAAATAAAATACTTTAGTAAATTCGATTGCAAATCCGAATTTTGGCAAATCAAATTAGATAAAGACTCAATAAAATACACATTTTTTACACCTTTAGGACATTATGAATGGTTAATAATGTCATTTGGTTTAAAAAATGCCCCAAGTATTTTTCAGCGAAAAATGGATAATATCTTTAGGCATTTAGACAAAATTTTAATTTATATAGACGACATCTTAATAGCCTCTCATACGCTTAAAAAACATTATAAACATGTAGAAGTTTTACAATTATGTATGTATTGGAATAATTTTATCCAAAAGAAAATTGAAATTCTAAAGAATATATAAATTTTTTAGGACAAAAAATAGGAAATGGAGAAATAGAGTTACATGATCATATTTCGCAATTAGATTTCTGGAAAAAATAGAAACATAAATTACAAAATTCCAGGATTATTAAATTATAAGGCTTATATAAAAGATTTAGGAAAAACTACAAAATCTTTATATAAGAAAACGTCAAACACAGGAGAAAAATACTTTAATATAGAAGATATCAAAATAATTCAAAAGATTAAAGAACAAGTCAAAAATTTATCAAAATTAACTCTACCATTAGAAACAGACTACAAAATAGTAGTAGTAGATGCCTCCCAAGAAGGATGGGGAGCCGAATTAAAAATAAAACCGTATAAAGAAGCTTACCAAAATACCGAAAAACTATGTAGATATGCTTCCGGAAACTTTAAACAATTACCAAAAAATATGACATCACTTGATTACGAAATATTAGAAGTAATTAATACATTACACTCATTCAAACTATTTTTACAAAAAGAATTCCTAATAAGAACAGACTGTGAAACAATAGTTCATTTTTATAAAAATAAAAATGAAAATAAGATATATAGCAAAAGATGGATAAATTTTGTTACTACTCTTGAAGGAAATGGGTATAATGTAAATTTTGAGCATATAAAAAGAAATAAAAACTTCCTTGCAGATTACCTATCCAGAGTAATTAAAATGTCTATCAAAAATTTAAAATCTTCGGATTTTAAACCTCCATAAAAGAGTTCGCCAGCGATTGGGTAACGCATAGAAATCAGAGAATGATCTTCGAATCTTCTAAATTAGGAAATTTATTATTAACTTTCTATAGTTTAGAATGGAGCAAAAGATGCAACCCAACTTAGTCCATTATGGACACCTTACTTTATCAAGCCGACAAGGAACAAATTTACAATTTAGACCAAAAGTACAGATAAGAAAACCTTTAAATAATTTTCAAACAACTCTCCTAGATAACCTTTGGTGCAACAGAACTGATTTATCAGCCACAATTAACCTTTAAATTATTTAACTATCTGTTTTTTAGGAATTAATGATCAAATTGACTTTCTCCAAAACGAAAATCAAAGATTACAAATAAATAAAAATCTAGAACAAGTATCACTTATCCCAAAAACTCCTACAAATTTACAAAAGGTAGTAATCTCTATTCAAGAATTAAAAATTCAGGAGTTAGAACAAACTTTGCAAAAAGAAAAGGAAAAATATTCCGAATTAATTAAAGACTATAATGATCTATCACAAGATCGTGAATATTTTCAAATAATATTACATAAGATTTCTTGTAACTTTCTAATTACTAATTGAAATCTTTATTTGGGTTTCTATATATTTTGCTTTAATTCTTTCATTATTTCTTATTTCTTTGTCTAATAGATTTCTTAGTATTTTTAATTACTCTTACGTTATGATATTTCTGTTATAGATAATATTTCTATTTTATTCTTGAAATTGTTAGAAGCCCTAATGTCATTTTTAATCTTTTTGGTAAATTTCAAGATATGCGGATATGTAGTAGGATGTGATAAACGTTCATCCCTTTAGGTAGAGAATGTTTAACGGCTATTCTCGGGTAACGCTTACTCTGTGACCTCAAATATAAACATCATACCATATTCTTGCTTTATTTATGTTAAACAAATACATGATGAAATTCTAAATAACATATACTCAGAAAACCCTTCTAGAGTTGGATGAATGATCCATAAGCTTACCCTAGATGCCATACAGGCAAAAAGCGGGATTTACAGCACCAGATTATTCTTCCGCCTCACAGGGTCCAAGTCATAGAAGTTATTGGTAGAATTCATGCAAATGTTTAAGTATAAAGAAAACACAGAGATGATAATATATTTATATTTGCTGGAGAGATTAATTACCCATGAATAAGATGTTAAGCATGTCTCCCCTACAGGGAGGAACTGAATCACTACTCACAGAGAGGCATAATGAAAATTCAAAACATATTTATTTAAATAAAAACTTACAGTGGACAGACACCCTTCTTCTTCCTTCACTCTTACACTACTAGCTTGTTTTGATGAGTGATGCATTCTTACATTACACACCATGCTATTTATAAGGAAAAAATCATGGGCTCCAAACCACTATAGCCCCTGGTTTTTACATAGTGCATACAATAATTGAACAGAAAAGAAAAATATGTGGGCCCAAATTTACTTCAGCCCTTCTAGTATGCTGCTTCTTTACTGATTCCATTCTGTGATTCTATTATGCTTTTCTTTACTTGGCTCGTTTCTAGTGCTCCAATAATTAGATGCCGCTTACTTTTGGTTAGTTCTAGATGTGATTATTGATTCCACTTTTACGCTAGTTTTATTACTTGCTTCTAGATGCTTCTGTCGTGGTTCCATAGCATTATCTAAATTGTGTAGTATGTCATTTAATCCTTCAGCCATTGTTGCTCGTCTCTTCATTGGTTGACCAGTTTTGGTGTTATTTGGTAGGTAACAAAATCTCTGTTGTTTGAGAGAATATGGATTAATCGTCTTAATATGTTCAATTAAATTGGAATTTTGATATTAAAATTTGAACTTGAATATCTTTTCTTTAATTAGCCTTTCATTGAGAAAAATGAAGATGTTCTCTGTAGACGATGAGTATGAAATATAGGTCTTGTGAATCCAGATTGGCAATTTGACACATTCGTGGTGAAATAATGTTTCTTCATGTTCGGATCAATAAATGCATCCTTCATCTTTTCGCCATGCTCTAAAATATTTTGGAGTTTTGAGGATCTCTATTATATGCTTTGATTCGTCCATCAAATTTTCGTAGTATGGTTCAACAGATTTAATGAGTAACGAATGAAAGTATCTTCGCCTTGAAAGATATGCCATATGATTCTTCTTAGTTGGATGATGATATATTTGTTCTTCTAAATTTTCTTCTACTAGGATAACTTTTGATAATAAGTCATAATTTAGTAAATCTTGTACTTCCCATTTATAGAATTTTTTAAGATATGATAAATGTAAAGAAATAGTTATCATTTGAAAGCCTCTTTTGCAAAAATTGCAGGAACAAGTTTTTGTAGTTATTATTAATTTTTGGGTTACATATGAGAGTCCGTGTATTATTTCATTTAATCCGTATGAAAGGAGGATTTCTCTAAAACAGTCGATCATATCATTTTTCTTATTGATTTTTATTGTTTTAAAAATTTTATTTTTATTTCTTAGGCATTTCGATATATATATATTGTAATTGTTTTTTCATATTTGATTTAGAAATTTCTAATATTATTTCGGCAAAATATTCACGATCTTGTGATAGATCATTATAGTCTTTAATTAATTCAGAATATTTTTCCTTTTCTTTTTGCAAAGTTTGTTCTAACTCCTGAATTTTTAATTCTTGATTAGAGATTACTATCTTTTGTAAATTTGTAAGGGTTTTTAGGATAAGTGATACTTGTTCTAGATTTTTATTTATTTGTAATTTTTGATTTTCGTTTTGGAGAAAGTCAATTTGATCATTAATTCCTAAAAAACAGATAGTTAAACAATTTAAAGTATTAATTGTATCGATAGATCGTCACATTAAAGGTTATCCCAGGAGAGTTGTTTGAAAATTATTTAAAGGTTTTCTTATCGTACTTTGTAAATTGTAAATTTGTTTTTTGTCATTGATAAAGTAAGGTGTCCATAATGGACTAAGTTGGGTTGCATTTTTGATCCATCCCGCAAAATAGAAAGTTAATAATAAATTTCCTAATTTAAAAGATCCGAAGATCATTCTCTGATTTCTATGCGTTAGCCAATCGCTGGCGAACTCTTTTATGGAGGTTTAAAATTCGAAGATTTTAAATTTTTAATAGGCATTTTAATTACTGGATAATCTAAGGAAATTTTATTTTTTTATATGCTCAAAATTTACATTATACCCATTTCCTTCGAGAGTAGTAACAAAATTTATCCATCTTTTGCTATATATCTTCTTTTCATTTTTATTTTTATAAAAATAAATTATTGCTTCAATCGTTTTAATGAAATTCTTTTGTAAAAATAGTAATGAATGTAATGCATTACTCCTAATATTTCAAGTGATGTGTTTTTTTGGTAATTGTTTAAAATTTTGGGCGATATACATAGTTTTGATTTTGGTAAGCTTTTTTATATGGTTTTATTTTTAATTATGCTCCCATCCTTCTTGATCTACTACTACTATTTCAGTGTTTAAATTAGAGTTAATTTTGGTAAATTTTTGACTTGTCCTTTAATCTTTTGGATTATTTTGATATCTTCTATATTAAAGTATTTTTGTCCTGTGTTTGACGTTTTTTTATATAAAAATTTTATAGTTTTTCCTAAATCTTTTATATAAGGTCTTGCGTAATTTAATAATCCTAGAAATTTTTGTAATTCCTTTATGTCTTCTATTTTATCTGGGAATTCTAATACCTTTTTAGAAATATGATCCTGTAACTCTATTTCTCTATTTCCTATTTTTTGTCCTAAAAAATTTATATATTCTTTAGCAATTTCAATTTTCTTTTTGGATAAAATTATTCCATTTTGATACATAATTAAAACTCTTCTACATGTTTATAATGTTCTTAAGCGTATATAAGATGCCTATATAAATTAAAATATAGTCTAAATGCCTAAAGATATATCCATTTTTCGATGAAAAATACTTGGGGCATTTGTTAAACCAAATGGCATTATTAATCATTCATAATATCCTAAAGGTGTAGTAAAAGTTGTGCATTTTATTGAGTCTTTATCTAATTTGATTTGCCAAAATCGATTTGCAATCAAATTTACTAAAGTATTTTTTATTTTGTATTAAATTTATTAACATATCTTTATCAGGTATTTTGTATCCGTCATGTTCAATATTATCATTTAATCGCTTATAATTAATAACCATTTGTGTTTTTCCTCTAATTATTTCCGCATGTCCTCTAACAATAAAAGCTGCTAATCTATGCTCAGATTTTGATGGTCGAATTAATCCTAAATCTTTTAGTTCTTTAAGTTAAGTTTTAAATTCTTCTTTATCAAGAGGAGAATATTCTAATTCTTTTGTCCATAAGTCTTTATTAATAATTGGTATGTTAGCTAATTTTATTCTTTTCCCAATGTGTTAAGGGATTTTTGCCGATTATTTGAATTTCTTCGGCTAGCTGAAATATTTTTTCTAATTACTTTGGTATTTGGTATATTGGGATTGTGTTATGTTTGTAGCAGGTATCTAAATAAAAAACCGAGATTTAAACTGGGGTTTGCTCATCAAAGCTTTTCAGCCCACCGCTTTCATTGACTCGATTGGTTTGAATAATACGTCTACTAATAATAAAAGTTTTACTAATATTGATTTGCCCATCCATGCTTAAAAAAATTTAAGTCTAAGATAAATTCTTGATTATACTCGTGAACTAGGATTTTGGTAAAATATTTTTCGGTTAGATTTAAGGTTTCAAAATCATGAAAAAAATTGGATTTGACAGTTCATTAAATATTTGGTAAAGGATAATTTTTGGTCTCCTACTAGGTAGGTAGTCGTATTTGTGGGATGGTATTTATTAAAAATTTTTGGTAGTAAATTCTTTGTAATTACTGAGGTAGTGCTTCCACTATCGATTAATGCTTGAACAATGATTTCTGATTTATCTTCTAAATTTATTTTTGTTGTGACTGCTATTAAAGAGGTAGGGTAATGTTGCGCTACCATTGTTTCTGTTTGTGTTTGTGCTAGATCGATTTTATTTATGGTTGTATAGTCTTATATCTTCGTGGTCATTAGTTCGTATTCTGGGGATTCTGTGATTCTTTGGTCTCTTTGAAGTTTTATAGCTAATTTTAATTTCCGAATTTTGAATGTCAATTTTTGTTTATCTTTTTTATACGTGCTAATCAAGTTTTGTTCTAATTTTTCTCTATTTTTATCTTTTTCTTCTAATTTTTCTAATATGAATAAGATTTTTTCCATATTCAGACGTATCTTTTCTAATTCAAAATCTATTTTTTCCAATCTTTTATTTTTCCAATCTTTAGTTACATGTTTTGTAGGTTTTTATATAATCTATTGATCTTGATTATGACATTTTTTTAAGCATAAATGGCGTATTTATGAGAACCGCCACATCTATCATTATTTTTATGCGGATAATAATTCTGATGGATACATTATTTTGTCTGCTTCCTTTTCTAATTCAAACAGAGATGTTCACATGTACTCATTTTATCTATTGTTGTAATTTCATCTATCATTTGCTTTGATTAATCCATTGCATTTTTTCGATGTTTGAGATTCATTTTGAATCATCATCAGTTATCTCTTATAAATTGTATCTTTTGATTCATTGGAAGATATCTTACATCGTCTTCGCTTGAATTAACAAACTTATTTTTATTATAATTTCTTTTATTACATTGATTTCTTAAGTGATCGGGGATCATAAATATATGATGACATTTTTTTGCTTGGTTTCTTAACATTTCTATCTTTTCTATGTGTATCTTCTTGATTTTGAAGGATTTTCTTTTCTATATGATTTTTTGGAAAATTTTTAGTATAAATATTTTTGCAAAATTTATAAGATTGTTTTTTAACCTGTTTTTGTATTTTATAGTCTTTGCATTTTTCTTGTAGGATATTGAAGGTGAAGACTATTCTTGGTCTTATACCTATGTTTCGATGTTGTCCAGTTGTATGTATTTTTTCATTTTTTATTTATTTCTTTTCCTAATTAAGCGGGTAATTTAATTAAAATCTATTTGATATTTCATCATCAAAATATTTTCACCTTTCTTGGCATAAGTAATATATAATTTGCAGAAATTATCAATTTGTGACCAGTCAGCTAGGCTGAGTTGTTCTAGATTTCTATATGCTTGATCTTGTATATTCGTATTTTGTTTACTTGGATCAAACCCTAAGATTAATATTCGTATGAATTTAGTAAAATTGTATGGGTTATCTCCTAATTGTCTTAAAGATTCAATTTCTCCTGTTTTTTTAATTTTTGATTCATTAAAAATATTGGCAGCTGTTTCTCCTAATAGGGTTTCAAGAAATGCAAACATATCTCTTATACCACTCTTATCACTGTTTTCCCAGGCTCTTACAGCATCAAATTCCCATATAGAAATTACTGACTCCCACATCTGTGGGTTATTAAGATTAATTATTAGTATTGTTCCATTTCATGGCATAAGATTTATCTCTCCGGTTTGTTTTCTTTAAAATTATAATTATTATCTTCAACAAAATTTCTTAGAGGTTCACGATCTATATGGCCTTCCACTGTCTTCTCCAAAAAAGAGGTGAAACTGAGTCTTTTTCCTCTGTCACATTAGATGGTCCTACTTCTCCTAAAATTGATTCTTTGGTTCATTTTATTTCTTCTCTGATATATTGTGAATCATATTAGATTTTGTTTTAGCTTATGATTTTATAGTTGTTAATATTTTATCTAAGAAAGAAAAAAAATATCATAAAATGGCAGCGTCGATTATTTATTTTCTTATAGGAAAAATAGATCATTTAGATGGTAAAGATTGTAAGATCATTTCGAGTGAAAGTTTTCATACACAACATTAGCTACTAATTTTGGATTTTACAATGACAGGTTGGATGATAAAAAATAAAATGAAATATTATCCTAAGATTATGGTAGGGTGCCTTAAGGCTAATTAAATATTTTTTAAAAGTAATCTACAAGATTTTAGGATTTGATATATTTATGAAGAAGCTAAAATTACATGAAACAAAAAACAAGTGGTATTAAGCAAATTGTAAAAAATGTGCTTGAAAAATATAAAAAAAAGCTCTTATTAGATAAAAACAATTGGTGGTAGAGTCAAAATATATAAAAAATATATCAAAAAAAAATCATCGTAAAATTAGTTTAAATATAAAAATTCGAGAATTGGAAAAGATATAGTGTCTCTTATAAATTCTAGGAAAATAATATGTAATGCAAAAAATTCAATATTTGATGATTTATATAATAGATTAGATATTAATTGTTAACCCTAATATTATTTTAAAAAATAAAAAATGAAAAAAAAAAACTATGAAAGCTTCCCTCTTCCTCTTCCACCTGACACATCTCTTCTTTCCCTCTTCCTCAAGAACAGCTTCGCTCGTTCTAGAATAAACCGAGCGAAGCCCTCGTCCCCTTCAACTCAAGCCGACCTCCCTTTCTCTCCCCCTCTCGTCCATCGTTCTCTCTCTGGTCCGCAGCCGAAGATTTTAAGACCACGCTAATGCCCAATAAAGCGTAGTGGATGCAAAGATACGATTGTGGTGTCATGAAGCCTTCCTTCATTGATAGAGCGTCTTGAGTAGCAAAATTGTTAGATCTCATATGAAATCGTAAATTTTTATTCATCATGACTTAAAAAAAGGAGGAGATTTGAATGGGTAGATATTATATATATCTACTTTATGCAGTGATTGAAAGACAGTTATGCTCATTAGGGCGTGGGATTGAAATTAGTAGATGTCTTCAACCGGCTCATTAGGGCGTGTGAGGTAAGCAAAATTTTGTAGCTGCAGGATGACGTCGAATCTAAATCTTCAAAATTTACAAATTTTTTGGGACTTAAATAAATTTAAATATAAATCATCTAAACTCAAATTAAATAAAAAAGATACATGATAAATATGAAAATAAACATTAAATCAAAAAGAAGAAAAGGAAGACTGCTCACAAAAAAATTGAAGTTGAAAGTACTCAAGCTTTGAGCCAAGATCCTTCTCCCTCTTTTTCAAGTCCTCTAAACACAAGCAAATGATATGAAATGCAAGAATCCTCTCTTTAGCCTTATTTATAGAAATGAAAAGAATCAATGTGGGACCCATTTTTGCTAAAACTTAATTCCATGGTATAAATTGAGTTCGCTTTGTTTCAAATTCCTCAAAATTAAACAAGCCTTAATTGAAATTTGGGGAGGCTAATACTAAACACACAAGAGACTCATGATAAATTTGAAGTCCAGTTACTAAATAAATATGAAACTTGATTTGGAGTTAAGGATAAATCCATATTGAATTTGAAGTCTTTTTATGTGAACAAATCATATTTAATATCAGATGAAGTAAGGATTCCAATTGAATGTCAAATGACCAATGATTGGTAGTAAATCTAAATGTCCAATTCCAAATTGAGAATAAAGTGTGCAAGAAATTTGATAGCTTTTTTATAAGCCAAATTGATTAAAAGACTTCGTGATCATTCATGAATGTAGTATTTAAAAGAACCATTTGGATCTTGCATTTAAAATTAAATTTGAAGCACAATGAGATTTGTGATATATTTAAAACTAATAGAGTCTAGATGAAATTCATAAGAGGACTTACATTGAGGACTTACTATACCTAGTTCACTTAACGGTGAAACTGATATATAGTACATCTAATAGGTAAAAGTCACAAAAGATAGCTTTAAAATGAAATTCATAACACATTTTAATTAAGAAATACACTAGCTACAAAGAATTGATAAATCAAATGTATTTTTATATTCAATCAATCTTTAGTAAGAGCGTAACTCATGTCCTCGCGTGTAGTTTGGCTGAGCTCACTATGGTGCGATTCTGATCGAGCCCTCTAATCGTATAGTTCTTTGCCAAATGACATGATTATATTACTTGTGCTGGCGGTATGTTTCAGATAGTTTTGTCGCAGATGTGAATCATAGATTTACCGGAGACAAAAGTCTTAAATATTTAAAGTCACTTCACCAGTAAGGATTACTTGGGCGATGCAACACATACTGGCGATTAGAATCCCCGTCGGTTAGATTCATTCCTCAAGTAAGTAAAACCGATAGGGATGATGGAACCATAAAATCTAGATCGGGCATGCCATCATTCCCCCAACCATCCACTTTAAGCTAAAATAGTGAATTTCATAAATTTTAAACGAGAAATTAAAACTTCGACGTCTTCTTCTTTCTCTATTTAGCGATCTAACATTAATCGAAAGTTCTCTCTCAACATTAAGAAAAGTAATTAATTGTAGGTGCTTGTGTATATAGGAAACCTGGAACTAGATCTAAAGTCCTCGTAAAATGAGAGCAAAATCTCTGGGTAGTGTCTTATCATTTATTTACTACGAAAATTTCGACACATAAATCATACTCTTCATATGAGGAGGTGGGTGGAATTTTAAATGAAAATATGTGTGTATAAGTTAGTCAAGCAAATAGATAAAAGAAATAAAGATTTTGTTCAACTGAAGTGCATTAGGGATGAAGATAGGATATTGCACTGTAGCGTAGAATGAGATTAAACCTTCTTTAAAGACTCGTGATTGAATATAAATTGCCATTTGATCATATATTGATTTAATTTGTTAAACTAGCATGCATAATATTTCTTTTTTATTGCATTACTATAATTTAGAGATATGAGTAATCACTAGCTGTTGATAGCTCATTTTGGTTTTAACTTAACTTTTGTAGATTGAGATCTTTAATTAAAAATGAATAATATCGGAGAACATTTATAGAAGGTGAGTTTAGAATATAGAAAGGCACATTTATAATTATCTTACTTTCACTTTTTGGTTTTAGTAGCTCTTTCAATATATTGATGAATTATTAGATAATAATAGACATTATAAATTTATTTTTCTACCATTCGATCGTCCCTTCCCGTTTTGAAAATTTCAAGCCCCAGGCCAAGCCATGATAGAGGTCTTAGAGAAAATAAAGTTTGGTGAAACAATAGAACCTTATAATATTTCAATATAAGTGTGAAAATACTTAAGAGATTACGAATTCTTAGCTAAATAATTTTTTTAATATTATTTTAAAGATAAAATGAAGTCTAATGAGTAAATAAAGAGTTTGTTGGATCTTTTTTTAAGAATAAAAGTGATGCACAAAAGTGTGCAAATTAAAGAGAAATTAAATTAATAGGTATAAATTAAATTTATAAGAGAAAGGTATTAAGCATAGGTTACGATGTGTCAAAAGTTTTTCAAAATTAATTTAGATTCATGAAAGGCCTACTATGAATGTTATACATTTGTTGAAAGGTTTGATAGAGAAGTATAGAGAGAAAAGAGAATCTACCTATGATATTTATTAATTTAGAAAAAAATATATAATAAGAGAAGTGCTTTGAAGAGTTCTAGAAAAGAAAGAAGTTAATATTGTGTATATTAAAATCATTAAGGATATGTATATTTGGTTGTTATATGTGTTCAAAGTATTTTTCTATTTCAGTTGGATTACATTAAAGAACGCTTTAAGCCCATATTTTTTTGTTATAATTATGGATGTTCTTGCTAAAAAATTACAAAAAAATGTACATTGGTGATGTTTTTTTGCTGATAATATTCTTCGTGTTAATAGGACTAGAGAAGGAAGTCAAGAAAAACTTGAATTATGGAGGTAAACCTTAGAGTATAAAGGCTTTTGTTTGAGTAGATCAAAAACTGAATATATGGAATATAATTTTAGTAGTAGTAGATAAAGTGGCAATTTTGTGAAAATAAGTGATCAAGTTATTAAAAAAGTGAATGTTTTAAATATCTCGAATCTATTATTCAAAGTGATGGTGAAATAGATGGGGATGTTATTAGTAGAATTCAAGTTGGATGGTTGAAGTGGAGGGATGCAACGAGCCTATTGTGTGATAAAAAAATACCGCTTAGACTTAAAATATTTTATAAGATGGTGGTAAGACTTGCAATATTTTATGGCATAAAATGTTGGTCATTAAAAGAAAAGCATAAAATTAAGTGTTGTAGAGATGAGGAATGTCAGGTGGATGTGTGGCTTTAAACTTAGAGGCAAATACAAATCGAATATATACATGAAAAAATTGGAGTAGCTCCAAGGGAGGATAAGATTAAAGAGAGTCACCTTAGATGAATATATCACATAAAATATCGGTTATCTGATGACCCAGTTAGAAGAGTAGATATATTAGATTCAACCTATGTTAAGAAAAGTAGAGGAAAGACCTCAAAAGACTTGATCAATAAGTATTAAAATTGATCTTATTTTATTAGAAATAAATGATAACATGACATTTAATATAACACAATGGAGAAAAAGAATTCATGTAGCCGACCTCACGTGGTGGGATAAAAGCTTATTGTTGTTGGTAATGCTGTATTTTGTGGGCCTGGCCACACTAACTTTTCTTTTAATCTTTTATAAATTATTTGAAATTATTTGTTTGATGTGTTCACGTTCATCTTTGCACAGCTGAATGAACTAAAATAAAATGTTCTATTTTGATCTATTGCCTTTGTGATTGAGATCTTTGCATGGATGAGTCACAATATCCTTGGAAATAGAATTTTTATATTGAAACTAAAAAGTAATAAATGTCGGGAATAAAATCATATAGAAACCCTTAAGCTATATCACCATATCTGCATCTGTATTGCTTCATCATTCTTGATAGAGCGCTATATTCAATTGCACCCATAAGGGTTGCCTACCTTTGAAAGTGGTGTGTATTAGGTAAGGCTAAACTACGACATGGTATTTGCATTACATATTAGAGTTGTACCTAATAAACAAACAAACATACACACTAAAAAATTAGCTACCACACACACTAAAAAATTAGCTACGAGCACTACATACCCTCTATATTTAACTTTAGTGGCTAGGATTATGATTCTTTCTAATAAACATTTGGCTTACTTATCTTACATTTGTATGTGACTTGACTTCATGATTTTAAAATGATTAGATAGTTTAGCTGATAGTCTTTTCCAAGTAGAATTGCAATCGATAGAGTCAGGTTGATTTCAGCTTCAAGCGAAATTGAAGCCTATAAATCCTATTGCATACCATTAGGTTAGGTCTGAGCAACTACTTGATATTAGTCTTCATCTTAATTTAGGATACTAAGACTTATCGACGCCTTCATGCAACATCACAAATCCTCACCTCTTGAACATTTTTATAGTCATGCGCTAGTGAATTATAAATCTCAAATTTCTAATAAAATAAATAACACAAAATATAAATAAATTTGAACACCAAAATATAATGCCTAATCTTAGAATAGATTGAAATACTATTGAGTTTTTCAGTATCATGTGCTTACTCATTTTCATCTTTCAGTCTTATAAAATAACATAAAGCGTACAATCTAATGACAGGAGAGTAGATGAGAATTTGCCTTATATTAAGAAAGGTAGAGGTAGACCTAAAAGACATGAGAAGATGTATAAAAAATGACCTTAGTATACTTGAATTAAATGAGAATTTGACACAAAATAGAACACAATGGAGATGAAGGATTCATGTAGCCGATCCCACTTAATAAAGGCTTGTTGTTGTTGTTGTTATTGTTGTCTTATAAAATAACAGTTCCTAGTTAAATCAAACTCACTTGAAAATTGTAAATCATCAATCCTTGAGATAAACTTTAAACAAGTCATAATATTATTCATCTCTACTTTAATCGAAAATATTTTTAAGAGTTGGTACTCTTAAGATATAATTACTATAGAGAATTGCCTTTGTAGAAAACTTCTACCATAAAATCAAAATGAAATTTAAATTTAAACCAAATATTGGTAACTTTTTTGCTGAGATTAAAGCAATTATGGATTGATTGACAGAGCACTATCACAAAGATTCATAGTTTTTTGGGATAATTGGGTATTATAAAAGATTTGTTAAATGCTTTTCTACTATTGCTACACCTTTGACTAAACTGACTCAAAAGTATGTTAAATTAGCTTGGTCTGATCTTGTGAGCAGAGCTTTTAGAAGCTCAAAAATTGCTTAGTATTAGCTCCCTATCCTCACTATTCCCTCTAGCACAAATGGATTTTCAGATCTACAGTGACGCTTCACATTAAGGGGAGGACTGTGCTCTAATGCAGTATGATAAAGTGATAGCTTATGCCTCCAAACAGCTTAAAGCACACAACAAAGATATCCTACTCATGATTTGGAGCTTATTACGCTTATCTTTGTATTGAAGATATAGAGATATTATCTTTATGACGTTCATTGTGAAGTCTTTACTGGTCATAAAAATATGAAGTATATCTTCACTGAGAAGGAGTTGAACTTGAGATAGAAGAGATAGCTTGAGCTGATATAACTTAAAGATTCACTACCACTCAAGTAAGGCAATGTGGTTGCAGATGATTTGAGCAAAAAAATCTTCCACCTATGCATCTTGAATAATCACCCAAGAGTGACAACTAATAGTGTTGGAGATGGAGCAACCTCAGCATGAGGTAATACCTTCAAAAAATAATCTTATTTTATACCAAATGACTATTCAACCGATCTTAGTAGACCATATTGGTGAAGCTCAGCTTGAAGATAATGAATTATGTCCATTAAAGCAAGTTCAAAATGGGTTAAAACCCAAGTTCTCCATAGACCACATTGAAATTTAAAAATCGACTGCGTTCCAGTTTCAAAGGGGCTCTGACAGGAGGTGCTTAGTGAAGCACACTCTACCATATTCTGCATATCTTGAGAGTACCAAGATGTATCTAGATCTTAAAAAGCTTCTTTGGTAGCCTTGTATGAAAAATAATATGGCAGATTTTGTAGCAAAGTATTTGACTTATCAGATGGTCAAGACAAAACATCAGAGATCGGGTGGCCTATTGCAATCTCTTCCTATCTCAAAATAGAGTGGGAAGAGATTGCAATGGACTTTATTATTAGAATGTCTAGATCAAAGCAAGGTCATGACACACTTTGGGTTGTAATTAATAGGCTCACCAAGTCTACTCTCTACATATTAAGCAAAATTATTCGGTTGAAAAACTTGCAAATATATATATATCAATAATATTATTAAATTACATAGAGTTCCGACTATTATTATGTCATATTGAGATGAAAGATTTACATCCGGAATTTAAAAAAAGTATGAAACTATGGGTATCATATTAAACTTCAGTACAATTTTATCCTCAAATAAATGGTCAGTCAAAACACCCCATTCAGACTTTAGAAAATCTATTAAGAGCTTGTATTTTGGATTTTGGAGGTAGCTGGAAAGATTATATCTCATTGATAAAGTTTGCATACAACAATTTCAAGCTAATATCGACATGGCATCATATGAGGCTCTTTATGACAAAAAAGTAGATATCCTTTATGTTAATTTGGGATTGGTGAAAGAAAACTCCTCATACCTCAACTAATTGATCAAGTAACAAAAGAGATTCATGAGATTTAAAAACAACTGTGCTTAATTCAAAAGTGTCAAAAGAGATACTTTGATTCTAAGCACAAAAAAATTAAGTTCAAGATTAAAGATCATGTCTTCATCAAAGTTTCACGGATGTGAGGAGTTACACGATTTAGCAAGAGTGAAAAACTTTAACCCCACTTCATTGATTTTTTTGAGATTATTGAGAGAATTAGTAAAATTTATATAGATTAGCTCTTCCTGTGAAGCTTGTTGCAGTTCAAAATGTGTTTCTTATTTCTCTTCTATGACATTATATATGTATGATGATTCTCACATCATTCAATGATTCAATTCGAGCCATTATTGATTCGAGAAGATTTAAGCAATAAAGAAGTGTCAAAGCACATCTTGGATTGAGAGATTCGCTAACTTCATCATCAATCAATTTCTTTTGTAAGAGTACTTTGAAAAAATCATATAGAGTGAGAAGGTACTTGAGAGATTGAAAAAGAGATGATCGCAAAATATCATCTGCTATTCCAGAGCTTGTATGGATTTGGGAATCAAATTCTTCTGGGGGGGAGGGGTTGTAGTATGTAAGAATCACACCAGCCCGATTCATGCTAGTATTTTTTTCATTCAAAGCCACCTCACTTAGCTCCATCTCATGCAAAACCCTCGCTCCTTCTCCCTCTCACGAACCGAATTTGAACAATCTTCCACTGCGCAAGCTCTCCTTCGTGCGGTGTTCCTTCAATAGCCGAACCTTCTTCTTCTCCTTCTTCTTCTTTTTAAAACCCTAGCCAAGTTTCCTCTCTCAATCTCCTCCTTACGGCCGTCAACACACTCCTCTCTCCTCCATTGATAACAATGAGTTTTCCTTCCTTTCCTCATTTTTAATCCTTTCTTTTAGATTTTGTCAATTCATTCTTCAACCTTTGCATTTGTAATGGTAAGAAGAGTTTGATTTCTTTATAATTTCATTTTAGATGAAGTTAGTTATGTATACTAAAGAGTATGATTGGAAAATTATGTATTTAGGAGCAATTATGAATTAATTTATGTTAGTTATATGGTTATGTTGAGATGAGGACTAACCTATATCCTATAGTTTTGGACAATTATTCTCATTGTGATTATTCAAAGGTTAATGCAATCAAGATAGCTAAATTATAACTTATATTAATTGCAAGTGTTTATTTATATAGATGTAGATTTTTCTTTTAATTGAAGATTCTTTTATTTATGATCTTTGTCGAGTACAATTTAGAGGATCTCAATTGAAATTATAATATTTTATAGCTCGTCTTGAAATAAGTAATTATTATTTATTAAAGGATAAACATATGCTTTATTGTTAGGGGAGTAATCCTTATAATTTTCACTAGATTTGTAGATATTTAGTAAGATTATCAGTCTTACCATTGATATTCAATTTTCTGTTATGCATATGTCAATTGATTATTTTTGTCCATGTTCATGATGAAAAGTGAATTGCATATATAATTTCTTAACTTGCTTCATTATCGCATATACTTCTGCACATTTAATTTATGATTACAATTATAATATTCATTTTCATATATGTCATTTAAGTTAAATGCAATAAATTTTATTGTTGCACATTCATAATTGAAAATATAAATATTGCTGGTCATATTGGTGATTATACCTTCACTAATCACTTATGAACAAGATGTGAATATGCCTATTAGTATAATAATAACTATGTTGGTATTAAAACCCTTTTTGTTATAGCTAGCTAGACAGGGACATGCAGTCTATCACACCTCGAGTATGAAAGGCAGTATAACCTGGCAACATGGGATATGATGAAGTAATATGAAGACTTGTTTTGTACTCACAAGAGCAAATTCATATATACAACAATAGTAATATTAAACAAATAATAACAAGATAAATACATAACATTTCATTTTATTACCAGAGCTCATATAACAATCCAACAAGAAAGTAAAATAGCATTTAATAACAAATCAGAATAATGTCCAACAATATAAATTAACATCCAAATAGAAAATTGACAATAACAATAACAATAACAAGAAAAAATTACCCAAAACTAAAACATACATATGAAGAAACTACTACATAAACTCAAAAAATAAGCATTAATAATTCCAAACATATATTTGTTATCATCATAATCCAAAATGATGATGAATCATTGGGCTAATGAGACTAATAATTGGGATATGATAATATATCAAAGGCAAGAAACTGAATGCATCATAATGGGAAGCAATTTAAGGATATTTAATTGCATTTGATTCAAAAAGTGTGTGGCATGAGATCATTAAAAAACAGCAATCCATCTAATTAGTACAAATTGGAGTAAATACAGATTGCTGAAATAATTATCAATGCAACATGACTAAAAAATTATAACAATACAAGTCACTATCTTATTGAAATGTAAAATAAAACAAAGAAATCAGAAAAAAGAAATTAAGGACAGAGTTCAGCTATTGACGTTGATAAAGAACAAGAAGCATACACAATTATTAATCAACCACCACCAGCAGGGTTAAGTCTCAAAAAATGGATGGACGCATTGCAGAAAGTTTACATAAGACAACACCCAAAAACAAAATTTGTCTCATGAAACTGAAGTCGTGAACATGCATTCTTGACAAAATGCATTTTTTCATGAGCACTGATTTTAAAGAAAGTCTTTAAAATGCAAACATCTTTTCCAGTTCCCACTCACGCCAATGCTGCCCAATACACTAGCCGCCATGGCCAAAATAAACATGCCCAATAAAGGCCTCCGAATGCAAATAAAAGACCTTCCACAAGAAGGCAAGCTGAAAGGGAAATCAGAAAATAAATGCAAACAAGTTTAAGAGAAAAAAGTTCACGTTCCATCTACCTATTTTACCAATAGATTATTTCTGTGCAAATAAACCGGTTCATGAGGATCTCAAGTCATAAGCTTGAAAAGTTTAAAGCATTCTTACCTCCGAAAGAGGCAATTGCAAGCTGACATTAAAAAACTTTCTGAAGCCCATCAAGGCAGGAACAGTATAGTCTTTATAATCTTTAACATGAGAAAACTTTTCAATGACCTGATAGCCATAATAGAGTTGAGGCATATATAGTAAAATGGAAATGTATTTTGATAGTTAAAGGGTGGAGCCTCCCAGATTGCAAAAAACCTTGAAGTGAGTATAATAACCTTTACTAATACAAATGATAGAAAAATATCAACCTAGAGATCATCAGCTTACTTTGATTGGAAGCCCGCCTCTTTCCCATTCAAGCTGAATCCTAACATCCTCACCTAGGTAGAAAAGAAAGGACAATAATGAGTATGAGAAGAACTCAAAACATAATAGACAATTTAGGGGACATTTGAGATCACTTCTATTTTTTGTTTTTTGTTTTATGTTTTTATTTTATTTTGTTTATATTTTGTTTCAAAATAAAACATGTAATAGTATTGTTGTTTTTAAAAATACTAGAAACATCTATAAACTATTTTGGGAGTTTTTAAAAATAATGTTATTTATTTTTAAAAACAAAAAAATAAAAACACTTAAAAAGCATACTAAACAAATATGTTTTAAAAATAACATAAAAACAAAAAACAAAAAATACAAAACAAAATTGATCCCGAACAACGCCTTAGCAAATAATGATTATAAACATTTTGGTCCACTGCTCTTTGTAAATGCTTTCGGCACCCAATTGGGGTTGTTACATACAGCAACCAACTGACATGAAGCAAATTCAGTAGGATTGAAGAATAGATTTTGTTTCAATATCATTGAGTATTCAAACTTGGGCTCCAGTCAAGTTCAAATACAGTTACATAATTTTTTTAAGTAGATTGTAGTGATACATGACTGTAACTGTAAAATAATAAGTGCTACTTCTGATTCAGCATTATGCTAATAAATGCATTGTCTCGTTTAGTTTGAAAAAAAAAACAAGCTTTTTTTTCTTCATTCTTTCAGTCAGAAGAGAGAACTGTCTAGATAACAACAAAATCAGCAATTATAGGTTAAAACTAACGTGTATCTACAAGCTAAAAACGTGAGCGAGCCAGACAAGTAATATTTTCTATAAAGACAATGCTGCCACACACAGAACGATTGTGAAAACAATAGCAAACCATCTTAATCAAATTTTGCAATCCCAAATTAGCTTGATCTCTCACAAGACCAAAACATTCGCAAATGTTGTTTCAACAATCACCCTCTGATTCAAAATAATCATAATAATTCTATTATTTTTTTTTTTTTTCATAATGACGGCTATGCATAGCAGTAACCAAATAATCAGAACCAAACTTTTAAAATTATTATTCCCCATCGTCAACATCCAGTTTTCCAGTTTCTATGACCTTCGAGTCCACGATCCATGAGAAGCAATTTTGCATCCCAACTGGCGTAATGGCAAACAGAGACAGCATGGCTGCCAGTGTTCCAGGCAATGAGAGACCTCAACACCAAAAATCCCCTCGCATGTCATAAACAGGCCTAAACATTCTCGTTTAAAGAGCAAAAATAAATAAAAAATTGTATTAGGGGTTTTCAGGGCTATTCCAATCTGTTAGGAATAGAATCAGAAATGCCATCCTTATTCAAAAGAAACAAATTACTAAGATGAAGGCATTGTACCTGCGATAGAACGCGCTCTACGGGGCAAGAGGCCGACATGGGAGAGCAACAAGAGACGGTCCGGCCGCAGCTTCGTTGCCCCAGCGACCTCCAGCAGGCAGAGAGAGGAGAACATGAGGAGACGGACAAGAAGAGATATTAGGGTTTTCAAGGGGTATGTGCTGGCGAGAGGTAGAAAGCAAGCGAGGAAATGGAATCGGCCGAAGAGGAGGAAGTGAGAGCAGTGGAAGTAAGCGTGCTGCTAACGGCATTCTTGGTAGATGGAGCTCAGCGCAAGCAGATCACTTTCTAGTTCACGTCCGTGAGACTTGGCCCTCGTGAGAGAAGTTACAGATTCGAGATAAATTTAAAAAATTTAGTCGGGTTAATATATTAAATTTATAAGATATTTTTATTATTAATTAAAAATATCATTCGTATATACTAATATTTAAATTTTATTTATAAATATGTATTATGAAATATATTAGAGTTTATAGGAATAAGAAAATGCTATCCTAATTATCATAAAACTTGAATTAAAATTTTGTATTTTAATTAAGATTAAATCAAAGGGATTTACATATCTCCCATTTAAAACATTACTAATTACACTTTCACCATCTAAACATGCATATTTGCAGCTTAGCCACCCTAAAAGTCTGATTCCCTCAAAATCGCTCTTCATCTTTATACCTAACCCTCTTCTCCTGCACAGAACTCCATCGCTTACACTGTGAAGCCAATCTACTCCGTCAAGGTTGTCGTTGCTTCCCTCCCGTGCTTATTTCCTGTCTCCTTCCTCCTCGTCCCCTCCCAGCAGAACTCATATATTTATTTTCGTGACCTCCAGATTACTTCCCAACAAGCAAATTTTTCAACATAGCTTCTTATAGAAAGTTTTTCAGACTACATACTTAGCTTTCACTCCAGCTCACTAGGTAAATTTAAAAGAAGCATAGATACTAATTGATTTTATTACTTTTAGTTTAACTAAAATATTATAAAGTTTATATGCTTATGTTTTGCACCAGAAAATAGAAGTTAATTTCTAGACATCATATGGAATATTTTGCAAGAGACAAAATTTTGTTATTATACAAAATTTTTTTATATTTAATCTAGACTTTATATTTGTTTTGGTCAATGTAGATTTTATGAATCCTTGTCAAATGGAAATGTATCATCACTCAAGCTCTGATAGTAGTAGGGGATCTATAGATGATATTAACGGATGTAGTGATTGATAGTTACCTAGTCAAATTGATAATGATATATCATTCAAAATTGAGACTCAGTTTGTTAATTCTGTAAGTTTAAAATAATTTCTTCAATCCATGGCTATCACTGAGAATTTTGTGATGAAGATTAAAGTAAGTGATAGAATGAGAGTTATCGCTACTTGTTCTTACATTGACTGCCCATGGAGAGTAAGAGCTTTAGTGTGTAGAGATGGTTATACATTTGAAGTTAGAAAATAGAAGCTTTGCATTCAAGTCCAGGCATCAATAAAGCTGGTAACAAACAAGCAACATCTACTTGGGTGGCCCATGAGATCCAAGATATAGTAAAAAAAAGTACTCAGACGTACCACCTAAATAAATAAATGATGGACTTGAAAATAAGTATGGGTTCTCATTGCCTTATATGAAGCTATGGCGGTCAAGACAATTAGCACGAGACAATATATTCTTGATGATAATTACAAGTGGGTTCCACATTACAGAGCTTATTAAAAGGAATCCAGGTTCTCACATCACTTTTCATTATAATGACCACACATTTCAAAAATTCTATGTTAGTTTTAGGGTATGTATCGATGGCTTTCTTTGTTGGATGCAGACATCTCGAAGGTCTTGATGCATGTCACTTAAAATCTAAATATTTGGGTGTTGCTTTCAACAAATACTTTGGATGGCAATAATGAATTTTTTACATTAGCATTTGAGATTGTTGAATTTTAGTCAAAAAGATCATGGGAATGGTTTTTGAGGAATTTAGCTATATATTTTGGCTATGAAGTTGAACCATTGGCATTTATTTCAAACATGGAAAAGGGGTTAGCCAAGGCAATGAGATGTGTGTTCCCAGATGCTGAACATAGGTTGTGTATGTGAAATCTCTGGAAGAATATTAAGAAATATCACTTTTTTTATGGTAGTCAAAAATTAAAAATGATATGTGGTTAGCCATGAATGCATACATAAAATGCAATTATGATGTAAAGCTAAAAGAAATATTTGAAAATTGTCCACAATTATCAAGTCTTCCCTATAAATAGTCAAGATGTCAATTCTTACTTGAAATAAAAAAAAATCAAGTTAATACTAACAACAAGTTAGAATCATTTAACTCATGGATCGGAGAGGCCAGGATAAACCAGTTGTTGATTTAGTTGATATGATTAGAGGCATGGTAATGGAGCAAAGAGCTGAAAGGAAGATGAACTCAAGTATATGAAAATGTGACTTAGTTCCTACTATTGAAGAGTATATTAGAAATTTAACAAAAAGAAAGACGCGATTTATTACTAGACAGTCAACACCAACAAAGCTGAGGTGCAGGGACATCATAAAAGGCACGAAGTGGATGTTGAGAACAAAAGTGCAATTGTAGATATTGGAAAATTACGGACTCCCTTGTATTTGTTGACCTCATTTTGGAGTGAGCTCTCAACTTTATCATCATAGATCCATGACTCTACTTCTAGTGATTAGGTGAACACTTAACTTAAACCCAGAGACTTAGAAGAGTTAGCCATAGGAAGAGATTATGCCTTAAGGATTTAGGAAGACTTGTCTATCCTATAGCCTTAAACTCAATCCTTGTTTCCTTCTTCCAAATCAAACCTCAAATTCAAATCCAAGATCATAAATGCAATCCCAAACCAAATGATTGAAACATGTGATTAAATGCAAACTCCAAAATCCTTTCCTAAGCTCTTTGATTTTATCTTATGGATTTAGTCTTAACCAAACTAAATCAACCTCAATTCAATTAATTTTCTCAAATATCAAATTAAATCTCAAATCAAATCCCAATTCAAATCACAACCCAATCCCAAAATAAATGATTGAAACCCATGATTAAATTCAAACTCCAAAATCCCTTCCTAAGCCATATGAATCATCTTCATATGCTTAACCAAAATCCCCTTCAAACTAAATTAAATTTGGTTGATTTCTTTATAAATCAATCATTCCTTCATTTATATTTACAAATATAAATGAAATCTAAATTCAAACCATTCAAATCAAATCAAACTAAATCAAACCAAATAAAGACATTTCTTAAGCCATATGGACCCACCTCCATAAGCTTAATCAAATCTCAATCCAAATCAACCCAAACTTGATTGATTTCTTTATAAATCAATCATTCCTTCATTTTAATTCACAAATATAAATGAAATTTAAATTCAAACTATTCAAATCAAATCAAACTAAATCAAACCAAATCAATTCTATACTTAAACCCCTTTGACCTACATATCCCTCAATTTGGTCAAATTTACTTCTAAATCACTTCAAACTCAAGTGATTTTCTCATGAATCATTTATATTCACAAATATAAATTAAATATAAATCCAAATGGCCAAAACCAAGCCTAAATCAAATCAAATTCTCAATTTTAGCCTTTTTAGCCAAATTCTTGAACTTGACTAAATGACACCCAAATCTACTCAAAATCCATGGAATTTCTTAATGATTCAATCATCCCTTCAATAACTTACCCAAATATAAACACAAACTATAATTATCATGTTGAGTCAATGTTTATCTTCATCTTAGGCTTTATTGTGAGTTGATTAAACTTGAACCATGAAATTGCCAATTATTTAGGTCCACTTGACCCAAAGTGACCCAAAAATATTTTTTTGTGTCAAGTTCTAATCCAACTCAAATTGGATTGAACTAAGCCCATCCAAACCTCATATTGTGATCAACAATCATCCTAGGTTGACCAACTACCTTGAATTGGGTCAAACCAAGTTAACTTGGTCCTTTGACCAAGTCAACCTTTATCCCAAAATGAAATATAAACTAGCCAAAACCCATCATATACCAAATTGATTGAAACCATTGACTCAAACCCACTCATGATCAATGATTGAGCATGACCAAACCATCAATTGAGCCAAACCAAGTCCAATTAGTCATTTGACCTGAGTTGACCCAAATTGGCCTAAAAAGTCAAAATGGGTCAAGTCATAATTTGATCCAAATTGATTGCAACCAATGACTGAAGTTCATTTTAAATCACTTATTGAACTTGACCAAAGCCATGATTGAGCATAATTTGACCAATTGGTCAACATGACCCAACCTAGCCTAAATTAACCTAAAGGGTAAAATTGGCCAAAATCCAAATTAATTCCAAATCAAACCAAACTAAAGCCTACAATTACTTTCAATCAACCAATTGAACTTGACTCAACACAATCCAATTTGATCAAATTGGACAAATTGGTCAACTTGACCCATTTGACCCTTCTGAATCGAAATGAGTCAAATTCAAACCTAAGTCAAATTAATCAAAACCAATTGAACCAAAATATCCCAAATCATCATATGAACCTAACCTAAGATTTGGTTTGACCTAATTTGATCAATTGGTCAACTCAATCCAACCTAACCCAAATGAGCCTATTTTGACCATATGAAACCAAATCACCCAAAGCAACATTATAAAACCTTGGTGGTTGACCTAACCTGACCCAAATTAACCTTAGGTTAGCCCTAAGCTAGCATAAATCCAAGTGGGACCCAATCCAAGGGAATTGACCAATGTGCAAAGCTCATTGCATAGAATTCTTGCCATAAGTGAAAAAGTCTACTTTGCCTTTCTCATGGTAGCTCTCCACTTACCAAATGAGGCATTCCAAGCACTCTTAGCCCAACCTAAGCCATCCTAGCACTTGTCATGGACCAAGAGAAACTTCCCAGCAACCACCTCCATGGTGAACCCCATGGGGCAAGGGAGCAAAAGGGAAACTCAATCTCCCAAAATCAGGCCTTGACACTCATGCCATAACTTCTTCCAACCAGGATGTGCCAAGTGGAGTTGAGGGAGACAGCTCTGGCAGGCCGACGGTGGTGAATCTACCAAAATTAAGAAATGGATCCCGTCCATTCATCAAGCCCGATTGAGGGGTATGCCCCCTCAATTCGAGAGATTCTTCACCATTCGCTTCGTGTGAGTCCCTAAGGAGTTTTCAAAATCCTAGAGCACCTCCCCGAAGCTTCCCTGAGCTCCCTCGATCAACATTTCTCCTTCCCTGAGAAAAGCCGAAACATGACACCACCTTCTCGTGCAATACTCCTCCTCCACTTGATCAAATACCAATTCCTTGCACCACTCCATCCTCATACTTCGTCGAAGCCAATTGAGTCATCCAGCCTTCGACCAGATGGGAGTTCGATCAAAGTAAGCTCTACATAGCTTGGTGAGAGCTACATTAAATCAAGCACGAATCTTCTCAATGAGCTATTCACTAGAAGCTACCTCCATCAATCCTACATAGCTCCGTGAGGTAATTTTGCAAAATTGAGCTCCTTAGCAAAAATAGGTTAGTTCTTTCTGAAGAAAATGTGAATGTCATTAGATCTTAGGTGTTGGATGTGTGCGTCTCTCTTCCCCGAAGGTGTGGGATGAATTTGGAGACAATCCAAGCTCGGGTGAGCTCATCGAATGGGGAAAGATGGATGTCATCTATCTTTCGCCGCTCGAGAACGGAATGGATCACGGACCGTCCGTTCCACATGATCAAAATGGACGGTCGTGATTTAATCCCACTTTAGATCCTTTGATTTCTCCTCTAAACCGTAGATCGAATCATGGCAGCCCGATCTTAGATCGGACGGTCCATGGAGTTAGTGTGTTCGTCGTAATCCGAGTCAACAGCAGATGTGACAACTTAAATAGCCAATCCGTATGTCACAAAAAAGCTCACACCATACGCGCTCACCACATGGCGATGGGATTAAGGCTTTAATTAAGCATAATTAATCTATTTTTAGGCTTGAAACTTCTAAAAATCATAACTAATTATAAAAAAATCAAAAAATATAAACTATGGCTTGCTTTGAAGGTATTTTAGAATAGAATCTAGAAAAATTATTATTAATTAATTTTAAATAGTGATTTTAGCTTAATTAAGATTTAATTAAAATTTTATTTAGTTTAATTACTTTTTAATTAATCATCCAATTAAACTCAAATTTTTTGTAGATGTTTAGAGGGATGACCTCTGCCTCCCCTATTTTTCTGGGATTTTATTGGTAGCTTAATTAGAAAAATTAATTGATTAAGCTTTAATCACTCTCTTAATTTAATTAGTGATAATTAGTGAATGAACAGTGACTTAATTAATTATTTAAGCTTAATTACTTTTGTTGAACATTAAGGGAGCTTAGGGAATGTAATTGGGATATTTTTCCTAATTCATTTCCTAAATTTTCTTTAGTTTTTGAAATCAAATTAATTGATGATTAATGAAGTAATTAATTGCTTAATTAATTAATTAATCTTCAAGATAAAATCATAGCTTAAATGCTCAAATATAGGACTTAGAGATTGAGATTAAAGCCTCTTTCTTGATCTCTTTCCTTAAGTTAGTTTCATTTCATTAATTGAACATGCTTAATGCTTAACCAAATGAATTAATGAGCTTAATTAACTCAATCTAAAATCCAATTCACATATAATTACCTTTAATCAATTTTGGGTATCCCTTTAGATGCTTAATAGTCTAAAGGAATTTAATAAAATTATGATTAGCTTACATGTTTAAGAAAATCACAAAAGTAATTAATTAAATCCTTAAGCCTAATTAACTATTAATCATGAGCTAATTGCATTAGGCTCCTTTCATTTCTTAGGAGCATTGCAAATTTACTTTTCATGTGGTTGCATATCATATTGACTCATTAGTAATTAATTAATTAACTTAAGATGATATAGATAAAGGTTAATTAATTGACTTAATTTATACCCTAACCTAATTAAGACATAAACTCAACCTAAATATTCTTCATTAAATCAAATTAACTCACACATGGGGGATGGGATTAGGATTAGAAAACCTCTTTCACATTCCTTAAATCAAATCAAATATGAAAAATGAAATGACATTAGAACTTTGATTTATTTTAAATAATCTTATTTAGTATGATTGTCCTTAGGACTTAGTTGGATTTGAATGAAATCACATGCTTGTGTTGTTTTATTTCTTTCCAATTATGCTAAAATATTGTATGCCACTTGTACTCATGCATTCATGTCTTTCAAATTAATCAAATAAAAATGATTTTTTTATGCCAAATTGCATGTGTTGATTTAAATTAAAAAAATATGTGTGGCTAGTATCACTATTAAATCTCAAATATAGTTTTCAAAAGTTTATTAATGAATGAATATACATATATATTATAACTTTAGTTATATATACATAAGAAATGCAAGTGAATATAAATTTAGTGTATGAAGAAAAGTTTCTTCCTTACATTCATGTGTTGATTTGTATAAGTAAGAATGTTAGTAGGTATATTAGTCTGGACATTTGAGAGACACGATTTTAAGTAGCCCTAAGGAGGTTCTTATCTCATTCTCTTGGTGCGAAATAATGTACCTATTTGATTTCATTTTATGCATTTTAATATTAGAATCTAGATAAATCTTTAATTCATTTATACAAAATAAATCAATCAAATCAAAAATATAATTTTTACATGGCTTTCTATTCTTGTAGTTATTTATACATCCATATGTATCTAAGGATAACGGGTATATTAGTTTGGATATTCCAAAGACGCACAACTTTAAGTAACTCTAAGGAGGTTCCTACCTCATTCCTTTGGTGTAGAACAATGACAACGTACTTGCTTAAAACTTTTATACATGTGAATGTGTACTTAGCTAATGAGTGAAAACCCCCTTTTTCTATTAAAAAGACATGCATTCATACTTTGTTTAATTGGTTGTGTTGATTAGTCATGTGATTTTTGTTTCTTTTCTTATGCTTTTGCATAAAAATTTAGATAGAGCTTTAAATTAGTATGGCAAGAACATTCAATCAAATGTAATATTAATTTCAGTTACTTTTACTCAAATTCATCATTTAAGTGTGCTAAGATATAAATTACATGTATAGCTATGCTTAGGATTTAATCATATGCATGATATACATGATGAAAATAAATGAATAAACATGTGTTATGTGATTGT
The DNA here is from genome assembly GCA_021442155.1 of Cymbidium sinense. Classification (NCBI taxonomy): domain Eukaryota; kingdom Viridiplantae; phylum Streptophyta; class Magnoliopsida; order Asparagales; family Orchidaceae; genus Cymbidium; species Cymbidium sinense. Next base: position 456,643 of record CM038232.1, read on the forward strand.
TGGCCTCACTTTTAGAGTGAGCTATCAACTTCCTCATCATAGGTCTAGGACTCTTATAGACACTAAGAGTTTCTTAGTCTTAAGATATTTCTAGTGATTAGGTGAACACTTAACCTAACCCTAGAGACTTAGAAGAGTTAATCATAGGAATAGGTTGTGCCTTAGGGGTTTAGGAAGACTTGCCTACCCTATAGCCTAAATCCAATCCTTACTTCTTTCAAACCAAACCTCAAATTCAAATTTCAAAATTAAATCCAACTATCCAATGATTGAAATTCATCACTAAATTCAAACTCTGAATCCCTTCCTAAGCCCTTTGATTTTATCTTATGGAATTAGCCTTAACCAAATCCAAATCAACCCAAATCCAATTAATTTTATCAAATCAAATTCCAAATCATGAATCAATTCTAAACTCTAAATAATTAAAACCCATGATTAAGTCCAGATTCCAAAATCTTTCTTTAAGCCATATGAACCACCTTCATATGCTTAGCCAAAACTCCTTCAAACTAACTCAAGCTTGCTTGATTTTTTTTATAAATCAATCATTCCTTCATTGATATTCAAAAATATAAATGAAATCTAAATTCAAACCATTTAAATCAAATCAAAATAAATCAAACTAAATCAAAACCTAAGTTAGCTCTTTTGACTTACATCCCTAAGCTTAATCAAATTTGATTCCAAATCACTCTAAACTCAGGTCATTTTCATATAACCCATTTATATCTTCATTTATATTCATAAATATAAATGAAATATAAATTCAAATAACCAAACAAAACTCAAATCAAACCAAATTCCCAACTTTAGCCATTTTAGCTAAACTTTTGAACTTGGCTAAATGAAACCCAAATCAACTCAAAATATATGGATTTCTTCATGATTCAATCATTCCTTCAATCATGGATCCAAATATAAACATAAATCACCATTATCAAGCCAAAACCAAGTCAACCCAAATCAAGCCCAAGTCAACCCTTATGACTTGAAATTGCCATATGAACCAAAATTGATTTGGCTCCAAACTAAGTGAAATTGGATTTATATTTCAATCCTAAAGTCATATGTGAGTTCAACCAAACTTGAATCAAGTTTTGATCAAGCTAATTGACCCATTTAGGCTCACTTGACCCAAAGTGACCTAAAGATCTTTTTGAGCTAAGTTCTAATCCAACCCAAATTGGGTTGAACCAAGCCCACCTAAACCTCAATCATGATCAACAATCATCATGGAGTGATCAACCACCTTGAATTGGGGTCAAACCTAGCCTTTGACCAAGTCAACACTAAACCCAAATGAAACCCAAGCTAGTCAAAATTTATTAGATGCTAAATTGATTGAAACCACTGATCCAAACCCATTCATAATCAATGCTTGAACATAACCAAGCCATTAATCGAGCCAAACCAAGCCTAATTGGCCACTTGACCCAAAGTTGACCTAAATTGGCCTAAAAGCCAAAATGGGTCAAATCATGATTTAACTCAAATTGATTGCAACCAATGGCTCAAGTTCATTCCAAATCACTTATTGAACTTGACTAAAGCCATGATTGAGCCCAAGTTGACTAATTGGTCAACTTGACCCTACTTAGCTCAAATTGACCTAAAAGGGCAAATTGATAAAAATTCAAATTAAATCTAAATTAAACTAAACTAAAGCTCACAATCCTTTTCAATCAACCAATTGAACTTGACTCAACACCTAACCTTACCTAATTTAGTCAATTTGGTCACCTTGACCAATTTGACCCTTTTGAATCCAAATGAGTCAAAACCAAACCTGGGCCAAACCAATCCAAATTAATTGAACCAAAATATTCCAAATCATCATATGAACCTAACCCAAGCCTTAGTTTGACCCAAATTGACCAATAGTTCAACCCAACCCAACATAACCCAAATGAACCAATTTTGACCAAATGAAGCCAAATCACTCCAAACCAACTTATGGGACCCTAGGATTTAGTTAAACCCGATGAAAACATGTCGTAATTCATTTCCAAATTAGCCCAAAATCCAAGTGGGCCCCACCAAGGGGATTAACCATCAAACCATGGGATTTAAACCTTAAAACCATTGGATCCAAGCCAAAGTCAACTTTTCCATCCCCATGGCCGCTCATTAGCACTCTATGGAACCTTCTCCACCTACCTAGCTCAACTCACCCTAGTTGGCTTTGGGAGGTGAGTTGACTCACCTCCAACCCAAACTGAGCACCCATTAGATCCAAGCCTTTGCATCCTTGCACAATGGATCCATGGCAGCCTCCCATCACTTCTCCCATCCCTAGCGTCCGATGGAAATAAATGGTGGCGAAAGCTAAAACATGGATTGTCCATCCATGATGGGTAATTGAGGGGTATACCCCCTCAATTCAAGCGGCAAACACATAGAATCGAATCGTGTGGGTCTGTAAGCCCATTCTGAAACCCCTCAGAGCATTTCCAAGGATCCCTAAGCCCTTCTCAATCAAAATTCCTCTCCTCTGAGAAAGTCCAAAACAGGACACCACCCATCCAAGCAATACTCCCTCTTCACTAAAGCAAATCCAAATTCCTCTTAGCCACACCATCACCACACTTCATCGAGCACAATTGAACCAATTCCTAAGCCCCCAAGTGGCCGAAGGTGTGAGTTCGATCAGAGCTGAAGCCTTCACATGCGTGGATTGGTCAACCGAGCCTTCCACACTAAATCAACCTCAAAGCTCTTCAACAGGGTCTCGCCTCAACTAGGAGAAGCTACCTCCGACATTGCACCGCCAGACATTAGCTTCAGTTAGGTAATTTCTCAAATCGAGCCTTGTATGGAAAAGTGGGTTGGTCCTTTGTGAAGTAAATTTAAATTTCATGGAAAATTGACCATTGGATGTGTGTTTCTCCCTTCTCCAAAGGCATGGGAAGAATTTGGAAATAATCCTGAGCTCGGGTGAGCTCAGATCGAACGAGGGAGGACGGATGACATCCATCTTTCATCATTCATGAATATGATAGATCATGAGCCGTCCATCACACATGATTGGGATGAATGACACTGATCAAATCTTGGGGTAGAGCCTTCGATTCCTTTCCTAAATCGTGGATCGAATCATGATCATCCGATCTTAGACGGTCAATAGAAAAGGCCCCACCAGCCGCGATATGGATGTAACTACTTAAATAGTCAATCCAGTCGTGCCACATAGAAAGCGTGCCATATTAGTGGCCACGTGGCCTGACAGGATTAAGGTTTTAATTAGGGCTAATTAATTGGTTTTTAATTCTGAAACTTCATAAAATCATAACTAATTATGAAAAAAATCCAAAAAATACAAACTTAGGCTCATTTTCAAGATTTTTCAAAATAAAATCTAGGAAAATTATTATTAATTGATTTTGAATAGTGATTTTGGTTTAATTAAAGTTTTATCAAAAAATCTAATTAGCTTAATTACACCTTAATTAAACACTCAATGAATCTAAAATTTTTTGTGGATGTTTATGGGGATGACCTCTACCTTCCCTATTTTTCAAGATTTTATTGATTATTTAATTAGAAAATTACTTGATTAAGTCTTAATCACTCTCTTAATCTAATTAATCATTATTAATGAATGAATAGTAACTTGATTAATCATTTAAACATAATTACCTCTCTTGAACAGTAAGATAACTTAGGGAATTTGATTGGGGATGCTTTTCCTAATTCATTTCCTATGTCTTATTTATCTTAAAAAATTAAATTAATTAATGGTTAATGGAATGATTAATTGATTAATTAAGTGATTAATCTTCAAAATAAGAAAATCAAAATCTAATTGGATGTTTAAATGATTTAGGGATTAGGATTGGGGCCTTGCCCTTGATCATTTCCCCAAAGTTAATTTCATCATTCAAATTAAAACTTAAGCAAAGTGTTTAATCAGTTAAATAAAGGCTTAATGAAATTAAAATTAAAAAATCAATTCATCTACTCCTAAGCAACCCTTAATTGATCTTGGGTAGCTCTTTGGGTATTCAATAACCCAAGGTGAGAGATAATGAAATTATGATTGGCTCACATGTGTGAGAAAATCATAAAAGTAATTAAGTGAGATCCCTAAGCTTAATTAACTAGCAATCATAAGCCAAATGCATTAAGCCCATTTCATTTCTTAGGATCATTACAAATTTACTTTTCATGTGGTTGCATATCATATTGGCTTATTGTTAATTAGTTAATTAACTTAAGGTGATATAGGTAAGGGTTAATTAATTCATTTAATTCATACCTTAATCTAACTAAAACATAAAATCAACTTAAACATTTTTCATTAAACCGAATTAATTCACACATAGGGAATTTAGATAAGATTAGCAAACCTCTCTTATATTTCTTAAATCAAATCAAACATAAGTTTAAAATGTCTTTAAAGAATTTTGGTTTATTTTAAATACATTATTTAATATGATTTTCCTTATGAATTAATTGGGATGAATGAATCATGTGCTTACATTCCTTTATTTCTTTTAATCATGCTAAATATTGCTTGCCATATGAAATCATGCATTCATTTTTTTTAAAAATTAATTAAATAAAATATTTTTTTATGTCAAATTGCATGTGTTTACTTAAATTAAATATGTGTGGCTATTATTACTATTAAATCAAAAGCTATTTTCAAAACTTATAAATCAATTATTATAAATGAAGTAATGTTAATTACAAATAACTTATAAGCTTGCATTTGATAATGTATAAGATGTGTAATATGAAGTTCTCTTTCCCTATCTTAACATGGATTCACATAGGATTTGCAAGTGTATAGTTCATTTGAAAAGAACACAACATTTTCCTAGATCTATTCCTATGCATCTCCATGTTAAGACTTAGAAAGAATTTCATATCACATATGTAAATCATACAACCAAATCAAACATAATTTCTTGCATGATTCTCTATTCATGTGGTTCTTTTTGTACATTCATATATATTTGAAAAAAGTGGTATATGATATCCTGGTGTGAGGCTTTAAGTAGCCCTTGGCAGTCAAATTACTGTAGAAAATAATGGTGATGTACTCACTTAAAACTCTTATACATATGCATGTATGATGTGACCAATGAATAAAGAATCATAAATCAAATAAATTAAGCACAACCTTTTACATAGATTTTCCTATCATTATAGTTATCCATACATCTACATGTATCTAAGAAAAGTGGTATATTAGTGTGAACTTCCCGGGACTGCGAGGCTTTAAGTAACCCTAAGTAGGTCTTATACCTTACACCCCTAGTGTAGAAAATAATGGTGTCGTACTCACTTAAAGCTTTTATACATGTGAATGTGTATCTAGCTAATGGATGAAAAATCCCTCTTTTCTATGTAATAAAGACATGCATTCATAATTCAATCAATAAATGAAATATTTAAATTCAAAATACACTTATTTGTATTCATCATCAAAGTGTGCTAAGATTTACATTGCATGTATATGTATGCTTAGAATTATTCATATGCATTATATACATGATGATAAGAAATGAATGAATGTGTGTTATGTGATAGTAATCCATTCTAATTAATCTTAAGATACCTTTCTTAATGAATAGGTTATTTATAGTGAACCTAAACTTAGGATTAATTAAAATACATAATAAGTTATTCATTAAAGAAAACTAAGTTAATTAACTTATCTTAGAAATGACTTAAGGTAGAAATAAAAGAGAGATTCCCTCTCTTTCTTATCTTTATAACACTTAGTTGCTAAGTGTAGGCTATATGAAATAAAAGAAAATACTAAGTAAAATTTCAAATCAATTAAACCACTTAAAAAGAAATCAACCATTTTATAAATTAAATCCCCAACACTTAGAAAATCATAGCCCTAAAGTTAGTTAGTACATGTCACACAAGCCTTAACACATACATATTAGATTAAGTCACCATTTCTAGCTTTATGTTAGAACGGTGCATGGTTTGGTGTATGTTTAGTTTTGTAATTTATTATTTTAGACTGGATGTTAGGTGTATGTGCATAGTATGGATGTTAGGCCAATATTAGCCTAATCATGTTTTATGTATGGGGTCATGCTTAAGGGCTACTATAATAAAAATATAAATACTTTTTACTGTGCAGGTTGCTTAGCCCCTAAGCATAGCCCAAGTTAGGATAGGTGGGCTTAGTTACCCGTGTGTGGGGTGCTAAGTCTAAATCATTTATATAACTGCTTGGGTTTGTATGGTTGTGGTGAAATATTTTATCTCCACATTCATCTTAATCCCCTTTTGGAAAGAGATACAAATGAAAATAGAAATATACACCTTTGTGTGGGACACCACATAGATCCATAGATGTTCTTATTATGGTGACCGGGTACGACATTGAGAAAATATGTACTATCTTGAAAGATAGAAATCACCACCCTACAATGGATCTAATCACCTGAATAAGAACTCCTAAGAACTATGGGCCTTCAAAATGTACCAGAGATTATTCACTTACATTACATGAAAAAGTAAAGGGGTTTATTCTAAATCGGTTTGTTAAGTTCCAATGAAGGCAAACCCCCATAGTTAATTACATCTTAAGGAACATGATTATTTAGGAATACTCTTGATTAAGGTAAATGATCATTATCTCTAAAGATTTCAAAGATAGGACTATCAATCAATTGGTTTATTTTAAGATCAAGTTTTGATCGAGGAAGAGAGTTATTATCAAAACCAAAGGAAGATAAGTAGGAGATGCTTATGAAACTTGGAAGCCTAGTAAGCATCCCAAACTATCTTATGGTTAAGCTTTATTTTTTTTGAAGTTTGAAGGGAATTATTTATTTTGAGCTGAATTTTTATTAGAAATCTAGGGCTTATAATTCCATGACACAAGATCATGGAAATAAGGCAGGGATTTATACTAAAAAGGAACTACCAACCTCAACCTAAATCTAGAGTTTTGTAAGGCCAAAGCATACCTAAATCTAAGATAAAAGTATTTGATTTACCTCTAAGAGAGGATAAATCACCCAATGTTTGGACTTATAATCACCGGGTGGCTACCAACTAACTCCTCCTATGATTTTAAATACATGTAAGCAAGCTATATACTTTTGCAAGATAGCTAAGCTATTATTATTTTAAAAAAAACTAAGTCTTTAAACACACTCCCTAAGAGACTAGATCATGTAGGGCATGATTTATGACTTAAATCTAATGTAATTTTTATTATATTTTATTTTCATTTTGGACTAATTTGACACAGCTTATAGGATTCATATGCCTAATGCATGAGAAATTGGATTATTGGCCAAAATCAGTAAGAAGGAGGTGCGTTTCCACCATGGCTCTCAAAAGTCAAGTCAAATTCTCTAGCACAGGTGGAAGCCCTCTAAATCAAGAGTGAAACAATATGCTTTTTTATGCATGATGTGAAAATACAACATCGAGCTAAGGGGTTGCTAATTCTTTTATCTTGATTCTATAACTTAGGCTTTAAGTGAGGTTATGAGTTATTTATTTTTAGTTTTGAGTTGATTAGTGGGATAGAAAATTTATTTTTCTCTAAGAGCCTAATCATCATTCAGGCCAAACATCAAAGCAAGGAAGAAATTAGAAAAACACGCCATCTTAATGCTCAAGCTAAACAAACACCAATCAATTTATAAAGCTAGCATAAAAGAATAAGAGGCTAAGTTTGGTCGGGCACCACCGTACAAATCCGAAAATAAATTGGGTAGCCGAGCTCTACCTTTATACAACCCAAATTATAAATGAATTAATTACAAAAATGAATTCATGTTATGGGGGTCTTCATTCTTCATTTATTCTTTTCTTCTTTCTTCTTTTTCTTTCATTATTCTTTCTTCTTTCTCCTTTCTTTTGGTTGGTTGGAATGTGAATACTCCAAAGGCTTTACATGGTACATATACTTATGACCAATGTTATCCCAATCTCATAACATTCATTCTAAATCCTAATTTACAAAATTATATGAAAATGGGAAAAATAAATCTAACTAAAATATGCAAAATAAAGATTAGCTAAACAAACCACACATCCAAAGCATGTATTGAACTTAGCACCCCACACATGGGTAACTAAGTCCACCTAGCCTATTTTGATTATGCTTAGGGGTATAAGTAACCTGCACAACAAAAGAATTTATATATTTATTACAGTCCCCTTAAGCATAATCTCCCACATAAGATAATGATTGGACTAAGGTCATCCTACCATTCAGTCTATGCACATACACCCTAACATCCAGACTAAAATATCACATCACAAAATAAAGATAAATATCAAACTATGCACCGCTCTAACATAGAACTAGAAATGATGACTTAGCCTAATGTGTGTGCCTTTTAAAGTTTGTGTGGTATGCTTAGTTAAGATTTAAGGTTAGAATTTTCTAAGTATGAAAAGTTCAACTTAGAGGGTGGTTTCATTTAAGTGGTTTAGTTGATTTGATTAAATTTTATTTCATGATTTATTTTGGTTCGAGTGAACCTATAATTAATTACAAAGTATTGTAAATAGAGGAAAAAGAGAAGAGAACTTCTCTTTTCTCCATACCTTAGGTAATTTCTAAGGTAGATTCATTAGTGATTCTTGTTTAATGAATCTTTATTATGTATTTTAATTAATCCTAAGTTTAGATTTTCCTAAACAAGCCTATTCAAAAAGAAAGATATTTTAAGATTAAATAAAGTGAATTACTATCATAAAACACACAACACTTTATTTCTTTCTAACATGTGCAACATGCATATGGATGAGCCCTAAGTATATCTATACATGCAAATGGAAATGTTAGCATACCTTAATGATGGATGATTTTGTTAAGTAACATTCCTTAGCATACCTTAGAAAATTTGGATGCTTCATGATGCATGATTTTGTTAAGTAAAAAAAGAGAGAGATCTTTTATCCATTATTCATATGCAGACTTACATGTATGAAAGACATAAGTGAGTACAACGTCATTATTTTCTGTACTAGGGGTGTAAGGTACAAGATCTACTTGGGGCTACTTAAAGCCTCGCAACCATGGGATGTCCAGATTAATATACCACTTTTCTTAAATACATGTGCATGTACAAAAATAAATGCATGAAAAAAGAGTCATGCAAATAGTTTATGTTTGTTTGATTTGTTTGGTTGTTAATTTACATGTGCTAGTGTGAAGGTCCCTCTTGGATGCTAACATAAGAATGAATAGGAATGGATTTAAGCAAGTGTTGTGCTCTTTTCACATGAACTATACACTTGGCAAATCCTATTCAAAATTATGTTAAAAGAGAAGAGAAGGAAAAGTCACATAATGCACATCTTTACATTATACTCGCATGCAAGCTCATAAATAATTATAAATAACATACCTTTCTTTTGAAATGTTTGATTTATAAGTTTTGAAAATAATTTTTGGATTTAATAGTGATAATAGCCATTCATATTCTTACTTTAGCCAAAACATACAATTTGACATAAAAGAAATATTTTATTTTAATTTAATTTTTTCAAAAGACATGAATGCATGATTTAAATGTGACATACATATTTAGCATGCTAAGAAAGAAATAAAGTGATGAAAGATGTAAATTCATTCCACTTTAATTCTCCTAAAGATAATCTATGGAATAAGATTATTTAAAGTGAATCAAAGTTATTTAAGAAATTTTGATTTTTTATTTTGAGTTTGATTTGAATTTAGGAAATGTGAGAAGGTTTGCTGGTCCTAACCCATTTCCCACATGTGTGTATTATTTTAGTTTAATTTTAGAATCATTAGATTGATTTTATATTTTGCTTAGGTTAAGGTGTACATTAAGTCCATTAATTACCCCTTACCTATACCACTTTAATATATTTAACCAAATAATTATGAGCCAATGTATGACATAAAACCACAAGAAATTTAAATCAGTAATGCACCTAAGAAAGAAAGGGGCCTAATGCATTTGGCTCACAATTAATGATTAATTAAGCTAAAGGGTTTAAGTACTTTCATAACCCTTCCCACACTTATGGGTTAGATATGATTTCCTTAAGCTACTTATTGAACACCTAAACTATAGAAAGGAAAAGATTAAAGATTGATTTGATTTTAAAATTTTGATTAATTAAGCCATTTAATTAAGAGATTAAATATTTAATTAATTTGCACCTTAATTAGATTTTTATCCAAATGAAATAAACTTAGGGAAAGATTTGGGAGAGAACTCTAATCTCATTCTAAGTCCATTCACTATTCTAAGATAATTAAACTTAATTAATGAATTTATCACTATTTAATAGGTTAATTAATCATTTAATTAATTAAAGTAGGAGTGAATCAAACAATTACCATAATTAAACCATTAATAAATTTCAAGAAAATTAGGGGAGGTAGAAGTCATCCCACTAAACATACATGAGAAGTTTGAAATTAATGAGTGGAATAATTAGGGAGTAATTAATATAGTTACATTTCCAATAAAACCCAAATTGCATGAAATTTGATGTTCAAAATCAATTAAACTTAATTTTATATTATTCCCCTTTGAAATATCTTCAATATGCATTTGAGTTTATTTATTTTCTAATTTTTCTACATTTAGTTATGTATTTTTAAAGATTATGTGATTAAAACTTAATTAAATCACTAATTATATAGTTATTAAACCTTCCACACTCATATTGGAGTTGTCCACGTAGCGTGATGAGATTCGCTATTTATGTTGTCATTGGTTTACGGTCGATTGTTTTCACGCCCTTGGATCGATCAAAGATCGGACGGTTAAAACCCACGATTAAAGGATTAAAACATGGATCTAACATGGATTAATCAGGATCATCCATCCAAAACATGTGGGATGGACCGTCCATGATTCATTGAGCTTGATGGGAGAGGCCATCTCCAGGCTTGATCCTTGATTGAGCTCGATTGAGCTAAATTGAACCCACACCATCATCATGCAAGGAGATGAAGATCTAATGATGGAAATCACTTGGGGTTAAACATTCTTTTACAAAGGACCAAAGAAAATTCAATGCAAGCTCGGTTTTGAATAGTACCTCATCGGAGGCTATCACCGGTGCTCCCAACCATCGAGGTAGCTTCGTCTAGTGGAGACGAAGCCCTGTTGAAGGTTTGAGGGCTTGAGGTTGAGTAGATCCTCCAATTGGCTTCTACACTTGCGGCTTTGGTCTAGCTCCCACCTCCCTTGCCTTGGAAACTTGGAAGAACTTGGATGAGCTCATTGGATCCTCGGCGGTGCTTGCAAGAGGTGGATTAATTGAGTGATTGATGAGTTTGAATTTTCTTTGAGCTCCCCTATTTTGCTTGAAGAAAGAATGGAGACTTCAAACATAGAAGACTTGGAGAGTTTGGGGCTTAGTTCTGTCACAATGAGTGCAAATGAAATGAAATTAAGAGGAGTATATCTCCCCTAGAAGGATCGGACGACCTAGAGTGTAGATGCCATTTTGATCAAATTGATCTTGTGGGGTGAGTTTGTTAGGCCATTTTGGATGCCATGTGGTTTGGTTTGGCCAGAGGAGTGGAGTAGTGAAGCTCCCATGTGCTTAAAATGAATGGAGGAGTGATCCCATGTGGAGAAATTCCAAGTGGGTGGTCAATTTTGGCCTTGGGTTGGGTTAGGCTGACCCATACCCATTATGATGTGCACCACACTCACTAGTGTCAACTTGGTCCACTAAGAGAGTGCCAAGTGGCCATGAAAAGGATATGACCAAATTCTAGTAGAATTGGCCATAGGTTACCCCTTGACCTAGAGGTAAAATGGTCATTTGGCTTTAATTTTACTTTAGGCAGATTTATAATAGTTTGAAATTGTGTTGGTCCAAATTTCAAAGAATTTGGAGTTGATTTGCTATCATTTGGCTCATGTTGACCCATTTAGGTCAAAATGGATCAGCTTAGGTCAAGTTGACCAATTGGTCAAATTGGGTCAAACCAAGGTTGGGTCAAGTTCAAATGACCATTTGAAATGTGTTGGCATCATTAGTTTGGTTCAATTTGCTTTATATTTGGTTTTTGGTTCATTTGATTTTATTTAAGTCAAATGGGTCAAATTGACCAATTTGACCCGTTTGACCCAATTGACCTAGGTCATGGGTTGGTTTGGGTGTGGTTGATCATTTGAAATATGTTGCAAGCTTTAGTTTTAATCAATTTTTTGTTTGGTTTGACTTTGGCTCAATTTGACCTTTTAGGTCAAGTTTGGTTCATGGTCATTTAGGCTAGGTTAGGTCTAGTTGGCCAATTGAGGCTTTGGACAAGTTCAATAAGTGGTTTAGAATGAATTTGACCCATTGGTTGCAATCAATTTGGCTTAGATCAAGATTTGACATATTTTAACTTTTTAGGTCAAGTTGGGTCAACTTGGGTCAAATGGCCAATTGGGCTAGGTTAGGCTCAAATGATGACTTGGTCAAGTTCAAACATTGATCAAGAATTGGTTTTAATCAATGGTTTCAATCAATTTGGCCTATGATGACTTTTGGCTAGTTTAGGTTTCATTTTAGCTAAGTGTTGACTTGGTCAACCCTTAGGTTTGACTTGGTTTGACCTAATTTGAGTGATTGATCATCTCATGATGATTGTTGCTCATAATGTGAGGCTTAGGTGGGCTTAGTTCAATCAATTTGGGTAGAATTAGAATTTGGCTCATAGGTACTTTAGGTCACTTTGGGTCAAGTGAGCCTAAGTGGGTCAAATCTTGATCAAGCTTGATTCAAGTTTGATTGAACTCACATATGGACTTATGATTGAAATATAAATCCATTTTTAAGTGGTTTGAAGTCAAATGGGTTCTGATTTATTTGACAATTTCAATTTCAAGGGGTGAACATGAGTTTAACTTAGGTTTGATTTTTGGTTTGATGATTGAAGTTTGTGTTTATATTTGGATTCATGATTGAAGGATTGATTGAATCATGAAGAAAAAATCAAGGTTTGATTGATTTGAGTTTGATTTGGCTAAGTTCAAGAATTTGACTTGAAAGGCTTAGGTTGAATTTTAGTTGAATTTGGATTTGAGTTTTGAATTTAGTTTTTTGATGATTGAAGTTTATGTTTATATTTGAATTGATTGAAGGATTGATTGAATCATAAGAAAAATCAAGGGTTTGGCTTGATTTGAATTTGGTTTGACTAAGTTCAAGAATTTAACTTGAAATGGTGTAGGTTGGATTTTTATTAGATTTGGTTTGAGTTTTGAATTTGGTTTTAGGTATTTGAGTTTATATTTCATTTATATTTGTGAATATAAATGAGAATATAAATGGGTTTGTGGTGAAAATTATTATACATTTTCATCTATCTTTTTTTTAAGGAAAGAAGGATAAATGAAAACATAGATATATAAAATATTGTTGGGATGCCATAGATGTGAATGTTCTTATTAAATTGATGGTATGACATTGAGGAGAGGTGTACTATCTCCAAAATAGAAGTCACCATTAATGGATGAATCACCTCAATAAGAACTTGGGGACTGATTCTTGAATGTAAGAGATTCTTTCACTTTTGTGAAAAGTGACAGTTTATTTTCATTAAGTTTCTGGCAAGCCCCATAGTTAATTATATCCTAAAAATGGGATTCCTTAGGAATACTCTCGATTAAGGTAAATGATCATTGAAAGATTTTGAAAGGTGACTATCAATCTGGTTTATTTTAGAAAGTCAGTGAGATTGATAGAGGAAATCTTGAGCCAAATGAGAATAGCGAGTGCTTAAGATCTTAAGAAAAGCATAAACACCTATGGTTGGGTTTACATTTTGAAATTGATTTAATGTGACTTGAATTTTTATTAGAATTTCTACAATTCCATAGTACAGATGGAAATGCAAGAGAGGATTTATGCTCACAACCGCAAGGGAATTAACTTGAACCAATCTAGGGAGCTTTGTAGCCAGCACATAAATCTAAGGTGAAATGTATTTGGTTTACCTACAAGGGATAAATCATTGTTGTATGGTGAGATAACTAAATCCTTCTACAATTTTAAAATATGTAGGCAAATCATATGTTTATGGAAGATAGCAAGGTTGTTATTTATTTAGAATGAGATTAAGTTGTTAAACACACTCTCTAAAGAGACTAGATCATGTAGGGCATGAATTCATTACTTAAATCTAATGCAAAATTTTAATATGTTCTATTTTTATTTTGGACAATCATTTCACTTAGGATATAAGATTATTTATGTCTAATGCATCAAAAATTAGATTATGTGCCAAAATCAGCAAGATAAGGAGGTATGTTTCCACCATCGTTCTCACAGGTCAAGCCAAGTTCTCGGCAAGGTGGAAACCCTCAATCAGAGTGAAATAATATGCTTTTATGCATGATGTTAAAAAAAAGCACACTTCCAAATGGGGTTTCTAATTCTTTATCTTGATTTTTAGCCTAAGCTTTAGGTGAGGTTATGAGTTATTTATTTTAAATTTCAAGTTATTTAATTGGGTAGAAGATTTATTTTTTTAAGAGCCTAATCGTCATCCAAATCATACATCAAAGCAAGAAAGAAACTAGAAAAATATATTATTTCTAATGCACAAGCTAAACAAAACATTAAACATTTTATAAAGCTAACGTAAAAGGATAAAAGGCCATTTATGTTCTCGCAAACCCAAAAAATAAATTGAGTAAAGAGCTCACCCTTATTGATGGATTACAAATGAATTAATTACAATTAAGTAAGGAATTCATATTATGGGATCTTCATTCTTCACTTCTTCTTTCTTCTTTTCTTCTTTTCTTCTTTCTTCTTTCTTCTTTTGGTTCCTTCTTTTGGATGGTTGGAATGTGGTTGCTCCAAAGGCCTCACATGGTACATATGATGAGATCTTATGACCAATGCTCATCCTAATCTCCCATAATAATCATTCCAAAATCCTAATTGCAAAAGTACATGAAAAGGTAAAAAGTAAATCTAACTAAAACTTGCAAAATAGAGATTAGCTAAACAAACCACACAAATCCCAAGCATATATAAGCATGAATTGGACTTAGCAACATGGGTAACCAAGTCCACCGACTTATTATTATGCTTGGTATAAAAGCTCATGAAATTATATTTTTTATTCGCTCTTAAGCACAATCCCTTGTAGAACATAATGGTTAGATAAATCATCCTACCATTCATTCTACACATTCACCAACATCAACTAAAATAAAATTTTACAAAATAAAGCAAACATAAACCATGCACATTCCTAAATCTAGAAATGGTGACTTAGTTTAATGTGTGTGTGCTTTAAAAGGGTTTGTGTTGTATGCTTAATTATGGGTATAAGATTTAGATTTCCTAAGTATGAAAATGTTCAACTTAGAGGGTGGTTTCATTTAAGTTGTTTGGTTGATTTAGGTTAATTTTATTTGATGATTTGTTTAGGTTTGAATGAACCTAATTAATTACAGTTATAAAGAGGGAAAAGAGAGAGAACTTCTCTTTCCTTATTACCAAATTCATATTTGATTTTATTTAGTGAATATTTTATTATGTGTTTTAATTAATTCTAAGTTTAGATTAACTCTAAACAAACCTATTCAAAGAGAAATGTATTTTAAGATTAAGTAAAGTGAAATAATATTACAAAATACACACCACTTCATTTCTTTCCCAACACATATAACATGCATATGAATGAATCCTAAGCATATCTATACATGCAAATGGGAATGCTTAGCACACCTTAATGATGAATGCTAAGTAGTATTACTTAAAAAAATTTTGACTGCTTTATGGTGCATGATTTTCATTAAGTAGAAAGGAGGGGTTTCTTTTTATCTATTTTTTATATGCACATTTATATGTATGAAAGGCATAAGTGAGTAAGGCATTGTTATTTAAGTATAAGGTTCAAGACCTACTTAGGGACTTAAAACCTTACAACCCGGGTTGTACTAATATGCCATTACCTAAATACATATGCATTTACAAAAGAAATAAATGGAAAAAGAAAGATCAAAGTTTGTATTTATTTGATTTTTTGGTTTGGTTGTTTAATTTGTATGTGTGATATGAAATTCTTAAGTCATGATAGAATGTATAAGAATGGATTTGAGCAAGTGCTATGTCTTTTTCAAATGGACTATACACTTTCAATCCTATATAATTATATTAAGAAAGAGAGGGAGAATCAAAGTCACATAATACATATTTTATATTTCTCACATGCAAGCTTATAAATAATTATAAGTAGTATACCTTTTAATTTTGATGTTTATTTATAAATTTTGAAAATAATTTTAAATTTAATAGTGATAGTAGCCATTCATATTCTTACTTTAGCCAAAACATGCAACTTGACATAAATAAATATTTCATTTTAATTTTGATTTTTAAAAGGAATGAATGCATGATTTTCATATGGCATACATATTTAATATGCTAAGAAAGAAATAAAGTGATGAAAGCAATGTAAATTCATTCACCCTAATTAATTCCCAAAGAAAATCCTATGGAATAGAATTATTTAAAGCAAATCAAATTTGGTTTAAAGAGAGTTTGTATTTTGTTTGAGCTTAATTTCAATTTGAGAAATGTGAGATGAGTTTGCTGGTCCTAACCCTTTTCCACATGTGTATGTTATTTTTGTTTAATTTTTAGGTGATTAGGTCAATTTTATGTTTTAGTTAGGTTAAGGTGTACATTAAGTGTATTAATTACCCCTTACCTATACCACTTTAACATATTTAATCACATAATAATGAGCCAATGATATGACATAAAATCACACAAAGAATTTAAATTGGCAATGCACCTAGGAAAGAAAGGTACCTAATGCAATTGGCTCATAATTAATGATTAATTAAGTTAAATGATTTCATTTAAGTACTTTCATAACCTTTCCCACACATGTGGGTTGGATTTTAATTTCCTTAAGTTACTTAGGTTATTGAGCACCTAAGCACCTACCCAAGATGAATTGATTAAGTTCTAGAATATTTTTGGAAAATTTTATCAAATTAATTAAGTAATCAGTGGGTTAATCCTTAATTAAGTTTAGATTAAGGAAGGAACGGGGTTTAGGGAATGGCTTAGGATAAATTCCCAAATCCATTCCATAAATCTCTTCCTTACTTAAGCAAGGCTTAATTAACTTAATAAAGGGATTAAACCACTATTCATATGCTTAATTATTCTTAATTATATAAAGAGAGTAATTAAGAATTCATCAATTGATCTCCCTAATTAACCCATCAATAAATCCCAAGAAAATTAGGGGAGGCAGAATTCATCCCCCTAAATACACATGAGAAGTTTGGAATTAATTAATGGGATAAATAGGGAGTAATTAGGGTTATTAATTTTTCATTAAAACCTAAATTCAGAGAAATGGACTATTCAAAATCCATTGGAAATAATTTTATATTATTTTACATTGAATATATTTCATATGCTTTTTACTTTGTATTTCTAGAATTTTTCTAGAATTAGTTATGCAATTATGAAGTTACCATGATTAAGGATAATTAAATAAATCCCTAATTAAATATAGCTAATGGATTGATTCATGCGCTTTCACGTGGCGTGATGGGAGGGTTATTTAAGTTATCACATCCACCACATCCTGCGCTTTCTCCATCTGTCCAATCGATCGGATGACTTTAAGCCCAGTATTAAAGGATTAAATCAAATTTCCTCATGATCATGGCCGTCCATCCAAAAGCGTCGGATGGACGATATGATCTTCCACATGGGAGATGGCCATTATCCATCTTCAGGGAAGATCAGAAATCGAGCTCAATTGAATCCAAATTCACCATCTAGGGTAAAGGGGACACATCCAATGGCTAACTTTGCTTGGGGTGAAACTTTCCTTCACAAAGGACCAAGGAAAAAAAAATGAAATGCTGATTTAATGGCATACCTCAGGAGGCTATCAATCCCCAAGTAGCTTAGTCTAGTGGAGACGAAGCCTTATTGAAGTTTTAAGGTGTTGAGATTGAATGGATCTTCCTATGAACCAAGTTCACCTTCAAATGCTCACATCTTTGATCAAAGTCCCACCTCCCTTGCCTTTGGAGCTTAGAAGAAGCTTGGGATGTGTTCAACTAGGCTCTCTAAGGGTGCTCGAAGGAGGAATTGGATTGGTTTGGAGTATTGAGTGAGATGGAAATTGGCTTGAGCTCCCCTATTTTCGGTTTAGAGAAATGGAGAATTCTAACTCACTATAGGAAGCTTGGGGCGGCTTGCAATGGCTTACTCTGAATTCCCTAAGCTCAATCAAATAGGAGAGAATGAAATTCATGTGAAATTAGGGAAAGTATATGTCCCCCTAGGTGAATCGGACAACCGCAAACTTTCTTGTCATTTTGATATGATACACCTCCTTGAGTGGGTTTGTTAGGCTGTTAGAGGTGGCATGGCATTCGGTTAGTACAAGCCCCAATCACTTAACCAAAATTCAATTCAAAAATCAAAGCCAAAATCCATTCATATTCTTCCTTTGAATATGAAATTGTCAAATGAATCAAAACCCATTTGACTTCAAACCACTTGCAAATGGATTTATATTTCAATCATGAGTCTATATACAAGTTCAATCAAACTCAAATCAAGCTTTGACCAAGCCATTTGACCCACTTAGGCTCACTTGACCCAAAGTGACCTAAAGTATCCTATGAGCCAAATTCTAATCCTAACCAAATTGGATTGAATCAAACTCACCAATGCCTCTCATCATGATTAACAATCATCATGGGATGATCAAACAATCAAATTGGGTCAAACCAAGTCAAACCTAAGGTTTGACCAAATCAACTAAATGAAACCGCCAAAATCCACCATAGACCAAATTGATTGAAACCATTGATCTAAGTTCATTCATGACCTATGTTTGAACTTGACCAAATCAATATTTGAGCCTAACTTGCTTGATGGCCACTTGACCCGTTGAACTTGACCTAAAGTCAAAATATGTCAACTTGATCTAAGCCAAATTGATTCAAACCAATGGGTCAAGTTCATTCCAAATCACTTGTTGAACTTGACCAAAGCCTCAATAACAAACTAGACCAACCTAGCCAATTGACCTTGAAACTTGACTTAAAGGGGTCATGTTGAGCCAAATTCAAACTTAACTAAAATTAATTGAAAATAAAGATACCAATCCACTCCATATGACTAATCAAGCCTAAACCTACCCTTGACCAAGCTCAAATAAGTCAAATGGGTCAAATGGGTCAACTTGACCCATTTGACCTAAATGAAGTCATTTGAGCCATATTCAAAACTAAATCAAATTGAATCAAACCAAAGCCACCAAAATATTTCAAATGGTCATATGAACTTGATTTGGTTTGACCCAATTTGACCAATTGGTCAACTTGACCCAAGTTGATCTATTTTGACCTAAATGGGTCAACATGAGCCAAACTATATCAAATGAACTCCAAATCCAATGAAACTTGGCCAAACCTATTTTCTCCACATATCCAAATTCAAAAATTAGCTAAATGATCATTCTACCCCTAGGCCATAGAACAAATTTTGGTCTAATCCATGGGTAATTTGGTCAAACTCTCTTCATATCAACTTGATACCTTCCTAATAGGTCAAGTGAACCCAATGAAGAGTGGTGCACCCAACCCAATGGGTTTGGGTCAGCCCAAACGGACCTAAGGCCAAACCCGACCCCCTAGCTCAATTTGGCTAATTCAAAATCCTCCCTCCACTTGATTTGAAGTGCATGGGGGGTTACCAATCCACTCAGACCTCATGTGCAAAGATCTAACCAACCTCCCATATGGTCAATTGGATCAAAATGGTAACTCAAGGTTCGGCCATCCAATTGCCATAGGGGGAGATATACTCCCCCTAATTCCATTTGAATTGATCATCCTCATTATCAATTGAGCACTAGTGAGTGTTAGGAATCATCAGAGAGCATTCTTAAGCTTCATAAGAGGGATTTGAATCTTGTACTTCTCAATTTTCTTCAATAGAAAATAGGGAGCTCCACTCAATTCCCAACTTATTCCATACTCAATTTCACTTTAATTGCCTTTGTACACTCCTTCAGGGGATCAAGTCGAGCTCTCATTCAAGTTCCCAAAGCATGGAGGGAATTGGATCAAATCAAGTAAGCAAGGAGGAGGTGTTGGTCCATAGAAATCTCAACCCTAAGGCTTGAAACTTTCAATGGGGCTTCATCTCCACTAGGGAAGCTACTCTCCTTCGAGAGGATCACCTCAGGTGAGGGAATTTTGACCACTTAGGAGGTGTTGTAAAAGAAATTATCATGGTATGAATTCCACATTGGATAGGATTGTCATTAGCTTAAGATGGTGTGGGTTTTACAATCAGCTCAATTGAGATCTTCCTTAGATCATGGACGGTCTCCATTGATCCTCAGGGAAGAACTGGGAGAATCCTGGCCGTCCATCCACGTATTTTTATTGGACGACCAGATTAAATGCACATTTTATAAATCAATTTACTCTTTTAAAACCATGGTGTGATCCCTGGCCATTCGATCCTTGATGAATAGAGATCAAACCACATCGCCTCACGCCACTTTGACGTCATTTAAGTGGATGGCTCACGCACGGCATGTAGACGCCCATGTGTCATGTGTTGTGAGCTAAGGGGATTAGTTATGGATTTAATTAATTTTAATTAATCCCTTAAGCTTCAAAAATTCATATCTCCCTAAATAAAAATAAAAAAATGAGGTAAATTTCTATGGAAATATAATTCAATCTAGAATATTGTAAAATTAATTTTAATGGATTTTAGATTATGTTTTTATCTGATTTTGGGTTTTAATAGAAATCTTATTTTGCTAATTACTTCTCAATTAATCCTTTGATTAATTCCAAACTTCTTGGGTATGTTTTGGGGGATGATTTCTACCTCTCCTAATTTTCTTAGGATATATTGAAGGCTTAATTAGGAGAATTATAAATGTGTTTCCTAATTACTCCCTTAATGTAATTAAGGATAATTACCCTTTGTTAGAGTTGATTAAGGTTAGATACAATGAATGTGAGGCTTACAGAAGAATTTTAGGGTATTTCCCTTAAGCTATTCCCTAAACCCCCCTTTTTCTTTCCTTAATCCTCTCTTAATTAAGGGTTAATTCATTAATTACCCCCTTAATTAATTTCTAAAAAATCCTAAAATCTTCCAAACCTTAATTAATATACTCTGGGTAGATGCTTAGGTGTTCATTAGCTTATGTTCAATTAATGAAATCAAAACCCAACTCATATGTGTGAGGGGTGTTTTGAAATTACTTAAGTTAAACCCCTTAGCTTAATTAACCATTAATCATGAGCCAAATTGCATTAGGCCCTTTTCTTCCTAGGTGCATTGCAAGTTTAAATTCCTTGTGAGTTTTTTATTTCATCTCATTGGCTCATAATTACTTGGTTAACTATGCTAAGGTGGTGTAGGTAAGGGTTAATTAACTTGCTTAATTCATGCCTTAACCTAATCAAAATTTAAAAATAAATTTAATCATCTAAAAAATTAAACAAAAATGTCAAACACATGTGGGAATGGGTTAGGAATAGCAAACTCAACTCATATTTTCAAAATTAAATCAAATTATAAATCAAACAAAAATCACAATGAATAAACTTTGATTTATTTTAGGCTTTATTATTTCATAAGATTGTCTTTAGGATTTAATTAAAGTAAATGTGTTTACATGCTTTCATTACTTTAGTTCTTTACCAAACATGTTAAATGTGTATGTCATATGATTTCATGCATCCATATTTTTCAAAATCAAATTCAAAATGAAATTATTTTACTTTATGTCAAATTTGCATGTGTTGGCTAAAGTAGAAATATGAGTGGCTATTATCACTATTAAATTCAAATTATTTTCAAAACATATAAATCAAATGCCTAAAATTGAAACTGTGCTACTTATATTTTAATTATAAGCTTGCATGTGAGAGAATATAAGGATGTGCATAGCATAAGTTTTCCTTCTCTTTTATGTTAGTATAGTTTTGAAAAGGATTTGGTAAGATGTATGGTTCATTTGAAAAGAACCTAACACTTGCCTAATTCCATATTCTATTCATTCCTATGCTATCACTTAAGATGGGTTACCTATGCTTAAACACATAAATTGCATAAATAAAATGAATCAACTAATACAACTTTTGCATTCTTTCTTTCCAATTTATTTCTTTTGAACATATGTTTGTATTTAAGGAAAGTGATATATTAGACTGGACAATCCCAAGGTTGCGAGGATTTAAGTAGTCCTAAGTAAGTCTTGTACCTTACACCTCTGGTTAATAATGGTGATGTACTCACTTATGCCTTTCTTGCTTTCATATGTGCATGTGAAAATTGGATAAGAAATCCTTTTCTACTTGATGAAAATCATGCATCTTAAACTTCCAAATTTTCTTAAATGAATTACTTAGCATGCATCATAAGGTGTGTTAAATATTCTCATTTGTGTGTATAAGTATGCTTAAGGACTCATTCATATGCATGTTATACATGTTGGGAAAGAAATGAAGTGATGTATGCTTTGTGAATTTGGTTCATTTTATTTAATCTTAAATTACCTTTCTTTTTGAATGGGTTTGTTTAGAGTTCATCTAAACTTAGGATTAATTTGAAGAATTAATCAAAACATTCACTAAACAAAACTAAAAATATGAATCTACTTTAGAAATTACTTAGGTTAGGGAAGGAAAGAGAAGTTCCCTTCTCTTTCCCTCTCTTCATAACTTAGTAATTAATTGTAGGATTCACTTGAACCTAATCAAAATATGAAATAAAATCAACCAAAAATAATTAAATCACTTAAATGAAACTCTCTAAGTTGAACATGCTTCACACTTAGAAAATTCTAACTTAAAACCATATAAGCATACTACACAAACCTTTAAAGCGCACACATTAGCCTAAGTCACAACTTCTAGCTTTAAGTTAGGGCTGTGTATGGTTTGATGTTTATTTTGTTTTGTGATATATATTTTAGACTGGATGTTAGGATGTATGCTCATAAAATGAATTGTAGGGTGATCTTAGTCGAACCATTATTTTCTGTAGAGGATTGTGCTTAAGGGGTGCTGTAATAAATAAAAATATAAATGCTTTTACTTGCAAGTGCTTATACCCGCATAATCCAGTAGTGGACTTAGTCACCTATGTGTGGGGTGATAAGTCCAATATACATGCTTGGCATTTGTGTAGTTTATTTTAGCCAATCTCTATTTTGTAGGTGTTAGTTAGATTTCCATTCTTTTCTTTTTCATGTAAATTTTATAAATTTTGGAATGATTATTATGAAGATTAGGATGAGTATTGGTCATAAGATCCTATCTTATGCACCATGTGAAGCCTTAGAGCATCCACCTTCCAACCATCTAAAAGAAGGAACTAAAGAAGAAAGAAGAAAAGAAGAATGAAGAATTGAAGTTTGAAGACCCCCATAATAATGAATTCCTTGCTTAATTATAATTTAATTCATTTATAATACGGGTTGTATAAGGGTAGAGCTCGGCTACCTTATTCATTATTTTTAGATTTTTGCGGTGGTACTCGACCACAATGGCCTTTATTCTTTTTGCGATTAGCTTTGTAAATTGATTAATGATTTGTTTAGCTTTACATTTAAGTGGCATCTTTTCTAATTTCTTTCTTGCTTTATGTATAGCCTGGATGTGGATTAGGCTCTTAAAAAAAATAAATTTTTTACTAAATCTAACAACTCAAAACTAAAAATAAAGAATTCATAACATCACCTAAAGCTTAGGTTTAAAATCAAGATAAAAGAATTAGCAACCCCACTTGGATGAGTATTTCTTTTATAATATCATGCACAAATGCTTCTTATTTCACTCTTGATTGGAGGGCTTCCACCTTTTCCAGAGAAACTTAGCTTGACCTTTGAGAGCCATGGTGGAAACACACCTCCTACATTCTCGTTGATTTTGGCCAATAATTTTATTTCTCATGCATTAGGCATATGAATCCTATTAGCCAGAGTCAAAATAATTGTCCAAAAATGAAAATAAAATGAAATTTGAATTAGCTTAGATTAGGTCATTTGAAGCATGCCCTTACATAATCTAGTCTCTTTAGGGAGTGAGTTTAAAGACTTAGTCTCTTTCTAAATAAATAACTGACTAACTATCTTGCATAAGCATATGACTTACCTAAATATATTTAAAATCATAGGAGGAGTTAGTTGGCGACCACCCCCATGTGATTGTAAGTCCAGAGGTGGTTTCCCATTTTCACCTTTGATTTAGGTTGTGCTTTCAGCCTTCGCCAAAGCTCCCTAGATTTAGGTTTTGAGGTTGCTTCTCCCCTTTGTGGGCCATAAGCATAATTCCTCACCTCTTAAGCATTTCCTTAATCTTGTGTTAAGAATCATAAGTCCTAAATTTCTAATGAAAAATGTAACTCAAATGAGCTAAATCAATTTCAAAAATATAAAGCCCAACCATATGATAGTTTGAGATTGCTCACTAGGTTTCCTAACATCATGATCATCTCCTACTTATCTTTCTTTTGGCTTCGATAATAGCTCTCTCTCTTTGATCAATTCCATTTGATCTTCAAAAATAAACCAATTAATTGATAGTCTTTTCCTATTGAAATCTTTGAAGATAACGATCATTTACCTTAATCGAGAGTATTCTTAAAGGATACTGTCCCCTAGGATGTAATTAACTATGGGGGCTTGCCCCTGTAGAGAACTTAATGAACCAGATTTAAAATAAACCCTGCTTTACTTTTTCATGTAAAGTAGGGGAAGAATCTCTGGTACATATGCAAGTCCATTGTCCTTAAGAGTCCTTATTGAGGTGATTAGGTCCATTAAAGGGTAGTAACTTTTGTCTCACGAGATAGTATACTATTCCTTGATGATGTACCCAATCACTTGAATAAGCACATCTATGGATTTGCATGACATCCTAACCAACAGGCGTAATATTTATGTCTTCATTTATCCTCTTCAAAAAAAGGATAAATGAAGAATATTTTCACCACAATCAAGCATAACCTTTTGCTTAGATTTTCCTATCCTTATAATTATCCATACATCTACATGTATATAAGAAAAGTGATATATTTGTTTGGACATCCTGGGGCTGCGAGGCTTTAAGTAGCCCTAGTAGGTCTTGTACCTTATGCCCCTAGTGTAGAAAATAATGGTTCCGTACTCACTTAAAACTTGTATACATGTGAATGTGTATCTAGCTAATGGATGAAAAATCCCTCTTTTCTATATAATAAAAACATGCATTCATAATTCAATCAATAAATGAAATATTTAAATTCAAAATACACTTCTATGCATTCATCATCAAAGTGTGCTAAGATTTACGTTGCATGTATAGGTATGCTTAGGATTATTCATATGCATGATATACATGATGGAAAGAAACAAATGAATGTGTGTTATGTGATAGTAATACATTATAATTAACCTTATGCCTTTCTTATTGAATAGGGTTATTTAGAGTGAACTTAAACTTAGGGTTAATTAAAATACATAATAAGCTATTCATTAAAGAAAATTAAGTTAATTAACTTACCTTATAAATGACTTAAGGTAGAGATAAAAGAGAGATTCCCTCTCTTTCTTCTCTTTATAATACTTAGTTGCTAAGTGTAGGCTATATGAAATAAACAAAAATATCAAGTAAAATTTTCAAATCAATTAAACAAGTTAAAGAGAAATCAACCCTTTTATAAATTAAATCCCCCACACTTAGCAAATCATAACCCTAAAGCCTAGTTAGGATATGCCACACAAGCCTTAACACATACACATTAGATTAAGTCATCATTTCTAGCTTTATGTTAAGATGGTGCATTTGGTGTATGCTTAGTTTTGTGATATATTCTTTTAGACTAGATGTTAGGGTGTATGTGCGTATTCTGGATGTTAGACCGATATTAGCCTAATCATATTTTATGCAGGGGGTCATGCTTAAGGGGCCGCTATAATAAAAATATAAATGCTTTTTATTTTACAGGTTGCTTAGCCCCTAAGCATAGCCCAAGTTAGGACAAGTGGGCTTAGTTACCCGTGTGTGGGGTGCTAAGTCCAAATCATTTATATAACTACTTGGGTTTGTATGGTGTGTTTAGCTTACACTTGTTTTGCAAGTGTAGCTAGGTTTACTTTCCTTCTCTCTTAATGTAATTTTTGTATTAGGATTAGGATAAATGTTTTGGGGGATTAGGATGAAAATTGGTTATAAGACCAAGTCTTATACACCATGTGATGCCTTTGGAGCAAACAATATCCTAATCAAACCAAAAGAAAGAAAGAAATGGAGCAAATCAAAAATGAAGAAATAAAAGATGAAGAGTGAAGAATGAAGACCCCCATAACACTTATCATTTTATAATTGTAATTATTCTTTCATTATATCGAGATGTATAAGGGTAGAATTTTTTTTTGGGTTGTATGCATTCTGACCGCATTAGCCTCTTATTCTTTTGAGATAGCTTTATAAAATTATTTGATATTTTGTTTAGCTTGTGAATTAGAAATAACATGTCTTTTTATAGTTTTATGATTGTGACTGAGGTGATTAGGCTCTTAGGATAAAAATAAATTTTCTATCCCACTAACAACTCATAACTAAAATTTTAAAATAACTCATAACCTCATATAAAAGCTTAGAAATTAAATTAAGATAATAAAAATATTTAGCAACCCCTTAGCTGGATGATTGTATGTATAATATCATGTATGTCATCTCTTTTCACTCTTGTTAAGAGAGGGCTTCCATCTGTGCTAGAGAATAAAGGCTTAACTTGTAAGAGCCTTTGATGGAAAGAAATCTCTTTCTTTTGATTTAGCCTATAATCAATTTCTCATATATTTAGGCATATAAATCCTATAGCGTGTGTCAAAATAAAAAGTCAAAAAATCAAGTAAAACTTGATAAAATTTGCATTACATTAAGTCATTATTCATGCCCTTCATGATCTAATCTCTTAGAGAGTGTGTTTAAGGACTTAATTTTCCTTATAAATAAATAACAGCTTAACCTTCTTGCAAAGCATATGACTTGCCCACATGGATTTAAAGCGAAGAGGAGTTAGCAGGCTGCCATTCTAGGAGGTAATAAGTCCGTGTGGCTTACCCTCTCTTGTGGAGGTAAACCATATACCAACTTTTGCCTTAGATTTAGGTTGTGCTTTGGCCCTTGCCAAAGATCCCTAGATTTAGGATCTAAGGTTGTTATTTTTATTTGTGGGCTACAAGCATAAATCTTCACCTCTTAGGTATTTCCACAATCTTGTATTATGAAATTATAAGTCCTAGATTTCTAATAAAAATTCAACTCAAATAAATAAATCTTCTCAAAATTCAAATACATTAAGCCTAACCATAGGATAGATTGGAGTGATCACTAGGCTTTCAAGTATCATGAGTAGTCCCTACTCATCTCTTTGGTTTCGATAATAACTCTCCCCTTTTGATCTCTCCCACTTGATTTCCTAAAATATAACTAATTTATTGATAGTCCTATCTTTGAATTCTTTAGAGACAATAATCCCCTATTTTAATCAAGAGTATCCTTAAGGGATTTATTTTCCTTAAGATATAATTAACTATGGAGGCTTGCCTCCATAGGAAACTTAATAAACCTAGTTTAAATAAACCATGCTTTACTTTTTCATGTAAAGTAGGGAAAAAATCTCTAGTATATTCGAAGACCCATCATGCCTTAGGGGTCCTTATTAGATGATTAGGTCCATTATAGGATAGTGACTTCTATCTCTCGAGATAGTACACTATTCTTAATATCATACATGATCACCTTAATAAGTACATCCTCAGATCTGCATGATATCCCCTCATATATACACACAAAATGCATAAACCAAAAATAAACACCACAGTGATAGTAATTCATTCCAACCAATCTTAAAATACCTTTCTTATTGAATGAGTTTATTTAAAGTGAACATAAACTTAGGACTAATTACAATATGTAATAAGTGATTCACTAAAGGGAATTGATTAATTAATTTACTTTAGATGTGACTTAAGATAGGGATAAAAGAGAGTGATCCTCTCTCCTTTTCTCTTCATAACACTTAGTTGCTAAGTGTAGGTCAAATGAAATAAAAAAAACTAAGTAAAATTAGCAAATTAATTAAACTATTTAAAGTGAAACCACCCTTTATAATTATATATCCTTCATACTTTGAAAATCTTAACTCTAAAGCCTAGGACATACCATACAAGCCTTAACATATACATTAGATTAAGCCACCACTTCTAGCTTTATGTTAGGATGATGCATGGTTTGATGTATATTTTATTTTGTGATATATTATTGTAGATGGATGTTAGGGTGTATGTTTTGTAAACTATATGTTAGGGTGATATTAGCCTAATTATATTTTATGTAGGAGATTATGCTTAAGGGATGCTTAAAATAAATATAAATACTCTCTTTTGCAAGTTTCTTAACCCCTAAACATAATCTACATTAGGATAGGTGGACTTGGTTACCCATGTGCAGGGTGCTAAGTCAAATTATTCATATAATTGCTTGGGTTGTATAGTGTGTTTAGCTGACACTTGTTTCACAGGTGTAGTTAGATTTATTTTTCCTATTTCTAATGTAATTTTGCATTAGAAATTAGGATTAGTGCTATGGGGACTTAGGATAAACGTTGGTTACAAGACCAAGTCTTATGTACCATGTGATTTTATGGAGCTTGACCAACCAAATGAAAGAAGGAAATGAAGGGAAGAAAGAGCTTTGAGGATTTGAAGACCCCCCATAGCTCCCAATCATTTGCTACAATTAAATTGTAATTATTCTTTCATTATACCAGGATGTATTAGGGTATCTTTGCTACCATTTTTTTTGACGATGGCACCGACCAGGCCTCTTATTCTTTCACGTTGAGGTTATAAATTGATTTGATGATTTGTTTATATTGTGCAATAGTAAATGGCATGCATTTTTTTAATTTCTTCATGTATGATGATTTAATGTGTGGCCTGGATCCATTTAGGATCTTAGGAAAAAATAAATTTTCTACCCAAACTACACTCATGATTAAATTTTCTAGAACAACTCATAACCTCACATAAAGCCTAAGAATTAAATCAAGATGATAAAATATTTAGTAACCCTTTAGCTGGATGTTGTATGCTTAATATCATGCATGTCATTTTATTTCACTCTTGCTAAGAGAGGGTTTCCATCTTTGCCAGATAGAAAAAGGCTTAACCCTTGAGAGCCTATGATGGAAAACACCTCTTTCTCTTTTGATTTAGCCCATAATCAACTTCATCATACATTTAGGCATATAAAATCTATAGCCTATGTCAAAAATAAAGAGTCTAAAATCAAATAAAATTTGATAAAATTTATATTATACTAAGTCATTACTCATACCACTCATGCTCTAGTCTCTTAGGGAGTGGGTTTAAGGACTTTGGTTTCTTTTCTAAATAACAATACCTAGCCATCTTACAAAATTGTATGACTTGACCACATGATTTTAAAATATAGGAGGAGTTAGCTGGCTGTCACTCTAGGCGGTTATAAGCCTAGTAGTTGGGTAGTTTACCCTCTCCTATGGAGGTAACAAATATACCCATTTTTGCCTTAGATTTAGGTTATGCTTTGGCCCTCTAAAGCTCCCTAGATGTAGGATTTGAGATTATTATTTTCCTTTAGGGATACAAGCATAAGTCTTCACCTCTTAGGCATTTCTATAATCTTGTATTGTGGAATTATAAGTCTTAGATTTCTAATAAAATTTTAACTCAAATATATAACTCTCCTCAACTTCAAACATATAAAGCCCAACCATAGGATAGCTTGGGATACTCACTAGGTTTCCTAGTATCATGAGCATCCCCAACTCATTTATTTTTGGTCTTGATAATAAGTCTTTCCTTTCGATCTATTCCACTTGATCTTCCAAACACAACTAATTTATTGATAGTCCTATCTTTGAATTCTTTGGAGACAATAATTGCATACTTTAATCGAGAGTATTTCTAAGAAATTCACTTTCCTTAGAATGTAGTTAATTATGGGGGCTTGCCCTCATAGGGAATTTTAGAATCTAGTTTAAATAAACTATACTTTATTCATTCATGTAAAATAGGAAAAAAAAATCTCTAGTACATTCGAAGACCCATCATGCCTTTGGAGTCCTTATTAGGTGATTAAGTCCATCGTAGGATAGTGATTTCTATCTTTTGAGATAGTGCACTATTCCTCGATGTCGTACCCGATCACCTCAATAAGTACATCCTCATGTGGTGTCCCCTCTCCTCCCATACACACATGAACCAAAAATAAACACCACAGTATTCATGACGCATCTTTCATAATTACCAAAGAGCATATATCATGGCATAAATATGTGGATGACTACTATCATGTGATGATGTATTTATTATTTTTAAACAAGGCATTATGTTTTGTATTTTTTTTATAATGATAATATACTTGCAGATACAAGAGATGGCTTACAATGGTGCAATTGCAACATTCCTCGGAAAGAGTCAATGGAGTGCACTCGATAATGGTCTTCATATTAGGCCACCAAATACAATAAGACCTAGAGGTAGGCCAAGGAAGAGGAGGATGAAAAGCTGCTTTGAGAACATAAGAAATAAGAGTAAAATATCACATTAAATGTAATGTGGAAGTTGGGGTCATCATAGGAGCGCATGCAAGAGTCTATTAAGCAACCAAATTCAAATCTGCCTGAGGTTGACATTACCTCATACACTTATGAGTTTACATATGCAAATCTTGGATCAAGAACAAGCTACATATGCGATGAGAAATATTGTATGAGACTGAACCTGATTGTAGTTGAAGTTTTATGTTTTAATTATTTTGGTAGTAGCATTTTTAGACAGATAGAGATATAGAGATAAGTACAATCATAGTTCCAAAGATTCTCCCTTATCCTGATTGTAGTTGAAGTTTTATGCGACTGGATGGTTTCTTCTTTGGGATTTTGTGCTGAACTGCTGGTTTATTTTCAACTTAGAAGGTTTCTCCTGCTGCTTTCTTTTGGTTGATGGGTTATTGCTTGGTTGTTTCTGTGGTCTCCTCTTCTTGATGGGCTTGAGTTGGGATGATGCCTTTGAAATGGTGATTTCTATGACTTTGGTGCTATTTTTCTCACTTTATCTTTTGATGGCTTTCACTGGTTTTTTCGGGTTGGATGGCTAAGGGTGTTGTTGTATTGGATGGCCTTGTTGCTGTGGTCATTTCTATTTTTATTCTTTCTCAGTTGATTGGCCGTCTTAATGGGGGTTGTCTTTGGGTTGTTTGTTGGTTTTGGTTAGTTATGAGGTGTGGTGGATGGGTTAGATATGTGTTGATAATGTTGTGCTGATCTACAACAGGTTTCTTACTTTTTTAGTTGTAGTTTTAGCCTATAGCTAAAATATTTTTAATCTACTGATTTCGCTTTCTTGCTTTCTACTTTGGGGGCTGACTATGCTGATGGTTTACCTTTCGAAGATTACTGTCATATCTATTGTTTGCTTAACTTTTGAGTATTATGTTTTTCATTTGACTGGTGTTGTTAATTGTTTATCATCCTCATGGGATGGATGTTTGATGGCTGCTATTCTCTGGTTTGGTGGAAGTTGACTGACAGGATTATTTTGTTTTCTAGACATATGTTTGTTTTTGATCTTGTTGTGAACATGGTCTACCTGGTATGTGTTAGCTCTTCACTATATCTAGTGATGATGCTCAATGGTTTTTTAATTGGCTCTGATTTTGTTGGAAGGATTCATCTTTTATTGTGATAGTAGATCTTATTGTCCCAAGGGTTATTTCTTTGTGGCTTAAGACAGTTGATAAGCTAGATGACTTCATTCTTTTATGGTCTAGATCTCTTTGTATTCTACATGATAGGTTCTGCAACACTTATGGATACTTATATTGGATTAAAGGTAATAATCAAGGTAAGTGGGCTATGATGGCTGTGATGAATCAACCTTTTTCTTATTGGCTGGTGGCATCCTATGTGATTGTAATCCTTTATTTGAAGTTTGGATGCTCACATAGGTTGTTGCCCCTTAAGAAAACTATGTCTAAGCCTGAGCTTGAGCCTGTTCAGACTCTCTTTTTATGGTGCTTTATTATTGCTACTTGAATTTCATTATTCTCCTTATGTCTCTTGATCATAAGCACCCTGTCTTGATATATTTTGTAGAGCTCTTTTACAGGTCTTGGGTATTTGTTGATTTATGGAGCTGGCTTATGCTTTTCAAAAGAGATTCGCCTACAAGTTGAGAATTCAAGTGTTGATGCTAGGTCTGATCGTTCTCTGAGGAGCTTAGAGATTGCTATTGATGATCTCAATAATCCTTTTGCTGGTTTTTCTTTTGCTTTCTTTTTTAATTTTCCTTTTATTGTAATAGGTAGGGGATTTATCTCTTTAGGCTTAATGTAGCTCTTTGAGCATTATAAGTTGAGATTTATCCCCTTTAAGGACCTTGTACTTATTTATTTGTGGCAATAAAATTTCTCCTTTGGGGGTTTTCTTAAAAAGAAAACTCCCTTGGTGTTGTATGTTGGTGTAACTAACTAACTAACTATATATATATATATATATATATATATATATATATATATATATATATATATATATATATATATATATATATATATATATATATATATATATATATATATATATATAAGATCTCTTATATTTATATAAAGATGCTTTTTTGTGATGTTTAAATGAACAGAATTTAGGATCAACAAAGTTGCAGTTAATCTGTACACCCGTGTTCTTTTGACTATGATTGAGCTCGAGGCTTACTTCTGATTGCATTCATAAACAAAGGCGTATATATCATCTTAACTAATGTGCTTTGAATGCAATCTTCAAAGGCTATATTTGGGCTATATCAATTTTAGTTGATGATTAAATCGACATTGAAAATATAAAAGTAAAAGCATCAATGTAATATAAAAGCATTAACATTTTATGGTATATGCAACATAGATAAATAGGAGATAAGAATTCATAAAGCATATTCAAATCTACATCAGTTGTAAGATCACACATTTGGAGAAAAAATGTGAAGCACAACTAGTTAATTATAAATATATAAATCACAATATATAGATGTATACATCATTGATGATAGATGCTAACAACAATTATAACTTTGTAAGCTTCAAACTTCACCCTAAATTTTGAGAGCTAAAAAAACACATTACAAAATACATGATAATCCCAAAAGATACACTAAGCAAATTTAAAATACATTAGGACTACAACAATGACTCCAACCAAAATCTTTAAATAAAATATGATGGTATCAAAGTTCTTCTTAACCATATTGTGGTGAGCATGTAGAAAGCACAAAATGTCATCGATTGTTGGTTCATTTTCATCCACCCATTGAAAAAAATGATACTCAGCATCTGTTCGGTTTTGTGAGCATCGATATAATCTCCTTCCACAATTTACATCGCTTCTGCATGTATATATAACACATCGTAAATTACATCTATAATATACTTAAATATTCCTAAAGACACCCCCACTTGCAGATGACTAGCTCGAGCTCATTTTTGACAAACTACTAGAACTTCTTCATTCCTAAAACTCAATCAAACTACTACAAAATTAACAAAATACAGTCAAGTAAAATTTCAAGAATATTATTTTTGCTGGAAACCATATTAATTTCAAACTCAATTTATATTTCTACAATAATTCAGATAATATTAAGCAAGCATACTTTACAATGAAATTAAAAGCTCTCAAAGCCATAAATAAAATAGCGTCTTTCCGATTTTTGATAGCAAAACACAAATTTATCTCTAAATCAAATTAGCAATTTACATAAATGATTGACCCAAGGTTTATTAAATTGCTTTTGCTCTCAAAATCTTAAGCAACTTGCATATAGTCTATTAGTATTTCAATATGAATTTATTAGTATATAAAATTAACTGCATCAATATTAGGCTTAAAAAAAATTGCATCAGTATTTCGGACAAGGAAAAGAAGAAAAAGAAGGAAAAGAAGGTAAAGAAGGTTTGTCCAATTCATACTTGAAATTTATTAGTATATTAAATCTTAAGCAACTTACCCCAACGTTTTTAATGTGTAGCGTGAGAAGGGAAAGAAGGTTTCAGGAAATCTTACCAGTATGAGAGAAGCATATACTATGTGGAACTCCATGAAAATCGTAGAAGCAGAAAGCAAAGAGTTGGGAAACTATGGAGTGCTCAATGTAGGACATCTTGATAAGTAGGCGAGAAATAAGCATGAGAGGGAAGCAACGACGACCTTGATGGAGTAGATTGGCTTCACAATGTAAGCGACCGAGTTTTGTTTGAGGGAACGGAGTTAGGTATAAAGATGGAGAGCGGTGATTTCGACGGAATCAAACTTTTAGGGTGGCTAGGCTGTAAATATGCATGTTTAGGTGATAAGAGTATAATTAGTAATGTTTTAAATGGTAGATACGTAAATCCCCCTTAAATCAAAGTAAAAAAATTAACTTGTAAGTATATTTATTTATTGAATGTATTTTAACTGTTTAGATTTTTTAAAAAAAAAACTAATTTTGAATACAAAATATAGTTGCTAAAATTTCAAATTTCAGATAAGATTAATAAATTTTCAAAAAAAAAATCAAAGTAATATAAATCTTTTTTATTTATGATTAGATTTCTTGTAGAATAAAAATATTTGCAAATATAATATAGATGTTATAGTGAAAGTTGAGTTAATTGGACATTATACAATCGAAGAAGATCTTATAATCAAAGTTGAGTTAATTATTTTTCTCATTATACATAGAAGCTTATACAAATTAATCGAAGTTGAGTTAATCAAGCCAAAGATGATCAAATCCAAATAATTATTTATTTTTAATAAATATAGTTATGTGGTTGGAGTAGGATGGATGAGCATATGAGTGAAGAGTGGAGTGGAGATCTTGTTTATTGGGTGGGAGCAGGTTTCATGTCATTTTCATTATAGTTCTGAAAAAAAAAAAAACAAAAAAAAAAAAACCACTAAGAGATTTCCATCGGCATCAACAGCAAAGCAGCCAGTATTAGTTGTAACTTCCAAGTGGTACTAATCCATGCCTGCCTTTGTTGTAGACATAAAATACTTAAAAGTCATAGTAAGATGCCGGTTGGCATAGTTAATATATTGTTTTCTTTTATATATTTTAATAATATAAATTATGAAGATTTATATGCATATCATCAAATTCTTATGTATTTACATATTTAACACTTAAAATTAGTATTTACTTATTGAATATTTTTTATGCTTAAAAAGGTGTATTTTATTTTTAAAAAGTGAGTGATGATGATATTTTTGAAGTGATATTGAAGATTAGGGTGTTATATATGTAAAAATTGAAGTTAAGTATTAGATTTGTAAATACATAGGAATTGTGTGGTATGCATGTAAATTTCTCTATAAATTAATATTTTTTGGGTGTTTAATTTAATAATTATGAGAAAACTAATTTAGTTGTATGCAAGTTGAGAGTAATTTTTTTTAGAATGATTGTGGAGAAAGCTTATGATATAAGTGTTTTAATTTATTATTTATATGATATTTTTAGATTAGTTATAAATGGATGAAATTTGAGTTTTATTTTTATGTTAGGAGAGCAAGATGAAAGATGAAAATAGAAGAGTATTTTATTAGTTATTTATATAAATAGAGATTATTATGTGGGATGTCTCGATGTAGCTCTACATTCAAATTCGAATAACATAGCGTTGCAAAATATACACTAGTGATTGGTAAAAAAGTATCATGATTGATGTAATATTAACTTCGTGATAATACACAATATCTATATACATATTAATATACAATAATATACATCTCTTCATAAATAATGCATAATAAACTGTGTATAGGCTGAGTGTCACATGATATTATATTAATAGAGTCCGAATATAAAAGCTACATTTATACTTCGCAGATAATGATTTTTCTTTAATAAATGTTTGTATCTATGATCAAATATTTTTTTTATTTGGTTTATTTATTTAAGAAGAAATTTATCAAATAAATATTCGTTTTACCATACATCATTAACACATTAAGAACCTCATATGCTTCATCACTGCCGGTCATTATAAGCCATAAGAAATGCTAAATGCTGATGCTCTGTTGTTTGCTTGGAATATGCCAAGATGAGCAATATATATATATATATATACAAGCTCTTTAAGAACGCAGAGTCAACCTAAAACTTCATATAAATTATAGAATATAACACATAATCAGCTATAACTCTTGTTAGGAAATGAATGTATATTTCATTATAAAATGGGCACACATTCATTGTAATTAAAGTTTAAAAAAACATTAACATTTACTTTGTATTTTTGTAACACAAATTTTAAGTATAGGCTTATAAGAAAGGGGGTCTAGGAGTAGGTTGGGGACAGAATGCTGAGTAGCCTACTCATGCACCTTTCGGATAAATCAAAAGAAGACTCCCAACCTCTCTCTCTCTCTCTCTTCTTCTTCTTCTTCTTCTTCTTCTTTTTTAATTTCACATTCAAAATATTTTAAAAAATAACTATAAATCATCACTTTTAAAACTTTTTCATATTTTCAAGCAACCAATTGAACCTTAATTTAAAATATTTAGAAAATTTTAATTTAAACTTTGATCGAAAGGGACAATATAATAGTTGAGAAGGAAAATTCAAGTGAAATCTTATTTGATTAGATTTTATTGTTTGTTTCTTGAATAGTTGAATAGGTTTCTTGAATGGAAGCTTTTCTCTTTTCTCTTTTCTCTCCAGTGTGGATATTTTATCTCAGGAACTTCAAAGAGTCAGAATTCTTCACAGCAGTTACCCATTATCGACGGGCGATCACCTAACATGATCATTTAAAAGACACTTTTCAATAAGCTTAAAGATAAAAATCAGCATCTTTGACTTAGTGGACTATGTTATTAGATTCATTTCATTCATTTCATTGTATTGTAAGAGACTAATGTAATCAATTATGTAACTCCTAAGCATCAGTCCAAACTTATAAATAGGAGAGGGCCGCTAACAAGTTAAAGGACTTTTTAGTTCTTAATTGAAAGCTTAGATTCTCTAAGTATTCTCCCATCTTTCTCATTATTTTTCTCTCATAATTTCATGCTAAATGGAGTGAGACTATTGATAATTTAAGATTATATATATATTTATATATGTTGACAGATTCTGTGTTGAGAAGGTGGGGAGCTTTTGTTGTACTTTTTTTTTTTTTGTAATGGGTATCCACCCAACACCCCACTCATCTTGTGGTGGGGATGTCATTGTGACTAATCTCACGGGGCTAGACCATTCATCGCACACGTATCGAACTTACTTTCTCCACCTTAGGTATGGCCTCCAAGAGGATAACTGATCCAGAAGGCCACGCCTCGCCGCCACCAACTGAACTAAGAGACGGTAGATGCTTTTGTTGTACTTGTTTGGCTTGTTGGCAACTTGGCGTGAATGGCTCACAAGTCACCACCATCTTCTACAGTTGACGTAGAGGGTAGGCCAAATATTCTACAAGGGGCTTCATTGTCCTGCCTTGTAATTTATGACTTGAGCAATATTTTTAAAGTTTTTCTTAATTAATGATCTTTAAATTTATATTATCATAAAAATAAAAGTTAAGTAGTTGAGTGTTATGAAAATTTCAAATTTTAAAACATATTGATTTCAATTTAATGGTCTATAAATAAAATGGATTCTATTTCACTGAGTGAATTCAGTGTGAGTGTAAGTGTTTGTTTCATTTGATGGAATTTGAGAGATATATTTATTAAAAAAAATCCTATATTGAATTTATTTAAAAATTAATATAATTAAATAGATTTGTATTGAGAGTTCTTTATAATAGGAAATTAAAAATAATAATTAAAGTTTCATCTATAAGAAGAAAAGATACTTTTGACTTTATTTTATTCAATCAAATAAATGAATAAAAATTAAATTAAATTTATTTTGTTTGCTTTTATATTTTCCCTCTCCTTTAAAATAATAAATGATATATTAATTTAAAGTAAGGTATGTTATTGAAGATAATATAAACTTATTTTTAGATAAAATACCTTATTTCTAGGTACAAGTAGAATGAGTTGGATGTAGAGAACATGATGGTTCATGCATAATAAATTTTTTTTGCTAAGATTATACTTATGAATGTCTAATAATTTAATATGATCTAATTTTTCAGTTATATTTTATCTTTAAAATTTAGTTGTATTGTCTTTTGTATTAAGAGTTGGTGTTTTAAGTATGAAATAGTAAACTTAGGGTGCATTTTAGAGGGCATTTCTTCAGCGGTGCAGTTTGAATCGCACCACTCAGGCGTTTGGGGAGCAGTCGCAAAATGTCAATGTTGTATTTTGAGAAATCTAAAGTAAGAAAGTTACATTTTTCAACCGAACTTAACTACCTGTGGTGGCAGGCAAAAGCTATTGTTTGACTTTTTTATATAAAAAAAAAATTATATGCTCACCACAGCTTCTTCTACAACAATTATATTATTATTTTTGACTTTTTTATATAAAAAAAATTATATGCTCACCACAGCTTCTTCTATAATAATTTTATTATTATTTTTTCATACAGTTGCAACTGTTTCAAATAGATCCTTAGTTATATTTTTTTTATTTTTTTTATTTGATTTTTGCTCTCAATATTAGAATCAAAATTAGCCTAAATTCCAGCCGAATGAAGTGGGAAACAGTGAAGCTATATCATCAGATGCCTTGCTTGCTAGGCTCAGCTAAATAATAAGAGAAGGGTTGGCTCTTTCGTGCCTCACACAAACAGTAGAATAATTCCTTAACTTCAATAATTAATCTCTCTTCCCCCTTAATCTCCTCCATTGACTTCTCACGATTACTAAACCATTAGTTAGGCTTTATTAATTAACAAAAGTTTCGGCGTTTATTTAATTCCCCAACCGATATTAATTAACTGGTTGAAAAGAATATTATTATAATAATAGTGTGTACTGCTCATATATATCTTGATTAACTGGTGGAGAGATTTGTACATATAATAATACTATGTGATTTTTTAAATATGTAGATACTTAACATGTGGTCACTTAAGTAAAGTTAGTGGTTGATGCCGTAAAAGATAATAAATTAATTATATCAACAGATTTATGCTATGATCAACCTACTTTTAATGAAATATCTTATATTTGAATTAAAAATTATTTTTTTAGAAAATATCTTTTATTATAAGGAGATTACTCTAATGAATTGGGTATTAGGGATACAAAGCATGGAGATCACCACTTAAGTTGCCTCTTGCTATGTGTAAACTTAACATACTAAGCTAAAAGGGTTTTCCTTATTGTGTGATTTGAGCTATAAATATAATCTATTTAGACATGAAAAAGGGTTAGAAAAACTCATAATCTTCGAAGACATTAAACTCTTTCTTAACACAATAATTTTATAGATGAAATATATAAAATTATGCAAAATGAACACAACTTACAAGCCTAATAACTTTAATATTAATGTTTTTAATTTTTTTTTCTAATGGCAACATAACTCTTTGCCTTATTATACATCTCTCTCTTTATTATAAAGTATCTCAATTCTATGACTCATTTGCTTTTCTCTAAATGTCATCACTACACCACAAGTCACTCATCAACTATAGAACAAGAAGTTAACATTCAACTCCTTTTGGTGTTCTTTTTCAATCTATAACAAAGAATGAATATGATTCCCTCTATACTCATTTGAATTCTCAAATCACAGGGACTTTCATTTTTTTAATCTACTTAATCACCCCTTGGTTAAATTTTCAATCACTCTTATTTGATTTTCCATGAACACTCTAAACACTCACGAGTAGACTAGTAAATAATATTTACTCTTAAAAATAATATATGTAAAAAAGTATAACTTTTACATAATTGGTTTTTTGTTGTGTGATCCTCAAGTCTATGGTGTGCATGCTGCCAAGATATGTGTGTAATTACAAATCATGGCCATTTCATAATGAAGATGGATGTGGCTAGTCTTTTAGCATGATTCCCTTTTCTTTTAATCATGGTCTAAGTGAGGTGAGTTGAGGATATTCTATTTCCTCATTCAAATATCAAATTAAAGAGAGGTGGTTCCCCTATAATGAATAGACCCAAACTCCTCTAAAGTTAGGAAAATTTATTAAGATGACTAATGTCCATGTGTGTATGTCCCAATATAACCACCAACATGCCACCAAGATTTTAACTCTCGATGATGGGACTGCTAACATGCCATGCAAGTGATTTCAATTCTTGATTTTAACCAACCATCGATTTTGGCATCAACTAAATTGATAAGATCATGTCAAGTTATTTTAAAGTCTTGGTAATGGAGGCCCCTCAATCTAAATGTTCCTAAGAGCTAGAATTAATAATGTAATAAGTCATGGCCTAGCCTTAGCAATTTTAAATGGATTTTTTTAATTAGGGATAACACTAAAGTTGACATTAAAAATAAAAAGATTGGAGACTTTAACTAGTTATATAAGTAATGAAAATAAACTTCTTATTATAGTGATTGATCACTAGAGAATCATCAAATCTCAAATTTTATACTAAGTTGGTTTCATATGACAAAGATCTTAATAGAGGGTGGGCAAACACCGATTATGAGTCATACTTATACTATAGGTTGTCATCTTAGATTATTCTCAATTTTTTATATAAACCTTTAAACCAAGGAAGTAATACGTGAAAGAAGGTAATAACCATTATAGTTTATAAAATATGTCATTTTGGATGTCTCTACCCTTGCTTATTATCAAAAGAATATCTAAGGCCCCTTCCTCCATGGAAGCAATAGGCAAGAGAAAAAAGGACAACCATCCAAGTGAAAGAACATGCATATGTTCAATTGGTGAAAAGAAGAAATATTAAAAAAATAGAGAATCAAATAACAAGAGAACATTTCAAAAGAAGAATGGCCTATAAGGAAAGAAGGTGAATATCTTTAAGACATAGAGCATGATAATGTAATCAATTGAATGGAAAAGAATGGACTAAAAGTAGCTAATGGTCTCAAACATAAATGTACATAGCCTTGGATGAACAAGGTGACTCTCTTACCAATCGCATTATAAGGAAGGGAATTAAGGTTTGATTCTTTCCATAATAGATTTAAGCTAGCAAGCCTCCACATCCTACCTTTTATGAAGAGATGAAACAAAGCATCTAATGGCTATAAAGAAATTATATGTGAAATTTTTATAATATTACACATCATCATATCCTATCTTATGGAACCATTTACTTTTAAAAAGCCTATTATTAAATGTTGAAGATGATTTTCTTCAAAAGTTAATGAAAACTCTTATTAATGTCCTATTAAAAATTAGGAACACTAAGAAACCCTAATGATAAAAATGATAAAAAAAAAAATTTAGTTGCATAAGTGAAAGAAGACCTATGTGTTATAATCTTAATAATAGAATGAGAAGTAACCTCACTTCCTTGATTAGTTTTGGGAAGAAATGAAAGTTTAACATAAGTATTAAAGAGAAAGAAGATCATAAAAAAAAGAGGATCCATTTAAAGAAATTATGTAATAAAATAGTTTGGAAGATTATTCTTCTAATTAATAACTAGAGATATTAAGAGGAGGAACAACCCATATTTATAGTATATATGATTAAAGCTTATAATTTAGTAGAATGAGAGAGTTGGTTTTACATATATATTTTGCTCTCTGCATGATATGTCAAACTAATAATTTATTGCAATTAATTTGATAAAAAATATCATTCCCTTTAAAGGAAATTAATTTATTTTTATACTTTTTAATTTTCTTGATTTATTTTCTCTACTTGCTAAGGTATCACTCATGCAGATAAGTAAATTTCATTGGTTGTTTTTTTTAAACTTTTTATCTGATTAGATTCATTATAGAAAAATTTTAAAAGTACCAATGCCATATGTTTGATCTCTAATGATTAACTGGTACAATTTGGACATTTTCTATTGAAAAGATTTGGTGGAATTAACCAACCAACTACACTTATTCACCTCACATGGAAAGTTAATCATGATTAATTCTTTCAATCATCCTCAACAGGGATGATAGCTTGCAACTCAATGAAAATATCAACTCTTTTTACAAGAGCTTAACTTGGTGATAATTTAGTTAATGCTTGTGTCATAGTTGTAATTGATCAAAATCACACATGTCTTCCTAGGATCTCATCACTAAATCAATGCAATGTGACCTTATTTTTTTAATTAATCATTTTTTTGTACAATATTTAAAAAAAAGGAAAGCCTACCATCATAATTAGATATTTCACATGCCTCTATTGATATTAATGTGGTCTATTATTCCATTGATTACAAAATTAATGTTTTTTATCATGATTATGCCTTTATTTCATAAAATTATGACCAAAGGATATCTACCTAATAAAATACCTTAAAGATATGAGTAATTAGGCTATTAATTAAGTATGTATACTTTAAGCAATTTTCTTGCTCTATATATAGTAGTTTGATCAGAATAAAGC
Source organism: Cymbidium sinense (assembly GCA_021442155.1). Lineage (NCBI taxonomy): Eukaryota > Viridiplantae > Streptophyta > Magnoliopsida > Asparagales > Orchidaceae > Cymbidium > Cymbidium sinense. The sequence continues at coordinate 499,146 of CM038232.1, forward strand.
TATGACCAATCATGTAATGCACTTAATCAAGATCAAACCTTAGGCATATATACACACTTATATCTATTAAGCAATGGAAGAAACAAAAATAGTATATATATAAGGCTAAAACGTTTTTTTTCTATATGTGTGTGTGTGTGTGTGTGTGTGTGTAACTTTTTATTATAAAAATAAATTATATATTTTTCTATATATGTAAAAATAATTTTATGTTTTCAAGATAATATAATGCCTTTACTTAATGTTTTTACCCACCTTTTTCTCCGTACTAAAGGATGATTGTAATGTCTATAAAGTGCCATATTGCTAAAAAAAAAATTCTTTGAAAAATATAAATATTTGATTATACACTTTTGGTTTGAGAGCTTGGTGATCAAAGTCTTAAAATTCTTTGGTGAGAATGTAAGTTATTCAACACCCCTTTCTTTCTTTTATCTCCAACAATAATAAATGTAACCCATTTTACTTATCTTCTTCTTAACATCACTTTCAATCATCCTCTAAGATCCTAACTCACTTTTTTAAGTCTATACCTTTATTCCACCATTTAGTATCTCATCTCCATGAGCTACAATCTAGTTTTATTCTCCATACCTAAATACCTACATAAAATCCACCAATTCCAATCAGCTACTTTAAATCATAAGTAAATATTCTTAGCTAATAATTTATTAGTATTTTCAATCATTTTTTCATATAAATCTATTTTCTAAAGTTATCTTTTAAATTGACCTAAATTATCACAATATTGATTAATCATAGTATTATGATGAGTATATATCTTTAAACCACTCGCCATTCCACTATAAGTTCTATAATTCTTTTATAAAACAATAATGTATTGATCTATAGCTATCAAACTCATAAAAAGGCCACCCACCACTATTAAATTTGGAATGAAAGCTAGAGCTAAGATTTTAACAATGTAATAATAAACTTTTTGAGGTAGTCTTCTCCTTATGATAGGTTTGATGGCTTAACCATTAAAATTATAAGTTGGACTAATTTTTTCAACTTTTATAATGTTGGTATCACATATTAAGAAGAACTCATTTTATATTTTTGTGAAAATAAGTTTATTGATTCATTTTCTTATTATAAAATTATAGTGAGCTTTTCAAGCTTACATCTTATATGTTTTTCTTTTTTTTTTTTTTTTCAAAATATCAATTTCTTAACTTCACCTTCTTTAACAATATGTTAAAATTTTCTTATTTAATCACCCATTTTCTTTTGAACAAATTCAGTATCTTCTTATTACTTAAATACAAATTAGAAATTTTCTTATGATTATGTATCCATATATATATATATATATATATATATCATATATATATTGGATATATATATATATATATATATATATATATATATATATATATATATATATATATATATATATATATATATATATTTTTATTGCATGTTGTTTCTCTTTCGATTATCATCCATTTAATTATACAGAGTAGAATTATTTAAGAAGAGAAGAATTGATGTTGAACATTATATGAGTATTTCTAGTAAGGGATATTATAATTTATATGAAAAATAATTGAATGGTGTAGTAAGATATGATCAAGATATGAAAAAATCAATTATATGAATCCAATCAAGAGCCCAATGTCACAGGATAAACTTCTCCTAAGCTAGGCTTGTTATTTTATCATCTATAATTTATGCTAAGTAAACCTAACTTTCACATAATGTGAGTTAGAACACAAAAGAAGAGAGAGAAATGTGAGAAGACTTTGAGAAGAAGGAGAAATTCTAGCTAGAAGACAAACATATCACAAGCCTTGCATGGTTACAAAAGAAGTGTAGTTGTTTCTATTTGTAGATCTCCACCCTCTTATCTAGGAGAGTTCTAAAATACACTATATTATTTATGCATGTACAATTTTCCAAAATACTCCACACCATTCTCACACATCTAATACATTCTAGAGAGTTCTAAAAACTTCCAGGTTATTTCTTAAACATCTATACTATTTTAGAATATTTCAAAAATTTCTTAATAATTTTTTAAGTATCTAAAATTTTATAAGGAGTTCTAGAGACTTCTAGAATATTTTTGAGACAAATTATTCTAGAAGCTTCTAGAATCATTTTGATAAATCAAGATTTATGAACCCCTCTATCCCCTTATAACTCCACTTTAATGTAATTCTCATAAAATTTCTTTGCCATATTTGTCATGTCATGCCAAAGAAGTTGTGCCAAACCTCTTAGCTTAATTTTGGGGTGTGACACCAAGAATGCTAAGATAATCTAGCAAAAAGAGGCCTAATTGTGAGTGCCCAAGCAAAAACTAAGAAAGTGCTCAAGGAAAAGCCTACCAAAGCTCAATTTATGATTTTATTTGAAATAATAAAATTTTTATTTTTTTGACAAACTCCAAGTTTTGAAACTTTAAATTTTGAATTCAATGCATTTATGTATGGTTTGTAAAGTGAATGGATTGGTTTATAATAATAATATATAAAATAGGTGGATCATATAAAATAATAAGATAATTTAATACTTCAAATTAATGTTGATGCCCACTTTTTTTTATATTTTAATTTTATGCTTTTAAAGAATAATTATAATGATCATAAATAGCTCCACCTTGGTAGAATAAAAATATCATCTTCCAAAAATACAAATATTCAAGTTTACTCTTTTAATTTGAGAGCTTGGTGGCTAAACTCTTAACATTCATTAGAGGGAGTGTTAATTATCCAATACTATTTTCTTTTTTCTTTTGTCTCCAATAATAAATGTAACTCATTTACTCTCTTCATAGTTTTTAACATCACTTTCAATCATCTTCTTAGATCCCAACTCCATTTCTTAAGGCTATTCCTTCATTGTAGCATTTAGCATCTCATCTTCATAAGATATGATCTAGTCTTATTCTCCACACATCAATACCCACATAAACTCTATGAATCCTAATCATCTACTCCAAATCATAAGTAAATATTCTAAGCTAACTATCCAATAGCATTTTTAGTCATTTACTTTTACCCAAAATCTATTTGTTAAAATGATTTTTTTTAAAATCATCATAAATTAACCTAATATAGACATGTTTTGGTATTCTTACCATTATATCTCTCCAAGTCCTTACCATCTAAATAAAAGCTCCATAAATTTTTTTTGAACTATTAATTATCTATCTATAGCTATTAATCTTTCTAAAAGCCCCACAACCACAATCAATTAACCATTTTTAGAGGCATGTTATAAACTTGCACTTTATATGAAAATGAAAATCATAGTGAAGTTTAAGATTAAAAATTATCATGAGAAAAATCACTTGGCTTTAAAAGGCTTATAAAAGAATTGAGTTTTATAGGAAGTTTGATAAAATATGTGTTAAAGACCTAAAAATAATGATTTGCCTAAGTAATGATGTTAGATTTGAGTGGTGGGTTCATATTTTCTTCTCTAGAAACAAACATAAATTGATGACAACTAGAATTTTAGAGACCTTCAATAATATTATCAAGAATGCACATTCTTATGCCATGACTATCTTATTAGATTTTTCTATATATGCATTATTGCATTGAATACAAAAACTATTTTGGCAAAAATAAATTGAAGAAATATTAGGAAAATCCATATGAAAGCTCCAAGCTTGATCATTTAACCCATTAATTAAGCTATGCTTTATGTTGTTGATCATGATATTAATAATGATGTGGAGAATTATGTTCATAATTGAATTCATTTGAACCTTATCTAAACTATATTTGATATGACCCTGAAAATTCCACTAGTCGAAGCACGAATCTTGATGTTGAAAGCAATCTGATTCTGAATCAAGACTAACCGAGATCAATCGCTTATTATCAATCAACTCTTAAACATGGAGTGTTAATAGTCAAATTGAGCTTCTTAACGAGCCAGATCTAACAAGCTCAAGATCTCATAATTCTGACTTCATTTGAGCATTCAAATGCACAAAATATATCATATGATCAAAGGAATCATTTTGTCCATGGAGAGGAGTGGTTCAAATGTATTTACAGATGCCACTCCAATCTATAAATAACCCCTCATTCTTCATATGAGGCCAAGAGAGAGGAGAGAGCTCTAAAGCTTGAAAATCCTCCAAACACAATCGTGCCACCACTTTGCAACCACCCGCGCCACTGATCCGCCCCAATCCCGGTCTCCATCATGATGACTTTCATCGCCAATGGTTTTTCACCATCATCTACTACCACTAGCAACTGTTACAGCCTGAACGTGACTATATATGTTGTCCGATTTTGGGATTCCCATTATCGCCCCTTCTCATATACAATTATGTAATATCGAAAAACTTGTACTTCAAAACAATATATAGTGGAAGTTTTTTTACCAAGAAATCCCTTTTTTGAGATTTTCACATTAAAATTTTGGAGTTTTCTTGTTCACTCTTTAAATACATGGTGTGCTTTTTTTGCAACAAGGCATGAACTTTACTCTAGAATCGGTTTTTTCTAGCACTGCTGCCGTCAGGAATAGAACCCTTCAATCACGTGAACACCCTGTATAATAAACACTCATAACAACGGGCCTCCCGCTAACTCCCATCACTCAAACCAATCCTTGAACCAAGACGCCAAGCTTCGCTCACACCCACAAGCGTGACAAAGGAAGGCATGAATCTCTTAGAAGATCGAGGCCGAATGGAAGAGTCTCAAAATGAGATGATCCGACTTTGAGGAACACAATGCCTACTAATGATAAACACATCTCCCCCAAGATGGATCGTTAGCTGGGGGAGGTCAAAATCCTAATCTCCTTGATGCTGAAGTTCCTCTGCATAGAGACCGTGATCCGATCTCCTACTAGTCACCCATCACGTGCAGCCTCAACCGATTAATCCACCAATTATTGCTAGTTTGACACATTCTCGCCCGTTGACCCCATTTTTGTCATGTTATAGAATTACGATGCTTAATGTAAGATGAATTTCACCTTCAAGATAGAAATCATCTTCCCCCTCACCACGGTTATGAGAAATTCTCACCTTTAGCAGAAACTATTCTTCAACATCCTATTCCCGTGGGTTTCAAGCTTCAACATTGATTCCTATGATGGCACACATGAACATATTGACCATTACGACCATCATGCATATCCAATGAGCTCAACACCGCTTTGTCGGTCTTTCCAAGCTACCCTCAGACAAGCTCAAGACTTGGTTCTACTTCCTTCCAAGGGAAACCATCCATACCTTTGATTAACTCGCCAAGATTTTTGTAGAACAATTCATTGCAAATTGGAGGATCATTAAAGATTCCTCCCATCTCTCCGACATTCGTCAAAATGATGGTGAATCACTTAAAGAATACTTCCAAAGATTCTCCTCAGAAGCTCGCCAAATACCTGGGGTAGACCCTGAATTACTAAGAGGAGTTTTCCTTGGAGGGCTCCGTCCTCGACCTTTCTACTCATCGCTAATGAGATACGGTCCGCTCATACACCGACTTGATTCACCATGTGGAAGCACAAATTTCTACTGATTATGCTATTAATGCCCACCGAAAATAATTTGAACAATCCACAGGAAAATGTAAGAGTACTCTAAGAAACACATCAACAATTCCATCGGAAGCAACAAAGCAATCGTGATCTCCACGCCCTCACATCAATGATGGAATACACGCCATCAACAACACATCTATAACGTCTTGATGACTATTAGATGAAGAGACCATTAAGTGGCCACATCCACCAAAACCAACTTCGAAATCAAGAGCAATATTGTCACTTCCATTGAAGTTGTGGATATACTACAGAGGCATGTAAACAACTTAAAGAAGAGATTGAGAGGCTTATTCAATAGGGATATCTGGGCCAATTTGTGTAAAACCAACCAACTCAAATAAACATAGCTCCAATTGGAGGGCAACCGGGACAATCATCATAGAAATAACATAATAATCACCAAATAGTTGGAGAAATTGAAACGATTGCAAGTGAGACACTACTATCTAATCAAGTCTTCATCGCCGCCTTTGAAGAGTCAGAGTTTAAAAAAACCTTGTATTAATCATCCCATCACTTTTAATAACTCGGACTTGGGAAAGGAGTCCAAGTTCCACATCAAGATTCTTCTTGTCATCAGTGCGGGGATTAATGACCCCTGTTATGCTATTAAGAGAATTTTGATTGATATTGGGAGTTCCGTTGATGTTTTATTTTACTCCACCTTTCTTAACATGGGCATGGTTAAGGAAAAACTTCAACCCCGCAGATTATATGGGTTTGATAATCATCCTGCAGTGGAGGGGACAATCACCCTTCCTATTGTTCTCGGAGAATTTCCTCAACAAGTCACTCACTGAGTTCAATTCATAGTGGTCAAGTCAAATTTAGCATACAACGCTATCTTTGGAAGACCCCTCCAATCAATCTTCGGTGCTATCACCTCGGTACCTCATTTTAAGATAAAATTTCAAACTCCCATTGGGGTTGGAGTGGTCTATGGAAATCAACAAATAGCAAAATCATGTTACCTCAGACAAGCTCAACCACGCCCTTCGGTGACCTTCAACATCGATAATTTTAATCTTCAAGATAAAGAAGTACCTCAGAGAGTTTTTCCTGTAAAATACTTGGTCCCCACTTCGTTATCAAATGACCAACCGTCAAGCTATGGCCAAAGATCCAGAGGAAAAAATCTTCCCTAAAACTTAGAATATGGAGGGTCTCTGAAAAGTGTTATATGCAATCCTTGGTGCATAAATATTGTAGTCTTTAATTTATCACATTTATCTTTTTCTCTCCACCTCTTGTCTTTTGTTAACTCTCTTAAAAGTGTACATCATCCCTTTTGTTAAGTTATCTTGTGACAATATTGTATCACCAACATTATCAAAGTAATGACTTTATGACTTTTTCTTACAAGCTTGTTTCTTCTTCATTTAATCCTCCCACTTGAGTAATATACAACTCACGTTATATCTTAATCGGGCATGATCAATCCTAAGGGGACTTGATCGGACCTCTTCCATATAGGTAAGAAGTTAACATTTTGGGACACCGATAAAGTCAAAAGGTCTTGGTGGACATCACATCTCTCTTCCATAGTTAACATCGAAGTCACACTCGACAAACAACCTCAGATAGGTCAAAAATCCTCAGTGGATTAATTGAACCTCTTCCATACCGGTTAACGTCATCAAGCAAAGACTCTGACAAACAACCTAAGATAGGTCTAAAGGTCCTTGGTAAACTTCTCACGGCTTCTTCCACACAAGTTAATGTCATCGGGTAACACTCTAACAAATAACCTCGGATGGGTCAAAATCCTCATCGAATTCAATTCGACCTCTTCCATACAGGTTAACGTCATCGGGGCGCTCGGACCAAACAACCTGGATAGGTCAAAATCGCGGATTCCTCTTCCATACGAATTTCTGTCATAACGTACACCGAACAACCTCGGATAGGCCAAAATCTGCGTGGATTCAAATTCAACCTCTTCCACAGTTGCGTCATGGCAGACTCTAACCAACGGATAGTCAAAGGTCTTGGTGGACTTCCAGCGGCTCTTCCACCACGGGGTTAAGCGTATACTGCTTTGACAACTTCGGATGGGTCAAAATCCTCAGCGATTCAATTTAACCTCTTCTACACAGGTTAATGTCATCGGGTAACACTCTGATAAACAACCTCAGATAGGTCAAAAAATCATCACGCTGGATCCCGCCGCCACCCGCGGTCACCGTAGCAATCTCCGGCCAGTCACCACCATATCGCGGTCATCCCCACCCTTTGACACCGTCGCCATGTCGATACGTGCTTGCGCTGGACCAGCGGCCACCACCATCATCAACTTGTTATAACCATCATCGCTGGTTATTCTGACCGCTGCCGGTCATTACCATCGCGATACCATCACCGGGCATTCAGCGTGACCACTATCGCGACTACCATCGCCGGCATCGCCGCGTCAATACTCGCCCGTTCGCGTCGCGATCATCCTCAACCCGGTGGGTTCGGCGAGGGCGTTGGCGCCTCTTCGAGAAAATCGGGATCGTATGAACTGGTCATGATCTCCTCGAATCTGTCGGTCGGCGAGGTCGGTTGACACCTCTTTTGAGAGCGGGAGCCATATAAACTACGGTCTTGATCGCCTCAGAACCCGGTCGGTTCGAGGTCGGTTGACACCTCTTTTGAGGAAGAAACTGTCCATGAACTACGGGTCTTGATCGCCTCGAATCACCTTCACTCAGAAGAAGAGGAACACTCAAGCATATGAGGTGCCTCCTACTAAGATTTTTTAGACCCATATGGGAAAAGGTCTAAAAATTCATTCAAATTAGTTCAAAGCGAGAAAACGGACGTTTTGCGCTGGCTGCATGAACGGTGGAGCGAGCTCGCGCCCACCATCGCTCGTGGCTCGCCCCTCCGTCAGGCGTTTAGCCCTCGCTGACCAGCTCGCCGCGCACCGTTCCGCGCTGTTCGCCGACCACCGGGCGCGCTGCGTGATTCGTCAGCGGCTGACCTCGACCAGGCCGTCAACTAAGCCAGTGGTTTTGCGTCGACCCCGTATCGACCCTTCTTTCACACCTCCTTCCTTCAAGCAGGCCGAAATGTTGCAGTACGTAATTGTTGGGATGAGTCCATAACCAAAACCTTCACCCGCATCGTATTCATCTGCTACATTTCGTGATCATAATATTGTGCTCCATGAAGATCGTTCTCTCAAAATGTATGGTTAATGGGCAAATTTTGAAGAATCTGCTAATTTTAGTATTCACATATATATTTTTTGGATGATTGAGATAATATTATGCAAAAATAGCGGACAATGATATGACCACGAAAATTTCACTAGTAAAGCGAATCTTGATGTCGAAATCGATTGAATCAAGACTACCAAATCAACGCTTATTACCAATCGACTCTTAAACATGGAGTGTTTATAGTCAAATCGAAGCGTCTGAGCCAAATCTAACAAGCCCAAGATCTCATAATTTGACTTCATTTTAGCATTCAAATGCAAATACATCATATGATCAAAGGAATCATTTTGTGCCATCCGATGGAGTGGTTTGATTTTGCATGAGCGTCATCGCCTCTATAAATAATCCCCTTTTTTCATATGGGGGCGCAAGAGAGAGGAGAGCTCTAAAGCTTGAAAATCCTCCAAACACAATCGTGCCACTCGATGATTGTCAATCATCGCCATGTGCGATCATTGTGGTTAATCTCACGGTCTCCATCATGACGACCCATCGTCGTGATTCACTTGTTCCATCATTCTGCACAACATTCTGAACTAGCGTTATGGTATTGTTGTAATGATTTTGGATTCATTATCGTCGTATACAATTATGTAATCTCGTTATCGGAAAACTTGTACTCAAAACAAATATATAGTGGAAGCTTTTTTGGCTAGGCGTGGTTTTCCCCGAGGTTTTTGCGTTAAAATTTTTTAAGTTTTTTTACTCTTTAAAATTATTGTGTGTGTCTTTGGATTTCAATGAGTTAAAGAACTTTTACTGTGGTTTTTTTGCAAAATGTTGAAACATCATATTTGAGCATAATTTATACAAGGTTTGAGTATCATTTAATATATTAGAAAAAAAAAATTTAAATATGATTTGAATCATATTCGAATTTTTGTTACAGGCTTTTTTGATCCATTTTATCCTAGTGGGCTTTAATTAAGTACTATCGAAAAAAAATGAGAGTATTTAAATGAAAATTTGAGCATACTTCCCCAAGAAAATAAACAACAAATATATTTTTTTAACTTTATTTATTATGAGGCATATATAGATAAGTTTCACATTATTAATTCATAAATACTAGATTAAATAATTCTATTATTAGTTGATAAAGATTTATATAAGAAAAGGTTAATTATATATACCACCAAAATTTTGATTATTAATAAAACCAACACTCTTCTAACTTTATTTTTAAAAATCTCATCCAAACACTAAAATTTAAGTTAAAATTTAAAACCAATTTTTTTTTCTATCAAAGTTTCAAAATTTTCATGCATAAATACATGAGTCTATTTATAATTTTAAAAAAATGCTAATGTAATATATAATAAAATTTGCGGTGCATCACTTATTTAAGAAAATAAAAGATGATAAAAAGATTATCCCTCTCCTTATTATTATTCTTTTGGTTTCACATTTTCACGTTTTCACAGACCCTTTGTCTTCTCTAATGCTCCACTAGTGGCTGATGAAAAGCGCGGCCCGTTAGGCTGTTATATAGCTCTCCCCTGTACTCACCCCTGTACTCACCTTAACCAAACTTCTCTAAGTGTCCAGCACTTAATTTCCATATATAACTAATTTCAGTTATTCCTCTTTCTATCGTTCCTCCCACTTCTCCCGTTCCTCTCTTCACTCCAGACCTCTCCTCTTCCCACCTAATTCTCTCTTCCACAACTAAAAATTCTCCTTACTACCATTTCCATATCTTTATATTCTTCCAGCTCTTTCACCTTATAAATCCACTCCACTCCCCCTTCCCTTGCCTCACTGTCTCTCTCTCTCACCATGTCTCAGTCCATCAGCACCAGCAGCACCGGCGAATCCCCTTCCCCTGTCATCCTCAAGCGCAAACGCACCATGCGCCAGCGTACTCTCCCTCATCATCCGTCCACCATGGCCACTTCATCGGCTTCCTCCAATAACACTCACGAAGAAGAATACATGGCCAATTGCCTCATCCTCCTCGCACAAGGTCATGCCTTTCCGGTCAACGAAGCCACAACGGCCCCATCTGAGCCCACCGTACCGGCCAGCTGCGTGTACGAATGCAAAACCTGCAGCAAATGCTTTTCTTCCTTCCAGGCCCTTGGAGGCCATCGGGCTAGTCACAAGAAGCCCAAGATATCAGCTTTGGACACCGAGCTCACGAGCTCCATGGCAAAACCAATGGGTTCTTCATCAAGCGGCGGTGGGAAACAGCGAACGCACGAGTGCTCAATATGCGGGTCTGAGTTCTCCTCCGGCCAAGCGCTCGGCGGCCATATGAGACGGCATCGCCCTGCAGTCATTATAGAGAACAATTTGGAGATCAACAAGAAGGAAAAGAGAGCCCTACTGCTTGATCTTAACCTTCCTGCTCCCAACGACGACGAGCCCTTCGTCGCCGGGAAGCCGATCGTCTTCTCCTCTCCACCGGCGGCGGCAGCGCTGGTCGATTGCCATTACTAGAATAATATAGATATATATATTATTTATATGGCTCACTTATGAGATCATGTGATTAAATTCTATTTAAATATATAATATTTCTTTCAATTTCATATATTGGAAGATGAATCAAAATTCTTTCGATTCTTTCTCAATTTTTTTTTTTGAGATAATAAATGGCAAATTGTTCACGAAAAGGGAGTGATGGGGAAGCTTTTATTTTGTTCATCTGATCGACAGTTGTATTTAGCTTTGGTTTGGTTTGGCTATTCCACCGCCAAGAAAAAAAAAAGGGAGTGGATTAGGTTACTCTTCCCATGAGTTTGTTTGGTTTATAAGACAACTATATCTCAATACATTAAATGCCAAGAGAATAAAAGAGAGACTATTTGAACAACTGCCCATCTAACAGTCACCCACTGCTACTCTCTTTCATTATCACTCATATCACTATTGGCCTAACTTATATAACTACACTCTCTCCTTAGTGAATCACCTCTCTCTCTCTCTCTCTCTCTCTCTCTCTCTCTAGAGAGAGAGAGAGAGAGAGAGTATTTGGAACAATTTTCTCATTACTTTTATATCAATATTAAAGCTCTATTTGGCTATTACATTATTGTTATTTTTCAAAAATTATTATGATGTGGAGTTGCTCTTTACAATTAGATCTGTTAATGTATAACAATTGCAAGAAAGTTGTTGTATATAATTTTTTTTTAAAAATATATTTATAATTTCAATAATAGCTTTAAAAAAAGTTAATGTCTTTACAATGATTTTAAGATCACCATTATAATAAGTACAATCATCCTAAATCAATTCTTAGGTTCGATGAGTTTATGATGTAAAGCATGTGGAATGTAAAATTTTAATGTTTGTCTTGAAGCATTTAAAGAGAGGAGTAAATTTTCAAGGAATTTTAAATATATTTTATATTTTATTTTTAGTGTGAATGTGTGATTAAAATTTGCCCAATGTTATCCAAATTTGAATACACTAAAGCCATAGTTATTTTAGCTACCGATAATGGGCCCCATCGCAACAACTAGCTGCCCACTTCTCACGTCGTTAGTTGCTACCTGTTGTTGGTCTTCGCTGGCATCGTTGGTTTTAACTGTTGCCATCATTAATATCATCGCTCACTGTTGCCGACATCAAGTATTATTGTCAATCCTTACTTTGCACTATTTTGTTTAACTAAAACATAAAAAAGTAAACTCCAGCATTGATAGAATTTTCATCCAAATAATTTAAAAATATTCTAAAAAATATATTTTTAGCATACAGTACATTTCTAGTTCTCCAAACAACCAAATATCCCATTAGTATCATTTGCTTTTTTTTTTTTACTTATAATTTAAAATCAACAATTGATTTGAGTTAAGAATAACATTTTTTAACATAATTTTGAATTTGACACATTATAACAGTATTGGATCCAGTTAGAATATAAAGTTAAATATCTCACTCATCCAATCTAATTTAGAAGGTTGGAATTTTCCTTTTAAAAAATCAAAGTGTTTTTCTAAAAAAATAGATTCAATCTTAGCATTTAAAATGAATTAAATGATTGAGATTTTTTAATTTTATCTTGCAATTATGATAGCTAAATGAAAAGAATCTGAACTCCACAATTTATATATTTAAATTCAAACATAATAAAATCATTCATTTAGTCTAGACATCTAATTTTTTTATAATATATATGTAACTTTTTTTTATAGTTTTTTTGTTTGTTTTTGTTTTTGAATTTTGTGGATTTTCACCCACTCTTTTTGGGGTGCGATGGGAAGCTGTGTGGTGCCTTCTTTACATTACACGAGTTCAAATTTTTATAATATAAAAATTTTTATATCATGTGTAAAATTATTATTTTTTCACTTTATAATAATAATAATAATAATAATAATAATAATAATAATAATAATAATAAATCCAAATAAATATTCTATATTCTCCATGATATAACCTTTGTTCTCTAAAGGGCCATTTGGGACACGATGAGGTTACACTTCACAATATCGTTTGGATCTAAGGGTGCATTTGGGAAAACTATAATTTTTGAAAAGTTGTAAAGCTCACATCAGTTTTGAAAAAGCATTGTGTGTGTTATTGATATGATCAAAACTCTACAATAATCTTGATGTCAAAAGCAAGTTGATCCTTCGACTGAGATCAAGCAAAATATCATTTGAAACTTTGGAATAGCAGTTAAATCCCTAAATAGCTCTCAAACATAGAGTGTTTACAGTCAGATCGAGCGTCTCGACAAGCCAGATCTAACAAGCCCAAGATCTCATAATTCTGACTTCATTTGAGCACTCAAATACTTTAAATACATCAAATGATTAAAGGAATCATTTTGAGCCGTCCGATGGAGAGGAGTGGTTCGGATTTTCCATTTATTTATAGAGACGCCACTACTTCAATCTCTTCATTCCTCATATGAGAGGAGGCCAAGCAAGAGAGAGGAGAGAGCCCTAAAGCTTGAAGATTCTCCAAGCACACGCCACCACTCGGCCGATTGTCAACCGCGCCGATCCGGTGTCAATCTCGACCGATCTCATGTCCTTCATGATCGATGTCTCTCGCTTACTATCACCACTTCTGCACCACGAATGTGACTACATAGTTGTTGTTCCTTCTCATATCTATCATCCGTTATAAGATTTTGTACTTTGAAACAGATACATAGTGGAAGATTTTTACTGTGCTAGACTCCATGATTTTTTCCATCTTTTAGAGATTTTTCACGTAAAAATTCTAGAGTTTTCTTATTCACTCTTTAAATACCTGTGTATGTGCTGGATTTTACAACAAAGCTAAGGTGTAAATTTTCACTCTACAGATTTTCTAGCACCGGTTTGGTAGTGCGAGAGAACACTTCAATCACAATTCACACCTCGTTATATGGCAACACTCATAACTCGAATCCTCGACTCCAACTCCTCACTCGAAACCAATCCTTGAACCAAGGATGCCAAGCTTCTGCCTCACTCCCCCCTTGATAGGCATGACCCTGTTGAAGGCGTAATGGGAATCTCTTTAGAATATCGTGTTCGCCGAATGGAAGAGTCTCAAAATGAGATTATCGACTTTTGAGAACACAACATCCATTCGCGCAAACACATCTCCCCAAGATCGATCGTTAGCCGGAGGTCAAAATGCTAATCTCTTCGACGGCGTTCCCGTAGAGATCGTGATCGATCTCCTTGACATTTACTGTTCACTCATCTGCATTTATTACTACTAATCCACCAATTATTGCTGGTAGCTTGACACATTCTCATCCTGTTGACCCCACTCATCATATTATACGTGCAAAATTATGACGCTTAATGCAAGATGAATTTCACCTTCAAGACAGAGATCATCTTCTCCCTCACCGCAACTATGAGGAATCCTCACCTTTAGTTGAAATTATCCTTCAACATCCTATTCCCGTGGGTTTCAAGCTTCCGAGCATTGATTCCTATGATGGGGCGACTGACCCACATGAACATATCGACCATTATAGGACCATCATGCATATCCAATGAGCTCCTGACACATTGATTTATCAGTCTTTCCAGTTACCCTCAAGGGACAAGCTCGTACTTGGTTCTACTCCCTTCCAAGAGAATCCATTCATACCTTTGACAAACTTGCCAAGATGTTCGTAGAACAATTCATTGTAAACTGGAGGATCATTAAAGATTCCTCCCATCTCTCACATTCATAAAATGAGGGATCACTTAAGGAATACTTCCAGGTTCTCCTTAGAAGCTCGCTAAATACGAGTAGACTACGCTGAGAGGAGTTTTCCTTGGAGCTCCGTCAGGGCCTTTTACTCATCACTAATCAGATGTCGATTATTTCGTATCATTTAGTTCAAAACAAATCTGTCGATGAAGCTATTAATGCCCATCATAAATAATTTGAACAATATACGGAAAGCACAAGAGCACCGGAATGACGGTCCATCAAAAGAAGCAAAGAGCAACCGTGATCTCCTCCACGACCCCCACATCAATGACATGAATCACGACCAAAAGAATACACGCTGAACGTCTGTGTCAAACTCGATGGCTATTCGAGATAAAGAAAATATCAATGGTGGCATCCAGAAACCAAATTCGTTATGAGCAATATTGTCACTTCCATTGTGGACATACTCTTGAGGCATGCAAACAACTCAAAGAAGAAATTGAGAGGCTCATTAAGCAAGGATATATGCGTTAATTTGTGAAGAATCAATCGACTCAAACAAACATACCTCCAACTGTAGGGCAACCACGACAATCATCACAAAAATAACAAAATAATCATCAAATAGTTAGAGAAATTGAAACAATCGCAGGAGGACCAATACTATCTAATCAAATTCTCATTACCATCTCTGAAGAGCCGGAGTTAAAGAAGCCTCATTCCATCATTTTAATGACTGACTTAGAAGGAGTACATGTTTCATCAAGATCCACTTGTCATCGAGGGATCGGCGACCCATGCTATAATGCTAAGAGAATTTTGATTGACAATGGAAGTTCTGTTGATGTCTTATTTTACTCCACATTTCTTAACATGGGCCTAGTTAGGAAAAAGCTCCAACCCGCTACAGGACCATTGTATGGGTTTGATAATCGTCATGTGCGAGTAGAGGGGATAATCACCCTTCCTATTATCCTTGGTGAATTTTCTCAACAAGTGGCTCATTTAATCCAATTCATGGTGGTCAAGTTAGATTTAGCATATAATACTATCTTTGGAAGGCCCCTCCAATTAATTTTCGGTGCAGTCACTTCAGTATCTCATCTCAAGATGAAATTTCTAACCCCCGTTGGAGTTAGGGTGGTCTGTGGAAATCAACAGATAGCGCAATCATGCTACTTTAGACAAGCTCAATCACGCCCTTCTATGACCTTCAACATTGAAGATTTTAATTTTTGAGATGAAGGAGTACCCCAAAAAGCTTCCCCTGTCGAAGACTTGCTCTCTGTTGCATTATCAGATGACCAACCATTACGAATAGTGCAAGTTGGATCTCTAATCTCAGACGAACAAAGGGAAAAATATATAGATTGCTTGCGCAAAAATCAAGACATTTTCGCTTGGAGTCCGACGGATATGCCGGGGTCGACCCCAATGTGATCATGCACTCCCTCAAGATCGATCCGACATTCAAACCGATCATCCAAAAGAAGTTTACACGATTGTTCGCTATTGAGCAAGAAGTTAACAAGCTAGAAGCGAGATTCATATGAGAGGTACATTACCTATGGCAAAAAATAAAGCGAACATGGAGAATGTGTATTACTTGACCTTAACAAGGCTTGCCCGAAAGATAGTTTTTCTCTTCCTCGAATTGATCAATTGGTTAAAAAATGCTAGTGCTACTTATCAACGACTTATGAATAAGGTTTTTAAAGACTTATTAGGCCTCACAATGGAGGTATATGTGGATGACATATTAATAAAAAGCTTGGAAGAATCACAACATATTTCTAACTTAGAAATATGCTTTAACCTTCTTCGACGTTATAACATGTAACTCAACCCGACCAAATGTGCTTTTGGGGTTACGTCAGAAAAATTTCTTGGATTTATGATGACCCACCGTGGGATAGAGGCCAACCCAGAGAAAATCAAAGATCTCAATGATATGGCTCCTCCGAAGAATATTAAGGAAGTTCAACATTTGAATGGACGAATTGATGCGTTATCCCACCTCCTAGCCCATTCTCGGGATAGATACTTGCCATTCTTTAAAATATTAAAGGGAGCTAAAAATAATAATTTCAGTAGACTGATGAATGTCAGTCTGCTTTTGAGCAACTAAAGGAGTATTTAGCATCTCCACCCTTACTATCCAAGCCAATCCAAGGAGAGATGCTATACTTATATCTCGCAGTCTCTTCCCAAGTGATAAGCTCAATTTTAGTGCGAGAAAAAAATGGGATACAACAACCAATTTACTATGTCAGCAAAATTCTCTCTGATATAGAAAGTGGTTATCCACTTGTAGATAAGATGGCTCTAGCTTTAGTTTTCTTAGTGCAAAAATTACATCCATACTTCCAAGCTCATACTATCGGTGTTTACACTCATTTACCATTAAGGGCCATCCTATAGAAACCAGAAGCATCTGGGAGGTTAATTAAATGGCCTGTAGATTTGGGAGAATTTGATATAAATTTTCTACCGCTGTATAAAGTCTCAAGTACTGAGACTTTATAGTGGAATGCAATACTTAACTAGAGGAGCTATCCACTACATGTCTTTTGTCTCCTCAATGGACCCTCTATGTTGATGGAGAAATTGGTCTTTGTGGAAATCTTACTTATTTCCCCTGGAATACCTTAGAGTATGGACTTACTAAAATTTCTTGCACTAATAATATGGTGAATATGAGGCTCTCATCAGGGGTTGAGACTTGCCATTGATTGTGAAGCTCAAGACTTAGTGATCCGACTCTCGACTTGTTGCCTCCCAAGTTGAGGGAAACTTTAATACTCATAATCTTCAGCTAGCGTAATATCTCCACTTGGTGAAGTCTCTTCTTGCCCATTTCAAGACACATCAAATCATTCACATACTGCAAGAGAAGAATACTCGAGCTGACGCTCTCGCTAAGCTTGCTACATCTGCTACTAGAGATTTATTTAAGAGAAAACATATTGAAGAAATATATTTTCCTAGCATCTCAGGGTTGTGGGTAATACAAGCAATTAATGAGATAAAGAAATAGTGGATGGACCCCATCTTATCTTTCTACAAGAAGGAACCCTTCACGAAGACCCAACTGCAACTCATTTAGACAAGCTTCAAACTTTACTATTATCGGTGAACTATACAAACGAGCTTTCTGGACCGTACCTCAAATGTCTCTCACCTTAGAGGCGATTAGGCATTAAGAGAGGTTCACTGTGGGGATATGTGGAGACACTAGGAGGAAGAGCTAGCCCTTAAAATTATAAGGTAAGGGTTCTATTGGCCTGATGAAACAAGATGCCTTGGAGTTCACAAAAAAATATGCAAGTTGTCAGTTGCACTCTAACCTCTCTCACATCTGAGCTCTCATCCTTCAAAGCCCGTGACTTTTGCTCGATGGGAATTGATATCATGGGACCTTTTGATAGCGTCGGGTAATGAAAGTTTATCATTTTAGCGTCGACTACTTCACTAAATGGGTGAAAGCGAACCACTCGCTAAAATTACGAGGCAAATGCTAAACAATTTAGTTTGGAAAAATATTATGTTGATTTGGTCTTCTGCAAATATCATCACGACAAAACCCAATTCTTGGAAAAGTCTTTACATCATTTTGCAAAGATCTTCACATTCAATTGCATATGGTAGCACATCCTCACTCAACTAATGGGGCTACCAGGGGCTATACTCAAAGGACTAAAAACACATCTTGAGAAGGCTGGGGGGCAATGGGTTGATGAGCTTTCTAATGTTCTTTGGGCTTACCACACTACATCGCACACTCCAACTGGTGAGACACCATATAACTTGTGTTTCGGCATAAAAGCTATTATATTAGTAGATATCGGGGTTTCAAGTCTAAGAGTTCAATTATTCGATCATAATGGTAATGAAGAAAAGCTCCGACATTACCTGGACCTACTCCCCGAAACTCATGACATGGCCCTACTTCGGACTGCTTCCTATCACCAAAGGGTAGCTAGTCACTTCAACAGAAGAGTAAAACCTCGTCCCATATTTGTCGGTGACTTGGCCCTACAAAGTCTCGAAGCTGCAGGCAAAGGCCCTCAACGCAATAAACTCTCACCTCTTTGGGATGGACCATATGTAGTTATAGCTATGGTCAAGCTAGGAACATTCAAGCTCAAGGATCCAGAAGGAAAAACTCTACCTCGAACTTGGAACACACTAATCTCAGAAAATATTATCGATAATTCCCACGCATAATTATTACAACTTTTATTTTGTCGTTGTCGCTTCCTCTTCATGGGTAACCACTTAGTGGGATAAAGACTTGTTGTTGTTGTTGTTGTCATTTCCTCTTGAAACTCATATCCATGTTAAAATCATCTTATGATCGTATCGCCAAACTTATCAAAGTAATGAATTTATAGCTTTTTCTTACAAGCTTCTTTCTTCTTTATTTAATCCTCCCACTTGAAGAAATATACAACTCACGTTGTATCTCAATCGGGGCATATTCAATCCCAAGGGGACTTGATCGGACCTCTTCCATACAGGTAAGAAGTCAAGTAGCACTTTGACTGATACCTAGGATAGGTCAAAAAGTCCTTGGTGGACATCCCCCGACCTCTTCCATACGTTAACGTCAGTAACACTTTGGTTGATACCTAGGATAGGTCAAAAGGTCATTGGTGGACATCCCGACCTCTTCCATAGTTAAAATAACACTTTGACAACATAGGTCAAAATTCCTCGAGATTCAATTCAACCTCATCCGGTTAGCGTGTCATATTTTGCAGAGGATAGATAAAATAAAAAAGCGTATCATCTAAAAAAAAAATTTTTGGATAACATGATGATATAAGAAAGAATCAAGATTCGATACACTAATAATAATACATAAAAAGAAGGCATCCATAATGATACTATATGATATTCCTCACCACTAGAGATCACTCCTCGACTCCTTCATCTCACGAATCCGAAGAATCTTGGATACTTGGAGAAATAGATCCTCAATACTAGCTCAATCTTGCATGTACCAAGATTCTTTTAGGAACCCTCGGATGAAGCCCTCCTCTAAACATTGGTGCTCCAAGTCCTTCACTTCAACATCAAGAATATGATTACAAGCTTCACGGACATGGTTGATTGCGATGATAAGTGGGGAGCTCTTAAAGTTTCCTTTCAAGGAGATTTCATTTGCTTTTTTTTTATATATGCTATCGGAAAACGATCTTGTAATGCTTTCTTCTCTAGTTCAAGAGCTTTATTCTCCAAGTGCCTTTAGTCTTTTCTCTTTTAAGTCTCGCCTTCACCTCAATCGCTCATCAGTGTCCTCCCTCAACACTGAGAGAAAGAAAGTCGACATGTTCTCAGCTTCGGTTCTGCACCGGTCTGATCCTCCAAAGTTGCCACTTCTTTGGCCTTAGCACTCATATTTCGCTCATACTCGCCTTGCAGATATTTTACCTTCACAAATTTAGTATTTCACTCATCTAAAGAGACACCCAAATGATCATACAATGTTTGAGTTATAAAGAAAAAAAAACCATCACAAATATTACACAAAAGAAAAGAAGGAGGAAAAGAAGAAAAGAAGAAAAAAGGGAAGACAATGTACCAATTCATCTGCCCATTGACACTCACTGCATATGTGATTTAACACCTCTTGAGAATGTCGGGGTTCAGCGAACTCCCCATCATGAGTGGAAACTAAACTCTCGAGGTCAGTGGGGCGAACATCTTCTTCTGAGATATCGTAGTCACTTAGTCATGTCTTCTTCTTTTTCTTTAGGGAAGAAATATTGCCACCACCCTGATTTTGTAACGGGCTTCTTGAAAGAACCCTATGAATATGAGGAGACCTTTCAACATATTTACTTGACCTCTTTAGTGGAAAAGAATGAGATCTCCTTGACTGGATGAAAAGGCCAACCTTGAACATTCTATCTTCAACTATATATTTGCTAATGTGATGATATAACTCATCAGTAAGCTTTCTACATCGGGAACATTGAGTTGTCAAGATCTCATTCTCATGTCAGATGGATTTGGAAGGTCATTCAATCTTCCCCATCTCTGAAGGCCCCACTCATTTTTCACAAAAGAATCAAGTAGACCAATTTTAGAGGGATCCGTCTTTGAAAATTCTATCCAATTCTTTATAGTACGATAAGATGAGTATCACATGTGAATCTACACATTCGGCACAAGTATTTGATGTTCAAAATAACACCACGCTCTCTAAAGAAGATAGTTAAACCAACGATGACCACTAAAACTCAAAATAAAAATTGTGATAAAGCTACACCGCATATTTTGAATATCTCAATCAACTCGGGAGCCAAAGGGAATCGCAATCCCACATGAAGAATCGTCTCAGAAATAGTAAAGTACCCTGGTAGAAGTGAACGGGCTCGATCAAACTTTTTAGCAACAATGGCCACCAACTCATTAGAGATGTGAAATTTTCTGCGGAACACCATTAAACTATCTGATGTGATAGTGGATGATATATCGTCTATAGCCATCACGTTATGGGTTTTCTTTTGGCCATCGCCCTGTGAAAATGTATGATAAATAAAGAGGAAGAAATGATAAAAATCTGAAAATTTTGTGAAAGCCTTACCCAATACTTGGTATCCTTTTTGACTCTCTTCTGGATAGCTTGGGATAAAATTTTTACCTGATCTGAAAAGATACACATACATATAAAGAGAGAGAGAGAGAGAGAGAGAGAGAGAGAGAGAGAGAGAGAAAGATACTCCCCTCTGATGCTCAGAAATTACCAAACTTTCGAAGTTCAAGCGATGGTTCTAGCAGCTTCTCATACCTTGGCGGTTATCAGCTGCTGAACCATCCATTGAAGTTCCAAGAAATCAAATTTCTTACAAGAAGAAGTAGGAACTACGGGCCTTGATGGCCTCCAAACCCGGTCGGTCCGATAAGGGCAGTCAATGCCTCTTTCGAGGGAAAACTAGAGCCTCGCCGTATGAACTACGGGCCTTGATCGCCTCCAAACCTTGTTGGTCCAACAAGGCGGTCCGCCTCTTTAAGGAAAAAGGGCCTGGTATGAACTCTGACTTGATCGCCAATTGTCAGACAAGGCTCCACGTCTTTCGAGGGAAAAAGCCTCGCCATTATGAACTACCTTGATCGCCTCAACCCGGTCGGTCCGACAAGGCGGGTTGACCTCTTTCGAGAGAAAAGCCTTGCCATATGAACTACGGGCTTGATCGCCTCAAACCACCTTCTCTCGAAGAAGAGAAGGTGCGCCTTCTCCCTTGATTTTATAGATCCACTATAGGGGGAAAGAGAGAATAAATTTAAAAAAAAAAACCCTCTCTTTATTATGACATTTAGTTTTAAAAAAAAATCTCTATTCATTATGACATTTAATTAAAAAAACCCTCTATTCATTATGACATTTAATTAAAAAAAACTCTTTTCATTATGACATTTAATTAAAAAAAACCCTCTCTTCATCATGACATTTATTTTAAAAAAAAAACATTCTACTCATTATGACATTTAATTAGAAAAAAAAATTTCAGATATTTTTAGATGAATTAGGATAATGTCATTCAAAAATAGGGGGCAACTGATATGACACTAAAAATTCTACTAGTCGAAGTACAAATCTTGATGTCAAAAGCAAATTGATCCTCAGCTGAAACTAGTCGAGATCAAGTATTTAAGATATCGTTGGAAACTTTGGGATATCAGTTAAATCCTAAATAGCTCTCAAACATAGAGTGTTTACAGTCAAATCGAGTGTCTCGACAAGCCAGATCTAACAAGCCCAAGATCTCATAATTTTGACTTCATTTGAGTTGTCAAATACTTAAAATACATCAAATGATTAAAGAAATCATTTTGAGCCGTCCGATGGAGAGGAGTGGTTCAGATTTTTCATTTATTTACAGAGACGCCACTCCTCCAATCTATAAATAGCTCATCATTTCTCATATGAGAGGAGGCCAAGCAAAAAAGAGGAGAGAGCCCTAAAGCTTGAAGATTCTCCAAGCACAATTCTGCCACCACTCGACGGTCGTCAACTGCCGCCTGATCATATCATTATCTCTGTTCCATCATGAGTCGTCATCGATGTCTCGGCTGTCATGTCATCGCTTCACCCGACGTGACTACATAATTGTTGTTCCCTTGTCATATCAATCTATATTATCGGAAGATTTTGTACTCTGAGATACATAGTGGAAGATTTTCTTGAGCTGATTGATTTTCCCTCTTTTAGAGGTTTTCCGTAAAGTGAGTTTTCTTGTTCATCTTTAAATACCTGTGTGTGGATTTCTAACAAAGCGATAAACTTTCACTCTGATTGATTTTTTTCATAGCAGGTTATAAATAATTTTCTTTTTTGAAAATTTTAAAAATAAACTTCCTGACAGGTAATCTAACTTTAGTTCTCAAAGTAATTTTTTCATCACAAAATTTTTTGAAAAGCAGCCAAAAAACTTATATCTAAATGAAGCTGCTTTGTGGTACTTTCTAAAACAAAGTAGCTAAAAGTCATCCCAAAGTTAAGTTGCTTTTAGCTACATTTTAATCTGATAAAAAATTATTTTTTTCACCTTGTTTCATACGGCAGTGGTAAGAAAACTATGATTTGATTTTTGTTTAAAAAAAAATTGTATAACCACCGTAGCTTCTTCAAACAATAGATTCTTCTGCGATATATCCACCACTATTTTTTCATACAGCTGTAGTTGTTCCAAACACTCTAAGTGTATTTTAAAATTTAAAATTTATTTTTTTATTTTTTTATTTTTGAGCGCTATTATTTTTTAGTTGAGCATAAATAACTTCACATTCAGCAATAAATAGCAAAAGTGACTTATAACATAAAGCTATAATTGATATAATTATTAGAATATTCCGAACTAGCAATTAGCAATATTCAAAACCCTTAGGCCATAATAATACTTTTTTAACTCGTAATAATTAAACCTTCTCATATCTGAGATTTATAACACTAATTAATACATATTTTTATCAGCTCCATCCCCTCCAAACAATAATGGCATAATTATTTTTATTTTCTAAAGGCTGTTTGGGATCATTTATACTTAAAAAATAAGCAAATATCATAAAATTTATTTTTAAGTTTTTTAAAATAAAAATAAAACTTAAATTGCATTAAACAAATATATTTTTAAAAGTAAAATAAAAATAATACAATTGGTCTCAAGGAGAAAAAAATAGAAGGCTTGTTATCCCAATAAAATCAATTTCTTCAGCTCAAAAAAAAAAATTACAATTTTTAAACTAAAACTACCTCAAAATACTCGAATAATTTATTTTATTCTACAACGAATTAAAAAATAATTGATTTTTGGATTCTATAATGTGATTCCAATTTGATTTATTCCTCTCTACATCTACCAAGTCCCTTAGGATATTCATGAATGTGAAGCTCTTAAATTTATTTAGTAGTAAGTCACAATCACACAGTCTCATCTCACCTATTTGGCTCACAACAATACCATTGGGTCAAAAAAAAAAAAAATTTTTTTTTTCTATAAAATATTCGATCTTACAAATCTCAAAATTCTATTGGATTAATTTTAAGATAAATATAAAATTTAACTAATCAATCATAATTTTAATTTCATTCACTTGGAATCAATTCAGTAAATTTAAAATAAACGAAAATTAAATCAAGATATAATGACCTAATTTCCTTTCTAAAAAAAATATAAAGAAAGATTTACACATATATATATATATATATATATATATATATATATATATATATATATATATATATATATACCACATAATTATCTGATAAGTGTCATGATCTCAAGTGCACTTCTATGGAAGTGAAGTGGAAATGGGATAACGTGGAGAGTATCACATGGGTGAGTTGGGGTCTTGACGGTTAATCCGGCCAACTATCTCTTCCCTTCTTATAATTGATACTTTTTTTAATCTCTAAAAATGCTTTAGTTAGCTTACTTCATGATTATCTTAACTATTGTAAGGATTATGGAGTAGTTTTATATATACAAGCATTCTATTTTTCTCACACTATCTATTATTCCATTTCATACCTAATCCATAATTTTCACCACTTAAGAAGCATAATTGCATGATAATTACAAATATTATGATTTCATATACAACTTATATATATAATCTTCACCATATAAGAAGTATAATTACATGATAATTACAAATATTATAGTTTCATATACAACTTATATATATAATTTTCACAATATAAGAAGCATAATTGCCTGATAATTACAAATATTATGATTTCATATAGAACAAAATTTTAAATTAAGTATGTTTTAATTAATAATTAACAGATTAAACATTCATAAAAAAAATTTAACTTTTAGATGCATAGATAAGTGGCGACTAAACACCTCATTCAGTGGCGACCATCGCCTACTTATCAGGCGGGGTCAAAGATTACCGGTCGCCCGATTAGTTAACGGCGCTTCACGCGATTAAAGCTAACTTATCGGGCGAGAAGTTCGACCGGTCAGATAAGTGGCGACCTGTCATTTTTTTAAAAGCAGTTGTAATTTTACAACAAAAGAAGTATTTTCAATCAATGTACATGTACATCCATATTTGCATTCTAAACAAATACACAACTAAGTGCTGAAATAAATAACCATTCACAATGAAATAGAGGAGAATCATGAGTGTGGAGAAAAAGTGAAATAAATAGCTATAAAAATTTAACTATAACTCAATAGCTACAAAACAATTGTTCATCCCATACAATTTTCACTCCCCAAAAAAGTTTAGATGCATCAATAGAAACTTTTCAGCAGGCTATCGTCGACGACGTATATGCTTTATCGCGCTACCAGGTATAGTGCTCAGCGGTACCAGCGGACGATCCGCATGGCGATGGGAGACATCATATGTCCCACAGCACAGCTCGCATCATCTAACCCAATGTCCATGAAGTCGTAGAGATACCCAATCCACGAGGCGGGTGCTCTAGAAAAGATGATGATCTGGATCGGATAGGTGGATGGCACCCATGTTGCTGCGTGCTGCGGGAGCAAAATCGTAGACATGTGTCATATCCTGTGATATATGCTCACTTTCTGGCCGGACCTGGTCTCGATATGTGTCGTCACGTAGCATATGCTCATACTTATTGATGGCGAACTAATAGTCCACGTCATCTGAACATCCGAAGAAAAGTCGAAAAAGATCCTCCATCGCCAAAATATGCTCCGCCTACAGTAAACCAGTTTAAAATGTTACTACTACTGCAGGGACTGTTGTGCATCAATGTAAGTATCATCCACCACAGCAACGTGATCTCTGCGAGCCTCCCACGGCGATGTATTGGTGATATGCGCGTCTATCTTTTCTCTCCCATCGACTCTAATGGCGGCATCCATCGGGCTACACTGTCTTTGGGCAAGTGACCAAAGCGGCGACTCTGTCGGAAGATCCACCCTCTTCCAACTAATTTGGAACAAGTGCTAACGGATGTCCCTTGACCAAGAAAATATCGGTCACGACCTCCAATGTCGTGGCTCCCAAGTCACCTGTATGTGTCACTACATGTTAGACAATGGTTTGACAGCATTTATTGAGAATGATGTATAACAATTAAAAGAAGTACCTTGCTCAATAGAAGCCCATCTAACTCATCCCTAAAAAAATTTGATATTGCCGAACGACGCGACACATACCTCGTTCCACCGATTAAAAAATATCATATACAAGTCAATTAGTTGCATGTCATTATGTTAAAGCAAGCTATAAAGATATTAATTTTCTTACCTGAAATCGATGCTGAGCCCATCAAAATCTCTAGGGTAGGGGACATGTAGCGTTGGTCTACCAACATGCAAGTGCTCCCAAGACCAAATCTATAGCAACTGAAGACACCCAGCCATGTTGGTCCTCCTCGGCCTGGTAGAGTCATGCAACTCCTATAAGTGACCTTTACAGCCAATAGATAGAGTCGAATGTGTCAAGATCCTCTAACAATGGGAGATCGCAAATGTACACCGACCCGACGTGTCAGGTAGTAAAACTCTCAAGAAGAAATAAAACATAGGCTTGCACATGTCTGATGAAGTCCAACTGAGGGAGGTCTGTGTAGGACTCCCTGAAAAATGTCCAGAGTGGCATGCGGTGCGTGTGCTTGGCCCATCGAATGTCAGTCTTTGGGTCAATTGGGTCAGCGATTAATATGCAGGTGGATGCCCACTATAAGCTCATCCTTGACGGTCAACTCGCCACCCCATGTCCTACTACAATAGGATGGACAATTGGTAGTCTGTCAATGCGCAAACCAAGGATCATTGCAACATCTTGCAATGTCCGTCATCTCTCCCGAAAATAAAATATGTTGCAGGAGACCAACGCTCAACTAGTGTTGTCAGCATGTGATGGTCAAGTCTGATGTACCTTAGTTGGCTAACACAATAAAGTCAGTGCGGAGGTAGGCGAGAACGTGGCGTGATGGGCCACTCTCTGAGCATAAGAAGGTGAGATGCTGCCTCCAAAATAGTCGTCTGTAGTATGAAAAAGCTTAGGTCAAGTAACGTAACACAACATAAATGAAACACACATAAATAAAATAAGCAAGTATATTCATACCGTATCTGGATGTGCGACCACGTATGCGCCGCAGTAAGGCTATCTTTGGGATGAACCTCTAGTCGGGTCCAGGTGCATCATCAACTGGCTCAGCACACCTCCTCTGGCGACGTCAAACCGGTCTAGAAGACTCCTAGGCCATCGTACCTGTAATAAGTACAAACAAAAATCTCATTAGTTTTTTTTTTATTTTTCAAATTTCTTCTATTTTTTTCTTCTTATGCACTTCTTAACATTCATCATAGGTTACAATAAATCTGTATAGTTATCTTTTTATTTAAGAGAAAGAATAGGTTCTCTTATGGTATTCTCTTGTAACATTCATCATATAATTCTGTTGGCTTCCTAAAATTGAAGTGCAGTTTTTCACTCATGATATGGTAATTCTGAAACCAAATAAAGCTGATCAAGGTTCTTCTTCACTTGGACAGGGTGCAGTTTATCGCTTAAAGGTATTATTATTCCTTCATTTTTGCTAGATTTAAGTGATTTGAAGACATTAGCAACTTTGACATATGCAATGCGAGTTTTGGATATATCTAAACACAAAGTAAACTCTACTTGAAGGGTTATGTGGGCACGATGTCGGTAATGATTGATTTACAACTCGCACATCATTGCTTTGTGATGCACTCTCATCCATATTCTTGTACCTCGTGATTGTGGCTGCAGGCGATCTCAAGGATCGACCCGTCGCGTCGTACTCTTGCCAGTGTTTGATCATGCGACATAAAATTAGAGTATGATGCATTACATCGACATGGTGTAATAGCTTGACACATAAGACAAATGATTGATTCTCTATGTACTAGAGCTGCTATGGTATGACTACACGACATATGATAAATCAGTGTTCGTGTACAACTGCATGAGCTGAATTGATCTTCCGTGAAATCAACTCTGAAGGAGCGACAATTCCTGTCCAACACTTGCACCTCATTTGCGTTAATATTGATTTAGGCTGGGTAATGTCCTCCCGCTCAAATTTTTAGGGGTTATGGAGAAGGTGAATTTGGTGGCGTTCGTTTGAATCAATTGAATCAACTTGCCCCGCGAGACTCATGTTATAGTAAAACTGGGTTATCAATGCTTGAATTGATAGTCCTCACATTTAAGTACATTAAAACACTTTCGATTCATTGCATCATGGTACCGTAACGCTTCCCACCATCATGAATCAATGTCCACTTCTCCACATCACGTTCTACCAATCACTGATATGCTTCTGGTTTAGTTTTTTTGATGTCAGCCATGTTGCGGTTAAATATGTTGATGTCATCGGTGCTGCCTGCCAAGTACATTTTTTTGCACATAAACAACATCCGCAATACCCATTCTCCTCACTACCTTCTTAAAGTTTTCCCTAAGATGTCATAGCAATCGATATGCGCCCATGGAAATACATCTGGCACCATGAACCAATCTTGAATGCTTATCCGAGATCACACATAAATCGCCCCTCAATGAAACAATTGGCAGTAGTTGTTGTAGGCACATAATGAACCGAACCGGATTCGTTGTTCTCGTTCGACGCAAAAGGAGAAATAGGCATTATTTGCATCAATACCAATGGCTGTGAGCAACGTACCCCGATACTTATCCAAAAGGAACGTCCCATTCATATTGAGAACAGGTCGATAATATCCCCAACCAGTAATAGATGGTCCAAAAGCCTAGAATAGTCTAAAACGCATATGTATGACATAATTACGTAAATATAGACGCAGAGCATAATGAATCCATAAACAATGCTGGGGAGCGATATGACTCCTCCCAACTGCCAAATATTACTCTGATACTCTTACGTCGCATCCTAGGCCTTCATGTAATAGACATTGATGTTAAATTTCGATTCCATCCTTCCTATGATCTCTCTGGGTTCTAGGTCGATTTGAAATTGCATTACTGGCATTGTGAAGTAACTAATAAACTTAGAAGTGCATTGGCGATGTCCTGAATCACTGATGGTAGAAACGCATGTGTAACCTAAAGTTGATAACCTCCAGCGCCCCAACCTCTTGCCTGCTACCCATTGTAAGAATGGCGCGATGTTGCACATATAGAAATTCTTCGATTGGATGTCACGATAATGGGCGGACATTATTAAGAATGGACCACGACGATCCTGAGAAGCTCCTTCTTATTTGAGAAACACATACCTTCATATAACTCTACCGAAACTTTGACATCATTTGAAAAACCTGAGCTATCAGATGGATCATCAAACACAATATCCGCATCCCAATCTTTCGTGGTCTAACATAGCCGAACGTACTCATTAGTGGAATTCATTACATCGTGATCCGTCGAATTCCGGATAGAATGACTCCGAAGAAGATCATGCGTCTTTGTCGCATAAATTGGCATTACAAGCAAAGACTCATCGCGACATCGTATGTCGGATGATTGCTTGATTCACTATTCATCATTTCATACTCATCATCGTGGTGTCTATGAACTAGGTTGATCATGCAGTTGTGCTTGAATAGGCATCTCGGTTCGCATTTAAACATATATCATCTTCTAAAAAAATAGAAGATACCATAAAACAAAAATAAAAAAATGCAGTGATGTCGAGATGAATGCTTACACTATTTGTGATAGTATTTGCGATTCATATTTGAGCTGAACTCATGAGCATAAGCAGTGTACATTGGCATAATATCAATGTCGGTTTTGTGCGGGTATTGTAGTTTTATTTTCACGTAAAGAATCAATGTTTGGCGGGAAGCTTCGTCCAATACAGTACTGCAGACATCATCATCATCAACAATATAAGCTATGTATCCCATGCCTATAGGAAAATGACATGTAATCTCCACTGCGAAGTTATCAACATTATAACGCAGAGACCTGAGCACTTTTAGTTTTAAATCTCCTAAGCTTTATGACGCGACACTCGCATGGGCCGATTTTTTCCACCATCATAACTTGGAATGAACTGACCATTAATGATCAGTTGCCCGTCATAGAACAAAATTAAGAAAACGAGATCCCGACTCATTCTACTATTAGCTCAGCAACCAATGTTGTAACACCTAACAATACACTCAAAATCACAAAAATACATATTGCTCACCTAACAATTAAGCGCAAAAAAATGAACTACCAAATTACCTAATCCCAGTATATCATATACCCTAACCACGGTAAATTTTAGGAGAATTATTATTAAAAATATGAAAAACTTCCCTCTACATTATTGCTAATTCAAATAAAGCAAGGAATCAAAAAAAAATCAAACTTACGGAAATCTGATCTCGACGACCACAGTTACTGACCCGAAAGTCGTTTGGTGGAGCCTGCTAAAGTTACGAATGCCAATGGTGGAGCCGATGATGGGGTCTCGTGTGAGGAGGAGAAACGGAGGAGAAGAGGAGGGCCAGGAAAGGAAATAGAAAAAAAAAATCAAAGGGGCTCGGGTCAGTATTTAGAATCGTGGTCACCTACTTATCGGCGGTTGACTTACGTCGCCGATAAGTTAGCTTCTAACCCTGAAAACGGTCGTTAACAAATCATGACTAAGTTTGTCCCCAAAAAAGTAGGCAAGCACGCCCTGCGATGAGGTGGCGTTGATCGCCACTTATCGCATGTATCTAAAGTTAAATTTTTTTTATGAATGCTTAATCTATTAATTATTAATTAAGACATACTTAATTTAAAATTTTATTCTTTCATATACAACTTATATATATAATCTTCACCGTATAAGAAGTATAATTATGTGATAATTACAAATATTATAGTTTCATATATAACTTATATATATAATTTTCACAATATAAGAAGCATAATTGCCTCATAATTACAAATATTATGATTTCATATACAATATATATATATATATATATATATATATATATATATATATAATTTTCACCATATAAGAAATATAATTATTTGTGATATAAGAAAATTCTAAATCACAATCTTGACGTTAAAAGCCGATCCAAGTTGAAAACTAAAAATCAAGAACTTAAAATATCATTGAAACTTTGGGATATCGCTTAAACCCTAAAAGCTCTCAAACATGGAGTGTTTATAGTCAAATCGAGCATCTCGGATTTGGATCTAACAAGCCCAAGATCTCAAAATTTGACTTCATTTGAGCATTTAAATATTTAAGATACATCAAATGATCAAAGGGATCATTTTTTTGAGTCAGATGAAGTGGAGTGGTGGTTTTGCATATATTCTGAGGCGTCACTCCTCTCTATAAATAGCCTCTCATTCCTCATATGAGAGCCCAAGTAGAGAGAGAGAGCCCTAAAGCGAAGATCCTCCAATCACAGTGCCACCATTCGATGGTGGGTACTACCACCGGTCATGGCCGATGTCAACCTCAGGTCTCCATCATGACGACCTTCATCGTCAGTCGCTATTCCTCGTTGTTCGTCATCATCTGCTACCACTAGCAATTGTTACCACGAGCATTACTATTGTTGTTCCTTTCTCATATCTATCATCCCATTATCGGAAGATTTTGTATCAAATACATGGAAGTTTTCGGTTAGTCTAGTGGTTTTCCCTCTTTTCGAGGTTTTCTACTGAAAATTTTCTGAGTTTTCTTGTTCATTCTTTAAATCGCGTGTAATGTTTGGATTTCACAACAAAGTGTAAACTTTTCTGTTGATTTTCTAGCATGCAATAATTTGATAATTACAAATATTATGGTTTCTATACAACTTCTATATATAATTTTCACTATATAAAAAGTATACTTGCCTGATAATTACAAATATTATGATTTCATATACAACTTATATATAATTTTCACAATATAAGAAGCATAATTGCTAATTACTGATATTATGGTTTCATATACAACTTATATATATAATTTTCACCATATAAAAAATATTATTGCTTGATAATTATGATTTTATATACAACATATATATATAATTTTCACCATATAAGAAGTATAATAGCCTGATAATTACAAATATTATGATTCCTATACAACATATATATATATATATATATATATATATATATATATATATATATATATATATATATATATATATATATATATATATATATATATATATATATATATATATATATATATATATATATATATATATATATATATATAATTTTCACATAAGAAGCATAATTACATGATAATTACAAATATTATGGTTCCATATACAGGCCATAATATTTGTAATTATCAGGCAATTATGCTTTTTATCTGGTGAAAATTGTGGATTAGGTATGAAAAGGAAGAATAGGTAATGTGACAAAAATAGAATACTTGTAGATTAAAACTACTCCATAATCCTTAATATTGAAGGAAGGGATAGGTGTAGGCTTAATTTCTGTCCACCTTCCTTGCTACTTGACTCTTTTGCTTAAGTTAGGTTATATTGAGTTGCTAATTAGAGACTTATGTGCCTATATTATATTATAATTATGAAGAAAAATTATATAATTGCTCTAGAAAGATTTTATAATGATATGTATTAAATCATACAATCATTATATATGCAAATTCATGTTATAGAGTTATATGTGAGATTGATGTATGTGGAGGATGGATCTAGGTCATTATATTTTAATTGTTGAAGATTTGTGTGTGTAATATCTCATCCAATTGATAGAATTTTATTTATTTTTTAATTAGTTTTGTTTAAAAAATGACCATGAAGATTTAAAATGAAAATCAAAACAATAGATCTTTATCTCCACCCTTTTAGGTAAAATATGAAACAAAATTTATTATATTCTACAATTATTTATCATTAATTATGCATATTTTTAATTTTCATTAACATGCAATTGTGATAATATGATGTAAATTTAGATTTTATATACACTGAGTTACTAAATTTAATTGAAATTTTATATGCAAATAAAACTTTGATTTAAAATAAGAGCAAAGTTTTTAATGTTTTCAAAAAAACCATTCATAAAACAAGATTTTTAGGTGTTACTAAGTATATATATTCTAAAATTTTATTAAATTAGATGCTTATTTAAATCATTATAGAATCTTATGAATTTTGATTAATAGTTCTTTCTCATAGAAAATATCATTATTTATTTTTATTTGACAACTCTAATATACAATGAAAGTATCTAAATACTTTTATGCAAGAAATTTATCATAATCATAAGATAATTTCACTTCGTCCGTATATGAAATAATTTTTTTTAAATAACTTCCTTAATTTCATTTTAAATTTTCACTTCCACTTGAAAGCAATTAGGGCTATCAAAAATGTTCGTTGTTCGTGAACATCCCATGTTCGGCTCGTTAAATAGCTCGTATGCGACTCGTTTGTAAAGTATATGAGCCGAACATAAATAAATATTTTAAGCTCAATTTATAAATGAGCTGAACAAAAAAAAATCCCTTGTTTGATCGTGTTCGACTCGATTTGGCTCAAATAAATAAATATTTATAAATAATTATATAAATATTATATAATATTTATGTTATATCATTAAATATTTATTAATTAATTTATATTTATTTGAATAATTGAGTTAGTTAATAATGTTTAAATTAAATAATTTTATATATATTATAAAAAATAAAATTAATTTAATGATTTGAATGAAATCACAACTATTAAAATCCATAAAATTTAAATAAACGGTCCAGATTTCCTAAATCCTAAACCCTACACATTTAACCTCATGGGTCACGGGGATCACGGCTCACGCCTCATTTTGACTATTGATTCGAAAATTGATATTTGTTTTGCCCAATCTCGAAGTCCCATTCCCCTTCCCTTTCTGCGAGCACGAGTTGCTTCTTGTGTCGCAATCCGAAGAGGAAACTATCGAGTCACATTGTGATTTCGCTTCAGATTGATCAATTATTACTTTCTATCTTGCCTAACTTCTTGAGCTACCTCTCGAGACTCGGTTACCTCTTATTTTTGGTTCTCTACTGGTCGGAATAGATTCATTAGATAAATCTTTGCTATACAGTTTCTCTTTTTAATTTGTGAAGTTTAAGATATGGAGAATATTGTGGGTTCTAGATGACTCAAAAATGCTCAAATTTTTTTATTTTTTGGTGATTTCTTGTTGTGTATTCAAATGTTGAAATGCCTATTCTTTGTTTGATTTTGTGATGTCATGCATATTTTGGTGTTTAGGATTTACTATCTACATCTAGCTATTTTGTTATTTGATTTTTGAAAGCTTTGTTTCAAGGAGGATATTTGAAACATATAGTTTATACAAATGCTTGTGATATGGCACTAAAATACTATTAGTCGAAGCATGAATCTTGATGTTAAAAGCAAGTTGATCCTACGTTGAAACTAGTCGAGATCAAGCACTTAAAATATCATTAGAAACTTTGGAATATCAGTTAAATCCCTAAATAGTTCTTAAATATATAGTGTTTATGATCAAATCGAGCGTCTTGATGAGTCGGATTTAACAAGCCCAAAATTTCTTGATTTTGACTTCATTTGAGCATTTAAATATACAAAATACATCAGATGATCAAGGGAATCATCATAAGTCATCCGATGGAGTGGTTTGAATTTTGCATGTATTTACAAAAATGACTTCTCTCTAATCTATAAATAACCTATCATTCTTCGAGGGAATTAAAAAGAGAAAGCTCTAAGACTTGAAGATCCTCCAAGCATGTCGTATTTCATTGCCGGACCATGCCGCGTCGAACCACCACCAATCCTCGCCCGTCGACCACCATCGCGGTCACCATTGCCATGCAGGTCAGCTGAGACCGCATGCTTGGTCGCGGCTGCCATGGCGGCCGCCATCGGACCCATCGATCATCATTAAATCACCATCATGCGGTCACACTGACCATTAGGTACTTCATTGCCATATTCGATTGACAACCACCACCATCGATCATCGTCGCTTCGACCACAGATTACCTCGCATCGTTATTGCCATCTCCGCGGTTCACCATTACCGCTAAAGATTATTCTTCTACCAATTCTAGATAGATGTTTATTTACGATTGATTCATTCGCTTTTTCTATTATATAATCTGGAAAACTATGTACTCAAAAGATATAGTGGAAAATTTTTTTTCTAGGTCAGATTTTTTTCCTCTCTTTAGGGTTTTCACGTAAAATCATTCTTGTTCACTCTTCAAATATATGTGGTGTGTTGGATTTCACAACAAGGCTAAACTTTATTACCACAATTGATTTTTAACGCATGTGACTTGTAATTCTTTAGAGATTCTTTTCAAAATCTCATCACTCTTGCTCTGTTAGAGCCTTTAAAGCTTGGGTTTCATTATTTGGTTTGCAGATTAAAAAAAAAAAATCAAATTATCTTATTTTAAATATTTAAAAATGAGTCAATTTGAGCAGAACATGAGCTATTAACGAACATGAATAAAATCTCGAGCCAAACACGATCACACAGTTCACGAGCTATTTCGAACACTAGACGATTTTGAACAAAAAAAATTCTTAATGAGTTGAACACTAATATATGCCCAGCTCACTCAAGGTCGGTTTGTTTACACTCCTAGAAGCAACCAACTAGACTCAAAAGCT
The DNA here is from genome assembly GCA_021442155.1 of Cymbidium sinense. Classification (NCBI taxonomy): domain Eukaryota; kingdom Viridiplantae; phylum Streptophyta; class Magnoliopsida; order Asparagales; family Orchidaceae; genus Cymbidium; species Cymbidium sinense. The sequence goes on from CM038232.1 coordinate 535,078, forward strand.
TGAGTCGTTGTATTTAGTATGTTTTTTTTTTCTCTTTTTATAAAAAGTGTATGGTGTATTTTTCTAACTCTTCATGAGTTAGTAAACAAAGATCTAATTAAATTACTACCAATAAACTAACCCCAAAGAGTGTTAAGTTTGGCTTTCCATGTTAGGTTGAAAGGGCAATTATTGATAGGTTTTGTTAGCATGATATTATTGTTGTGTCTATATATATATATTATATTTGGAATGAGGTGCAAAGGTTACCATGGGCTATAACTCTAATCCATCATTCAAGTCAAATTTAAACTTGATCAAATATAAATTAGCTTATATAATTTATTTGTTCAATTTAATAATTCATTGAAAAATAATAATTCAGAGGATATCTTGATCTAATTCGAACCCATTAAAGATTATGATAAGTCATAGCTACTTGAAGCTTAAATTTGAATAGATAGTCTCCAAGAATCTTAAAGAGATAATTAAATCAAATCTAAATCTAAATCAAATTTAGATTAAATCAATTAAATTAATTCATGCAAAATTTTATTAGATCAAATATATCTTGAACAAAAGTTTAAATAATAAATTAAGATATCTCAAAATTTCCTGAATCAATTTTGATTAGGCATTCCAATTTAAATTGAACTTTGCTAAGCTAGGATCAATTGAGCTTTAATAAGCTCATCATCCATAGAAATTAAATCCATTAAGGCTTTATTAAATCAAGTAAGCTCATTTAGATTAACTCTAATATCAAGCAAAATAGTTTAATTTTTAGTTTAAAAAATGGTTAATCATTATCCCTAATCCTTAGTTAATCATATTGATTGGGTTCATAAAATTTTAACTTTAATTTTAACTTTAAATCGTTAGAAAACTTGCTTTTCTTTCCTAATTCTCTTCAGCGTGGGAGGTCTCGATTACTAACATTTTTTTGGCTCGGATCAACTGCCTCTACTTTGATAGTTGTGAATCTTTGCTGGAGGAAGACAATCTCTCATCCGTCCATTTTATTTGATTAAAATGGGCGATCAAGATTCAGTTGGAGCATTAGTACATTGTATTTCCTCTTTATTTATTGCTGGATTAATATTAATCGTCTGATCTTTGATCAGACAGTTCAGCCAATTCCTGCTCTTAACCTTCACACCTCAACTTAATAATCTCCATTCATATCCTGTCTGGTGGAAAATGCATTCTAGTCAGCAGCTAAGTATGAAATTATAAAAAGAAATTAAAAAGAGACCCCTGAACTTCATAAATTCATAATAAATTGAAATTAACTTAAAAAATGAAAATAATACTAATTTGAGCTCAAAACCAATAGAGGAAAACAGTATAATTAAAAAATATGTATTTTATTTAATAATTTTAAACTAATTAGAGAAATCTAAAAAAAAATCAAATTAATAAAAATAATATCAAAATATTCATCAAAATACCATGAAATTTTTACATAAAGTTCCTTAAGTTGATTGCAACCTATAGAATTTTCTTTTTTTAAAAAAATTTATGTTAATATCCTAAAAGAAAATAAAAATTTATACTAAAACCTAAAAAATACATATAAAATTAAACTTTAAAACCATTAAAAAAATTAAAACTGATCAAATATACTTTACTGCTCTTATGAAATAAATTTTAATAAATTTTGGATTTGTTTTAAAATTTTTCTTAAATTTTCAAACTTAAAATTAAATAAAAATAACTTTATACACACTTAATATCCTCTGATCTCATAACATTTTTATGAAATTTAAAAATTAATATATATATACATAAACACACACACAAAAGTTTATATAAAACCTTAATATTTGTAATAATATTGCAATTATGCTTCTTATATGATGAAAATTATGAATTGGGAATAGAATTGAAGAATAGGCCAAGTGAGAAAAAAGATATTTGTGGATTAAAATGAATTCATAGTCCTTAATATTTGAAGGAAGGGGTAGGTATAAACTTAATTTGTGCACACTTTCCTTGCTATTTTACTCTTTTGCTAGAAGTTAGGTTATATCATATGCAAGGGCAGACTTACCTTTTGTTGGGCAATGCCCATCCTCAAATTATTATTTTTTCTCTTTAAAAAAATACTTTTTAACTTTTTGCTCACCCTCAATTTACAATTTATACAATCAACCCTTCTCCATAAAAATCAATTTAACTTATTACTCTCCAATGACTACATAATTAATTAAAATAAAAATCCATAAGTTTAATAATCCTGCTCACATATATTTTTTTTCTTATAAATTTAGTGATATTATTTTATTAATTATTTATATTTTTTTTTCAAAATATTTAATTTAAGTATTATTTATTTATCTAATTATTATATTATTTAAATATTTAAAATTTTGCCCACCCTGAAATAATGACCTAATTCCTCCCTGACCATATGACAATTTTGAAAAGAACTTATAGGATTATCTTAAAAAAATTTAAAATGATACTTATAATGGATCTTTTATTTTTCACATTCTTATTCTCTAATCTCACACACAAATTAGATTGACTGAAGTCTTATATATCAACTTGGTCGATCCTAATGTATATTAGATTTGATGCTCACGAAGCACTTTATTTTGACTTCGTTGACCTTGACATATGCTAATTTGATCGATTAATTGACCTCATATTTTTCACATTCTTATTCGCTGAGTCTCACACATGAATTAGATTGACTTAACTCTTTACATTTTGACTTGGTCGATCCTAATAAATATTAGGTTTGATGCTCTCGAGGCACTTTATTTTGATTCGTTGACCTTGACATATGCTAATTTGATCGATTAATTGATCTCCAAGTGCATGCTTATGATTTTCATTTCGATCATGATCTCTATTTCATAATGTGCATTTTATAGCAATTGTGATGGTTTTTGTCATTTATAAACGGTTGATTGTTATTTCCAATTAAAGCTCAATAAAAAATAATCAATTCTATTAATTAAATATAATGCAATTATATTAAAATTACAAATTAGTCGATATCAAATATATAAATAATAAAAATTTTATCCTGTAAAGTGTTTATCAAATTTTAAATCCAAAACAATTGATTTTAGAAGAATTTATATAATTCTTATGTATTTATATATATAAAATCTAAACTTATATATATATATATATATATATATATATATATATATATATATATATATATATATATATATATATATATCAAAATATCATTAACATTCACTTTTTTCAAATAAAAAAATATGACTTTTCAAGTATAGAAAAATATTAGCTAACTAAATATATAATTTTTAAATATATATATATTTTTTATTTATTTATTTGAATATCTAATTTTGAATATCACCTACTCTTGCCATAGAAGGTGGCCCATAACTCTGCCTCACGTTTCAGGGATTATTTTCCGCACCACAAGCGGATCTGCGGGGTGATGTTTTCCGCGTAACGGAGCCTATGTTCGCGTCAACGCACAACTTCGTTCCGGTTACGTATTGCTATAATTAATCAGACAATTTATACCAATTAAACTTTAAAAAAAAATTTAGTTCAGATTGATTCGAATAAATTTTACGACTCGGGTCAAAATATTTGACTCATTTAATTTTTTAATGTGTCTTGGATTAATCCGTAAGTTAAAATTGATCTTATTTTGATCTGTAAATTCACGATTATTATTTTTTAATGTGACTCAAGTATTGTTTACTCAACTCCTTGATTATTATTTTTTTTGTAATTATTACAAATTATTATGCAATATTTAGGATGAAATGTCACAAACCATTCAAGACAACTAGGATGCTATGTATGGATTCGTTCAAATCAATTAAATATATAAAAATTGTGTGCTATTTATGTAAATGCTCCATTATATATATATTTAAATTTCATCCTTTAAAAGTAAATCATATAAAGTAATGTATCTTAAAAATAAAATAATGTTGCGTCTTGAGAAATTTAGATCGAGATCTTATTGTAGCAAAATTATCCAACACAAGCGGGGATATGAAACAAGGGTTATACGTGGAAAACCGTTAAGGGAAAAAACCACGGGGCCTTGCCCTCACTTTTTATGTGTTCAAAGATAGGTCCTTGCTTCGTTAGTTGGAGAAGAAGGTGTTCTGAAAACAATATTAGAGTGTAAAAATCTGATATCGGTCAACTCCAAGAGAAGTTTCCCAAAAGCGGCGAGGCGATCTTGGAGCAACCTCTTGATCTTGAGGAGAAAGGGCGGCAAGCGGTCTTTTCTAGTCCTCACAGGCGATCTCTGAGGCGAGCTCGATCTTGAATTCTTGGTGGTGGCAGTGATAGATCGTCGGCGTCGAGTCATTAGTGGTTCTGTACGGTCTTCAAATCGATTCGGTCCTCCTAAGATGAGAATGAAGCTCTATTTATAGATTTTGGGAGTGGCGCCTTGTAAATTGGTGGAAAACTCCAACCACTCCCGGACGGCAAGTGATCCCTCATCGACGGTGTATTTTGATGATCTGTGCCTTAATGATCTGTGGGTGATCTTGGATTCGTTGGATTCGCTTTTAAGCTCGATCGACTATAAATATGTCGATTTTGGTGACCATTTGGGATCGATCCATTTTCATGCTCCGATAGCTTGATCTCGATTGAGCTTCGGATCGGACTATGCTGATGTTGCTATGTTCGTCTCGAGGCCGGTGATCAGTAAGTTTGAAATCGGTGATTAGATCGAAGCATTTCGAAAATTGAGAGTGCTTGATCATTTAATTTAGAGGATGTATCAGTTCTATTTTTGGGTACATTATCTCTCATCAAAAAATATATGTCAAATACTGAAAATAGCAAATTCTTCAATGAAATTTGAGAATTATCAACGCATTTTGAGAGAATAGATCTTAATATAACGTAGGCGTTGCAATCGCATAGGTATGTGTGTGCGATATTTTGAGTTATGGATCGTCGTGCGACGGGGTTACTGGCGCCATGCGGCGCAATTTCGCGGCGTCGCGCGCGCAGAATCCGAGGCGCTTCGTGGTCGGCGTGAGCGGGCGATGAGGCGACATAGCGACATCAAGCATAGTCAGAGCTCGAATCGACTGGATCAAGCTATCAGCATGAAAATGGATCACGATCCGCCAAATGGTCACCAAACATATTTATAATCGGATCGGCGGCGTCAAACGAATCCAAGAATCATCCATCATTAAGGCATCCGATCATCAAAATACACCGTCACGATGATCGCCTGAGTGGTTGGAGTTTTCCATGAATTTACGCCACTCCCAAAATCTATAAATAGAGCTTCATTCTCACCTTAGAGGACCGAATCGATGAGGACCGAGAACCGCGATTGGCGTCGACGATATCTGCACCGCTAGTGCACGGGAGGCTTCGCCGCCGAGATCGCCCGACTAGAAAGACCGGTTTGGAGTTGACCGATGTTGTACACTCGATATTGTTTCGCCCTTATTCTTTTCTAAGCAGGACCGTATCTTTGAACACATAGTGAAAGTTCTGAGAGCAGGTGGTTTTATCGGGTTTTCCGTATAACCCTGTGTTCATATCCCTGCTTTGTATGTTGGATAATTTTTACGACGAAGATCTCGCATCTACCGAATAAATCTACACGCAACATGGCGTCTGTGGAACTGCTTCCCCATTGCTATATCTCCAATATGATTGGTAAAGGGGTTTGCTCCAACGCTCCTCATTCTCGGGATCAAGGGCGCCAAGTCTCCAACACTTCTCTACATAATGGACTTATGTCCCCGGTGAGGTCGTGGGGCCCTCTTTGGAAGATAACGTTCAAAGGATGGAGGATTCCCGAGCGAAATTCTTGACTCTGCGAGGAGGCAAAAGCGTTAACACGCTGGAAGAGCCACGAGTTCCGCGGCCCTCGGCATAATCCGATTTTCTTCACGAGAATGATTGCAGGAATGCGGATCAACAAGTAGAGAACCCGCGGCACCACATCGGATCTTTGAACTTCGGATCGCCGGTTCTACTCACCCCACGAATGGCTCGCCTTGGTGAAACTCCACGTCATCTTATACGCGATGAACTACGACGGCCAGTGCGGGGAAGAGTTCCGGCAAACAATCGAATGATCCATTCTCCCGCCTCTTCCAAAGCTTCGTCCCTTCGTTGAGATCATCTCTCCGACGAGATTCAAGCTTCCCGCATGGACCCTTACGATGGCACAACCGTCCGTCGAGCATATCGATCACTTTTGAGCGATCATGCACACATTGCAAATGACTCGTCTTGTGTCGTATTCCCGGACTCTCAAAGGGCAGGCTCGTGCCGGTTCTATTCGCTAAGGGGTCCGTCAGATCATTTGGAGAGCTTCGGATTGTTTGTAAGAGCAGTTCACGAACAAGAGAATCATCGAGATTCATCACATCTCCGAATCCGAGCGATGGAGAGTCCCTCAAAGAATACTTCAGAGGTTCTCCTCTCACGGCAGTCTGAGTAGATCCAGAACTTTTGAGGCGTGCTTCTCGGAGGACTCAGCCGGGATACTTATTCATCATTAATGCGGAGCAGTCCATTCTATCGACTGGTCCACGAATAGAGGCACAAATCTCCGCTGACGAAGCTATCAGTGCTCATCGACAACAGTTTGAACCACCAAGCAGCAAGCGGAAGAAGGTTCCCAAAGGTGATGTTCAAACATCTCAAAAAAAGAAGGACAACCTCCCCAAAACCTCCTCGGCCGGCGACCTCGGATGACTCAATCGAGAGGAAATATCTGACTCTCAACCGTCATCTGAACATCCTGGCTATTGGAAGAGGATAGCGTCAAGTGGCCGACCTTTAAAGTCACGGAATTGGAAATCAGAAATTCGCCACTTTCACGGAGGGCACACCAGCGAGAGTGCCACCAAGGAGGAGATTGAAAGACTATCGTCGGGGGTATCAGGCCATTTTATACAAAACCAACCAGCTCGTCAACAAATCTTTGCAAACTCGGAGGAACTGGCGGTGAGATATAAATAATTGCGGGGAGGGCCGGTGTTATCAGCCAAATATTCATTGCCCTTCAGAGCGAAGAAGTCGGGTTGACCATTCTATCACCTTTGATGATTTAGATCTAGAGGGATTAGCATCCACATCAAGATCCCTTGTCTGTCAGTGTGATCCATGCTTCAATGTTAAAGGATATTGATGGGAGTTCGGTTGATGTTCTTTTTTACTCCACTTTCCTTAGCATGGGTATAGAAAGAGAAGCTTCAACCCGTCCGTATGGATTTGATAATCGGTGGTATTAGTGGAAGGGACAATCGGTCTTCCGTAACTCTTGGAGAATTTCCCGACGCAACCCACTTGATACAATTTGTAGTCAAGTCTGAGTCGTACAATGCAATATTTGGGAGACCTCTCCAGTCTATATTCGGCGCAATCACATCTGTGCCTCACCTCAAGATGAAATTCCCGACACCAGCTGGCATCGGCGTGGTAAGTGGGAATCAAGATAACCTGGCGTCTTATCAAGCAAGCCCGACCATTTACGTCGGTAACCCTCAACATCGAGAACTTGACTACGAGATGAGGATGCCTGGAAGGGCTTCTCCGGTTGAAGATGTAATTTGTCTTCCTATCTGAAGTTGATCCATCGCGAAGGTGAAGGTGGGATCGTTGTTGTCTCGATCAAAATCGGAATCGTAGATTTTCTAAAATCAAGATATCTTTGCACGGGCGCGCTCGACATTACGGGCATTGACGGAAGTCATTACGCACTCCTCAAAGTTGACTCTGGCCGGTGATACTGAAGAAAAGAACCTTTGCGAGCGATTGCGGGGCATAGAACAAGAAATCACCAAACTTACGGAAGTCAAGTTCATTGAGAAGTCTACTACCCCACACGGTTGGCTAACGTGGTTAGTCAAGAGGCCAAGCGGTTCTGGAGAATGTGCATCGACTACACGACCTTAATCGTGCATGCCCAAAAGATAGCTTCCCCCTTCCTCGTATCGACCAACTAGTTGATGCGACATCAGGACATCAGATGTTGAGCTTCATGGATGCCTATTCTGGCTACAATCAAATCAGGATGAACAAAACAGATGAGGAAGCAACATCCTTCCAAACAGATAAGGGATATCTTTATCGGTCATGCCATTCGACTAAAAAATCTTTGGAGCAACATATATCAGCTTATGAATAAGATCTTCAAGGATCTTATAGGGCACAATATGGAGGTGTATGTTGATGATATCTTTGGTGAAAACTTGGAAATATCACATATTTTCGATGCAATGCTTTGACATTCGACACTACAAGATGCGGCTCAACCCAAGCAAGTGCATTTTGGAGTTTCCTCACGGGAAATTCCTAGGCTTCATGGTCACTCTAGCGGGATAGAGGCCAACCAGAAGATAAAAGCACTCAAGGACATGTCACCTCCAAGAAGCGATCAAGGAAGTCCAACGTTTGGAAGGATTGCGCTTTATCACGATTCTTGGCGAGATAAGTATCTACCATTCTTCAAAATCTTAAGGGTGCAGGAAATGGATTCGATTAGACGGATGAATGTCGGTAGCTTTTGAGCAACTTGAGTCTATTTAGCTTCCCCTCTATTATCAAAGCCTATCCAAGGAGAAGGCGTACATCTATCTTCTTTGTTTCTTCTCATGCCGTAAGCTCCGTCGTCTGAGGAGAATTCATTACGACCCATTTACTATGTCGAAAATCCTTTCGATCGAGGGCGCTATCCTAGCAGATAAGGCGGCGTTGGCCTAGTGCATTACGCACGAAAATTGCGACCGTACACACCCATCAAGCGTCTACACTCATCTTCCATTAAGAACTATTACGCAAAGCGATGTATGGAAGGTTGATGAAATGGTCGGTCGAGCTTGGAGAGTTTGACATCCATTTTCTTCCGCGTCGATATAAAGTCACAAGTGCTCGTGACCGTTGTAGAATGTACCATCCATCACCACGAGCAGATCATTCATCACTCCATGACAAATCAATGGACATTATATGTTGATGGAGCTTGGTACTTAGGTGCGGGCGAATTTTGCTTATCTCCCAGTAAAATAACTTTAGAGTCTTGACTAAAGTTCCGCCACCAATAATGTCAGGTGAGGCCCTCGTAGCGGGTAAGGCTCGCCATTATTTGTGAGGTCGAACTTAGCCATCTACAGGACTCCGGACTTGTGGCCTCACGGGTTGAAGGAGATTCGATACGTCATCAGACTTACTTTCAGATCTTTTGGCAAAGTCACTTCTTGCGATCGAGACCCGTCAGATAACTCATATTCTAAGAAGCGAGAACCGCAGCGGCGGATGCCCTCTCCAAGTTAGCCACAACAATGACGGAGATCTTTTCAAGAGAAAATACATAGAGGACATCCACTTTCCCAGTATTCAAGGCCCTTGGGTGATACAATCTTTGGAGGACCAAAAGAATCTTCATGGATTGACGATCATGTCCTTTCAAAGCGGGGCCTTGCCAGACCGATCTATGTCGGCTGAGGAACTTCACCATAATGTCGGTGAACTCTACAAGCGGTCCTTAGGGCCTGCCAAAGTGTCTACCACCTTGAGGCTATGCAATGCGAGAGGTTCATTCAGGAATTTGTGGTGAACATTTGGGAGGAAAAGCCCTCGCCCTCAAAATCATGAGGCAAGGTTTTCTTGGCCTACAATGAAGAAGGGCGCATTGGAGTTTGTAAAGAAGTGTAACAAGTGTCGGTTACATTCCAATCTCACTCATACACCATCGTAGAACTCACCAATCCGAGCCCGTGGCCCTTTGCTCAATGGGGGATCGACATAATGGGACCCTTTCCCATTGCCAGCGAAAATTCATAATCTTGGCGTTGATTACTTCAGTGGGTGGAAATGAACTGGCCAAAATCAAACAAATGCCAAACAATTTGTGCGGAAAAATATTATTTGTCGTTTGGCATTAAAATCATCACCGATAATGGGGCGGTTCAGGAAAGACATTCACATCTTTACGCGAGCATATCAGTTAATCCACCGATATCCCATCCACGGCAAATGGGCGAAGTCAAGGACAATACTAAAATTTAAAGAACCACGAACCAGGGCAATGGGCTATCCAATGTTCTTTGGGCTTACCGCCACATCAAGGACCCTCTTGGAGAAAGCGTGCAATCGTGTTTGGGCGAAATTATTCGGTCGACGCCGGGGTCCCGAGCCCTAGAACCCATAACTTTGATCTGCGGACAGCGGCGATAAGCTTTGATTCCATCTGGATCTCTGCAGAGACGCGACATGTCGACTCAGAATGGCTTCCTATCGACAAAGGATTTTCGAGGTTTCAAGAAGGGTAAACCCGACAATATCTGTTGGGGACCTAAGTCCTCAGTCGACTCGGGGAAAAGGCCCACAACAAACAAACTCTCATTTGGGAAGGCGGTATGTGGTGGTGTCTAAAATCAAGCACGGCGGCAGCTTAAGGATAGTATGGGAAGACTCTCCCGCGTGCACGGAATGCTACAAACCTCCAGAAGTACTACCAGTGATATATCAGCTTTTTTATTCTAGTGAATGTGGAAAATATTATCATCGTGTATGTTTGTATTGCAATTGTTGTTATCGAATTAAACATTTATCGATACTCGTTTTGTACTTATTGTCCAACCTTGGCATCAAGGTGTTTGGATTTATGTTTATCATATGTTAAAGTTCTCATTGTGACTTTTTTTGCTTATGCTTGCATTTTAAAACACGACTCAAGAGATATTGTATTGTATCTCATTCGAGTAAGATCGATCCCAGAATTGATCGATCTTCTATCATGTTAACATCGTCAGTAGCCTCGATAAACAACCTTGGATAAGTTGGCAATCCTCTATAGACTTACAACTTTCTCCATAACAGGTTAACATCATCGAGTAAATGCTCCGATACACAACCTAGGATAGATCGAGAGGTTACGAGAGAACCTCATAAATATATTCCGTTGTTTGTCATCAAGTAATCGGTAATGATCTTAGAATAGATCATTATCAAAGGGATTCAGATGATCTCTTCTCAAATCTTTATCATCAGTACACTTTGACATAACTCCAAAATATTCATAAATAATTTTTGTGGATTATTAATATTTCTCAACATACAAGTACAATCAACCGAAATAATATACACACTAACTGCAACATAAAGGCTACACTACACTTGATGGTCTCATCGGTAGATGATGAAGAACTCGAGTCATCCTCATCGTCAGAAGGGTGGAAGGCTAGAGAAAGGACCTCAACACCGACTCTAGCTTGCGATCGTGTCCCCTTGAAACCTCGGATGAAACCTTCATCAACACCGCAGCCTTCTCATCATACGTGATCTCACTCTGAGCGTGATCTGTATGATACTCTTGAAGGTCGAGTTCTTGAAGTCCTCCACTGTGATCCGGCTCCTTCTGCAGAGATAAGCGACCTCTTTCTGAAAAGCGGCGTAACTCTCGGTTCTTTGCCTCAGACACAAACCTTCTCGAAAGATCTTGAGATCCTTTGACCAACCTCGTTCAGCCTCCCTAATTCATCCGGTCCTCAACTTCGGCGAAAGAAGAGAAGTCGGCAGTGAACTCGGTCTGCACTCATCAAGTTGATCTCCAACACGGATATCTTTTTACTTTCTCCACATACCGCTTTATATATTCACCATGGAGAAACTTGACCTTCAAACTCAATTCCAATATTCAAAGACAATGTTCATTTTGAAGTCAAGTTCTTGCTTCTTCAAGATTCAAATAAGAAAATTACGTTAAAGGAAATGGGAAATAAAAGATGATGAACGCAAGGATTGTTACCGCTTTCCGACGACCCACGAGAATGATTCAACACGCCCCTCGAATGAAGATCCTTGGGGGATACTACCGGCCAACTCTTTTCGTATCTCGATATCACCATCACCTCTTCGCCTTTTCCTCTTCTCTATTGGAGACGGGTCCTTCATGGGAAGAAGCCGAGGACGCTTGGGAGATACTGAAACCTCTTGTTGGGCTTTCAACGCGAATCAGACCGCCGGATGAATAGAAAGCCCCATCTCAACAAAGATTCCTCCCGACAAATCTTGATATATCAATCTCAAATCAAGATCTTCAATATTCTCGAATTTCGGTCCGCAGATATCTTCATCACCAACTCAGTAGGGAATGGGTAAATCTCGCCTTTTCCCCATTTCTCGAAGAAATCCATTCTTCACAAAAGAATCGCTTGCCCAACTCTTGGGAGGATCCTTCATCCGGAGGTCAAGTAACCGACTCGCAGTGATACGCACCATGTGCAGTAGTAAACTTGCACATCCGCAGGTAATCAGGTCGCGTCGCACCGCTCGAAGACTATAAGTCCCATCACGATCGCATTGCCCCCAAAACTGGAAATGCAAACCGATGTCGACAAAATGGCATCATCTCGGGGATGGGGAAACCGCAATCCCGCCCAAACTCATCTCGTAAGTGGTGAAATACCGGGCGAGATTGGGCTCTATCGACTTCTTCTGACACTTAAGAACCAAATCATTCTAAAATAATATTTTTCCAAGCACGCATCAATGTGTCTCCGTGATCGACTCCACTCCCACCCTCCCATTTTAGAAGCTTCCCTCACCGCCTCCAAGGGTCTGACGTGTCTCTTTCAAAAGATTCTCACCCATCTACAAACACCAACCTGCATCGAGATGAAAATTATTCCAAGGAGAGTGCCCAAACTCCCACTGGGGAGGGCTATGCACTGCTTGGTGGAGATGAGAGGAGAGGTTGATCCAAGAAGAGTGCCCAAACTCCCACCGTGGGAGGGCTATGCACTCGCTTGGTGGAGAAGGAGAGGTGAGGTTGATCCAAGAAGAGTGCCCAAACTCCCACCAGGGGGAGGGCTATGCACTCTGGCTCGGGGGTAGAGGTGGATCCAAAAAGAGTGCCCAAACTCCCATCAGGGGGAGGGCTATGCACTCTAAGAGGAGAAGAGAAGAGGAGCAGAAGTACGCATTTCCCTCTTACCCTAGGGGGGTTTTTATAGACCCCCATAGGGTTAAAATGGTAAAAAACCCCAAAAAAATCACTCAAAACCCGCCAAAGCAAAACCTCTGCGCGCTGCCAAGGCTCGCCTCGCCTCCGCTGCCAGCCCGGATCGCGATCCTCCGCTGGCCGGGCCGTACTGGCGCTAACCGACATCATGGGTCGCACGCATGCGCCATAACGTGGTCAGATGTGGCTATCGGCCGCGGCAACCGAGCGGATCATGACGATTGCTGACGCCCGCTGCTCGCTGCTGGACTCGAATCAATTGCTGGAGGCATAGGTTCGCGCGCGCCGCTCATGGCCACGCTACAGGTATGCCGCCATACATGGGCGCACGCCCCTAAACGCCTGAAAACTTCCGTAAGTGTCCAACAGTCCATAACCTCAAAATATCGACCCACATACCTATGCGCAGGCGCCCCGCATCGCCTTCCATTATAATATCATTATATGATATGTTCTCTCAAAATACGCAGTTGATGGACTCCAATTTCATTTGCTATTTTCAAGTATTGACATATATTTTGGATGATCAGATAATGTCACCCAAAAATAGTAACCGATACATCCTCTCGAAAATTAACTGATCAACGAATCTCAAGGCATTTAAATGCTTCGATCTAATCACCGATAAACTACTTAATCACGGCCTCGAGACGAACATAAGAACATCAAGCATAGTCCGATCCGAAGCTCGAATCGACTGATCAAGCTATCGAGCATGAAAATGGATCCCGATCCACCAAATGGTCACCAAATCGACATATTTCTAGTCGATCGAGCTGCCAAGACGAATCCAACGAATCCAAGATCACCCAATTCGATCATTAAGGCACCTGATCATCAAAATACACCGTCGATCGAGGGATCGACTGGCCGTCCGAGGAGTGGTTGGAGTTTTCCACGAATTTATAAGGCCGCCACTAAAAAATCTATAAATAGAGCTTCATTCTCACCTTAGAGACGAATTGAAGACGAGAGCTCGAGAACCACGGCCACCTCGACGCGACCATCTATCACCACCGCTACCACCAAGAAGGTTCGAGATCGAGCTCGCCTTAGAGATCGCCTGTGGGACTAGAAAAGACCAGTTGCCACCTGGAGTTGACCGATATTATATTTTTCTACACTCGGAATATTGTTTCCGCCCCTGTAAACACCTTCTTCTACGAGAAGCAAGGACCAGATCTTTGAACACATAGTGAAAGTTCACCGGTGCAGGTTTTTTTTTCCTTAACGGGTTTTCCACGATAATCCCTCGTGTTCATATCCTCGCTTGTGTTGGATAATTTTTGGGCGAAGATCTCGCATCTACCTAATAAAATTCTCTAGCACGCAACATATAGAAATATAGTGAAACATGAAAGAAAAAATTATTATGTTCTATAATTATTTATTTATTGATTAGACATGTTTTTAGTTTTCATTAACTTGCAATCAATATAATATGATGCAAATATAGATTTTATATACATTTAATTATTAAATTTAAATGAAATTTTATATGAAAATGTAACTTTAATTTAAAATAAGAGCAAAGGTTTTGAGTTTTTATTTATTTATTTAAATCATTCATAAAGCAAGATTTTTTGTGTATTATTAAATATTCACATTCTAAACTTTCATTAAATTAGATGTCTATTTAAATCATTATAGAATCTTATGAATTTTGATTAATAGTTATTTCTCTTAGACGAAATCATTATTGATTTTTATTTTGGCATCTCTATTATGAAAAATTATAATTAATGAAAACATTGGTCTTTCCTACATTTTTTTTTTTGATAATTTCGCTTCCTTTAAATCCAATACAGTTTATTCTTTCAATAATAACTTCCCTAATTTCACTTTCAAAACTTCAAAGGTTCCAATTACTGTCACTTAGCATTAAACCTTAAAGCATGTGTTGTTGTATTTAGTATTATATATATATATATATATATATATATATATATATATATATATATATATATATATGTATATATATATTCTTTTATTTTTTAATATTTTTTGAGAAAAAAAGTAGTTATGAAATATAATCACATTTAAAATAATCTCATATGAGTTGTCAGTAATTAATATTGTAAGTAAAATAACATTTTTATTTTAAAATATAAGATTTTATGAAATATCTAATTCAAATGTAAGATATTTTATTTAAATATAATACACTCAAGTGAAATATAATGACTTCATCAAATATGTGAACATTGTCTTAAAAGTATAATTTGGAGTTTGTTGCGTATGCCTTTAAAAGTGTTATTTTTTCTATAAAATTAAGATCCAAATGTCAAAAAAATGAACTCATACATTTATATCTAATTGTGTTTAATGAAATGAAATTATGAACAACTTAATAAATCATTGGGAATAAAAATTAATAATTTTATTTTAAGATTTTGATCATATTATTATTAAAAAAAATACAAAGTAGATATAAGATTTGTAATTCAAAGTAGTAGCTATCTATACAAATATAAATTTTTTGACAAAAAACATTAAATTTTACAAATATTGCAATTAAAATAATTTTTTGACCTACAAACTGAGATAAAGAATGATCATTAGTTTAGCACATCCCATCTTATAATATTCATTTCATTTTTTTAACTCACTAATGTCAAATAGCGTTTATGAGAATCGTATGCATGGAAGCCTTATTAAAGCTTAGCCACACATCAAGTAGATTAAACAATATTTTGAATCAATTAATACAAAGAAAAAAAAATTATATTAGAATATTCTGATAGAATTTTTGTCTTGATTTAATTTATTACTATTGGATCTACAACAACAACAACAAGCCTTTATCCCACTAAGTGGGGTCGATTACATGAATCCTTCGTCTCCATTGTGTCCTATTATGTGTCAAATTCTCATTTAATTCAAGTATACTAAGGTCATTTTTTATACATCTTAATAAAGACTTTTTAGGTCCACCTCTACCTTTATTAACATAAGTCAAATCTAATGCATCTACTCTCCTAACCGGGTCATCGGACGGCCGACGCTTTATGTGGCCAAACCATATAAGGCAACTCTCTCTAATCTTATCTGTCATTGAAGCACTCCAACTTTTTCCCGAACATACTCATTTTGCATTTTATCTCTAAGAGTAAAGCCACTCATCCACCTGAGCATCCTCATCTCTGTAACACTTAACTTAGTCTTATGATTCTCTTTTATTGGCCAACATTTTGCACCATAAGTCATTGCAGTCTTACCACCATCTTATAAAATTTTCCCATGTAACATACATTCCTCCACTTAAACCATCCAACTTGAATTCTACTAATAACATCTCCATCTATTTCACCATCATTTTGAACAATAGAGCCTACATATTTGAAATACTCACTCTTATTAATGACTTGTTCACCTAATGTCACAACACTACCACTAGAACTTCTACAACTAAAATTACACTATATATATTCACTTTTAGATCTACTTAAATGAAAACCTTTAGACTCTAATGTTGACCTCCATAATTCAAGTTTCTCTTGGACTCCCTCTTTAGTCTTATCAACAAGAAGAATGTCATCAGTAAAAAGTATACACCAAGGTACATCTTCCTATAAATGCCTAGTAAGAATATCCATAACTAGGGCAAAAAGATAAGGGCTTAAAGCTGATCCTTGATGTAATCCAACTGAAATAGGAAAATATTTTGTCAATCCTCCTTGTGTTTGGACAAGTAAATGCCTCTAGTATACATATCCTTAATGACTTGAATATAACCAATATTAACTCCTTTCTCGTTCTAGAACTCTCCAAAGAACATCTCTTGAAACTTTATCATAAGCTTTCTCTAAATCAATAAATATCATATGTTGATCCTCCTTACTTTCTTTATACTTCTCCATCAAACATCTTAACAAATGTATAGCATCCATAGTAGATCTACCTGGCATGAAACCAAACTGATTGTGAGAAACTTTTGTATCACATCGTAACCAATGCTCAATTACTCTCTCCCATAATTTTAATGTATGGCACATTAACTTATTTCCTCTATAATTTGCACACTCTTGTGCATCACCTTTATTCTTAAATATAGGAACCAACAAACTTTTTCTCCACTCATCTAACATCTTTTTAGTCTTTAAAATGACATTTAAAAGATTTGTAAGCAAGAAATTCTTTGATCTCCTAAACATTTTTACACTTCTATTGGAATATCAACAGGTCCTACTATTTTTCCGCATTTCATTTTCTTTAAAGCTTCTCTAACTTCAATAATTTTTATAAAAATAAAATTCTCTGTTTTTGTTTAGGGTATTAAGATTACTAAAATCAATTGTACTTTCAGATTCTTCATTGAAAAGTTTATCAAAATACATCATCCATCTATTTTTAATATTCTTTTCTAAGAAAAACACTTTATTACTTTCATCCTTAATATACCTCACTTGAACTAGGTCTTTACTTCTCCTATCTCTTTGGTTGGCTAACTTATACATACATATTTCACCTTCTTTGGTATCTAATCTATTATATAAATCACTAAAACTAAATTTTTTGCATCATATATTGCTTTCTTAGAATTTCTGGTCATTTTATATCTTTCTCAATCCAAGTTTTACATATAACCAAGTTTTATAACAATGCTTTTATTTATTATCTTTTCTCGCACACTCTAACTCCACCACCAACTATTTTTGTTAAAAGAAGCTTTTCCTTTTGATTCTCCCAGCACATTTTTAGCAACTTGCTTAATTTTACTTGCTACTTTTTCTCACAAAACATTAGCTTCCTTATGAACATCCCAAATTCTAAGCTCTTGTAGCTTGCTCTTAAAAAATATTTTTATTTATGTTCTTTAAGTGTCCCCATCTAATCCTATGACAATAATTTGATTTATTTTTTCTCTTATAATATTTCATATTAAAATCTAAAACTAATAATCGATGTTGAATCTACATTAAGATTAATGTTTTATTTTATATCTATAGTTTGCACTAATCTTAATGCATATCCAAAGGCAAAAGATCATTTTCTAACATGAATTCTATTAAGATATTTTGACTATATGAGCAATGGTGTGTGTGTGTGTGTGTGTGTGAGAGAGAGAGAGAGAGAGAGAGTGGGTGATAAAAGGGAAGGGGGAAGTGGAGAGGATTTATAATGGGAAGGAGTTGAAAGAATATTAAGGTATAGAAACGGCAATGAAGAGGGTAGAGGAGAATAGGAAAGGGGTAGTTTTAGTTGTGGAAGATAGATTAGGTAGGAAGAGAAGAGGTGTGGAGTGATATAAAGAGAACAATGTTGGAAAATAATCAAAAGATGTTCATATATGGAATTAAGTGTAGCTTGAAACCTAGTGAAGGTTGGTTAAGGTAAGGATGGTTGTAGCTGGAGTATAGAACAAATGAAATATAAAATTCCTTATGTCATACCCTTTTTTAGGGAGATTTACATACATGCCACAAAACTTTTATGAATTTCTATATATAACACCTAAACTTCAATATATATATATATATAACACCTCAAACTTCATTATCACATCAAAAATATCATCATCATCATCTCATTTAAAAATATGTAAATATATAAAAATTGTGTGGTATGATGTAAATCTTTCTTTTTTTTTTTTAATGTGCACCAAGAGTCAAGGAAGTATAATAACCTCTTAGTTAATAAAGGGTATAGAGACTATAACCAATATATATATATATATATATATATATATATATATATAAAAAGATTTTTTTTATGACTCTCGACCAACTATTGATGAAGGGGTTATCATATTGCCCTAACTATTAGTGAATGTTGAAGAAAATTTTGTAACATAGTGACTCATATATCACACTTATTTTGTATTCCAACTAAAGTCACCCTCACCTTAACCAACCTTCATTAAGTGTCAAATTGCACTTAATGTCATACATAACCAATCTTTAGTTATCCCCCCACTTTGTCCTCTTCTTATTGTTTCTCTCACTCCCCCACTTACTCTCTTCCCACTTAATTCGCTCATTCATAAATGAAAATCTCCCTTATCTTCTCCTCTATCTTCCTAATTACCTTTTCCATATCTTTATATTCTTCCAACTCCTTCCTCTTATAAATCCACTCCACTTCTCCCTTCGTTTCCTCACTCCCACTCTCTCTCCCTCTCTCAAATAGTTAGAATATCTTAATTGAATTCCTATCACAGTATGATTTCTCTTACCTTAGGATCTACAATGAGATTATCGCAAACGATGAATACCAAATAAAATCTCAAGATAAATCCAAGGGCAATAAATTTATCAAACAAAAATTCTATGACAATATTTTGGCATACTTTTTTTGCTTTATGCTAATTGATTATATAATCTAATTGGTGTGGGATTAACTTTTATTAAGACTTCTATGGATCCAATTCACATAAGCCCTATTTAATTATAGTGAGTTGGAAGAGATGAAATGGATATTATAATAAGGGTTGTGTTAAACTAAAGATAATTTTTTATATCAGTTTTTCATTCAAAGATTTTATTTTTTATTAAAATATTTCTAAACTAAATGTTTTTGTCAAAAGTTTACATTTGTATAAATAATTACTATTTTGAATAAAAAATCTTATATATATATATATAATTTTTAAAACATTTAAAATAATATTTAATATTTTAAAAATAATCATCGCTATCAAATATATTTTATTTCAAACTAAAATATAAATAAAATAAAATAAAACTATAATTAAAAATATTAACAGAAACAAAATTAATCTCATTGAGAGTTTAAACGGTCAACTAAGACATCTTAAATTTTAGATTTTATATATTAAATTCACTAAAATTTTAAAAAATAAAAAATAAAGAAATACCTCAGATAATAAATCAAATAAGAATTTCACTCAGGAGCTATTTGATTGTCTGAAAAAAAAATACAGAATAAAATAAATATACTATAAAAGAAATACAACATATTTGAATTATTTTAACTTGTTTGATTGAAAATTTTACAAATACATAAATTTTTTTTTTTATTTGATAAAATAAATATAATCTAAAATATTTTTGAAATTATGTACGACTACGATGACCTTCGACAAATGGGAGATTGTCGCCACTATAGGCTGACGGTGACCAGAAGAAATCAAAACACTTTAGACTTAACGGTGAGTATACTCACAATAGGGGGGAAAAAATGCCTGCGGCAACAGGCAAAGGCAGCTGTCGCCATTATTAAAAGCATGCAGTTAAAGAACTAATTTCAGACCCACGTATTGTTGGGCACTGATTGAAGCTGCCTGCCATTTTGTTAGATTCTAATAAAGAGCCATGGCCTCGTCTTCTCCAAGTCAATCATCACACATTCAACTTATTATTTATATTATAACATATGGGAAATTTACTTTTTTTTTGCTTATATATAGTGACAGAAAAACAAAATTGAAGATATAGAAATATTTATGTTCAATTCACATTCAAAACATAGGCTTTGTTTGATTCAACTATGTTGGTATTATGCTTTTATTTTGTTGTAAGAGATAAATTAAGTTTTGATGTTATTTATATAAATTTGAGCTTCTTCATAAGATAATTCATATGCTGGTGAAGCCAATGAGAAAGGTGTGTCGCAATTGTAAGTCTCATTCATTAAGATACTGTTTATTTTTGGCTTAAAAGAACAGTTAAAGAGATCATCCATCATAAAGGTGTTCCATGATGGCCTAACATATATTTTTGAGTTCTTGATGAAGCTTGAATCATTAATTGTAAGAGAATGTTCAACTTCACTATAGTTTAAGGTCTTATAGATATTATTTTGGAGATCGAGATGGTCTATTAATATGTTGGTTGTTTAAAAAGAGATTCTCTTCATATATTCTTTATTTCTTATCATTATAATATCTTATGAAATAGAGATTGAGTTGTTTTCAGTGTGCTTTAAACACATTTGAGAACTTTTTAAAGGAACTTGTAGTTTTCAATGGTTGTTTATTGAATCATCTTTGTGCAAAGTCATTAAAGGTGGTAGATCTATATGGTCAATGGTCGCCATGCAAATCTCAAGCTAACAAGCTTTGAACTTCAAAGGATCAAGTTCCCTTAGATCTTTAGAAGTAAAAAAAAATAAGTTGTGCATATGTCTCTTAAAGTGAGTGAACAATGTAGAAGCATCATCAATAATAATTGCTTTATCCTTAAGATGAGCTTGAGATTTTTGAGTAATGAAAGTAGGCAAATGATTTAGAGTAACACTGATTGTCATGATGTTGATATGTAGTTTATATCTCATCAAATTGTATCAATTTGCTTAAAAAAAATGTTACGACTTAAAGGTTCTTCAATGTGATACATTTTATTGGATAATGCTAAATTGAACACGAGATTTACTTGAACACTATTGGTTTTAGTGTTATCTTCAACCCTTGCTTTTTTCTTCTAGAGTATACATAACCTTCACATATACAATGTAGAACACATAAGAAATAGAAACTCCCCTTATCTAAGATAAGAAAAAAAAAAAATCAATTTTTAGGAGTTTGAGAAGTTAGAGACTAAGAAAGATCTATAGTTGATGTAACCTATGAGGATGCCGATAAATAATACTTCTAGGAGAATGATAGATAAACAAGATTTTATAGTGGTTCACCTGTGACCTCGCCATATGTGTCATAAGTCTCATAAATCAATTTACTTGGATCAAGTGACACAAGGGCTCAAAATGCACCGGATGCCATTAAAATTGTCAAAATGACCTATGATCAATGAACATACTGCTGCTCGAAAGCCAAAATTACCTAAAATAGACATCCAATGATTAAAAATTGACGATTAAGGATCAAGATTGACAAATTGACCTCACTTGAGTGAGCTCTAACATCCTCTTAGACTTAGGAATCTTTTATACACTAAGATTTTCTTAGTCATAAGACACATCCAGTGATTAGGTGAACACCTAACCCAATTTAGAGACTTAGAGTGTTAATCAAGATTAGGTTTTAGGGTTTAAGGAAATTACCATCCATATAGCCTAAACTAATCTAGATACACTTTCAAATCAAACTCAGACTCACCTCATCAAATCACCCAAATTCAAATTCCAAATCTAATTTCAAAATTTGACTCCAAATGACCCAAAATCAAATCCAAACCTAACCCTTTCTAAGCCATAGAACCATATTCATAAGTTTAGCCAAAACTTTAAATCAAATCCAACTCACTCTTTATAAATAATTATTCCTTCATTTATATTCATAAATATAAATGAAATCCAAATTCAAATGACCAAAACTATATCGAAAATCAAATCCAAACTCAATCTAAATCCTTTAAGCCAATTCTTTAGACTTAGCCAAATTCTATCTACATCAAGTCAAAACCAATGAATTTTCTCTTGAATCAATCATTCATTCAATTATCTACCCAAATATAAATGAAACCTATAACCATCAAATCAAACCAAAACCAACCCAAGTCAAACCCAACTTAGCCTTTTGACGAAAATTTCAAATGAGCCAAAATCCTTAAACTCCAAATTGATTGTCGTTGAACTTATATTTCAATATAAGGCTCATATATAAGTTCAACTAAATTCATATCAAAACAAAATCAAACTAATTGACTCACTTAGGTGCACTTGACCTAAATTGACCTAAAGAACCCATTTGAGCCAACTCTAATCCAACCCAAATTGGATTGAACCAAGCTCACCAAAATCTTACACCATGATTGATCACCCTAAGATGATCAATTAAATAATCAAACCAAGCCCAATTGGCCATTTGATCCAAATTGACCTAAATTGGCCTAAAGAACCAATCAAATCATGATCTAACCCATAATTGTAAACTAAGTTCCAAATTGATAACCAACTAAAAGCCATACTAAACTCAATTTGATCAATCGAGCCTAATAAATTTTGACTTACCCCAAATTGGCCTAAAATCAATCGCCTAAATCAAAATTAAATCCAAATTAATTCAAACTAAAGATCACATTCATCTTCAAATTGAACATGAATTAACCCATAACCAAGTTAATTTATTAATTTTGGTCAAATGGGTCAATTTGGCCCAAAATGACCAGATGACCCAAATTGGGCCAAATCTGAAACCAAGAAAACCCATTTTGGTCAAATCCCAAAACCCATTTGAGATCAGCTAAAATAAATCCAACCCATTTTAAATCTCTCGAATCCTCCCCACATGATTCCACCTAACCTCATTTAATTTCCCAATCACATGCACTTAATCACATGGCCCCAATATTTCAATTAACAAATCGATCATGGTATAAGAAAGGACTTTGGAGTAAAGCCCTCAATCAATCTATCCCTAACCACCCCCAAGATGACATTCAATTTGGAGCCAAAATTCAAAAAATTTTGTATTTTCATCCATTATAAAGAGGGAGATGAGGCTTGAGCTCTCTTTCTCCGCCATTATTCACCCCAAAAAACTCCTCAAAGCAAAAGGAACCCATCCCCCACTTGTTAGCCACTTTGAGCTCAAATAATAAAGAATTTGCTCTTAGTGAACGATAAACATCGGAGAAGGAGGCATTACAAAGAGAATAAAAGATTACTCAATTTCCTCACACATAGGATCTCTGATCTTCACCGCCACCGAAAATCATCCCGGTGAGGTAACCACATAGCCGCCTTAGATTTTGCATATTTTGTATAAAATTTCTCGATTCTAGGAATTTCCTTTAGAAAATCCAGCACTTTTATTTTAAATCATCCCAAATAGGAAATAGAATTTTTTCGGTGTGAATCGGCGTGAAAACGGATCCATTTAGACAAGTTTTGGCTTAGAAAATTTCATTTTTTTCCAAAAATAACATTGAAAACACTATTCACATCATCCACGACCCAAATAGTCATGGATCGGCTTCGGGATCTGGAGATGATTCATAATCATCAGAAATCTAAAAAATTAAATATGACAATTAAAAAGTTAATTAAAATATAATCTAAAAATAACTCAAATATTAAATCAAAAATCAGAAATTGAATAGCATTCATTAAATCATTAATTAAACTTTAAATCAGAAAAATATTATCTTTAAAGGAAATTAAATTAAATATGATTAAATCTATTTAAGTTAATGAAACTCAATTAAATGATTAAATCTTAAATCTAACTAAATATCCAACAAACTTAGAAAACTTTAATAATTTGATACTAATCAAATTAAATAAAATTAAAGCAAACTTAATTAACCTATGATTAAATATCCATTTGGAATGAGATAATTAAATAACCATTGAATATTTCAACCTAATAACTAAATTGAACATGTTAATGAAATCAAACAAATATAATAAATAAACCAAATCAAGTAAAACCCCTAATCAATCAAACTCAATTAGTCAAACATTTAATTAATGAAAATTTAATAAATTAATCCATCATCTTAATTAATCAAATTAATTTAAATAAGTCACATTAAAGCTAACTCTAAAATTAAGCTTAAATCAAACCCATAATTAAATAATCACACCCCTAAATAAATTATTAATTAAATTAATCATATGAAACCTAAACTTAATCAAACATAATTAAGATGCAATTAAACACTAATCAAAACTTAAATTAAACCTAAATCATTAAGTCATTAATCTCTAATCAAACAAACCTTTAATTAATCTAATAATTTTAATTGACCCTTAATCAAACTTAATTAATCAAACATCTAATTAATGCAAACTTAATAAATTAATCCATTATCTTAATAAACCAAATTTAACTTTATAAATCAGATTAAAGTTAATTCAAATTAAATACTTAATTAATCTACTAATTAATTTAATCACACCTATTAAATAAATTAATTAAGTAAATTACATTAATCATATTAAACTTAAGCTTAATCAAACATAAAAATGCAATTAAATGATAATCAAACCCTAATTTAAACTTCAATCATTAATTCATACATCATTAACTCAAATAAACATGAAATCAAATTAAAAGTTAAACAAATCTTTATTTAATTTAATCATACCTCTTAAACAAACTAATTAAGTTAATCAAATTAATTACATTAAACTTAATTAATCAAAATGCAATTAAATATTAATCAAAACATAAATTAAACCTAAACCATTAAGTCATTAATTACATCATTTGTCTAAACAAATATGAAACTAAATAAAAAAAATTAAACAAACCTTTATAATTAACATAAACACACTTATTAATTAAATAAATCACATAATCACAAAGCTAATTAAATCAAATTGAATCAAATTAAGTTAGATCAAGAAAGATTCTCATCAATTTAATATGGAATCAAATCAAATCTCATTCAACCTATTTAAATAAAATAAACTAATTAACTATCCAATATATGAAATCAAAATGCAAACCAAACTTTGATGAACATGACAAATGGATGTGATTAAAATAAAATCCCAATTACAAAGAATCAAACCCAATTAGAATCAAAATAAAATCTTAATTAATCTAATGATCAAACTACAAATAAATGAACCACAATCAATTAAATAAACATAAAGTTAAATCACATAACCATGATCAAAGAAAAGAATTAAATATTTAAAAGGATATTGAATTATCAAGATGCAATTAAACTAAAACATCTAAAAAAATCAATTAATCAAATACTTAAATAAACTCAAATTCTAAATTCTAAATCAAATCAAATGAATTACACAAATTCAAATGGGCTAATCAAGATACTTAAGGACTTTAGTTAGATTCCTTAGAATTGGGATGTAGAATAGGTGAGTCCCGCCTACGATGGAATTCATCCTACTCTTCATTCTTGAGAACCTAAATATCATTTAAACCAAATAAAATTGAAATAAAATGAAAAGCAAATCATTAAATCATTTAGATTGAAATCACCCAAAGGTAAAATTTAAATTCAAACTTCAAATTGGAACTTAAACTAAAGAAGCCTAAGAAAGTCTTGCTACACAAGCCTTAAGCACACATTAGAATACTAAGTCACTACTAGTGCTAAGGGGCGTTGTATGTATGATGTTGTGTTTTGTTTTGTGATGTAATATTTTAGACCTGATGTTGGGGTGTATGTTTCAGGATGACAGAGCCTAATCATATTAATTATTTTTCTGCAGGGTTTTGTGGGCTTATAAAAGTGCCCCAAATTATTCATTACCATGTGTTGGTCAAATTATTGGTGTAAGGCGGTTAGATTTATTTTTCCTATTTTGATGTAATTTTGCATTAGAATTAGGAGTGCTATGGGGATTAGGATGAGCAAGGAAGGTTTACCCCTGGGTGCCCGTGATGCCTTTGGAAATCAAATCAAAAAAGAAAGAATGAAGAAATGAAGAAAAGAAGACCCCATAGCATATATATTATTTTGTAATCCGGTATAAGAACTCGCTACCCATTTTCTCTTTTCTCGTGAACAATCGACCGGCCTTTTATTCTTTTACGGTAGTCTATAAAATTGTTTGATGTTGTGTTTAGATGCATTAGAACAACATGCTTTTCATAGTTTATTTATGATTGATGCTTGAATGTGTGGCTGGATGGTAGGCTCTTAGATAAAATTAATTTTTCTACCCCAATTAACAACTCATAACTAAAATTTTAAAACAACTCATAACCTCACATAAAAGCCTAGAATTAAATCAAGATAATAAAATTTTAGTAACCCCTATGGATGGATGAATGTATAATATCATGCATGTCATATTCTTTCTTGTTAAGAGGGAGCTTCCATCTTGCCGTGAGAATCAAGGCTTAACCTATGAGAGCCTTTGGTGGAAGACACCCCTTTCTCTCTTGATTTGGCCTATAATCAAATTCTCATGCATTTAGGCATACAAAATCCCATAGCGTGTCAAAACAAAAGTCCAAAAGAATCAAATAAATTTGATAAAATTTGCATTAGATTAAGTCATGGATTCATACCACTCATGCTCTAGTCTCTGGGAGTGAGTCTAAGGACTTAGTTTCCTTTCTAAATGAACAACAACCTAGCCATCTTGCAAAGCATAAGACTTGCCTACATGGATTTAAAGCGGAGGAGTTAGTCGCCACTCGTGTAATAAGTCCAGTTGGTTTATTCTCTCTTGTGGAGGTAAACCATATACCCATTTTCGCCTTAGATTTAGGTTGTGCCTTTATTTTGTACCAAGGCTCCTTAGTTTAGAAATCTGAGGTAGCTGTTTCCTTTGGGCTACAAGCATAAATCCTCACCTCTTAGGCATTTCCACAATCTTATGTTGTGGAATTATAAGCCCTAATAATCTAATAAAATGTCAACTCAAATAATTAACTCTCTTCAATTTCAAAATATAAAGCCCAACTATGGGTAGATTGGAATGCTCACTAGGCTTCCTAGTATCATGAGCATTTCCTACTTTCTCCCTTTGATTCCAAAATAAGTCTTCTCCTTGATCTATCCCATTTGATTTTCTAAAATAGCCAACTTTTGATAGTCTTAACCTTGAAATCTTTGGAGACCTAATTATCTACTTTAATCGAGAGTATTCTTAAGAATTCTCCTTAGGATGTAATTAACTATGGGGCTTGCCTCCATAGGGAACTTAATGAACCCGCTTAAAATAAACCCTACTTTACTTTTCCATGTAAAGGGAAAGATCTGGTATATTCAAGACCCATCATGCCTAGAGTCCTTATTAAAGTGATTAGTCCATTATAGGTGGTGATTTCTATCTTTGAGATAGTACATCATTCCTTAATGTCATACTGATCACTTCAATAAGTACCCCTAAGATCGTGGTGTCCCACACCCAAAAAATAAACACCACCATTTTTCCTCACTGAGAGTTCCTCTCTCCATCTTTAGTAGACAATTATTGTCTCCAAGCATCGATAGTGGACTTATATTTTATATAGGCCCGAGACTATCATTCTTTCCATTGGCACTTAGCTTATTTCATCCTTAAGCAAAGCTAGCCAACATCCTTTAGGTTTTAGGACCTCACTCCCTGTAGGTCTTAAAATCCCTATCCCCCCCCCAATAGTAAAAATAAATTAACTAAAAAGAAAAATAATCAAATATAAAATTTTGAATCTCTTACCACTAGCTTTGTGAAGCAAGGTTCATCCCATGCTTAATAAAATTCCAATAAATCTAAAGCTTAATAATAATAATAATAATAATAATAATAATAATAATAATAATAATAATAATAATAATAATAATATAATAATAATAATAATAATAATAATAATAACACCTTTACAAAAATTTCAAAAGTCTTTTCAAAATAAAAAAATATGAACCCCATTTAACATAATCCAATTTGTTAAAGGGAGATTATCTCTTTAAAATCAAAATTAAATAAAGAAAAAAAATCATTTCTCTAAAAAAACTTTTAAATCTCTTTCAAAATAAAATTAATTGAACCTCACTTAGCATACTCAAATTTATTAAGTGAAGGTTCATTTTTCAAAATCAAAATCAAATCAAATAAATCTTTTCTTCAAAATAAACATCAAAACTATATTTTTAAACAAAATTAACCAAATTCATTTAACATACTCAAATTTGTTAAATAATAGTTCTCTTTCAAAATCAAAATCAAACAATGCCAAACAAAAAAAAAATTCCTAAATTTTTGAACCTACCATCATTTGGAAAGTAAAGTTCCAAAATTTCTTAAGTCCCAGTCAAAGAGCTCTGAACCTACAGTCATATCAACATTTGACAAGTGAGGTTCCAAAGAAATTCTCTTCAAAATCTCTCCAAATTGAGATCTAATTATTTGAACCCCTTTATCATATTCAAATTTGATGAGTGTGGGTTCAAATTCTTTAGATTTATCAAGAATATCTGAATCAAATTTGACATAGAGCTTGAAAACCTTAAGATGACTTATGATAATGCAATATTCATTATTATCACAAAGTTATGAATCATAAAAACTTTTATGATGAAATTCAACTTAAAACCAAGATGTGGATTTTCACCCTAAAGGAGAAAGGCCATAAAGATTCCTTCAGGGGCCAAGAATGAAATTGACAAGGATTTTGAGTATGTCTTATTTATTCCAGATAAGTATGACTCAAATGACTTGAATCCTAATTCCCAAAAGAAGACAACTCTCAAAATATCGATCGTAATCCATAAAATAGCGATGGACTTTATGCTTTAATGATTCCAACTCGGGTAGAAATGCCCCCCATTCTATGCTTTCATGGTGTCACTATCGATAAAGAGTTAGAATCATCAAATTTTAAAGGTATAATGGAACAAGCTTTAAGAAAAAAAAAAAAAAAAGGAGAAAAAAAAGAAAAAGAAAAAGAGAGAAAGAGAGAGAGTAGGTAGACATCAATTCTACCTCTTCGTAAGATATCATAGTCAATTATTAAAGGTGGTCCTACCACTTTGATCAATACCATAGGAAGAAGCAAACCAGTCGTTGGAAATAATCAAATTCTAAATCCTTCTTAAGATACACCTCACAATCCAAAATAAGGGCATCAAACTATTCTGAAGGTTAATCTCAATGTCTTAGACTATCTTGGAAGGTTGCCCACTAAGCTAAGTAATAAGTGCACTCTCACATTCTCTGAAGAGATAGAAAAGTATTTGATTCTTCCTTGCTCAGTTAGTGGTAACCTCCTCAAGTCATATTCAACATAAAATATCCTATGGAAAAGAAAGACAAGCAATCTCCTCCAGAGAACACAATATAGACAAAGACTCAAAAGGAGAATGAGAAAAGAGAAAAAGTAAAGCACCAATAATACATATTGATTTAGAATAAAAAATAATAATAATAAATCATATGTATAAGGTGTAAATTAAAAAAGAAGAAGAGGAGAATGAGAAGAAGAAAAATAAAAAAAGTAAGGCATCAATAATACACATTGATTTAGAATCTAAAGAATAAATCATGTGTATGAGGTGTAAATTCAAAAAAAAAGAGAGAAACTAATACATGAGATAAATTTTGAGTCAAATTTTGACAAATCTCTGGAGTTAGATTGCAAAAACAAAAAACAAAAAAAAGTTCTAAAAGGAGGATTTGTGTATGATATGACTAGAAAGTTAGTAGGTATGCGAGCACATTGACTACAATTCTACTATCTCATGATATTATTATAGGATTGGAAGTTAAGAGTTGCTCTAACCTCTAGCAAAAAAAAAAACAAAAAAAACACACACACAATAATACATTATGATTTCAAATTTCCACTTCATTTTCTTTCTTCAAGCTCAAAAGAGGATTCAATGCTTGTAGATAGATCTTCAAATGAGGTAATAAAATTATCTTTTGCCTAGTCTACCTACTTTACTCAAACAATTTTGAAGATTTTCAAGTAGAGAATGAACTCCCTGAAGTTAAAAAAATAATAATAAAAAAAATAAAAAAATTAAAAAAAAAACTTCAAAACATGAAGGGAGTCACCCTCCCAACATTCGTATATGATAAGTTAGAAGGAAAATTCCAATGACTTGGTTAGGTTACTTTTGCAGTTTAAAGACTGCTTTACCTAAGACCATTATAAAGTGCCCAATACATCTCCAAAGGGCCAATAAACTCAAAATTGAACCTATTATATTCCTATTTTAGAAACTTTTGAAAGAAGAGGATCAAAGTTTGAAGTTAACCTTATTGAAGAAGAAAGATACTACCATGATTTCCCAACATTATTCCCAGTCAAAAGGAAGAACATTCAAACCCACACATATGTCAATTTTGAGGATCTAAGATAAGAATGTCTTGAAGACGAATTCACATTACCTATATCAAATTTAATAGTGAGCATAGCCTCTTCACATGCAGCCCCCTCATTCAAAGATGGGTTAAATTATGCCAGAGGATGAGAGGTTGTTTGCATTTATAATTTCCATCATAATTTATTGCTATAAGGTCATGTCTTTCAGCCTTAAAAATGCTGGCGTCACATACCAGCGGGCTATGACTTGAATCTTCAACGAACTCATTCATCACCAAGTCGAATGCTACATTGATGATCTCGTAGTCTAAAGCAAAGAAAAGGAAGACCATCTTTAAGATCCGAGTAGTGTCTTGATTAATTATGATACTATAACCTAAAGATGAATCCCCAAAGTATACAATGAGGATGGCTTTAGGAAGTTTCTAGGGCTTGTAGTAAAGCATCATGGGATAACAAAATTGATCTAAAATAGATTAGAGTGATATTAGATGCAACCTTCAAAA
Source organism: Cymbidium sinense (assembly GCA_021442155.1). Taxonomy (NCBI): domain Eukaryota; kingdom Viridiplantae; phylum Streptophyta; class Magnoliopsida; order Asparagales; family Orchidaceae; genus Cymbidium; species Cymbidium sinense. The sequence continues at coordinate 566,132 of CM038232.1, forward strand.
AAAAAAGAGAAAAAAAAAAGAAAAAAAGAAAAAAAAAAAAGAGAAAAAAATAAAATAAAATAAAATAAATAAATAAGGAGGGTTTCAACATAATTAAAATCATTTCAAGGAAGGTTGTCGTGCCCAAGATACTTAATCTCTCTTTTTTGTTTTGGTAGGTGTTAATCATTCACTACTTTGACAAAGAAAGTAGATCAAGTTCTGAAGGATGATAGTTTCAATACTCATTCAAAAGCATAAGGTTATATTTCATGACACCTCCATTATTGGCCCTCCATTTTAGGCCACTAATTTAAGGCTATCTCCATTTAGGGTACAACTCCTTGTTAAAATTTATCATCAATAATCAAATTACAAAACTCTATGCATCGATTGAAAAGCTTGAAGGTCTTGCAAAAAAAAAAAAGGAAAAGAAAAAAAAAGTAAAAAAAGAAAAAGAAGAAGGAAGAGAGATCTCAATCAACGTTGAATATAGATGGTTTAAACTCTTTCAAAGTTAGTTTATCTCAAAACTCTTCAAATGAATATTTTGTTTTTGATCATTAAAAGGCCTACTTTGGTGATTCGAAGGATGGAAAAGTAGTTTAAACCACTATGATAGGAGAGTGTTTGTATTTCTATGTCAGCAAACATTACTTCAAAATTCATTACACTCAAAATCAAAGTTTAAATTTGGAGAATAGTTCAAGTAATTAGAATGAGAATTTTCTTTCATTCAAATACAAACTAGAGCATAATATTTGAGAAGCCTTGGTGAGTTTCCTTCACTAAGGATGATCAATTACTTTGACTGGGTCCCAAGGATTTTGGAGAAAGAACACAATTCCTAGTTGTTCTTGTTTCATTTTCACACACCTAAGAAATTTCAAAAAAATAAATAAAAAAAATCAAAGTCAATTCCTTAATGAAGTTATGTTTTCAAGTCTACATTGATTAAGTCCAAATTCAAAAAAAAAAATTTTAAAAAAAATCAAAAAAAAAATCAATCTATTATCACCCTTCAAAATTCCTCATCAATCTAAACATTCCTTCAAACATACATATCTTTCTCTCTGATTTTGATGTAGCAAGTGGCACTACTCATTACTTTGTTCAAGTTCGATTTATTGCCCAAAGCAACTGATCATCCCAATAGTCACTTGTTGGAGGATGTGAGTCCCTGCGCTTTCTTCCTAATTTAACCATTGCAAACCGACGAACACCTTATCAGTTTGGTAGTCTTGACTGCCCTGTCAATGAACTACCTTGTGTTAGTTTTGTTTAAGAAGATGTGAGTCCCAATGCTTTCTTCTTGAACTAGCCACCATACTCTAACTAGGTCGAGTTTCAGGTTTAGAGTCAGTGGCATCCTATTCCTTCATATCAAACACAAACATACATATCTTTCTCGACTTTTGATGTGGGAGCAAGCCCTGTGGCACTCACTCATTAGCTTCTAGTCGGGTTCGATTTATTGCCCAAAGCAACCGATCACCCCAATAGTCATTTGTTGGAGGATGTGAGTCCCCACGCTTTCTTCCTAATTTGACCATTGCAAACTGATGAAGCCTTATAGTAGTCTTCACGCCTGCCGTGAACTACCTTGTGTTGGCTTTGTTTAAGAAGATGTGAGTCCCAACGCTTTCTTCTTGAACTAGCCACCATACTCTGACTAGGTCGAGTTTCCCTCAGGTTTAGGTGTAAGAGTCCCCAAGTGGCATCCTATTCCATCATATCAAACACAAACATACATATCTTTATCTCGGGCTACTTTGATGTGGGAGCAAGCCCCCTGTGGCACTCACTCATTAGCTGCTCTAGGTCAGGTTCGATTTGTTGCCCAAAGCAACTGATCACCTTAATAGTCATTTGTTGGAGGATGTGAATCTTCCCTAATTTGACCATTGCAAACCGACGAGCCTTATCGTTTGGTAGCCTTCACTACCGCCGCTGAACTACCTTGTGTTCTTTGTTTAAGAAGATGTGAGTCCCGCTTTCTTCTTGAACTAGCCACCATACTCTAACTAGGTCGAGTTTCCCAGGTTTAAAGAGTCCCCGCATCCCATCCTATTCCTTCATATCAAACACAAAACACATATCTTTATCTCTGCTACTTTGATGTGGGAGCAATCCTGTGGCACTCACTCATTAGTCGCTAGGTGGGTCCATGTTAGCCAAGATGTCACCCCGGATTCTTTTGGAGGATGTGAGTCTCGCTTTCTTCTAATTTGACCATTATAAACGACGAAGCCTTGTTATAGTCTTCACCCGTAAGCTACCTCATGGTTGATCTTTGAGAAGATGTGAGTCCTGGCTTTCTTCTTGAACTAATCATCATGACCCAACTAGTCAATATATTTGAGGTTTAGGTAAGTCCCCAGAGGCTCCTTTCCTCTGACTATGTTTGAGATATAAGCCCCCAATGGCATTCACTCAGTAGTCGCTCTAGGTCGGATGGCACCTGTCGAGCCGAAGATAGACTATCCTAGAAGTCAGTTCCTCTTTAGAGAGATGTAAGCCTACATGCTTTCTTTCTAGACTGATTGTTGTAAACTGATGGGCACCATAGGTTGGTTGATGCCATGTCGACAAGGACTCACCCGGGTACACCACTCTTGGAAGATGTAAGTCCCGCTTTCTCCATGAGTTGGCCACGAATACCTATGTGATATATGACTAGCCATGTCATTTTCTCCGTGGTGTTGGATTGAAGCCCCTTTGCCCCTTCCTGGCATTCTATTTGGATCACATCCTTGAGACCCACCACTTGGGTTACTTTGATTGACAGCCCCTTTCGGTAGCCACCCCGTGGTTGGAGAATTTGTTCAGGATGCGCAGATTCTCCCTTGGTTCTAATCAGAGATAGTCGGATATATTCATCCTTCTTGATCATCGCAAACTAGGTCCACGATAAAATAAATTAAACAAAAAAAAAAATTTGCTTGTGGATTAGAATTCAAGCCTGGCCCCTTTCCCAAGCGCACATCCTATCTTTAGGCGGTCGAAAAAACTCCCATAGAATTGCGACTACTGAGTTGAGATAAATCTGGGCAATGTAGCCTGGTCATTCAACTTATGCCACCAACGAGTTACCCGGCCATCTTTGCTTTGAAATATATAAGTCTATTACGCATTCTTTCCAAAGACGATCGTTAAATTGACGCCGCCTCTAGTCGTGCCCGATTTGTTGCAAGACCATCACCCCAAGTGGATTCTTGTTTAGAAGATGTGAGTCCCCGTGCTTTCTTCCTAACTTGACCATTGCAAACCCAAAGGCACCCCTTAGGTTAGTTCTACCCAATGGTAGTATCCCTTTGGATTTGTAAACCTAAGATAGTTCTAGTGATAGCTCCTTATTAGTAGATTCATCACAAACCCAGGGTCCATCTAAAATTAAAGTAACTATTCTTGAGTCGATATGAGTCCACGATTCTCAAATACCCTAGGTCGATTGATTGTGCCATCACGATCACCAACGCTGATCCCTACTTTGAAGATGTAAGTATGCTACGCTTTCCTAGTACATCGCACAATCAAAAGGCAACCCCAGTCGGATAATCCTCCTTGTGGTTGGTAAACTACCTTTGGACTTGTAAATCGAGATAGGTCAAGTGACATAGCTCTTCTCGATCCATCGCATGTGGTCCATATATAACACACAAAATTAAATTAAATCAAATCAAATTAAATTAATCATCGACTACTCTTGAGTTGAGGACCCGGTGCCACTCAAGAGTCGCCTTAGTAGGGTTCAATGTGTTGCTCGTCCAATAGATCACCCCAACGGCTTTTCCTTGCTTTGGAAGATGTAAGTCTACTACGCTTTCTTCCTAGCATAGTCGTTGCACACCAAAAGGCAACCCCTTAGGTTGGATAGTCCTACCTTATGGCAAGTAGACTACCCCTTTAGACTTATAAATCTAAGACTGCCAAGGCTTCCTTCTTAGTATAGTCCATTGCACACCAACAGGGTCCATAACAAAATAAATTCGAAACCAACCTCCCCAGTATAGTCAAATTAAACATCTCAAACAAACCAAATTTCTCCCCAACGAGGCGTAAATCAAATTAGCCTCTCTAGCAGAGTTTATATCTAAATCAAATAAATTCAATCGAGTGTATATCCTCAGCGGATATGCCCTCAATCTAGAACCCTTCTCCCTAGTGGAGTCATAACAAATTAAACCAACCTCCCTAGTGGAGTCTGATCAAACAAATCAAAGAAATCTAATTAAATTCTTATCCCTAGCGGATACACACCCAAATAAATCATATTCATAATCAAACTCATATCTATATCCCCAGAGGATAACTTGAACCTGTTTCCCTAGAGGAAGGTTCATGTACTAAATCCCTAGTGGATTCTTGCTCTCTTATGCCCTATATAAAGAGAGTGCATTCAAGATCATGATTCTATCTACCTTCTGCCCAAGTATAGATCACCATTATTTGTTGCAATCTCGGATGTTGTTGATCGTTATTCAACGAATCGTCGGTGTGCCTTGCTTACACCACACCTATTGGGGGTCCTTTTGTTGACCTCACTTTTGGAGTGAGCTCTTAACATCCTCTTAGACTTAGGAATCTTTTAGACACTAAGATTTCCTTAGTCATAAGACACATCCAATGATTAGGTGAACACCTAACCTAAGCCTAGAGACTTAGAAGTATTAATCATAAGATTAGGTTATGCCTTAGAGTTTAAGGAAATTATCTATCCTATAGTCTAAACCTAATCTAGATACACTTTCTCAAATTAAACCGACTCACCTCAAATAAAATCTCAAATTCAAATTCAAATTCCAAATCTAATTTCAAAATTTGACTCAAACGATTGAAACCCAAAATCAAATCAAACCCTAAACCCCTTTCTAAGCCATATGAACCATATTCATAAGTTAGCCAAAACTTTCCTTAAATCAAATCCAACTCAATTGATCTCTTTATAAATCTATTCCTTCATTTATATTCACAAATATAAATGAAATCTAAATTTAAATGACCAAAACTATATGAAAAATCAAATCCAAACTCACCCTAAACCCTTTAAGCCAATTCTTGACTTAGCTAAATTCTATCCAGATCAAGTCAAAACCAATAAATTTTCTCTTGAATTAATCATTCATTCAATTATCTACCCAAATATAAATGAAACTTATAACCATCAAATCAAATCGAAACCAACCTAAGTCAAACCCAACTTAGCCCTTTTGACTTAAAAATTTTAAATGAGCCAAAATCTCTTAAACTCCAAATTGATTTCCGTTGAACTTATATTTTAATCTAGAGCTCATATATAAGTTCAACTAAATTCGAATCAAACTAAAACCAAACTAATTGACTCACTTAGGTGCACTTGACCTAAAGTGACCTAAAGAACCCATTTGAGCCAACTCTAATCCAACCCAAATTGGATTGAACCAAGCTCACCAAAATCTTACACCATGATTTGATCACCCCAGGATGATCAATTACAATAAATTGGGCCAAACTAAGCCCAATTGGCCATTTGACCCAAATTGGCTAAAACCAAATCGGGTCAAATCATGATCAACCTAATTGATTAAACTAATGGCTCAAGTTCATTCCAAATTGATTATTGAACTTAACCAAAGTTATACTAAACCCAATTTGATCAATCGAGCATAATTGGGTCAACTTGACTCAACCTAGCCCAAATTGCCTAAAGGGTCAATTTGGCCTAAATCAAAATTAAATCCAAATTAATTCAAATCAAGACACATTCATCTTCAATAGTAAATTGAACATGAATCAACCCATAACCTGCTAATTTGGACAATTTTGGTCAAATGGGTCAATTTGGCCCAAAATGACTCAGATGACCCAAATTCCAAATCCTTGAAACCAAGTCAAAACCCATTGGGGACTGGTCAAATCCTACCCAAACCCATTTGGGATCAGCCCAAAATAAACCCAACCCATTTTAAATCCCTCATGAATCCTCTCCCACATAGGATTCCACCCAACCTCATTTAATTCCCCCATCACATGCACTTAACCCCATCACATCCCCAATATTTCAATTAAATAAATCATCATATGACAGATTTTGGAATAAAATCTAAAGTTCTCAATCAATCTAGATCTAGCCCTAACCACCCCAACAAGATGACATTCAATTTGCCAAAATAAAAAAAAAATTTGTATTTTCATCCATTATAAAAGAGGGGAGAAGGTTTGAGTTCTCTTCCTCCACCACTATTCAGCCTCAAAACTCCCAAAGCAAAAGGGAACCCATCCCCCACTTCATTTAACTTTGAGCTCAAATAATACAAATTTACTCTTCCTGATTTATAAACATCGAAAAGGACATTACAAAGATAAGGGCTAAAGATTACTCAAGCTTCCTCACACACATGATCTCTGATCTTCACCAAATCATCCTGAGGTAACTTTCGTCAAATCGTAGCCTTAGATTTTGCATATTTTGTATTTCCAATTCTAGAAATTTCTAGAAAATCCAAAGACTTTTATTTTAAATCATCAAATATGAAATAGAATTTTCTGGTGAATCGACGCAAAGCGGATCCATTTGGACAAGTTTTGGCTTAGAAACTTTCTTTTTTTCCAAAATACAAAATACTTTATCATTATATCAAAATCCGATCATGAGATCGATGGCTCAATCGCGACCGCCTTTAGATTAGTGATGCATTTGGGCCGTCTAAAAATTAAATATGACAAATAAAAAGTTAATTAAAATATAATCTAAAAATAACTCAAATATTAAATCATAAATCATAAATTGAATAGCATCATTAAATCATTAATTAAACTTTAAATCAGAAAAATATTATCTTTAAAGGAAATTAAATTAAATATGATTAAATCTATTAAAGTTAATGAAACTCAATTAAATAATTAAATCTTAAATCAAACTCAAAATCCAACAAACTTAGAAAACTTTAATAATTTGATACTAATCGAATTAATATTTCAACATAATAACTAAATTGAACATGTTAATGAAATCAAACAAACATAATAAATAAATCAAATCAAGTAAAACCCTAATCATAAATAATCAAACTCAATTAGTCAAACATTTAATTAATGAAAACTTAATAAATTAATTCATCATCTTAATCAATCAAATTAATTTAAATAAGTCACATTAAAGCTAACTCTAAAATTAAGCTTAAATTAAACCCATAATTAAATAATCACACCCTTAAATAAACTAATTAAGTTAATTAAATTAATCATATGAAACCTAAATTTAATCAAACATAATTAAGATGCAAACACTAATCAAAACTTAAATTAAACATAAATCATTAAGTCATTAATCTCTAATCAAACAAACCTTTAATTAATCTAATAATTTTAATTGACTTAATCAAACTTAATTAATCAAACATCTAATTAATGTAAACTTAATAAATTAATCCATTATCTTAATAAACCAAATTTAACTTTATAAATCATATTAAAGTTAATTCAAATTAAATACTTAATTAATCTACTAATTAATTTAATCACATAAAATAAATTGATTAAGTAAATTTCATTAATCATATTAAACTTAAGCTTAATCAAACAAAAAAATGCAATTAAATGATAACCAAACCCTAATTTAAACTTCAATCATTAATTCATCAAAATAAACATGTAATCAAATTAAAAAGTTAAACAAATCTTTATCTAATTTAATCATACCTCTTAAACAAACTAATTAAGTTAATCAAATTAATTACATTAAACTTAATTAATCAAAATGTAATTAAATATTAATCAAAACATAAATTAAACCTAAACCATTAAGTCATTAATTACATCATTTGTCTAAACAAATATGAAACTAAATTAAAAAATTAAACAAACCTTTATAATTAACATAATACACTTATTAATTAAATAAATCACATAATCACATTGAACCTAAGCAAACCCATAGACCAATAAAGCTAATTAAATCAAATTGATTCAAATTAAGTTAGATCAAGAAAGATTCACATCAATTTAATATAGAATCAAATCAAATCTCATTCAACCTTCTTAAATAAAATAAACTAATTAACCATCCAATACATGAAATCAAAATGCAAACCAAACTTTGATGAACATGACAAATGGATGTGATTAAAAATAAAATCCCAATTACAAAGAATCAAACCCAATTAGAATCAAAATAAAATCTTAATTAATCTAATCCATCAAACTACAAATAAATGAACCACAATCGAATTAAATAAACATAAAGTTAAATCACATAACCATGATCAAAGAAAAGAATTAAATCTTAATCTAAAAGGATATTGAATTATCAAGATTTAATTAAATCAAAACATCTAATCAAAAATCAATCAATCAAATACTTAAATAAACTCAAATTCTAAATTCTAAATCAAATCAAATAAATTGAATCAAATGAATTACACAAGTTCAAATGGGCTAATCAAGATACTTAAGGACTAGTTAGATTCTTAGAATTAGGTTGTAGTGAGTCCTCGCCTACATGGAATTCATCATACTCTTCATTCTTGAGAACCTAAATATCATTTCAACCAAATAAAACTGAAATAAAAATGAAAATCAAATCATTAAATCATTTAGATTGAAATCACCCAAAGGTAAAATTTAAATTCAAATTTCAAATTGGAACATAAACTAAAGAAGCCTAGTAAAGTCTTGATACACAAGCCTTAAGCACACATTAGAATACTAAGTCACCACTTCTAAGTTAGGCAGTATGTATGATGTTGTGTTTTGTTTTGTGATGTAATATTTTAGACTGGATGTTAGGTGTATGTTTCAGAGGATGTTAGCGTTATTAGCCTAATCATATTTTCTACAGGTTTAAAGGGGTCGCTATAATAAAAAAATATAAATGCTTTTGCTGTGCAGGTTGCTTAGCCCTAAGTGTAACCCATGTTAGACAGGCTTGGTTACCCATGTGTGGTGCTAAGTCCAAATTATTCATATAACCGCTTGAGTTGTATGGTGTGTTTAGCTAACATTTATTTTGAAGGTATAGCTAGATTTATTTTTCCTATTTTGATGTAATTTTGTATTAGGAATTAGGATTAGTGTTATGGGGGATTATGATGAGCAGTGGCCAGAAGGCTTAGTCCCTGGGGTGCCCTATGATGCCTTTGGAACAAATCAAATCAAAAAAAGAGAATGAAGAAATGAAGAAAAGAAGACCCCCCATGGCATATATATTATTTTGTAATAGTTGTATAAAGAACTCGCTACCCATATTTTCTTTTCTTTTCTGGTGTATGGAACCCGACCGCACTAATTTTATTCTTTTATGGTAGTCTATAAAATTGTTTGATGTTGTGTTTAGATTAAGAACAACATGCTTTTCATAGTTTATTTATGATTGATGCTTGAATGTGTGGCCTGGAGGATAGTTCTTAGGATAAAATTAATTTTTTTACCCCAATTAACAACTCATAACTAAAATTTTAAAATAACTCATAACCTCACATAAAAAGCCTAGGAATTTAATCAAGATAATAAAATTTTAGCAACCCTTAGCTAGATGGATGAATGTATAATATCATGGATGTCATATTCTTTCACTCTTGTTAAGAGAGAGCTTCCATCTTGCCGAGAATCAAGGCTTAACCTATGAGAGCCTTTGGTGGAAGACACCCCTTTCTCTCTTGATTTGGCCCATAATCAAATTCTCATGCATTTAGGCATACAAAATCTCATAGCCTGTGTCAAAACAAAAAGTCCAAAAGAATCAAATAAATTTGATAAAATTTGCATTAGATTAAGTCATGGATTCATACCACTCATGCTCTAGTCTCTTAGGAGTGAGTCTAAGGACTTAGTTTCTTTCTAAATGAATAACTAGCCATCTTATAAAGCATAAGACTTGCCTACATGGATTTAAAGCATAGGAGGAGTTAGTGGCGCCACCCGCAGTAAGTCCAGCAAATGTGGTTTATTCTCTCTTGTGGAGGTAAATCCATATACCCATTTTCGCCTTAGATTTAGGGTTATGCCTTTGTTTTGTACCAAGGCTCCTTATTTAGGAATGGGAGCTGTTTCCTTTGGGATACAAGCATAAATCCTCACCTCTGCATTTTCACAATCTTATGTGGAATTATAAGCCCCAAGAATCTAATAAAATGTCAACTCAAATAATCAACTCTCTTCAATTTCAAAAATATAAAGCCCAACTATATAGATTGAATGCTCACTAGCTTCCTAGTATCATGAGCATTTCCTACTTTCTTTGGATTCCAAAAATAAGTCTTCCTTGATCTATCCCATTTGATTTTCTAAAATAACCAATCCTTTGATAATCTTAACCTTGAAATCTTTGGAGACCCTAATTATCAATTTTAATTGAGAGTAATCTTAAAGAATTCTCATTCCTTAGGATGTAATTAACTACGGGGGCTTGCCTCCATAGGGAACTTAATGAACCTAGCTTAAAATAAACCCTACTTTACTTTTCCATGTAAAGGGAAAGATCTCTGTATATTCAAGACCCATCATGCCTGGGAGTCCTTATTAGTGATTAGGTCCATTATGGGTGGTGATTTCTATCTTTTGAGATAGTACATCATTCCTTAATATCATACCCGATCACTTCAATAAGTACCCCCTAAGATCTGTGTGGTGTCCCACACCCCTAAAATAAACACCACAAGCACATATTTTGAGATAAATCTATTTGATTATCTCTTAATCACATCAAGTCAATGCTTCGAAACTCACAGATGCCCATTCATTTTCCACCTCTCATAAAAACCACATCATTATATCACCCCATTTAATTAATTTATCTTATCTAGAGAAAAAAATATCCCTTTCATATAGTGTCTTCCCATTCGTTGAACAAAAAAGAACGAAGCCTCATCCCATCATCACATGCAAGACTAAGAGAAGCTCCCTCCCATTCATCGAGATATATTTAAGACACAAAATTATATTTCACCCATACAAGTAATGTCTCCAAATTTTAAGAGCAAAACCACAAAATTCTAAATCATGCATAATTTCTTTTTTTAATTGTCTCAAGTATAAGTACTACTCTATTCTGATTAAGACACAACCCAAACCTTTTAAAGATGCATCACTAAATATTTGGAATCTTCATGGAATAAATTTAAAATAAATAAATGCTTTTCAATTCTTGAAAACTCGCCACATTCAGTCCATTGAATTTGATATCCTTTCTTAATAAATTGATGAGGCATACAATAGAGAAAATCTCACAAACTTTAATAACCTCAATAAGTAAAACTACAACTTATAACATTCTTTACCATTCTAAAATTGCTTTTACTTTTGAGGATCAACAAAACTCCTTAATTATAATGTGACCTAGAAATGCAACGCCATGCATCCAAAATTCATATTTTGAAAATCATATAATTGATTTTGTCTTAACAATTCTAAAATAATTTCGATGATTTATGTTCTTCATCGCTTTTAGAATAAATCTTATCATCAATAAAGATGATAACAAATTGGTCCATGGGCTTGAAAACACAATTCATTAAGTCCATAAAGAGTGCAGAGCATTGTAAACCAAATGGCATAACAAGAAATTCATAGTGTCCATACCTGTTCAAAAGCTATTTTAAAAATATCGATCTTTAACTCTAACTGATGATATCATCTCAAATCAATTTCGAAAATACAGGGTTCTCCAAATCAAATAAATCATCAATCCTCTTAGTGGATACTTGTTGATTGTCACTTTATTTAACTCTCTAGAATCAACACAATCGATGTAATTCATCCTTTTTCTTAACAAATAATGTTTGCACTCCACTGAAAGCTGGAGACAAGAATGCTAAAGTAAGCTCGACAAAGACAAGAAATAATCGCATGTACAAAAATTTCATTGGTAAACTAGTAAACCGTATCTGAATAATGTAACATCAGAATCAACAATATTAGCAGAGAATGTAAAGAATATAACGGAACAATATGTTGGTAATAGTATACATAAGATCAATGAGGTAATTTTCATTAAATCATTTCGCTTCGCCTATATCAAATCATTTTCTAAATATCATTTATAATTGCATAGGTTTTGACTTTCATTCATAAGTCACACCTGCCTCTACCAAAGCTGTAAGCTGTAACCATATTCTACATACCTAAACCGACACCGCTTGACGTCTAACTAACAACCTCAAAAAATGAAGTCATACAAGATCCCTAATCACTCATCTCATCATCCAATTATCTTACCAATCGACATTTCACTATACTCAATGGATTGGTTGATCAAATATTTTGCAACAATTGAATGTCAAGAGGAGAGTGAAATTTTGCATGCCCGGTGAAAATCATTTTATTTTTCTGGATAAGAATGTCATTTCTTCTTTGATTAGTGCTGAAGTTGAGTAAATATTTAAGAAGCTATGAAATGGTATTTCTAGCCAAATTAGATGTGTTGAATGAGGTTTGAACCAAAACATTATTTCATTACGGAGGAATTATGGTTACCACCAACACGATGTAGAGTTTTATTGATGTACAACTTTAAATACATAAATCTCTTACAGATGGCTAAAGAATTTTTTGCTATCTCAAGATTCTGAACATTGCCTTCTATCATATTTTCCCTCGACATTTTCGTTTATCACATTACATTTAAAACTATATACCAATGAAATCAATGCAACTATGGCTTGTAATCATTGTAAATCATTATGCAGTGTCATAATCAACATTTATATATGCATTCAATATATGTAAATATCTACATATCATTCATACAATTTATACGAAGTCGTAGAAACAATGGCATACATAAGAATAGAAACTGAATTTACTTTAGCAATTATGTCTCACCTCGTTCAGGTTTGTGATGTTCATTCCTCAGACACAACCCATAATAAAATAACTCTTCAAATTGCCTAATACATGTAACTCATAATGAAACTCATAATATAACCAATCTTACCAAATTGATTCCTCATAAGCTTACCAAATACTCCTAACGCCAATATTAATTACCTGCTTCAATCAACAAACTAAAATTAACAAACACTGTCAATCCTAAATCCCCATTCAATAATTCTGCAACTCACCTAGCAGCCAAGATCGATTTCGGAATTCCCCAATCACGCATTCCAACATTTCAACACCAAGGAAGGTCAAGCATGAAAAAGAAAAGGGATAAAAAAGAAAATTAAGAACTTACAAAATTCCACGCTTCCACATAAGAATGTGAAATCCAACCACTTACAGATTTCCCAACCCATCGGTTCAGACTCACGCGGCGTTTTGGAAGTCGACGCTGATGCGCAGTCAGCCGACGTGATCAGCTCCAATGCCGATCACTCTTCTCCTTCCGCTCGGTCAATGAGCAATCCGTCGAAGGAAAGGAAAGGAACTTCATGCCTTAAAGGAACATTCTCGATCACGGATAGGGAAGGAAAGAAATGTTTACCGATCGATCCCAAATATACGCCAAGATTTTAATCCAAATACGAGCTAAGACCTAAGTCATAAGAATCGCTACAAGAATTAATTAGCTAAAACAAATTTAATTAGGCATTAAATTAATGGATATTACAATTTCCCCTAAAAAAATTTTGTCCTCAATTTCTTAATCATTCAAATGAAGGAAACCCATCTCTTGTTTAACCTCCCAAGTAGCTTTGATTGTCTCGGCTTCCATTTAATTTTAACATAGAAATTTGTCTATTTAATCTCTTCACATCAAATTTCAAAATCTTTTCTGCCCAATGCATAAGTCAAATCTTGTATTTCAAACTTGGTATATAATCTTCTCTGATCATGATCCATTTTCTCAACATTGAAATGTGAAAGACGTGTGAATGTCTCATTCAATGGGTAAGGCAAGTGTAGTCATATTGCCATCCTTTCAAGGATTTCAAAAGGTCCCATGTACCTATTAATTTACCTCACCAAATCTACTAATTCCTTTCATAGTTTGACTTTCAAAAATACAAATTCTACAACTTGAAATTCTACATGCTTTAAGTCGTAATACTTCAGACGATCCTGAACATTTCAATCTATCTTTGATTTCGATTTTCTCACGTAGCTTGATCAACCAACTCACGGACCTAACTCTTTCTCCCGCCGACCCAACTTAATGAGTTCTACACTTTCGACCATACAATGCTTCATACGAGCCATGAATACTAGATTGGTAGCTATTATTGTAAGCTAACTCGATCATAGGAATATGATCTTCCAGCTACCTCCAAAATCTAAAACACATAGTCTCAACAAATCTTCTAGGACTTGAATTATTCTTTCTGATTGTCCATCGGTCTGAGGATGAAAAGTTGTACTTAAGTGTAACTGTGTACCCAAGCCTCTCTGAATTCCTTTCCATAATCGAGTAAATCTACCATCTCTGTCAGAGACGATCACTTTTGGTACACCATGAAGTCTTACAATTTCTTTAACATATAATCTGGACAATTTATCAACTGAATCTGTCTGTTTCATGGGTAAGAAATGAGCTAACTTGGTCAATCTATCCACAATGACCCAGATACTATCATGACCTTGCCTAGATCTAGGAAATCCCATAATAAAATCCATTGCAATTTCTTCCCACTTCCACTCGATAAAATGAGTAACAATCCGGGTCTTTGATGCGCTTTAACAATCGACAAAGCTTAGAGACATATTCGCTATGTCTTTTTTCATACTAACCACCAAAATCTTTGCTTTTAAATCTTTATACATTTTTGAACTACGGATGAATAGTATATCCAATGAGCCTCTGTAAAATTTCATGTCTCAACTCCGCATCACGTATAATTATGAATTCTTCGAATAATACCCTCTGCATCTACAGTAAAATTCTGCTTCTGACTTGTCTGGATTTGTTCAATGAATTTCTGATATCCACGATCCAGTTTCTGTGCAGCTTTGATTCTATCAAATAAAGTTGATTGCACTGTCAATTGAGATAAATGCCCAGTATCACTGAATTTTCTAACTTCCAGCTGTAGAGCCTCTAATTCTCTAATCAACTCTGACTTTTGAGTAATAACCCAACTGGCATTTCCCATGGACTTGCGACTTAATGCATCAGCCACTACATTAGCTTTGCCTGGACAATACTGAATATCTAAATCATAATCTTTAATAAACTCAAGCCACCTTCTTTGTTTCAATTCTTTTAATTAGTTCAGATTCGTAGCAGGTGCTAAGCATGCAATGGTGGATTAAAGCACGCGACGCGCGTATGGCCGGGATCGATCGAAGGTAAATTCATTTCCTTTCCTTCCCTCTCACTGATCGAGACCGCTCCTCGCCCGCTTCAGATCGATGGATTTCCTTTCCTTTCCCTTCCCGGCCGCCGACCGCTCGTGACGACGCAGAACCGCCGCTTCCTTCCCTCGGCGTCGTCGGCTTCGCTGGAACCGCCGCATCCCGCCGAACCCCGGAACGCGCATCCGTCACTTGGAAATGCCACACCCGTGAGTCCCGTGAACCGACGGGTTGGGAAATCCCGTAAGTGGCTTGGTTGGATTTCCCGCTCCGTCGGGGAAACTTAGAGGAATTTTGTAAGTTGCTAATTTTCTTTCCCTATCCCTTTTTCTTTCAGCTACCTTCCTTGGTGTTGAAATGCGTGAAATGCGTGATTGGGAAATTCCGAAATCGATCTTGGCTGCTAGGTGAGTTGCAGAATTATTGAATGGGGATTTAGGATTGACAGTGTTTGTTGATTTTAGTTTGTTGATTGAAGCAGGTAATTAATATTGGCGTTAGGAGTCGTACTCCAGTAAGCTTATGAGGAGATATCAATTTCAGGTAAGATTGGTGTTAATTATGAGTTTCATTTATGAGTTGCATGTATTAGACATATTTAGAAGAGTTATTTCATTATAGGTTGTGTACTCGAGGAGGAATCGAGCACACATCGACAATCGACCTGACGAGGTGAGACATACCGCTAATGTAAATTCAGTTTCTTCTTATGTATGCCACTGTTTCTACGACTTCGTATAAATTGTATGAATGATATGTAGATATTTCTGTCATATTGAATGCATATATAAATGTTGATTACTTGATTTATAATGATTACAAGCCAGCTAGTTCAGCATTGATTTCATTGGGCATATAGAAAGGTTTGAAACATGTTAAATGGAATGTGATAAGAAAATGTCGAAAAAAATTGAGATAGAAGGCTATGTTTAGAATCTGCAAAAAGTCACGAGATGAGCCGTGATTAGGGAATCTTAGTATCCCCGACTCTGGCATTTTGAGGTTGAGGTCGTTAAAGTCTAACGGTGTCGGGGTCATAGTATGTAGAGTATGGTTCTGGCCCTGCCTTACCTTCAGCTTTAGGCCGACGGGCCGGGTGACGACCCTTATGAATGAAAGTCAAAACCTATGCAATTATAAATGATATTTCTAGAAAATGATTTGATATAGAACTGAGAACTGAACGATTTAATGAAAATTCACTCGACATTGATACAAGATTATGTACTAGATATTACCTACAAAGATATTGTTCGGTTATATTGCTACATTTCTATACGACCTATTATTATTCGCCATAATGTTACATTATTGCATGATTTACCTACTTTACCGCCTTTGTAAATTTTCATGTACGCACGATTGTTTCTACCGTCATCGAGCTTACTTTAGCATTCTTGTCTCACTAAGCTTTTAGCTTATGATGCTACCGTTGATAATTTCAGGAAAAGATGAGCTGGGTAGAAGCTAGTCTGTTTTGTTGAATTGTATAGTTTGGGAAGCTTAAAGGCTTTTTTTTGGGTACGTACAAATTAAATGTCTTTAGTTGCTCTGTATTTATTTTCAAACTTAAAGATTTCATGCTTCCAGTATTTGTGATATGAATTAAGTTAAGTAGTATATGAATTATAAATAGTTTAGTGATAATTTGATTAGATACACCTTTCACACTGTTCGCTCCGTTGGAACGTGTTGGTGGAATCTGTCCAATCGAAGTCATCCTATTACACTCAGATTGACCCTAGCATAAGGGGTCATCCGGGTATGACGAAAGTGGTATCAGAGCAATAAGGTTGATAACGAGCAAAAAGATTGATGAGGAATAGTAATGGAAGCATGATTTGGATTTAGGGATAAGAGTTGAATTGAGCAATACAGAGCTATAGGACGATTAAGTTTGGGTTAGAAATCTATATGTTCTTAATTTCATGCATGTATGATATTTAATAAATATGTATCATATAAATATTTTTTATAATTTCAGATTAATTTGCAGAAATGCCGAAAGGTTAGAGGTCGTCCTGCTTCATCTGAACCACGCCTCAAGATAATTCTAACAGAGTGAAATACAACCTGAGCAAGTGGTGAAGGTAGATCTAATGAAAGGGTAGTTCGCTTGATTTCGTGTTGTTGATAAGCTAGCATCTATGAAAAATCAAGCACGATCAGTATGGTTCGGTGGACCAACATTTGAGGATATTTCAAACGTTCAAACCACCAGCATTCAAGGGAGCCAGTGATCCTATAGTGGTAGAAGATTGGCTGCTTAAAATTGGAAAAATTTTGGATGGGATGATTTGCCCTGAAAACAGAAGAGTAGTATTGGCTACTTTTGTATTAGAAGGGGAGACAGAAAGGTGGTGGCAGGCTCAGGATAGGGAAAGATTTGAAATGATACCCATTACTCAGATCAAATGGGATGAGTTTGTCAAAGTATTCAAAGATTGGTTCATTCCTCCATCAGCCAGACTGGCTTTACAAGACAAATTTTTCAATCTAACTCAAGGCTCAAAAATGCTAATACAATATGAAGCCGAGTTCACTTCTCTTTCTAGATATGCTCCACATTATATCAGTACACAAGAAGAGAAATGTCATAGATTTCTGCGAGGCCTCAGAGATCAATTGAGATTGGCATTAGCTCCCTTTGATATCGAAGTTCTCGCTGTTAGTTGAAAGCTAGAAGAATTGAAAATGAGTTGAATTTTTTCAAACAACAAGGATTCTTACAGCAAATGCAAAAGCTTGAAAGAAGGCCGATTTACTTTGCCAAGAAATTTAAGCGATGATAAAACAAATTCAATTAGATAAAACTATTTATGACAAGTGTGGGAAAAGACATTTTGGTCAATGTATGGCTGGATCAGGGAAATGTTACAGATGTGGTCAGATTGGACATCGTGCATTAGACTGCCCAATGGAGAAGAAGAAGGACATAAAGCCATACAATTATCGTGACGGGTCAACAAAGAAAATTTTGGAAGCCGTGTAACACACAATTTTGGGAAAACCTTCAATTCAAGAAAAGGAGAAACTTAACTAAAACCAACCCTCCAAGAAAGCCGAGTTTTTTTATATCACTTCACAAGAAGCAAAGGAATCAAATGAAGTGGTGTCAGGTATGCTTAAAATTTTAGATCATTTGGGTTCAGTTCTGTTTGATTCCGGCGCTTCACATTCGTTCATTTATGTTTCCTTTTGCGGTTTATATGCTGATTTGGAGAAATTGGAATTGTATAGTTTTTGGGAAGCTTAAAGGCTTTTTTTTGTATAAATTAAATGTCTTTAGTTGCTCTATATTTATTTTCAAACTTAAAGATTTCATGCTTCTAGTATTTGTGATATGAATTAAGTTAAGTAGTATATGAATTGCAAATAGTTTAGTGATGATTTGATTAGATACACCTTTCACTTGCTCGTTCCGCAGTAGCACAGGTTAGAACGTGTTGGTGGAATATGTGTCCAATCGAGTCATCCTATTACACTTGATTGACCCTAGAGGGTCATCCGGGGTGTGACATCATCTCCTTTTCTTACTCCAACTCGGCACTGACAGACTATACCTTCCTCCAACCTCAATGAGCAGCTGTTTCCTCGCCTTTCCTTTCGCGACCTTCCTTGTTCAAATACGAATCCCTCACTTCACCAAACAGCATGTAACAACCCTTCCCGCGGTAAAGCCCACCATGAATGACACTCCTCCCATCATCTAAGCGTGATCCTATTCATCTCATTCGCACCAAAGTCGAGAACTCCCCTTTCTAGTCCTCCAATTTCTTCTTTTTCTCTCTGATTTGTCCGGCCTTGAGTAGCAAAGCACTGGAAGTGTGTCTCCCTTACATTTCCTCTGATAAACTCACGTGGAGCCAGATCTATAAAACATTGAAGGAGATGTTGAAGTCTCGTGATCTAGATAAACTCTAATTAACGATCACGAAGTTTCGAGAATAATGCCTACATTCAACACAAATATTGGAGCAGCAGGGCACAATTTCTTGAGGCCCGCATCGCTCAGATGAAGAACGAGCAAGTTAAAACTCGCCTGGTTGAGGATACGAAGATGGGTGCTCTAGTGGAATTCAATGAGTCAGAAGTGCTCTACTACAAGATGTTGTTAGAGCTTGCTGAAAGTGGTTTGAAAGATTTTGTTTCTCGTGTGGGCTGTATGCAAATGGAAGTCAAGAAAAGCTGAAAGGATTTGGAGTTACTGAAGTTAAGAACATAGATTATATGATTGAACATCTTGGGTCTTCAGAACATTTCAACAGAAAGAATCAGCTCACATTGTCCTTGAAAAAGGAGATAAAGAAACCAAAGCATGCTTACAAGGAGCTCAGTTCAAGAAGGGATGTTGTGGTTTCGCTCTGTTAGCGGAAAATGATTTTGTATGGAATAACTTAGAAAGATGGAGAGTGACTATATTGCTCTTTTCAAGAGCAAGTGTGCAAAAGATGATTGTTAGGATAGGGAAGCTACTGAGAAGCTCCAAGATAGTGTATAGAAGTTACAACAGGCAATAAATAAGGAGGAGATTATGATTAAGTTAGAAGCTGAATGATTTGTACTTGAGTTAGATGTTAGGAAGCATGCTGAGGAAGCAGAAGAAGAAGCAGAGGAGCCAATAAGAATGGGCTATGCGATGAGCTATCCCTTTTTAGGCCTTCAAGACTAATGGCTATCGAATTACTAACGAGTGTCCTGGAGAATGATAGTGCTTTGTGTGCTTCAATAGGATTGGCAATAAGATATAGTAAAGGAGATTGAATGTGTGTAAGATGTATATATATTATCGTATGCAGGTATTTGAAGACCTCATTATGCTCAGTAGATGAAGAGTTTGAAGACTCCTCTGTGCTCAGAAGAGCGTGGCGGGTTTGAAGACTACGATCGCAGTGTCGTAAGGCACCGATCGATGTGATTAGAAGAGAATGGCGGTAGGTCCAAGCGACCGTCTCATGGGGGATGATCTTGGGAAATTTATATCATAATTTTACACTTATGAAGGATTCAAATGAGGACTAAATGAGGTCATTTAAATCATCATAATTTATTTAAACAAACTTAAATAAAATTCAAGAAAAAGTTAACCTACAAATGATGAATGAAAGGAACTAAAAGACTTTGCTTGAAATGTAAGTAAAACCCTCCTCAAACGCTTTGAGCTTGCAAGAATTCACAAGCAAATTTGGACAAGTGATGTTATGTGTTTGAAGAGAAGGAAATCCATTTTATTTATAGGCATGAATCAACCCTTATCTGTACTCCACCATAACTCATATAATTTCAATCAAATAATTGATGAATTTTGAAATTAAAGAGCCCATTAATGATATGTTATCAAAGATGATAAAACTCGTTAAGGAAGACATAAATATGGGATATTTTGAATAAGCTTCATGTGTATATCATAACATAACATGCAACTCCAACTCAAGTACTTTAAGATTTGGCAATGATGCTATTTGAAATGAGTGCTCGCATGCAGGAATCATGTGGGACTGAAGGTCAAATCCAAAGAGACGATGCACCTTCGTGCATAGTAGAAATTTGTCTATTTGCAAATTTGGAATATGTAATTATGCTATAAAATATATAAATCCATTAAATGATTAAGCATAAAAAATTAGAGACTTTATTAGTTGATCAACTATGAAAATAAAGATATATATTAAATAGTTGGTTACAAAAAAAAAAAATTACTGAGTAAAGAACCTTCAAAAAGAGGAGGAATCAACTTGAATGTTACATTTTATTGATTCATTGAAGTATTTTGAAGAGTTAAATTTTCATGCGAGCTGCAAATCAAGCTATTATGTGAATTTATAGCTTCAAAAATACATGCAAATACTTAAGTAAAGTGGGTTCTTTACATTCATTTTCAAGCAATATTATACAAATTCCTTAGATTTAAATTAATGTTGAATCAAATACACCCACATGGGCCGATACTATGCTAAATGCTTAAATTTAGTGTCTAAGGATACTGCGCGGGTTGATTCCCAGTTTAGTCTTAGGACTGGGTCCGGGTTAACAAAACCTAAAAATATATTATAAGAATTTCAACTTAGTAAAATATTTGAGAAGCTAATTCTATCATGACAGATCTGATCCTCTATTAATAAATTAATAGAGCCGATAGGATTTAAAATAGCAAAACAATAAACCACCCCAATGATGGCTGTGTTGAATGAAGATTTCAACTAGAGGGGATACTTTCATCAAAATGTGATTGTTATTTTAAAGTAAATGAACATAAGCTAAATATCAATCCAAATGAGAATTCTGATGAATTATTAAGCTTAAAATGACTAAATGAACATCATCAAGTTAAATATTTAAAGCAAAATTCAATTAATCCACTTTCCGTAACTATTTGTCGGAGGTGATAAATTAAGAAAACTTTAGCTCACAAAAGATTCAATGTCAAATCAAGTATACAACTATGCTTACTCTCAAATAATCTCATGTCAGTAAGGATGTGGCTCGTGTCCTCTGCTCTGGCGATGGTTCCACATATATGATTCACCGAGTCCTTGTGGTTAAATGGTACCATTATATTATGGTCACGATTGTAGCCCGTATGTTTCCCAATGGCTCTGCCCTTTGAGTTGTGAACCATAGGGTATACCTGATAGGGTAAAAAACTCTCTGTTAGCTAAGGTAAACTTAAGCTTGTATCCTTAGACAAACACCACCCCAGGTCTACAAGGCTCCCTTGAATGATGCAACCCATGGCTGCTGACAAGGATCCTTCTGTCAGATTGGGTCGACTACCTCCTCTGACTAAGTAGACTAGGGACCGCGATAGCCCAAGATGACGAAACCATGGGATCTCGATCGGGTGCGTCATCATTCCCCCAACCATCCACTTTAAGT
This sequence comes from Cymbidium sinense, assembly GCA_021442155.1. Taxonomy (NCBI): domain Eukaryota; kingdom Viridiplantae; phylum Streptophyta; class Magnoliopsida; order Asparagales; family Orchidaceae; genus Cymbidium; species Cymbidium sinense. Next base: position 588,194 of record CM038232.1, read on the forward strand.
TAAATATAATGAATTTCATAAATCTAAATTCTAAAACTCCACATGCTATTATTATACGCTACGCACTAAGCGGCCTAACGACTAGCCTTAATCGAAAGTTCTCTCTCAGCATTGAGATGGGTAATTAACTATAGGTGCTTGCACCAATAGAAAACCTAGAACCAGATCTAAAGTCCTTACAAAATGAGGGCAAAATCTCTGGGTGGTGTCTTATCTACTATTTCATCTGCCTTCTGAAAATTTCACTGACATTTAAACTACTCTCTTCATCAAGAGGCCGGTGGCAAATTTTTGGAGCCCACAGATTTCTCGTGACTCCACTGGGGATAAGTTTCTCTTTCCATCTTTGGCTAGTCGAATATGAGCTATAGTAATAGTGGAGTTAAATAAAAAAATTGATTTTTCTAAAATAAAAAAGGAACTAATTATGGATGAAATTAAATTTAAATCAATCATATTCTTATGACTAATTTGTTTGTTATGTATATCAATGGATCTTCATAACACTGTTCATCATGCAAGTAGATCACGGAGCCAATATTCGTCTGATTAACATTGTAATCAATACTGAGGATGTTGGAGCTACTTTTTAATTTGGTAGTATAAACTTTCTAGACATTGCTGCTACAAATAATCCACTACTTGAAGCACCTACATATTGTACACACCAACCTATGCAAAGGAGGACGACAACTGGAATGGCCACTATTGCTACTAAGGTTCCTTGAAAGAGAACCTTTGTATTCAAAACATTAGGTTATTTTAAGGCGTCGGTCATGAAAAGAACCGTCAATAGGCGGAAAGTTTCAGTCATATCTATGAATGTGACTACTTTTTCAATTGAATCTTTCGCACCAGGAAGGCATAATGCTAAAGTCTTCTATTCTTGAGAAAAATTGATTGGAAGGTAAAGAAGGAGAAGAAATCGGCTGTGAGCTTGTTATGCGAATCACTAGCCATGCGATCAGACTTGATACCAGAAGCAAGTGTTCCCACTCACAATGAGTTTAAAAATCTAAAATGGGTGAAAAAGAATAGCTCTACTCGAGATGTTAAGCAGTGTTTTTGGGCTCAACAATAGTGAGCTCCAACTCTTTAGAAGAAATAACATCAAACTTTATCTGCTCAAGTACACAGAGTCCTAAAGGTTGTCAAGGAAAAAGGCCTTATGAAGAATAGATATCAAAGGCCAATTATCAGAGAAGCCAAGAATGCTACACTACAGAAACTACCATTAGTGGTAGTAAAAACTCAAGATCATTCTAAACTAGTTTTGCACGGTGAGCATCGGAGCATGACACTTGGACAACGCGTCCAGGAATCCACTACCAAAATGTCCCGGTAGGAAGAAAAAAAAATAAATGGGTGAAGCCTCAAAGAAGCTACAGAAGATTCTTCATCTGGAAGCAAGCTAACTCAAAGAAAATAAAAAAAAAGAGAAATGAGCTCAATAAATTGCCATGCGACGGACTTAAAGCCGAGTGAGTGTTCCCACCCATAACAAGTTTGAAAATCTCAAGTGGGTGAAGAAGAATAGCTCTATTGGTGATATCAAATAATCATTCTAGGTAACGACACCAAGCTATAATCCCACAAAAAAAAGGCATCCCAAGACTCTATCTTCTAGAGTGCAAAGGGTGTTGAAAGTTATCAAGGAGAAGAGTCTTATGAAGAAAAAGTATCAATGCCCGATTATCAGAGCAAATGACAAAGCTTCATAAAAGAGGGTACTCTCAGTGGGTGATGCTCAAGACCATCCTAAATAATTACTGCACGGTGAACATCGAGGCGTGACACCTGAACTGGATGTTCGGGAATCCTCCGTCGAAAGGTCCCGGCAAGAAGGAAAATAAATATGGAGGACGAAGCCTCGGGAAGAAGTAGCGACGGAAAATCTTCGTCATTTGGAAGCAACCTAACCCAGAGGCAGCAGAGAAAAAGAAATGCTGAACTGCATGCTCAACAGCCATTATTCAAATAAAAAAATTGTGCAACCAGTGGAGGAACCATAAGCGAGTGTTCCAACCCATAATAGGTTTAACAGCCTAAAATGGGTAAAGCGGACATCTATACTAGTCAAATCAAATAGTCCTTCTGGACGACAACGTCAGGTTCCAACTTCTCCAGTGAGTAAACTTGAAACTGTATATGCAAGAGTGTATTGGGTCCTTAAAGTTGCTAAGGAGAAAGGATTGATGAAAAGAAAATATCAAAGTCCTATCATCAAGGTGGCTAGAGTTGCTTCTCCAAGGAGACCTTCTCCTATAACCCCGCCAAAATGTCAACCAATTCAAGTCCCACATGGTGAGCATCGAGGCGTGACAATTGGACCACAGGTTCAAGAATCCATCGTCGAAAGGTCTCGACAAAAATGTAAGCAAATTTAGAGGCTAAATCCTTAAACTACCTTAAAGAAGGGACGACGTGACATTGTTGCTCCCATAAAATTCACTCATGCACTAGTATTTGGAGCTAAGGTAGTCTTGCCACTTGAAGTTGAACAACCTTCACTCCGAGTAGTCATTCAACAAAATCTCACTCAAGATGAGAATGTACGTCTATGGATATAAGAGCTTGATGTGCTTAACAAAGCTAGGCTCCAAGCTCAATAAAATTCAAAAGTTTACCGAGTGAGGACGTCCAAAGAATTCGATCATACAGTACGTCCTCGAGTTTTACAAGAAGGAGAATTGGTCCTGGTGCTGAGAAGACTAATTATTCCACTATCATTACATGTCAAAATGTGAGGCTCTCCCTATGAAACAAGGGGATTTTCTATTGTATTTGGGTTGATATCACGCCACAAAGGTCGTAGTAAGAGATCCCCATCTCGTTAGCCTGATGATAAAATCCTTCATCAATTGCTCAAGTCCAATACTCAAGTAGGTGCATAAGGTCAAACTCAATAAGCTCAAATATGTCCGAGTCATTTCGTCAAACACTCACATACAAAGGTCGTAGGAAGGGATCCCCCTACTTTGTTAGTTCAAAGACAAGAGCATCCAAATCTCTAAATTTCTCCAAATTGGTGAGTTCAATGGCCCAGACTAAGAGATTATCCCTAATGATCGTAAGGTCATTTTTTTAAAATCCAACAAAAAGATTCTCACTCAAGATAGCACTAAGCTGAGTTTGGTATCAATATCAAATGAGAAATGTCAACTCCTTCAATAAGTCTGTGAAAGCAGAGAGCAAAGACCGAAGGAAACTCTTCCTCAGCAAGTCCACCCAAGCAAAAAAGCAAAGGACCGAGGAAGTCACCCCAGTGTTCATACAAAGCTAAAGGCTGAAGTAAGGATTGATGTCATCAACATGTCCATTCAGCAAAAGCATACGATGATTCTTCGCCCACCCAAGTTCTAAGGGCTGGAGTCGACATCCTTATAAGCCCATGAAAGTAGAAAGCTGAGGTGGAAGGTAATATTGTATCACTTGACAAGTCTCTAAGATAATTCAAGACTTTCCTCCATCAAATCCGTCAAGGCACGAAGCCAGGATAGGAGGAAAATATAAACTTTAAATTTCAAGATTTAATCTTCAACAAGTCTATCAAAGCACAAAGCATAGGATCGAAGATGTTCTCATCTCAACAAAAAAACTATTAACTCCATTAAGTCCACCAAGGCACAAAACCAGGATAAGAGAAAAATACAAATTTCAAACTCTTAGGTGGAAGCCTTCAACAAGTCCAAGAGCACAAAGCATAAGACCAAAATATTCCAAATTCTCTCAATATTTATTGTGGAAGCCCCCCTGTTAGACAAGGGATATTTTTATATATGTATCTAAGGGGCTGTTTAGTTGCCTGCATTTGGAATGCACTACATTCCAAAATACACGCTTTTGAATATTTCAAGCGTTTAGTTGCAAGTAAAGTAAAATTCCAGTATGATGTAATGCATTTCAAATACACTAGAAAGACTAGTTTGTATATATTTGGAATTCGCCAGATTTGGGCAAATTCTAAATACACCGGCCAATGTAAAGTGATGTGGTGGCGGCCACCGGCTGCCCGCCGCCGCTGTCGCCGCCCACCGCCGCTCGCCGCCACCGGTACCCGCCGATGGCCACTTTCATCCTCACCACCGCCTTGTCATCGTTGGTCGGCCATACACATGTCCCGCACCGTCGTCTGTCTTGCCGGTAACGCCCCACGCCGATATAAAACCTTTACTTTACATTACATGTTATCCACCAAACAAAAAAAAGCAAAGTCATGAATTTGTAAAGCTCTCAACCAAACAATTATAAAGTAATTCTTTTACATTGAATTCCTTTTACACTGCATTCCTTTTACACTGCATTCCAAATGCATGCAACCAAACAGCCCCTAAGTCGACATCGTGCTTTAAGCCGAGATCCTTAGATAGATATATATTATGATTAAAAAATATCCTGTCTATTTTACAGTAAAGGAAATCAAACTTTGGAATATATTTCTGAACTAATATGCAATCCTCCCATTAGATATGAGCCTTTTTTTAATGATCAAGGTTGTTCAACCCTCTCCTGCAAAATAGGAGGTCTTCTTGCATATATTCAGGTTGGTATTAAGCTTTATGCCGAGATCCCTGAATATATCCATAATTATTATGGTCAAAATTGCAGGCTCTTGCAAACCAAAAGAATCTATTTCTATGCATGAAAAGATAGCCCTAAATCTCAAAAGTTTCTCTCCAAGATTCTTCAAAATTTGAAGATCAAGCTAGAAGAACTCCCAATTTTGAAAGCTTCAATCAACTAAGTTGGAAAACTATCAACCCCTACATATTCAAGTCTAGGGCTTAGATGGATTCTAAAGGTTGAACTCAACAAACTCATAAATGGTCGAGTTGCTGACGCTCTCCTCACTCAACAAGCCGCAAGAAAAGGCCGCAGTGAAAGAGCCTCCGTTCATTAGTCCGATAGCCAAACCACCAAGCCATCACAGCTTAAGTCGAACACTCGAGTAGGTTCTAAAGGTCAAACTCAATAAGCCTATAAATGGTCGAGTTGCTAACGCTTTCCTAACTCAACAAGCCGTTAGAAAAGACTGCAGTGAAAGAGCCCCTGCTCATCAGTCCAATGATGATAGTCATTCAATCTCAAACTAGATCCATCTTAGTGACTATAAGCAACCAGAATCCAAAAGATCTTCCTACTTGACCAATGGATCAAGACAATCTGAGAAAACTTTCAATTCAGAGCTACATCAAATCAATATATATATTGCCTGCAGTATGATATTTCAACCTCTTTTCAAGCAGTCTGATGAAGCACAAAGCACATATCAAAGTCAATTTCCTCATCAAGTCTGGAAAAGCAGAAAGCACAGGACCGAAGAAGTGATTTCATAGTTCAGACGAAGGCAATGGCCAAACTAAAGAAATTTCATGGTTATTCAATCTCTTAATGCACATAGTGCTAGACTAATAACTCAACATTGACCTAATATGGATGGCTGGGTCAACTGTATACACCCTTCAATGAGTCCATCAAAGCAACAAGTATAAGATTCAGGGCATGTAAACACTTCCTGACAAGTCAATATAGACAAATCAGGTCAATTCTTCATCAAGTCCATCAAGCTTAAAGCTAGGGCAGAAGGAATTTCAAATCTCAAAGTAAGCAAACTGATTCCTCCATCCAACCTAATCAAGCACAAAGCTAGGGTTGAAAGAAATCCAAATCTGTGAAGATAAAAAAAAAGTGACTTTCAACAAACCCATCGAAGTAAAGAGTAAATGGTGGAAGAAGCTCTTCAGTGAATCTAAGGAAGTTGAAAGCTAAAGTGATCCAAGACCCATGGCCCAAAGGGTCAACCAGTTTTCAACAAATGTGACTCACTTCATGCACAAATCATATTTGTTGGGGGTATTTATTGACCTCGGCATATGTGTCATAAGTCAAGTCAATCTCACAAATCGAATTCAACAACGGAAGTGGCGGTCATTGATTCAAAATGACGGATGTCATCCAAAATAGTCAAAATGGCCTCTGATCAATTAACATACTTCGTCATCACGTTCAAAATGCCAAAATTACCTAAAATGGACAACCAATTTGATTAAAATTGTCACGATTAAAATTTGATCAAGATTAGCATGCATTTCTTGATAAATATATTTGATTATCTCTTAATCACATCAAGTCAATGCTTCAGAACTCGCAGCCTCCCATTCTCATGCTTCCACCTCTCATTCGATCAATAATCGACCACCATGTCATCCCTCCCATATCATCTCATTTAATTAAGCCTTTATCTCATCCCTACGGCAGGCAAAAAATGAGGAGGTCGGATCTCTTTCACTGTTGGCGGAACAGCTTGGTCTCCTCTCCCATTCGTCCATCCCTTGGAACAAACCCGAAGCAGCAAACGAGTTTCCTTATCCTGTCACCACACATGCAAGCCGAAGAGAGGAGCTCCCTCCCATTCGTTCATCCCTTTCTTGCTCCAACTCGGCACAACAGACAATACCTTCCTCCAACCTCAACCGAGCAGCAGTGTTTCCTCTCGTCCTCTCCCTTTCGCACCTTCCTTATTCGAAATACAGCAATCCCTCACTTCACCAAACAGCATAGAACATGTAGCAACCCTTCCTGCAGCTGAAGCCCACCACGAACTGACACTCCCTCCCATCGTCTAAGCAGCGACTGATCTTATTCATCCCGATGCTGCACCAAAAGCTGAGAACTCCCTGCCTACCAGTCTTCTAATTTCTTCTTTTTTTCTCTAATTTGTCCACCTTGGGCAACAAAGCGCTGGAAGTGTGTCTCCCTCATATTTCCTCTGATAAACTCACGTGGAGCCAAATTTATAGAACATTGAATGAGATGTTGAAGTCTCAGCAGTCCTAGATAGAAACTTTAATTAACGATCACGAGTTTCTTGAGAACAATGCCTACATTCAACACAAATATTGGAGCAGCAGGGCATGATTTCTTGAGTCCCACATCGCTCATATGAAGAAAGAGCAGGCTAAAACTCGCCTGGTTGAGGATATGAAGATGGGTGCTCTAGTCGAATTCAATGAGTCAGAAGCGCTCTACTACAAGATGCTGTTAGAACTTGCTGAAAGTGGTTTGGAAGATTTTTGTTTCTGTGTGGAAGCTATGTGTTGAAATGGAAGTGCTGCAGGAAAAGCTGAAAGGATTTGGAGTTACTGAAGTTAAGAACATAGATTATATGATTGAACATCCTGGGTCTTCAGAACATTTCAACGGAAAGAATTAGCTCACATTGTCCTTGAAAAAGGAGATACAGAAACAAAAGCATGCTTACAAGGAGCTCAGTTCAAGAAGGGATACTGTGGTTTCCGCTCTGTTAGCGGAAAAGGATTTTGTATGGAACCAATTTAGAAAGATGGAGAGTGACTATATTGCTCTTTTCAAGAGTAAGAGTGCAAAAGCTGATTATCAAGACAGGGAAGGTGATACGGTCTAATTCCTTGAATTAGACCTGAATTAAGGCAACTTGGCTCTGGATTGAGTTAACTCTGGCTCAGCGAGTCAATCCTTCTGAGGGGTATGAACCCGGCTGAGTTGATTTGCTACAGTGGTCCTATCGGGTGATAGAAGGACCGTTGGATGGCGTCTTTTGCTTACAGCCGTCGGATGCTAACCCTCGGATCGAGTGTTTGTTGAGCTGGTTCTTGATCCGTTAGATCTGTTGTTTCTTTCTCCACCTTTGGATCTGTGTTTCGACGGAGCCTTTGGGTTTTAAACTTCCTCCGTCTGATTTGTTAGTGGATTGGATGTTCTCCTCCTGGTTTGATCGTCCTTTTTGCGGGATCGTGGATGGGTCTAAGTGGAATCCAAATGGCCATCGACGGTTGAAGATCGAATCGAGAGGGGTTTAGCCGGAGAAACCTAATTCACTTTTTATCTTTTCGTTTCAGTCGACTGTTCGAGCCGTCGAGAGCTCCTGAGGGAAAACTGAGGGTTCTGGGGAAGAAGATCGAGCGTTCGCCGGAGATTCTTACCGGAAAGGGATTGTTCCAGTGCAGATTCACCGTTGAAAGGTTTGGGTGAGGAAGAAGAGGGGAAGAACTCAGGCAGAAGGAGGAGTCTGATAAGATTTTCTCATCCCTCTCTCATTCTCCTCTGATCTCTATTTATACTCTTCTTTCTGTCTTGGATCAGGGCTTTCTATAACTTGTAACCGCTTTCTGTTAGATTCTGTTATATTTCTTGCCTCTGTCGTGTATTCAGTTGTATTTCTTGATTTCTTGCTATCAGTCTTCTGTTCTACTCTTCTTTCTGGCCGTTATTTCTGTTATGGATTATTGGTTGTAGCTTGTCTTTGTAATTGGCTTCTGTACTTCCTTACTGACTGAGCAAGTCATAATATTGTCTTGTAAAGCTGATATTTTTTGTTTGTAATATCTGTAGTCTTTACTCCCTGTTATTGTAAGCAACAGTTGTCTTGTTGTTCTTTTGTTCTGGACTACGTGTAGTATGTTTGTTATTGTATTTTTGGGATGTCAGTGAAGTCCTTTAGCCAATTTGGCCTTTTTCTCTCTCTTTTGTTTCTGATATTGCAATGGGAATATGGATTCATATCATTACTCCCCTCCTCAAACTGACCTTGTCCTCAAGGTCAAAATTTGAACATCTGCTTTCTCTGTTTCTTCAATTCATTTCTCAGAAGCTTCTGTTGATACTTTCCCTCCCACTGACTATGAAAATAGCAATTTGATTGTCTGTTGGAAATAGTATTCTTTTGTGGCCATTTATTTGATATTGGGAAGCTTGTTGTGCCTCAATCTTTGCTTATAATTCTGGCATTTCTTATTTGCACTATGTCTGATGGGCTTTATAGAATTGGCTATATCTGAATTATACTTCTAGGCTAATTCAATGGTCAAAATTATTCCGAACTATTTAGACTATTCTATAATTAGACAATTATATGTCCTCTGTCTTAACCTGGATTGAATGACTGATATTTGAAGCTTGGTGTTAATATTTCTTCTTGTACCCATTGGTTGTTGGGCTGATTATCATGTTGCAGTTGATGTTCGATCATCATTTCGCCATTAATGCAAATAACTTGGACTTACAGATATGCCCTTTATGGTACTTCTCATCACAATTGAAACATAAGCCTCTTCTTTGTCGTCTTATTTGAGTTCTTAAATTCGAATTGATATTTGATGTTTATGTTGGCGTGTTGAGTGGCATTTGTGGGAGTGCGGTAAGGTAGTTGGAGCACTTTGATATTCTTTGTTTACTTCGGTGTCTGATTTACTATTTCTATGCATTTCTGTTACATAAGACAATTTGTCTTCCATTAGCTTGGCTAATTGAAATGTCTGTTGTAAGGAAGAAGGCTGTAGGGCTCTTCCCTTTTAATTTCTGGTCTAAACCCTGATTCAAAGCAGCTTTGTAGCAATTCATGTGGAATGTCTGAAATTTGGTTAGCTAGGTCTTCAAATTCATTATAAAAATATTGCCGTGGTTTCTGTTGAATCTTAGCTAGTTCTCCTCTTAAATCTCTAGAGGAAGGGCCAAATCTTTGCATAATTTATTCTTTGAGCTGTGGCCAAGAATATAATTGTTTATTTACTTGCATCCATTGATACCACCAAAGCAGTCCATCCATGTATATTGAGGATATTAAAATTTGATCCTCACGAGGAGTTATATCTGAAAACTTTCTTTAAAGAGCCATCCTCTGGGTCTTCTCCATTAAATGGGCATATCTATTTTAAGAGGTATTGACATGGGTGTGTGTGTATGTGGTTTTGGAGAATAGGATTACGAAGGGGATGCATCACATACAGATTTGAGGTTGTTTTTTCTAGTCTTTTCTATGGCAGTCAATCTTCTTGATATTTCAGTCAATACCATAGTGACTGAGGTCATTTACTCTTCTATTTTGTTTAATCTGGTAAAACATTCTTCTAATATTTTTGATATGTTTCTTGTTCTTACGCCATTTTAAATGTTGTAGTCGAGCACCAATGATACGGTCTAATTCCTTGAATTAGACCTCAAATTAAAACAAATTGGCTCACTTGAGATTGGTTTCGCTCAGTCAATCCTTCGAGGGGTATGAACCGAGTTGATTTGTTTCATGGTCTATCGGTGATAGAAGGACCGGTTGGATGGCGTCTTTGCTTTGCCGTCGGATGCTAACCTGGATCGAGTGTTTGTTGGTTTGGTTCTTGATCCGTTAGATGTTTCTTTCTCCACCTTTGGATCTGTGTTTCGACGGAGCCTTTGGGTTTTAAACTTCCTCCGTCTGATTTGTTAGTGGATTACAGATGTTCTCCTCGGTTTGATCGTCCTTTTCGAGGATCGTGATGGGTCTAAGTGGAATCCAAATGGCGGATCCGGTTGAAGATCAGATCGAGAGGGTTTAGGGAGAAACCTAATTCACTTTTTATCTTTTTCGTTTGATCATTTGTTCGAGCCGTCGAGCTCGAGTCAAAGCGAGGGTTAGGAAGAAGATCGAAGCCAGGAGATTCTTCTAGGAAGGGTTATTCTGATCGATTCACCATTGAAGGTTTGGGTGAGAAAGAAGGGGAAGAACTCAGGTAGGGGAGGAGTCGATAAGATCCCTCTCTCATTCTCCTCTGATCTCTATTTATACTCTTCTTTCTGTCTTGGATCGGGGCTTTCTATAACTTGTAACCGCTTTAGATTGGGTCGTTATATTTCTTGCCTCATGGGTGTATTGATTGTATTTTTTGATTTCTTGCTATCGGTCTTACTGTTCACTCTTCTTTTCGGCCGTTATTTACATATGGATTATTGGTTGTAGCTTGTCTTTGTGTAACGTACATTCTTCCCTTGGAGCAAGTCATAATATTGGTGCACTGTTGTAAAGCTGATATTTTTTGTTTGTAATATCTGTAGTCTTTACTCCCTGTTATTGTAAGCAACAGTTGTCTTGTTGTTCTTTTGTTCTGGACTACGTGTAGTATGTTTGTTATTGTATTTTTGGGATGTCAGTGAAGTCCTTTGTAATTTGGCCTTTTCTCTCTCTTTTGTTTACGATATTGCAATGGGAATATGGATTCATATCGGAAAGATGCTTGAAGCTCAAGGCGGTGTATAGAAATTACTGCATGTAATAAATAAGGAGGAGATTATGATTAAGTTAAAAGTTGAATGATTTGTACTTCAGTTAGATGTCAGGAAGCATGCTGAGGAAGCAGAAGAAGAAGCAGAGGAGCCAATATGAATAGGCTATGCAATGAGCTATCCTTTTTTAGGCCCCCGAAGACTAATGGCTATCAAATTACTAACGAGTGTCCAGAGAATGATAGTGCTTTGTGTGCTTCAATCGGCTCGACAATAAGATATAGTAAAGGAGATTGAATGTGTGTAAGATGTATATATATTAACTTATGCAGGTATTTGAAGACCTCATTATGCTCAGTAGAGCTGATGAGTTTGAAGACCCCTCTGCGCTCAGAAGAGTGTAGCAGGTTTGAAGACTATGGACGTGGTGTCGCAAAGCACCAATCATTGCACTTAGAAAAGCGTGGCGGATTGGTCCAAGCAGTCCCCGATGTAGCCCTCTATGTGGTGATGATGCCGGGAGGCTGCCGAAATTTTATCATAATTTTACACTTATGAAGGATTCAAATGAGGACTAAATGAGGTCATTTAAATCATCATAATTTATTTAAACGAACTTAAATAAAATTCAAGAAAAAGTTAACCTACAAATGATGAATGAAAGAAACTAAAAGACTTTGCTTGAAATGTAAGTAAAACCCTCCTCAAACGCTTTGAGCTTGTAAGAATTTACAAGCATATTTGGACAAGTGATGTTGTGTGTTTGAAGAGAAGGAAATCCCTTTTATTTATAGGCATGAATCAACCCTATCTGGACTCTACCATAACTCATGATAATTTCAATCAAATAATTGATGAATTATGAAATTGAGGAGCCCATTAATGATATGTTATCAAAGATGATAAAACTCGTTAAGGAAGTCATAAATATGAGAGATTTTGAATAAGCTTCATGTGCATATCATAACATAACATCCAACTCTAACTCAAGTACTTTAAGATTTGGCAATGATGTGTATTTGAAATGAGTACTCGCAAAGGAATCATGTGGGACTGAAGGTCAAATCCAAAGAGACGAAGCACCTTCGTGCATAATAGAAATTTGTCTATTTGCAAATTTGGAATATGTAATTGTGCTCTATAAAATATAGAAATACATTAAATGATTAAGCATTAAAAATAGAGACTTCATTAGTTGATCAACTATGAAATAAAGAGATATATTAAATAATTAGTTACAAAAATAAAAAATTTCATTGAGTAAAGAACCTTCAAAAATAGGAGGAATAAACTTGAATGTTACATTTTATTGATTCTTTGAAGTATTTTGAAGAGTTAAATTTTCATGCGAGCCACAAATCAAGCTATTATATGAATCTATAGCTTCAAAAATACATGCAAATACTTGAGTATAGTGGGTTCTTTACATTCATTTTTAAGCAATATTATACAAATTCCTTAGATTTAAATTAATGTTGAATCAAATACACTCGCATGAGCCCCGACACTATGTTGAATGCTTAAATTTAGTGTCTAAGGATGTTGCGCGGGTTGATTCCAGGTTTAGTCTTAAGATTGGGTCCGGGTTAACAAAACTTAAAAAATATATTATAAGAATTTCAACTTAGTAAAATATTTGAGAAGCTAATTCTGTCATATGACAGCAGATATAATCTCTATTATTAAATTAATAGAGCCAACATGATCTGAAACAACGAAACAATAAACCACCCCGATGATGGCCGTGTTGAATGAAGATTTCAACCAGATGAGATACTTTCATCAAAATATGATTGTTATTTTAAATTAAATGAACATAAGTTAAATATCAATCCAAATGAGAATTTTGATAAATTATTAAGCTCAAAATGACTAAATGAACATCATCAAGTTAAATATTTAAAGCAAAATTCAATTAATCAACTTTCCGTAACTGTTTGTCGGATGTGATAAATTAAGAAAACTTTAGCTCACAAAAGATTTAATGTCAAATCAAGTATACAACTATGCTTACTCTCAAATAATCTCATGCGGTAAAGGCATTGCTCTTGTCCTCTAAGCGTGGCCAGTGGGTTCCTATGATCGATTCGAGAATCCCTCGGTGGTTGTCATTAAATGGTACCATTATATTATGGTCACGGTAAATTTCAGATGTTTCCCTGGCTCGCCCTTTGAGTTGTGAACCATGGGTATACTGATAGGGCAAAAGCTCTCCAGCTAATGAACTTAAGCTTGTCTCTGACAAACACCACCCAGTCTACAAGACTCCCTTGAGCAGCGCAATCCATGGCTGGCGATGGGATCCTTGTCGGTTGTTCTACCTCCTCCTCGACTAAGTAGAAGGGGCATGATAGCGGGATAACGGAACCATGGGATCTAAATTGGGCGCGGCATCGTTCCTCCAACTATCCACTTTAAGTTAAATATAATGAATTTCATAAATCTAAATTATAAAACTCCACATGCTGTTATTATACGTGTAGACCTAGCAACTAGCTTTAATCAAAAGTTCTCTCTCAGCATTGAGAGGGGTAATTAACTATAGGCGCTTGCGCCTATATGAAACCTAGAACTAGATCTAAAGTCCTCACAAAATGAAGGCGAAATCTCTGAGTAGTGTCTTATCTATTATTCCATCTGTCTTCTGAAAATTTCACCGATATTTAAACTGCTCTCTTCATTGAGAGGTTCATCGAGAGATCGATGGCAAATTTTCGAAGCCCAAACCTACCTCCATTATGCAAAAAGTATTTTTTTTAAAAAAAAGAAAAAAAGTACAACAATTTTTTTATATAAATATAGGTTCAATAAGAGTTTGTATGTATAATTGTAATAGCTTATAAAAGGTTTTAGAGGATAGATTCTTCTATTATAAAACTTTTTTTTTTCTTTTAATTTTGTTGTATATATCATTTATCCACCTAAAGGTTGTTTTTCCAGTGGTTAAAACAAATAATTATTTCTCCAATATTATAAGTATGTACAACATATTTTATGATTTGTAGCACATTATTCTCAAAGAATAAAAAATAACAAAAAGGCCTGGCACTTAGAAGCAGCTCAACCTTTTTTTTAGGTTATTTTATTAGATGTTTTAAAAAACTTGTATTTTATAGATAAAGAGAAATGAAGACAATGTGTACATTAAAAAAATGCTATATTTATAAATATTAGATATATAAATATATAATCTGTGTGTGTGTTGGGACTTATAGCAGGCTAAAGGCTGAAAACTTTCACAGCTCGTGCGGTTTTAAACACAAGTTAATGTGAAAAAATTAAATTTAATTCTCTCATATAAATTTGAGATGTAGACTTGAAAAAATTAGGCAAATTAATAGCATAATAAAGAAAAATAGGTTAAGTATTTGAATTCAAATGGAGAACAAATAATAATAATAATAATAATGGAGGGGCTCGCAGTAAAGCTTGTGTCCTTCGTGATCTTTCCTTTTATATGAAGACAGAGTACCTAAAAGCCGTTGAAGCCAGACAATAGTGCGTTGGACTATTCATAAAGGCCTTCTCTTTTTCATATTTATTTTTGAAATAAAATATCTTTGCATCCCTCACCCAATAATAATACATAATTTCTTCTTCTTCTTCTTCTGCTCGGTCCCTCTGAAAAGGCTTTTTTTTTTTAATGCCTTCCAGCTTTATTCCTCTTTCTGCCTTTTTGAAGATTCCAAGCTCACCTGCCAGTTATTTACAAGCATGCAGCATCATATTTATGTATTTATATATCAATATTTAATATTTAATATTTGCTTTTCTTATATTTTATTTATGAATAAAAATATATATTCACTTTTCATAAAGGCCCTCTTATTATTATTTCTGATGTGATATTAAATTTTGAATATTATGAATATAAATATTTAAAAATTATATGATATGTATGTAAATATTTTTTAAAGTCATAAAAAATAATAATCAAGAAAAAAAAAGGCAAACACAAAAGCAGAAGGTTGAAAAAAAATTAATTATAAAATCAAAAGGTTTTAAAAAAAAGTTGGGATGGCAAGAAACCAGTAGCAGTAAGAATTCGGGAGTAAAATCGAGGTTATATTGCAAGAAACTTATTTCAAATTATTGAAAATTTAGAGTATTTATTCACATAATCGGGGGAAGTTTGATTGACTGAATTTTAAATACAATATAAAGTAGCAGTAATATATTTAGATTATTTTTAAATTATTTTGATTAAAAATAAAATAAATATAAATCTGTTTTATTTTGTTTGGTAAAAAATAATATAAAATTAAAATATTACAGATTGATTACAATAGTGGGTGATAATGGCGAGGTGGTAGTGGAAGCGGGTAAACAAGCATCAATGAATAGTAGTGACTTTGGAGTTAAGGGAAGAGGTTGGTGGTCGATGAAAGGGATGTCAATTCTAGTTCATAGGTCAAGTTTTGGTCTAACTTAGGCCCAAAATTTATTGACTCTAATTTGACTCAATATTATACGTGTTGAAAATTCTGACTTGAACTTAACTCAATACAAACTTGACTGACTCGAGCCCGATTGGTCGATTGACCCATTTATACAACTATTATGAGTCAAATTCAGGTCAAAATCTAGTCAATTTTGAATTTGTGAGTGAAATCAGATCAAATTTGGGTTAATCTTGAGTTGGCGGGTCAAAATCAATTGCGGATTAAAATCAGATGAATTTTCAGTTAGCTCAGCTAGAACCATACCTAAAAATTAGACAAGTCAAATACTTTGACCTGAATCTAACATGAAAATTAATTATGTCAACTTAAACTCGATTCTTTGAAGTCGAGTTCATGTAAGGTCTAATCAATTGTTGACTCCTAGCAAACAATTGGCTGTAAAGGCAACCGATCTCATTTTACAGGTATATTTAAAAATTATTCAAATTTAACAAATTACATATGCATTGATTTGAATTAAGAAGTGTGTTTCAAATACACTTTCAAAATATATTGCATTTCTAATACAACAAATTAAATTTAAAAAAAAATTTATATGTAAGGTTTTGAATTACAATGATACTACAAATGCAACTAACCAAGCATCCCATTAAATCTTTATTTTATTTATATAATAAAATAATATTTTAATACTTGAATTATATTAAAATACACACCCTCATCTATATATTAGCAATTTTTTATGTAATTCAAATCTAATAAATTATTACAAATATTTACATTCATTACACATAAGCATGTATATTTTAATGTGTTGTAATAAATCTTCTAGAAGTAATGTGATCAACTTATTTCATATAAATGTAATATGATTTACATAAACAAACCTTAAATTACATCAATTGCAAGATATTCCAAGACCATACATGCATCAATAATGAATTTGAAGAGCTATTGCAATTTTATTTTTATGCATGAACCTCTTAGAATTGGAAATGTTTCTTGCTATTTTAAGCATGTCTCTCATTTAATTTTTATCAAAGATGAGAAATCATTTGAATATAATTTCGAGAAATTTATATAAATAATATATAATTTTTATGCATATATTTACATATATAATACTTGAAGTTTGATATTTACAAATATAATAATTTTCTATGCATGAAAATGTGCATATCACTGTAAAAAAATTAATGATGATATTATTTTTAATGTAATATTTGAAGCAAACATTGAATTTCCATTAAGTAATTTGCATTTGGTAACTGCATGTAATGCAATTAATTAAATATAAAAATTCAAATAAATTTAATTTGAAAAATGCATATAGCTAATTAAATTAGTTAAATACATACATAAAAAATTAGTTAGAAAATATGTACTCATATAATTAAATACATTACATAAATACATTAATATAGTTTTAATTTAAAGTACTTATATTAAATAAAAATATTCTAGTAAATTTATTAACAAAGATCAAATATTTTCTTAGAAAAGTAACTAAAATTAGGTAAAATAAAAATCTCATATGGATGTATAAATAAAATAATAGATATAAGAAAAAAATATATAAGGATAACATAGCACACAATTTTAGGTATTTACATATCAAATACATAAATTTAAAATTTATATAAATAACACTCAAATCATTAATATTATATAAAATTAATGCCATCATTAACTTCTTAAAAATAAAATACACATTTTAATGTACCAAAATATTATATTTACAAATATCAAACTTTAGGCATTAAATATATAAATGCATAAAAATCTGTGTGACATATATATACTTTTCTCAAAAATATATAAATCTAATATAAAAAATAAATATTACATTAAAAATAGATATAGATCTAATAATCTTAGAAAATATTATCTAGAATATTTCATGAATCTAATGAATGAATGCGTTTGAGATGTTTTCTAACGCTTTTTTTAGAATGAGAAAATAATATAGTTTGTACCAACTTTTTTGATTATTTTTGAAAGTTTTGTAAATTTTACTTTAAATATATGTTTGATATATATATATATATATATATATATAATATATATATATATATATATATATATATATATATATATATATACATAACAGCTTACAATCAACTTTTCAAAAGCTACAGTTATCCCAAACATACCCAAAGTCTGAAAAATATATAGATCTAAGATATATAGTGAGCTCTATAACTCATTATCATTTCGAGTCGATGAAGTGATTTTCTTTTAGATGTAGGTCGCAATTGGGTCGGCCCTTGACCCAATTCTATTTATAACATGCATGATGGCTAAGAAGGTTTATAACTACACAACATAGAATGAGTTCAAATACAGCAACTTAGCAAACAGGATTTGAAAATTGGAATAAACTTTAGAATAGAAAAAAAAAAACTTTAGGTTAGTTACATGCCAACGAGGAGCACGTGATGACTTTTTCTTGACCAATAAGGCCAGCAACGCATAGGTTTTGTGGCACGTGCGAATATATTGGGTTACAATTAATTGTGATTTTTAATTGAATAAAATTAACCAATTATTTATGATATAAATTTAAAAAAAAAACAAATACTAACGGAAACATTCTGTTTTGTTCTTTTTTTATTGATTTTTTTTATTTAGAGTAGATAAAATTATTAATTTGGATGATTGGATTCGTTTTTGTTTAACTTAAAATGAAAGTAAAAATTGATTTTAAATTTTTAAATGTAAGAATTTTTTTATTTTTAGAATATATATCATTTAATTTTTATATATTTTTATATTTAATATTTAAATTTTTAATATCACATCAAAAAAAAAGTTCTTATTATTAATTTTTAAAAATAAAATATACTTTTGGATGCATAAATGAATAAATAAATATATTTAATTTTAGATATTAGATATTTAAATATAAGAATTATATTATATGTAAGTAAATTTTTTTATTTTTAAATGGTTATAAATAGTTGTTATATTTTATGTTTAAATGAAAAATAATAATTATTCAACATTATAATTTGAAATCAATCAAATTAAACGTGAAATTTTATTTGATACATTTTAATTTTTATCTCCCTCATATAAGTTATAAAAAGTCAATTGATGTAGTTTCCCTGGTAAAATATGTACGCTAGGTTCTTCCTCAGGTTAGTCTCTCTTCAATTTATACGCGTTTCTCTCACTTTAGTATTGTCATCGATGGCCTAAGTGGAGTAATATTCCTTTTTCCCCACCCTTTTCTCCCTTCCCTTCTAAACTGAGTGCCACTATTGACAATCTCACACCACCAATCCTCACCTCATGAGTTAGGTGCAAATCCATCTTCTTCCCTTCACAGATGATGAATTTAAATGGGAAGAAATTTGAGCAGCTCATTCAGTATAATTGGAAACCTCAAGCATGTAAGAAATGCTCTACCTTTTCCCACTCTGACCTGCAATGTCCTCTTCTACCTAAAGCTCACCCAGCCTGAGGTCTAGTCGCATAGCCCTGTGTTCGTTATGAAGCTCTAGGAAGGAAGTCTCGAGCCTATTGATTCTACTTCCTCGCCTATCACCCAACAACAAACTCAAGCACAATATCTACCTACAGTTCTTGTGTCTCCCTCTACTGATGATGCTACCATTCCCAATTCCACCCCGATCAACGATCTCAATCAGTTGCTTGCCCAGACACCCCCTTCTCTCAATAGGGAGGACATTGACCCCTCTTTAGGGGAGGATCCGGTGGATGAGGACACTAATACAGACTCAAGCCAATTGTATAGCATCACTACTCGATCAGGAGCCCTCTCCCCCTCCAAAGTGAATCTCTCCTCTTCTCTAGATTCCCTCCCTAAAACTCCTGGTAAGAAAAATCAAGACAAGGCTGCTGCCAAACAGCAAAACGCCCTTTCTGCCTTAGCTCACAAGGCGAAGAAGAAGGGCAAATCTTCCAATTAATACTTTATGACAATTTTCCCCAAGCTAGGCAGTTGGAATGTTAGGGGACTCATGGTCGAAGGCCGTCTTCGTGATTGTTCTAGACTTATCAAGGAGTTTCATCTTGATATGTGTTGTTTGATGGAAACAAAATTAAACAATGAAACTTTGCTGGATATTTCGTGTTTCAATAAATTCACTCGGTTCCCCTCTGAAGGAAGCTGTAATAACTTTGATACCTGCTCTGGTGCTCGAATTTGGTTGAAGTGGAATTCAAATGTCCTCTCTTTCTCTCCTCTTATCACCACCTCTCAGCTTATACATGGTTATGTTTCTTATCTCTCCCAGGAATTCTATGTCTCCTGGATTTATGCTCACAATGATGCCTTAGATAGAAGGAATCTTTGGAAGACAATTCAGCTCATTGCGACTTCTATGGTTTCTCCTTGGCTTCTCTTGGGGGACTTCAAGTGTGTTCTCAACTCTCATGAAAAGATTGGGGGCAACCCGATTCCCTCAAATAGATTACTTGACTTCAAAGAGTGTGTTGATGAGGCTAGTCTCATTGATATGCCAAGCACTGGATTATTTTATATTTGGTCGAATTTGAGAGTGGATTACCCTATCTAACCAAAAATCGATAGGGCTCTTTGTAATTCTGCCTGGTTGGATTCCTTTCCTACTTTCTTTTACAAGGTCACCTCTCCACTCTCATCTGACCATTCTCCTTTAATTGTTCAACTAAATGACCATATCAAGGGATCCCACTGATTCATGTTCTGAAACTATTGGACAACTTATCCTAACTTCCTTGAGATCATTAAAGGTATCTGGTCCTCTTACACCTCTGGGGACCCGATTTTTGTGTTATTTAAGAAGCTAAAGAATGTTAGAGTCATTCTTAAGCTCTGCTTCTGGGAGAATTCCCCCTTAGATCAACGGTTACAAAGTCTAAAGAGGGATCAGGAACAACATCTGATTCTCCTTGAGAAGTCTCCTTCCAATACTACTCTTCTTCGCAATATTCAAGACATTAATCGTAGATACACGGATATTGCCACTAAGGAGAGCCTTTGGGTTAAACAAAGAGCCAAAAAATTCTGGATGACTCACTCGGATGATGATCTTAAGTATCTCTATTGTCCATTAAGGAGAGGCATAATAACAACATTCTTAAAGAGCCTCATACTGATAGGGGTGTTCTTACGGATTCGACTGAGATTGCAAATGAAATCTGTATCCACTACTCTTCCCTCTTCAATAAATCGAGCTCGGTTTCTCCATGCCCATGCCCCTTGGATATTCCTGTAGGCAATTTTGTCCCGCTCTTAGGTTGACCTTGTTGCACTGTTAGAGATCCTCTCTGCATTAAGAGAGTTCCATGGAGACAAATCCCCTAGGCCGAATGGATTTACATCTAAGTTCTTTATTCAAGCTTGGGATATCATAGGGAGACAATTCCTGCTTGCTACAAACCATTTTTTCAAAATAAATAAGTTGTCTTCTTTTTTTAAACACGATTACTCATTCCTAAACTTAAACGCTAACCTTGGCGATTTGGACCTATATCCCTATGTAATACCTTTTATAAAGTTATCGCTAAAGTCTTCAATGATTGAAGAAGGTGTTGCGACATTATCCATCATTCTCGTTTCATCAAGAATAGGGACATATCTGAAAATATTGCCTTAGCTCATGAGATTTGTGCTGACCTTTATAAAAGCAACTCTTGCAATACTTTTTGCATTAAAATTGATCTACACAAAGCGTTTGATTATGTTAACAGGGATAGCCTTCTTCTAAGAATGACTCAGAAAGGTTTTCCCGAGGTTTTTGTAAATTGGGTTAAGGGATGCATATCTGATATCCCCTTTTCCATCGTGCTTAATGATCAAATTAAGGGATTTTTCTGCTCTAAAAATGGCTTGATGCATGGATGTCCACTCTCTTCTTTCCTTTTTGTTAGTCTGATGGATATTTTTTCTTGTCTTATGGATAATAGTGTTTCTACTTCTAACTTTAAGCCCTTTGTCTCTGGAAGTTGCTCAATTTCTCACCTGCTCTTTGCTGATGATATGCTTGTCTTGGGGAAGGATGACATTCACTCTGTGTGTGCACTTAAAGATACATTGACCTCCTTCTCTTCTTTTACTGGTTTGGAAATTAATTATAACAAATCTTTGATTTTTTTTCCAACCATAATCTGGAGGCCAATTCCTGCTGTCGTACCCTTAATATTAACAGGGGAGATTTTTCCTTCAAATATCTGGGTTTGCCTCTTGCTATTGGGGTGCTTAATTCGACTCACTTTACTCCCCTATTGGATAGGCTCTCTTCATGGCTCTTGGGTTGGGAATCTAAATGGCTTTCTTATGGGGGTAGACTCCAACTTATCAGATCTTCCATAAACAGCTATCTTTCTTACTGGATGAGGGCTATGACATTTCCCAAATGCATTTTGAAAAGAATTACTTCAATTACAGCCAAATTTTTTTACCACGGGGATATAATCAAAAAGCTCCACCCTATCTCTTAGATTAAAACAACCTTACCAAGAGAAAAAGAGGGTATAGACCTCCAATCGGTTAGCTCAATTAACCTCCTAAGCAAAATTAAAATGCTGAACAAAATTTTTCGTAGATCTTCCTTGATGGCATCATGGCTCGTGAGCAAGTATGGGTCCATTTGGTCTAGGACAATACGTTGCTCTGCCCTATGGAGGGAACTTCAACTTTCTACTGCTCAATTTAAAGATAAGTTTGTTTACTTTATTGGGGATGGCTTGTCTTGTTTCCTTTTTTACGATCCATGGTATGTAAGTCCTGTCGGATATGTTAACTGTCTTACCTTATTCA
The DNA here is from genome assembly GCA_021442155.1 of Cymbidium sinense. NCBI lineage: Eukaryota > Viridiplantae > Streptophyta > Magnoliopsida > Asparagales > Orchidaceae > Cymbidium > Cymbidium sinense. The sequence continues at coordinate 610,376 of CM038232.1, forward strand.
ATCTCCCCATTGATTCACCATTAAGCTTAATCATTGAGAATAATAGTTGGGTCCTTCATGATGAGTCTCCCCTCACTTTTAATGCACTCTTTTCATCTTAAGGATACTATTTCTTGGAGGGTGTCAATCATTTTCAGGTAAAAAGATCTTGGAGGCCTCTTTTCATAACGTTACTTCGGTGGATTGGCATCAGGACATATGGTTTAAATGCTGTGCCATTAACTACTCTATTTTTTGCTGGATGGCCTACCTTAAGAGACTCAAACTTTCTAACTTGCTCTGTCATCGTGGAATTGGATCAATTCGGACGTGTTGCTTTTGTCAACTTAAGTCTGAATCTCACTCTCATATTTTCTTTGGATGTTCTCTCTCTCTAAACCTCATTAGCAGTATTTTGCCAAATGATAGTTTCTTTTTGGTTCAACCTACACTTAAACAGGTGTTGGTTGTGGCCTCGCTCATGGATCACAAAGCTTTGAAGCATCTCTACTTATTAACTACTGTTGTAATTACGTATTCCCTCTGGTGTGAAAGGAATGCTAGAATTTTTCAAATGCGAGAAACTCCATTTTCCGTTTTATGTCACAACATTAAATTCAGGGTGGCCTCGAAGCTCCGATGCTGAAAATTTAAAGCTTCTTGGCCCCCTCATGTCACAGCCATTTTGGAGGATTGGAGGAACTTCGGTCTGGCTACTATTGTTTGATCTGGGCATCAGGCTTTACGGTATGATTCCTTTTTGTACTCTGGGTTGGAGCTCATTCTTGATATTTTATTCGCTTTTGACTATGATGATGCTTAAGCCCCGGTGTTATAGTTTTTTCGTTAGGGATCGGATAGCCTATGCCTTTTGAACTAAGTGCCTCTTCCATCTCTCGTCTAGCCGACTTCAACTCTCATGTGCTGGTAGCAAGAACCCGTTTGTCTTATAAGTTGGAATTAATTCACTGCTCTGATTTACAATTACTTCTGGCGCTCTATATTAGTCTTCACTTGGTTCGTTTTGATGGCAACCGGGGAGATCTCTTCGCTTAATTTGTACTGTATGCTATGGGCTTGCCCTTCCCTGAGTCGAGTTTTGGCTTTTGGGATCCTTTGATCCTTATTATTATTTTTTTTATATTTTTATCTTCCTTTGTAATTTTTATTTTTTATCTAGATAATACAATTAAGCTCTGCCCTCATTAAAAAAAAAAAAATTATAGAAAGTCAAATGTTAATGCATCGTTCTGTCGAAAGGAATGCAACAGAGTTAAAAAAATAAATAAAAGGAGCTTCAAGCGATCAATTGCAAATATCCCTCTCTCTCTCTCTCTCTCTCTCTCTCTCTCTCCCCCTCACACTCCGAAATCCCACTGATCTCTATCCCGCTCTACCCCTCCTCCCATAGTCCCATTGTGACCCGTGGAAGCCATTAATGCTGCCTACTACCTCCAAAGTAAGCAACCTTACCGGTATCCATACCAGAGCCGTACTCAGTTATTCCTGCCATTATTTTCTCCATCGGAAAACCCTTTCGGACCACTTCATTTGTATATTCTTCTCCGCCATGGTTCTCCTCTTCACGAGCTAGCTATTCCAAGCATCTCGTACCTCCTTCGGCTTCTTCCTTGTTTCAATTGAAATAGAGATGGAAGGCAGGATGAGAAAGTATGGAAGCCAAGCGAGCTCTCCACCGCCGGCCCTAAAACAGCAGAAAGAGGGGAGAAAGATCCCCGTGGTTTATTATCTCTACAGAAATCGACATCTCGAACACCCACATTTCATCGAAGTTCCTCTTTCCTCTCCCGACGGTCTTTACCTCAGAGGTAAAAAATGAGTTTTTTTCTTTAAATTAGGGGAAAAAAATAGTGTTTTGTGTTCTTATTTTGGCATTTTACTTCTTATCTTTTCAATGGTAGATGTTATAAGTCGGCTTAATATGCTAAGAGGAAAGGGAATGCCTGCCATGTATTCCTGGTCTTGTAAGAGGTACAAGATGATCATCGCTATACTCAACAAAATTTCTCTATTTCGTGGTCATGAGAATGTTTAATTAATTGGAATGATTTTTTTAGGTGTTATAAGAATGGATTTGTGTGGCATGATCTCTCTGAGGATGATTTGATCCTCCCTACCAATGGCACTGAGTTTGTGCTCAAGGGTTCTGAGCTCTTGGATAAACTCCCCTCTGGTAATTTTTCTAAATTATTAGCAAAGAAGCTACCTTTACTGTAATTTTTGCTTTGTTACTTCTGAACAAAATCATGTAATTTTAAATTTGGGTCTTTTGAGTTTAGATAAAGCACATCATGGTGGATCTATGGCGAAGCTGCAAAATTCAAAAGTTTGTCAGTCAGAAACTCCAACACCCACATCTTCAAGAACTAATGAAACTTCCTCTTCATCCTCACCGACCGGCTTCAAGGATTCAAAAACTCCATCTCCTCCATCACCGTCGCCACCACCTCCTTCTCCTCCTCGAAGACTAGAAGAGGAGCAATGTCCTTTAGCACATCCGCTGTGCTCTCCAAGCAATATCTCTACTAAGACATCGCCCCCAGTTTAGCTGAGTACAAACTGTGCAATCAGAGTAATGCTGCTGATGCTTCAACCCAGACTGATGATGGAGGAAGGAGAAGAACTCATGTGGGAAGGAAGAATACTTGCACTCGAGGAGTTTCTACCGATGATCTCTCTATGAATTTTCAGCAAGAACAAAACCGATCGAATCGGGCCATGGGGTCCAAGGATGGCTCTGAGTTATGCAGGGATGATATTTCTCGACCACCAACCTCATCAAGTGCTTCTTCCTCTGGTAGAAAAATGGAGACATTGGAGTCTTTAATCAGAGCAGATGCCAGTAAGATAAACAGCTTCCGGATCCTCGAGGAAGAGGAAATTCTTATTCCCACAGGGCCAAGATTAAAGGCAACCAATGTGCTTATGCAGCTCATAACATGTGGTTCTATCTCGGTGAAGGATCACCATAGCTTTGGTCTTGTTCCTACCTACAAGCCAAAGTTCTCTCACATGAAATTCCCCTCGCCGACATTAGCTAACTCTGTGACGCTAGGCGAGCTCGACTACTTGTCTGAGAATCCAAATTTTATTGGGTTAAGAATGGAAGATAAGGAGTATTTCAGTGGGAGCTTGCTTGAAACTAAGAAGCACAAGGAAGATATAAGAGAAGGTCTGCCTACTCTCAAGAGGTCCTCCTCCTTTAACGCTGACAGGTAATTCTGGCTTTAAATGTATGATAATATCTACATATTTTTATCACAATTATGTTTATTTGAGATCATAATTTTGATTATTATATATATATATATATATATATATATTTGTGCATATTGTGACATTATTTGAGCAAAATAAAGGAGAATTGCATGAAGAGTGGGCATTAAAATGTTAATTATTGTCCATCAGCCATATTTTTGAATAGAAGAAAGAATAACCATATCCATGACTTGCAGTGTATCTTTAGGATTAACATTAACATAATACATACCTGACACCTAAATTATAATATTTATATAAATAACACTTAAATCTTTAATATTACATGAAAAATAACATTATCATTAACTTTTAAATTAAAATGCACTTCTTCATGCACATAAGGAATGTGCTATATTTGCAAATATCAAATTTTAAGTATTCCATATGTAAATACATGAGAATTGTGTGCTATGTAGGCAAATCTTCCAAAAATAATAATAATTAATATTGTTAGATCGAATGAAATAATTTGTAGAGATATTCTTGAAGTGATATGGCATTCATATATTGATTACACATATTTGTGAAAGTCTTCAGAAAGTATCATCTTCATATAAGCATGCTTCGAGTGAAATGAAAATCAGCAGTTGAATACATAAATATCTGAAGATCTATCATCGTCATCATGATCATACTATAATAAGGATTAAATTGAATTTCTCCCAACCTTGTTGATTTGATAACTTATCGCAGAGTTTATTCAGGAGAGAGAGAAATTTTTTTGATGGAAAAAAAATTAAAAAGAAATGTCAGCTACAGTCTTCTCTTTGATTCTTTCATTGTTCTTTCAGAGCTATATTCTCACCTGCTCTCTTCTTCCTATAGAACTATTCTAAAACATTCTGCATCATACAGGAGCAATAAATCACCATATTCTAAGAGGGAAAAAGAAAGCTTTCCAGATTCAACTCGATCGAAATGCCTTCCTCGGCCCATTAAAATTCCATCAAACAGACCATCAAGGAGTGAGATAATGAGACCAGGGATCTCAGACTGCTCACGAAACTCTTCAGCTGGTCCAGACTCCATTAATGGAAGCAAGAGAATCACAGATAATTCTTCAGTTAAAGAAGACAGCGAGAAGACGATCAAAATAGAGGAAAGTTAAGTCATATTTCCCTCAGCTTTGTTTTTAATTAATTGTTTTGGTTATAACTTTTTTTTTTGGGTACTGTTTCTTGATGGAGAATTTGCTTGTGGTGTATTCCTGCAGGCTTATTTCAGGAGCTCGGGTTATAATTCAATCAAGAGCTTCATATGATGACAGTGATGGTAGCCCAAGTTCTTAGGAGAAGAACATAAATGTTTCTTTTTTTTTTTAGATTTATGCAACTTTTGTATTCTGTAATTGTTAAATATTCTCTTGCATGGATGAAGTAGAGAATGCAACAGTAAGTTTCCAAGAAGTTTTAAGTAGAGTTTTGTTCAACTTTAGCTTATTGCCTAGTAAGTTTTCAATGCTATATACACTTCTATTTGAATGTTGAGTAGAAAATTTACAAATATATGACTTCGAAATTCAAATTTACGCCCTCTCAAAGGAGAGTAAAATCTCCCACCTTTAGTGAGAAAACTAACAAAAAAGTTTGAATACCTAATCATGATCATATTTGCAATTTTATTGTACTTTTTATTTTATTTGTTATTTTTATTAAAATATATTGATTTATTGTACTTTTTTAGTAATTTTATTTATTATTTATAAAAATAAATAATATTATTTGAAGAACACTTAGAATAATTTTTGATATTTTAAGTGTTTTTTAAAATAATTATCAATATAAAATATTTTTTATTTTTAATTAAAGTATAAATAAAAAATAAAAGTAATCCCAAATAGCTCATAATATTATCACAAAAAGTGATATAAGTGGTATATTTAGGAAGAGGGGATAATAGAATAGTTTGTAGATAGAAGAATAAGCTTAAGTTTAAAGAGGCAAGAGAGCTTAGCGTAGAGGGACAAATGGTTAAAGAGAGCTAAGAGAGACATAGTATTGGGCCTTTTAAGGCAAGGTAAAGTGAGAAGGTCTCCTTCCTCCCCTTAAATATTGGTGTGAGTTTCGAATATTGGTTATTGGCTTCTCAACAATTTTTGAATTTAAATTAAAGAGAGTTTGAGTTGAGTCTTGAGTGTTTTATTTTAGAAATGAGAAAGATCTTCCTGATTTGCCTCATTTTGTGAGACTTTAGATCTAGGGTTTTATAGGCCAGCTCTAATTATCTCTCTTGAGTGAAGAATATTAATTAGTCATTAATAAACTTAATATATTTACATTATAATAGTAACATATATAATTTGAAATTGATTAAAATTTCATTTACGGATGGTTGGGAGAATGAGGAGTCTAAATCATGGTTAGTCATGGCATCCGCTCCCTACTTAGTTAGAGGAGGATCAGACGTAAGGATCCCATAATGCGTGAGTTACGTGTCAGAAATCCTTGTAGACATGGTGTTTTAGGGCAGCTTAAGTCACTAGCGACAAGTTTTTTCTATCAAGTATACCATTATACTCAAGGACGAGTCATTGGGAGCATATGGTATAATTGATCATAATATAATGGAGGACTTGTCAAACCACGATGAGAACTCATTCATAAGTTATGAAATTCTTGTAAGTTTGATAGGACACATGTCACATTTCATCGTGAGATTGATTAGTGAACATAGCATAACACTTGATTTGACATTCTTTTTTGTGAGCAGTTTTTTAATTTGTCAGATAACTATCAAAAGGAGGATAGATTGAGTTTGATTTAAGTTTTTAATGACAGAATTTTATTTAAGCAGTTTCAAATTGTTACTTAATTTGATTTAAAAAATTGATTAATTTGAATATGCTTAAAAGCTATAGATCCTCTCAACTCTCTTTAGTTGCTAATAAAGGATTAGATCTACTATCACTTGACAGAATCAATTTCTTGGATATTTCACTTATTTTGAACTCTTATTATAGGTTTTTAGGTTTTATTTTTTGATTAAGACTAAACAAATGGCGATCCTCGAACAATTTGCATTTAACATAGTGTGGGGAGCGTCTTGAAATTTAAATTAGCATTATTTGGTTTTAAGTGTTGCATCGGTGGTAGATATTTTGAGCTCGATTTGCTTAAATTAAAGTCTTATTAAATTGCTTGACTCGATTTATGGCCTGTGGAAATTGATAAATGCCCCCCTCCCCCCAATAAATGTGATTTGTGTATTGAGCGAGTCATTGTAGATTTGAGCCTCCTTGATAACTTCATTGGTTGCTTGATGGAGGAATTATTATTTGTTTGATGAAGGACTACTAGGAATCGATCGTGCTTGGTGGTTTGAAATTCCTTTTTGTCAGCAGCTTGGACTTGATGAAGGATTGACTTTGTTGTCTATTGACTTGTCAAGTGTATGCACTCTATAAACCACATTTGCTTTGATGGATTTGTTGGAGGTGCATCTGAGATGACCAACCAATATAGGGTCAATGTTGAGTTATTAGTCTAGCAATGTGTGCTTTAACAGACTGAATAATCACAAAATTATATTAGTTCAGTCATCGGCTTTGTTTGAACTATGGAATTGCTTTCTCGATCCTGTGCTTTCTACTTTGATGGACTTGATGAGGAGATTGACTTTGATATGTACTTTGAGCTTGATCAGATCATTTAAGAATAGATTGAGATATCACTCTGCAGGCAATATATAAATTGATTTGAGGCAACCCTAAATTGAGAGTTTTCTCAAATTATCTTGATCTATCGATCAAGTAGAAAGATCTCTTAGATCCTAGTTGCTTGCAATCACTAAGTTGGATCTAGTTTGAGATTGAGCACATCATCATTGGATTTGACGAGAAACACTTTCATTTTCTACGGCTTGTGAGTGAGGAGAGGGTCGAAACCATCTTTGGGCTTGTGAGTTCAACCTTTAGAACATACTCGAGTCTTGACTTAAGTGGGTTGGTGATTTTGTCATCAGACTGATGAATGAGTGCTCTTTTACTGTGGCCTTTTCTTACAGTTTGTTGAGTGAGGAGAGCATCAGCAACTCGGCCATTTGTGAGCTTGTTGAGTTTGACTTTTATAACATATTCGTGACCTAGACTTTAGGATGTAGAGGTTGATGTTTCTCCAACTTAATTGATTGAAGCTTCCGAAATCAGGAGCTCTTCTGACTTGATCTCTAGAATTTGGCAAATCATGGAGATAATTTTCTTGATATTTAAGGTTTTTCTTTCATGCATAGAAATAGATTTATTTTATTTGCAAAACTACTAACAATCAATTATAGATATATATAGAATTTGACAAGCTCGATGTTAACACGAAGAATATATTTGAGGATCTTTGCACACGATATCAACTCAAATAAACTTAACATAAACTAAAAAATATCCCCTCTCTTGTAGGGGGGAATTCTAAAGTACATTTAGGAGAATTTTCAAGATGAAAATGCACATATTTGAATTGATGTGCTCTAAAGAAAATTTTAACATACAACATTGATTTCATCTGTATATAAAAATCTAAAAATACCCCATGTGTAACAGGAGAATTTTCATGGAGAAGTTCTTCATCTAGAGTATGTTTATTTAGGGATCTCGACATGAAGCACGGTGTTAACCTAAATATATATATTAAAAAATACCCCCTATCTTGCAAGGGGATTTCTATTATACCTCAATAATATGGTCATCATGTATAATACTTTTTCAAGTATCAACCAATAATTGGCGATATTGGTCTTTCACCATTTATGTTGATGAGTTGGTCTGCTCCTCTTTGGTACACTTTTTTAATGACAGAAGGGTCTTCCCAATTAGGCTCGAATTTGCTATCAAATTTTTGATTATGAATAATTGGCCTTCTCAGCACCAGAACTAATCCTCTTTTTTGGAATGTTCGAGGCCGCACCATATGGTCATACGGACATCTTTGCTCGATAGACTTCCAGTTTTGATGAGCTTGTAATATCTTCATCAGTCGTGAGTTCCTCCATTCTCAGAGCATTTTGATGTTTAGTTAAATTGTGGATATCAAAGTGAAGAACTCAACTTCTAATCATAAATATTTACTTTTGAAAATTTATGTCGAATTATTAAAACTCAAATCTATAGACCACATTGTGAAAAAAAGTTAATCACTCGTCGGCTCTTCTTTAAATGGGGTAAGCCAGAATATTGATCGTTGTTAGGATGAAGCGATGTTTTGGCGATGGTGGATCAATTGGTTCAATTTTCCCAACATTGATAATGGTCATGCTATGTTGTGTAATAGATTTGGAGGTTGATGGATGAGATTCCCATGTATGACACTCATGCACTTCTTAGCATTATTAATCGTCTCTCATAGATGATAATAATCCATCCTTTTGATCTTTACTATCATCTTGGGACCTGATGGATGTGCACCACAAAGTCCTTTATGAACTTCAACCATCACTTTGCTAGCTTCATCTACACCTAAGCATCGTAGCCACATTTATTTAAATGATCTATGATATAAAGTATTGTTGATGAAAGTGTAGCGTAGCATTCTCTTATCAATTTGAGCTATCTGTGATTTATTGTTTGGTAATTTGCCTTCTTTAAAGTAGTCGATGAAGAGTTGCCTCCAATCATGTGACTCTTCTATAATAAAGACTTCACTGCTTACTTTTAAGCAATGTCACTCTTAGCTCTTCAACTTCTTGTTAATTTTTTGGAGTATGACTGAGTCACTTCCATAGTCGGTTGATAACCTCACTGCGGGGATTGATATTTTGTTGGCTCTAGGACTTGAGTAAATATGCGATCATGAATCATCATTCATAGTTGTCATTTCTTTAGCTAGTTTTGCTAAGCAATCGATTTTGGTATTCTCGGATTGAGAGACTCGAGTTAGTGTGATATTTGGTATCTGCTTCATAAGCTCTATAACTCACTTGTGAGAGAAAGTTAACTCAAGTTTGTTGATTCTATAGATGCCCAATACTTGATTTATAATAAGCTGAGAATCGCCAAAAATATGTAAGTTTTGAATGCCTATGAAAATAGCTTCTTCAAGACCTGTCACTAATGCTTCATATTGACATTATTAGTTCTTGGCTTGGTCAATCCATATGATCGTCTCATTATCCCCCCTTCTGGTGTTATGAAGATGATGCTGATTCTTGCCCTTGCTCTTGAGAAATTTAGATTTTGGACATGTTTGATCAAAGAGGCTCCATCGAAGTACATTTCTCAAATTTGTGATTTTTCTTTTTTATGAATGAGCATAGTTTGCTCATCAAGCAAATCATCATTAAGAGGAAGAGTCCGCCTTAATAGGATGTGCAGCAAGAAAATCTGCTAAGACTTGTCCATTTCACTTTATGCGAACATATGATATTAAATTGCAAGTATCCCATCTTGCCAAACAACATGTTAACATTAGTCTTGTCATCAAGTACTTTAGCGGATCGATCCATGAGATAAGGATAATCTGGTGTGATAGCATATAATGACGAAGATTTTGGATTGCAAAGATCAATGCTGAACAATGCTTCTCTATCAGAGAGTATCTCATTTCTGCTTCAATCAACCTCTGACTGTTATAATAAAAAGCATTCTCTTTGCTATCTTCATTGTGTTGTGCCAATAATACTCCAAGGGACTCTTCTAATGTGATTGTGTATAGAATGAGGGGATTCCCAAGAGTAGGCACTGCAAGAATTGTTAGATTTAGTATGTAGCTTCTAATGCTATTAAAGGCTTCCTAGCACTTCTTGTCTCATTTGAATGGAGCAACCTTCTTCATTAACATTGCAAACGGTTGACAATGTCCTAATAGGTTTGATATCAATTGATAGATGAATGCAAGTTATCCTTGTGAAGAATGAAGTTGACGCAAACTCTTTGGCAGAGGCATCTCCACAATTGCCTTGATTTTAGCATAATCAATTTCAATACATCTACGACATACAATGTACCCCAGGAATTTTCTAGAAGATACCTTGAATGCACATTTTAGATGATTTATCTTGAGATCATATTTTATAATCCTCTTTAATACGATTCTCAAAGTCTTCAAAGTGGTTTTCACAGTTTAAGCTCTTCACCACCAGATCACCGACATAATATTCCACCTTTTGATGAATCAACTCATCAAAAATATGCGTCATGGCTCTTTAGTACGTAGCTCTAGCATTTTTTTCAGGCCAAAGGGAATGACTGTGTAGCAATATATGCCAATAGGTGTTCTGAATGATGTATATTTTTCATCTTCATGTGCCATTTTGATTTGGTTGTATCCTAACGATCCATCCATAAATAAGAACATATTATAGTTAAAAGTATTGTCTACTAGTAGTTCTGATATTGGAAGCAAAAAGTCATCTTTTAAGCATGCCGTATATAGGTCTCGGAAGTCAATGCGGAGACGGATTTGGACGTTCTTCTTTCTAACTGGGATAATGTTGGATATCCAATCTACATGCTTCTCTCTCGGATGAAGCTTGCTTCGATCAGTTTCTTAGTTTATGTAATTACCTATTCTTTAATCTCCAATCTCATTCGTCTAGGAGCTTGCTTGACAAACATTGCATCTGGTTTAATAGCTAATTTGTGAACTACTATATCAGGAGATAAGCTTGGCATTTTAGAATATGTCCATGCAAAGCAATCATTGAATTCACAAACTAGTATTTTTAGCTCTTCAACTTTCTCATCAGGCAGAAGGGCACTGATGATAGTTGGATGGGGATCATCCTCATCTCCTAGGTTGATTTCTTTAAGTTCATCCATAGTAGCTATTTTTTCACCATCTTTGAGTTCTTCAAGTGCGGCTTGGCTTCTACTTCTTCATCATTTTTAAGAAGAATTTTATGGGAATCATCTTCTTCATCACAAAGACTCTCGATATCAGCTTCTATTATGTTATAACAAGCTCTATCTTGATGAGATTTGTGGATGAACCCAAGACCTTTAGTGATAAACTTATCACTTCTTACATGAGGACTTCTTTGGCTCCACATCTTGTTAAAGACTTGAGTCTATGTTTAGTAGTTTCAATATGAACTCGAAGCTTATGCATCATTCTTTGTAATTTTTGTGGATAGTATATTAGTATTCTTGTTGGCATTACCTCATCATTAATTTCATGTTGAGCAGGCTGTTCAAAATCTTGAGGCTGAGACTCTTCAAATTTGTAAAATAGAGTTCTTGTTCACTCTCACTCACGGCATCATAGAATGTTATCAATTTTTTCAATATTATGAACCTCGGTGGGATTTTTTGAAGCTTGTTGAGATATGTATAATTTTGAATGAGTCATCGACTCACAGTGAGCTATCCTCCTTGATCGACCATGAACTCTATTTCATAAGTAGATTCAAAATCATAGTCATCGAATCACTTATTTTATACTCTTATTTTCTTGAAAGCTTATAAGTTACCTTAGGTTTGTGAATATCTTCTCCTTCTTTGTCACTTCCCAAATGAGGCGATTTTCCTTAAGTGTAGAATCAGTGCTTTAGGAGAGTCAACATTGCCTTCTTCTCTCCCACTTTGCCGCTCTTTCACTTTGTGAAATTATTTTTAGTTCTAAAGTGGATGTCGCTTCAGAGCTCTAGCTTAGCTCTTTGACGATAAAATATTTTATTTTCATAGATCTTTGCTTCATTGACGGAGAATGGCTGTAGGCTACCAAAAATTTGGAATTCTTCTCCATCTTTCAGATATTTCATACATTGATGCATAGTTGATGGGACCATCTCATACTCATGTAACCACGGCCGGCCTAAAAGAGCTCTAAATGATATATCAACATCGATTACATGAAACTTGACTTTTGTATATAAATCTCTAAACTTGAGCGGGAGAATAAAAGAATCCAGAGTTTTTTGCCCCTTTTTATTGAAACCATGAACCATCAACTTGTCTCTCCCAAGATGTTGGATATCAAGTGATAATCCTCTTAATACTTTTAGACTCATAAGATTGATAAAAGAACCGGGATCAATCAATCTTCAACTGATTGAGATAACATCACTCTCTGTAGTAACATATAAGGGACGATTATGATTTGCTGTTTCGAACATAAGATCCTCTTCAGAAAATATGATTACTGGGAAATCTTGAGTTTGTAATGCTTGGTCATGCATTTCTCAACAAAGTATGCTTCATAATTCTTCGGATCTTTGAGAGCATGTATCAAAGTTTATCGAAGGTCTTTTGACATCAAGAGAGCCTCTCAGTAATTGCGGGATCTTTCTCGATGTGATAGAATATTATAATCTATCTTCTCCTTGATTTAGGCTTTATCAGATTTTGGAATGATATCCTCATTTACTTTTTGCTTGCCTTTGTCTTTATTTGCATATCCCTTCTTTGATGAAGGTGGTAAGACTTTACCACTTCTCAACTGAACTTGAATCACTTTATCTTGCTCAGATTCTTCTGAAGAGATAGTTTCTTCAAGTTCCCTTCTTATTCTGGAAGATTGGCCAAAAGGGCTAGACTCATTTTTCAACGTCATACGTTTCATACGTGATGATATGGATGAGTCTGACTCTTGTCCGTCGAAAAACATAGATCTTCATATGAAGTATTATGTCTTATTGAGTCATTAAACAAAATTCAAACATTAGTTTCTCAGGTTCTTCTTACTTTCTTGACAAGAGTTGTGATGTGTTGGCCAAATCTATCTGACTACTCTTGTCTTTTTGGAGTAACTAATGTTGAAGAATATCTAACATCACGCATATGATTAAACATGTCTATACTAGAGAAGATTCACCATTATCTTCTTTATCTGATTCAGCAATGCAAAGTTTAAGCATGAAGTCAGCTTAAATGGTGTCTTCTTGGTGATACTCTTCATTGTTAATGATCTTTTGAGTTATAGTTCTCTTCTTGATCATCTTTTTTAGCCTTCTTTGATTTATGAGGCTTGCGTTTAGTAGACTACTTCTCATCTTGTGGAAGTAGCCTTATCAGATCCGAGAAGCCCAAATACTTGATTTAGGCATCTCTCTTAACTCCAATATAAGCTCAAGTGGTGATTTCCACTTAACACTAAAGACGTCTTTTAGCTGCTTCATCATTTTCACACTCTTTTTGGAGACTACTGTTTGTCATTCTTCAGTCTGAACTGATTTCTCCTTCTGTTTGTCTTTGTTGGATGATATGGAAGAGGAAGTAATCATTGTTGTAGATTCTCTTTTTTGGGTTGACTAGAACACTATCGGATAGTGTAAATTTACCTCGCCAATACTTTATTTTTAGCCAATCTTTGAAAACATAACAATCTTTAATAGGATGACTAATCATCCGATGATAGGGACAATAGTTTAGATTATTGACTTGATCAGCTTCTTCAGGCCTTTTAATTTCTAGTAACTATAGACCGGCTTTGACTGTTTGCCAAAATAGTTTAGCCACATTGTCTCATCTAAAGGAATATTCTTTATTCATCTTTTCCTTAAGAGATGGCTACATTTGCTCATTATCTCTTGTTGCTTGTTTTGGACGCTACCCACCACTTGGAAAAGTTCAAGGTTTGTCATTACCTCCTAATACCAATTTTGGCTGTGGATTAGAATGAACAGGATTTTTACCCTTATCATCATTATACATTGCTGCTTTCCTTTATCCACGTTGTATATCACCCATTTTTTGCCATTTGAGCTATAGGAAGCTCCATGAATTTCATTTCTTCTTGAGCCTGAAGGTTTATTTCTCTTTACTTTATCTGTATAAACTTCAGACTTAGGGCGATTCAACTTTTCAAATTTAGCCATCCCAATGAGCAAGTCCTGGAATGTTGCAATCGATGTCATGCATATAAATGGTGTCATTTTATCATCCATATTACCCATTAACAATTGAGTCACATGTTCTTCTTCCAATTATTGCTTGCACTTCATACTTAGGTTGTGACAATGACTTATGAATTTTGTCACTAACTCATCTTTCTTTCTTTTCAACAAGGTAAGGCTAGCGATTGTGATTTTTTCGGTTGCACTGGCGAACCTCTTCATGAATATAGTCTTTAAATTAACAAATATTTTAACTGAATCATTCGCAATTCTGCGTACCATTCAAAAGTGGATGAGGTCAAGCTACTGACGAATTAACAGAAAAGCAGTGCATTATTCCCTCTATGTTACCACAAGTAGCCTTAAATTAGACCAGATGTTACTTTGGATTACCAAGCCTGTTGAAAGTATTAAATTTTGGCATTGAGTAGCCTTTCGTGTATGACACTTGATCATATTGTTGGGTAAAAGCACCCACTTTTTTTGCTTTAGGCTATAAATGTCTTTATCTTTTCATTGATTATTATTTCTAGCTGAGCACTTGTTACCATTCCATGTGTGCTAGCCAGGTTTTGAATTATTGGCTGGAGAGGTAGTGGGTTAACTTCATTAACTTCTTGTGTAGCATAATGTAGGAGCTTGAGGTACCCGTGATTGATGGTATAGAGTTACATTATTAATTGTCGTTGATTAGCAAATAGGTATGCACTTGATGATATTCTTGCAACATCTCCATCATGATGTTCATTTGTACCATCATATCATTCATTTGGTACCAAAATGCAATCTCTAAGTCTTTGACCTCCATTTAACTGCATTTCTCTTTGCTCTTAGCGTCATAGCGTCAATCATACAGCTCTTCCTCTTCTTATTTCTTTATTTATTCTACTTGCTCATTTTGAGAAGAAGTTCTTCTCCTTGTGCATTTCTGATTGGTGTTGTTGAGGTATGATGTGGCGATTATAAAGCGTGTACCAGTGATCATTTCTTGGCTCAACCATATAGACAGCTTCGACACCCATGATCTCTTTATCATTCTGACCTTCTTCTTCTTCTTCTTCTTCTTCTTCTTCTTCAGTAAAGATCGAAGATCCATTCTCTATTTGCTTATGTAAAGACTCTTCTTCATAAGCATCAAATTTAGGTTCAGATTCCCTGGATTTGCGTTGCTGCTGATGGTGCTGGGCGGAGAGTTCATCTATATCTCTAACCATATAGACGAATTCTATTTCCATAGAATAATTTTCATTATTTTCTTCCTACACACAAATTTTTGATTGACGTTTCCAGTGGATCTAGTTGAGCGACAACCACTTCTTCTAAGAGCGATCAAAGTCAACCTTTTCTTGTGGGGGTGAACTTGATCGGCGATGGGATCACCTAGAGGATTCTCCAGGTGTCGACCATCATATCTTTCATCAGTGATATCCTTCCTTTTGGGTATCCACTTCTGATGAGTTAATTTTGAGACAGATTTCTGAGTATATGTATCAGATGTGGCACATCTTATATTACTCAAAGTTTCATTACGGGGCATTGGCCTCCATATTTGCTTATCCTTTGGTAGGGACCTTTCGGTAGCGGATTCTTGGACATGAGATCCAAGTGTCACACTCCGATGCTCACCATGCGAAGCGTACAGGGCTCGTTGACTAATTACCAGAAGAAATGACAACTTTCTTGGTGGCGCTTCAGTATTTTCAATCACCACAGGCCTCTGAAATCTTCTTTTCATTAGGCCTTATTCTTAGCTATTTTGAGGACTTTATATATCCTGACAGATAGTGTTTCAGGCTGTCTCCTCTATAGTGCTGTAGCTTGATGTGGTTGGTTCCAAAGGATTACTTTATTTCGCCAGTAGAGCTATTCCTCTTTACCCATTTTAGATTATCAAAGTTATTGTGGGTAAGAATACTCACTTTCGGCGGGAGTATGCTTGTTCACTTGATCGTTCAAAGGGGATCTGCTGAGCCCTTAGCTCAGCATTTCTCCTTCTTCTATGTCTTCTCGTTAATTTGCTTTCTGATGAGGAAGCTTCATGATCATGCTTTCCGGGTACAAAAGGTTCAATCGTCGCAGCAGCTATACCACGAGGCATTAAAGACACAGTTTTCCCCTTGACGATTCTTTTGTCACGGGAGCTTCATATTGACCTAGCCTTTTGGCGAAGTTCTCGTCGGAGAACTCCTTGGCAGCTTGGTTGTTGAGCTGGTGCACGGCTAGTAGGAGTTTCAATAACTTGAGGCCTTCGGCGCCTCGACGAATGTATCTGGTACTTCTTGAGTTGCATGATGGCAGGAAATTCAAGTTACCAAATTGAATGGTAGCCCCGACATCACCTGTGTTGATGATGACGTTGGTTAGGTAGATGTTGCGCAACTAGTGAGCGATGAAAGGTGTTTTGTAAATCCATTTTGCAAAAGTGAATGATGGAGATTAGTAATTAGCAATTATTATTTCATACTTTCAAGATCTGGAGGACTACATAACATAATAATAGTGTAATAAATATATACTCTACGGAATGATTCATTCTACATAAACCTCATATTGAATTTATTACACACTTAAATCACCATTTTTTGTTTTGAATTTTTAAAAATTTTATTGCTACTATAACACATATATGACTAGCCAAAGATGGAAAGAGAATCATGTCCCCAACTGAGTCACCAGAAATCTGTAGGCTCTGAAAATTTGCCACCGACCTCTTGACAATTTTTTGAATTGAATATTGAAGAGAGTGTTTGATTTGATGTGTTAGTGTAATTTTCAGAAGGTAGATAGAATAGTAGATAAGACACTACCCAGAGATTTTATCCTCATTTTGTGAGGACTTTAGATCTACTTCCAGGTTTCCTATAGGCGCAAGCCTTTATAGTTAATTACCCCTCCAATAAGTGAGAGAACTTTTGATTAATAGTGTTAAAGCTAAATGTAGCATATAATAGCAGCATATGGGATTTTAGAATTTAGATTATGAAATTCATCATTTCAGCTTAAACCGATGGTTGGGGAATGATGGCGTGCCGTCTAGATCTCATGGTTCCATCATCCGAGGCAATTGGTCCCTAGTTTACTTAGTCGGGAGGTAGTCGACCCACGAAGGATCCTCATCAGCAACACATGGGTTATGTCGTCCAAGAAATCCTTGTAGACTTTGGGTGGTGTTTGTTTAAGGAGACAAACTTAAGTCTACCTTAGTTGACAGAGGGTTGTTTGCCCTATCAAGTATACCCTATGATTCACAACTCAAAGGGCAAAGCCATTGGGGAGCATGAATACGTGATAATATAATAGAGTGGACTAGCAAAATCACCGATCAAAGGACTCGCGTGGCGCTTTATTTGTGGAGCTCTTGGCCAAGCATGAGAGAACGCATCCTTCTTGGCAAGAGATTGATTTTGTATTTTCATTTAATTCCAATTTAGCCTGTGCAGTCTTTTCAAATATTAAAATTTACACTTAAAATCAGTATGCGTGTTTATAAACTTAATTTCATAATTAATGAAATCATTGATAGTTAAAATCATAATTAGAATGAAATTCTTTAATTTTTTGATTGAAGGATTTGAAATATGATTTTTAATTTTATTTATACTCAAGTCACTTTCAAATTCATTTCAAGTTCTTTTATATTTAATTTCCACTTCATTTCTTAAGACTTTATATTTTATATATTTTTTGTTAAGTCCTAAAAATTTGGCAAAATTTCAAGACACCGGTAGTATTCCGTCATCCCAGCGTAGGGGTCCATCTTGTTTTGGCTACTGTCACATGCGATGGCCGATGGTTGGTATTTTGAAGCACCTTGTGGTTGTCTTCATTGCATAATAGCATACAGACCTTCAATCACCTACATAAACAAATATATATATCAAATAGTCTAAATTTGAAAGCATTTTGGTATAGGTGTCATGTCGGCGATTTTGGCTTACCGGTGCGATAAGCGCATGCGGTGTCTTCTGACACCAATTTCATCTTGTCCGCGCGATGGGCATGATGAGATCTTCGAACCTGCATAAAGACAAACATATATATATAAGGTAGACGTGTACACTAATTGGTTCAAACCGAAAAATTGAACCGAATCGCTGTTATTTGGTCAGTTTGGTTCGGTTTTAAATCTCATAGTTCAATTTTTGGTTATAAATGCCTAGTTATTTGGTTTTCAATTTTTGGCTCTATTTTTTAAAAAAAAAAGATTGGATAAACCGAATAAACCAAAATTAGTTAAAAAAGTTGGTTTTATTTGGTTTAATCGAAAACTGAACTGAATAAACCGAATTATAATTCGGTTTGGTTAGTTAGTTTTATATGTTATTTGAATGGTTTGGTTATTTTAAATTATTTGGTTTGATTTGTTCGGTTTAACAAAAAATTCAACCGAACCGACTGAATCAACCGAATGCTCACCCCTAATGTAAGGTAAGGAGTGCGATTGCAAAAATCGAAAGAAAAATTCGCCTCTTGATGATGTTCTTCCCAAATTCTTGGAAGCGAAGGTTGGCTAGAATTGGCAATCAAAAGAATTCTCTTTACGATTTCTTCTCCGATTGCGAAGTGAAAGCGGAGACGGAAAAAATGAGAATCACGATCGAAATTAAAATTAGAAAAAGTCTTCTTGATTTCGCGGTGAAAAATGAAAGGGTTACGTTGAGTCGACACGAAGAAATCAAAATTAACCTCTTGATGTTCTTCCGATTGTGGCAATCTGGAGATGGTGGGAGTTTGTGGGAAGGATTGCGCAGAACGGACGGAACAGGCTGGTGTGCTGTAGGAAGGCAGGCTAGTGGGTTGTAGGAATTGGGCTGGTGGAGCAGGTTTTGCGGGTTGTGGGTCGGATTTGAAAGCTGGCCAACCGTGGGCTGGAGGGAAGCGGGCTGGGCGGTTTGGCTGGATGCAGGTTGGGACGAGCGGACCGGTGGGTCGTTGAAGGGTCGGCGGGATTGAATTTGCGGAAGACGGGCAGAATGGAGGAATGGTGGCAGGACAGGTAGTTTTTACAAGTTGGAGGTCGAGAAAGCAGCAGGCAGAAGCAGCAGGTCAGTGCAGCGGATTGCAGAACTGCGCAGGTCTTGATCGGAAGCAGGACGCGCAGGCTGGACAAAAAAGCAGTGCAGGACCGATGGGCTGGGTTCGCAAAATGGCGGGACCAGTGGGCTGGGTTTGCGGGACGCGCAGGCCCGGCGGGCTGGGTGCGGCGGGCCCGTGGATTGGGTTAGCGGCGGAATGCGCGGCGGAGGCGGCGGCGGGATCGGACGGAAACCGAGAGCGGAGGAGATTTACCTTGTTTTTTCTTCGTTTTCGAGAGAGAGAAGGCTGCCATAGGGAGAGAGAAACGTGAGAGAGAATGAGGAGGAAATATGTGCAAATTTTTTTTTTTTGAGAGGTTATTAAGAAAAAAAATTGAAAATTTAAATGGGAGGTAACGATTGCTGTGTGGGGGTAATTTAGGAATTTTTTATTAATTTTAAATTTATTAATCGGTTTTATTGTGGAATTCATGCCTGTAAACTGCATAGTCATATATATATATATATATATATATATATATATATATATATATATATATATGTATATATATATAATCTAAGGTATTTATTATTAAAGGAAATGGCGATGGTTTGCGGGTTTGGTTGAGTTTTGAGTGAGTTTCAAAATGCGGCGTTTTGTTTCGATCTATTTTCATGCGGCTTCGTCAGAATGAATAGTCTTATTTGATATATTTCAGCGTTTGAAGCCAATGGAGTGATCAATTTCGTGAGCGGATCGTTGATCATTCGATTTCACGTATGCGATATATTGTATTGGCGACTCGAGGGCTTGATCAGTTGACGATTAAGTTGTACAATATTTATATCTTGACCAATTTCGATATTTTGAATGTGATGAAGAAGTCCGTTCATCGATTGGAGGTCGTTTCGAGTTGATTTCATTGACGTGCTGTGCATTTCAGCCTCGATTTGCGCATTATCACTTCAAATTACTCGACATTTGCACAGACTCGTCCGAATTGAGCGCGTACAGTCTCATTAGATATATTTTGATGTTTTAAAGCTAACGGCATGATCAATTTCATGAACAGATGTCATTCGGATATCGTCGCAACTTCTCGACTCTGATATGCGAGTCGACACATTGATAGCTCGAGCGCTTAATCGATTGATCGTTTGATTTTGTAATATTTATATTTTGATTAATTTCAACGTTCAACAGCGTGTTCATCGATCGAGGTCGTTTTACTATTTTTGGTGACATCTGTGCATTTTAAGCCTATTTGCGGTGTTTAAAGTTTGTCGAATTTAACTTGTAGGCTTGTCTTAATTTATGACACACATATGGAGTTCAACAATTGGGTAGATAGAATAAGTCATAAATGAGCTTTAATGAAAAACATCAAAATTTTGGTGACTTGCATTAAGGCCTAACTAAGGCTATCAAACATCTTCATTAGGGTTGCAAACGAACCAAATCGAGCCAAGCATGTATATGTTCAAGCTTGAGCTTGTTTAATATTATCAAGTTCGAGCTCAATTAGAGCTTTTAAGAATAGTGTTCAAGCTTGAGCTTGTTTATCATTATCGAGCTCGATTCGAGTTTATTCATCAGCTCAGTTCAAATTGGATTATCGAGCTTGTTAAAGAGCAGCCTATTTAATAAAATGAATGAGCTTTAATCACTCCTTAATCGAGCTTGTTCAAGAGCAGCTTGTAGAGAAATATACATGAGTTGTATCAAATAAAGCTTATCAAGCTTAAAAATAATAATAATTTGAATAATATTGTTTACAAACAACTCTTAATCGAGTCATAATGGAGCTCTTTAGCGAGCTTATTCATGAGCTTTAAATGATAATGTTTATAAACATAAATGAATCAAACTACAAGCTATTCAAGCTTGTTCATTTAGCAATCAAGTATTTTAAAAAATATTCAGGCTTGTTTGATTAGTTAATCAAATGAACATGAACGAGCTCTAATCGAGTCAAGTCACAAGTAACTTGTCGAACTCTCAGCTTATTTCCAGCCCTAATCTTCATCAAATATGTTTTTTTTTTATCTACACTAAAATTTATAAAATGAAATATATATATATATATATATATATATATATATATATATATATATATTTAAATAATTCAATCTTATCATAATTAAATCAACTCCATTACCATCATCATCACAATATTTAGCATGTGACTTGTTCATGTACATGACAATAGCTAAGAAAATATTTATCTAATGTCCTTATTTCATTGCAAAAGGACCTTTAAATGCAACTTATCAAATTTATGTGCACCAATCTTAAGGCATGCAAATGAAGGGTGAAACCCCTCCCTTTACTTTTCTTCGTGTAATTCGTCAACTCAAACAACAATCTCTTGTCATTTATATAGAAAGTTATACACATATTTATATGATTTTGATTTATTAATCTCTAGGAATATGTATTCCTTTTAGAAAATCAAATAAATATAAAATTTATGAATATATTGATGAATGCAAAAGAAGTTTTTAAGACATAAGAATTTTTTTTTTTTTCCAAATCAAAAAATATTTTAATGAAATTTCATTCTAGATCTATGTATTTAATAATATACAATCTTAATCACTTAATATTTACAAAGATTAGGGCTGTAAATGAACCGAGCGTTCAACAAGTTACTCGTGATTCGGCTTGATTAGAGCTCATTCATGTTCGTTCGATTACTTGAACACTTTTGTAAATACTCGATTGATAAATGAATAAGCTTGAACAATTTGTTATTCAGTTAATTTATATTCATGAATAGTATCATTTTAAGCTCACAAATAAGCTCATTAAAGACATTATGACTTCGATTATGACATTAGCATCAATTATATTTCTCACTATTCACAACAAGCTTCATTTATTTCATTAAATGAGATACTTGATAAGAGGCTCAATAAGCCCAATTTAAACCGAGCTCGAACAAGATTTTTTTAAACGAGCTCGAGCTTGAACACCATTCTAAAAACTCAAATCAAGCTCGAGTCGACCTCAAGCTCAATAATGATAAACGAGCTTGAACTCGAACAATCTCATACTCGGCTCGGCTCTGCTCGTTTGCAGCCCTAATAAAGATTACACTCTTGTTAGTAGTTGTATCATAAAGCTAAGATCTCATTATTTTTAAAGCACATCATTTAATTCACATTAATATACTAAATAATTTGATAATTTTATTGGGTTTAATTAGTTCAAATAATCAAATATCAAACTCCACTTATTATTGCCTTGAAATAGAATCAGGTTATTCAACTTAAAAGCTCTCTAATTAAAAATTACATCCAAATGAGTTTATGGTTATATTGGGTTAATCATATAAAAAAAACTATAATTCATTTTAAATATTATTCATCTTATTATAATTTGATGTAAAAATTAGACTAAAAATTCCATTTCAATAAATCTATATTTAAGTAATGATACATTACATTAAAAATTCAATTTAATCATATTTAGTTAGAAAGTGATAATTAAAAAAATTGTAAATAACTTAAGCATTCTAAAATAAATAAATAAATGGATGAAAATTCTAAGGTTAGGTTTATAAAAGTTCTTGTTCTAATATCAAAGTTATTAATGATATACTATTTAATGAATATTAATATTTCATTTGGCTCTTTCCTAACTACAAAGAAGTAATCTTACAACCTAACATAGCTTAATTTCTATGCTGCCAACCTAAGAAGAAAAATGTGTCCCTTTCCCTTTTAATTGACAAAGATTCTTTGATGAAGCACATGCATTTGGAAGACTAATCTTGTTGTGGGCCCCTTTACTCTCTTTTTTCATTAAAAATATTTTTTTAAAAAATATGAAATCATTTTCATGATAAATTCATACACTCATGAATTTATATATATATATATATATATATATATATATATATATATATATATATATATATATATATATATATATATATTAAAAAAAAGCTAAAATATCTCAAGTGCAATTTTTTGCATAGGATGTCTTGAGAGAATTTTTTTTCTTATGAAATTTTTATGTTGTTTGATAAAATTAAGCATACATTGTGTTAATGTTATAATTTTGTTATATTACATAAAATAAAAATATCTAATTTTCACTTAGAAAAATAAATTATTTTAAAAATTAATGTGAGGACTCATAAAATCACAAAAGAATGTATACATGTAAAATGATAGATTTTAAATATAATCTTGATACCAAGCAAATGATAATTATCATAAATCTAATCAAATTAGACACAATGATTACTTGATTGGATTGTATAAAGATAAAGCCAAACCCTAAACACTTCTCTCCTCATGAAAATATTAGGTTCAAAATGGTCCACAAGTAAACCATGTGACCAAAAGTTGCAAGAAAAGCACATTAGCTTTTATTTGATTTGACATGGGCAATAATTAATCTAACCATAGTGCTACTCAACCTATAATTTTTTTTAATAGTTTAAAAATAAATTAAGCTCTTAAATATTTATTAGTTAGAGATAGTACAAACACTATTATTTGAGTCATTATAATTGCATGTCACATCAAAATAAGCTTTTTCTTATATTTTATTCACTCTAAAATTAGCCATTCTTGTCATCACAATGTTGGTCCATGTACAAATCTATTAATTATTTGCATATGTAAAGTGTGTGTAATATATATCAAAAGCTCTATTTTTAGTTCTTTTCATAAACTTTATTAAAACTAGTATTAAAATTTTAATTATATAAAATAGTGTGATATATAGTATTATAGTAAGTTAACCTCTTTATAAAGTTGATATCATTTTAGGAAATATTTAAACAAATTTAATCATTAATTCAGATATATAATGCATGTATAAAGTCTTGAATCGAAAGCCTATTGATTGAAAACCTAAGTTCTAAATCACTAGATTAAAATAACTTGCATAAGTTTAAGACTGGTTATATAAGAAAACATCATACATCAAGATCTCTTTTTAAATTTAACTTATTCAAATTAATATAAATTTAAAATATTTAAAAAATTAATATATCATTGAAAATGTGTTGAAGTATCATTAGGGGATGTTTGAATTGATGTAAAAGGACTCATGAACATTTTAAAATTGGGAGAATTTTGATGTTTTATTTGAAAATTTTAAAATGTAATGTAAAATTTTAATGAATTCAAAATTTACTTTGTAGTTCATTTTTATGCATTCCAAAATTATTTGATTTTGACTGAGACTGAATTTTGAATACACTAAAATGGTGCTAATTATAGCCACCTATAGTAGGCTCCATCACAATTGACAGCCACCCCCACTCCCTAGCCATATTTGAGTTTTACATTACTTTTCTTTAGCTCAAAGTAATTTCTTGCATTTATTTTATATCTACCTTAACAATTTCAAAATATTTAAATACACTTATTTCAATTACATTGAATTTTTTTTGCATTGCATTTCTTTTTTAGTAAACCAAATAGTCACTTAATTTATTCTTAAAAAGCAGTATTAGATCATCCAAATTGTTGTGATTGTAATTGAATTGAACCGAGCTGAGTACGTGCGTGTTCAAGTTCAAGCTTGTTTACCATTATCGAGTTCAAGCTCAACTCGAGCTCAATTCAAGTTCTTAGAATGGTGCTCAAGCTTAAGCTCATTTGAAACAATCATGTTCGAGCTTGGCCTGAGTTTGTTCACTGGCTCAGTTCAAATTGAGATTATTGAGCCTATTAACGAACAACACATTTAATGAAATAAACGAGCTTAAATCAAGCTCTAATCATGCTTGTTCTCAACCAACTTGTTGTGAAATATACACAATTTGTATCAATTAAAGCATATTAAGCCTAAAAAAATTAAATAATATAATTCATGAACAAATCTAATCGAATTGTAATCGAGCTCATTAACATGCGTATTCACGAGCGTTGAATGATATTATTCATTGACATAAATAAATCAAACTATAAGCTGTTTATGCTCGTTCATTTAGCAATCGAGTATTTATGAAAATGTCTAAGCTCGTTTAATTAGTTAATCAAATGATATAAACAAGCTTTAAAAAATATATTTTAAATGATTGTGATTTAATCTATCAAAATCAAAATTGTTTTTCTTTTGAATTCGATTGCCTCTATTCAAATATCATCTACAGCCATACTTTATATATACATATATCACATAAATAAGTCTTCTTTTATGTAATATATCAAATAAATAAATATATAACTATATAGGAATAAAACATAAATATGCTGATTTATAGGAATATAAATATTATTCATAAAAATGAAGCATTAAAAATTACTAAATCTGGTTGACTTTCAGTCTACAGTGAGATTTAGCAAATTACTTTTTGATTAGTATAAGACTTCCCTAAATCAAAAATTAATTTTTGAATCATTGGCCCTTTTTTATTTAGAGTGTTAAATAAAGTATATATTAAGCCTTTAGAAGAGAATTACAGTTAACTAATCAGAAGATATTTATCTTATCATTTTAACTATATAAAATATTAAGGGTTCAAATCCTTTTGAAAAATAAATCAAAGAGGAAAATCAGATTAGCACTTTGCGCTACTAGAGATATTAATCAGTCAGTCGGTACATAAAATTGCAATTTGCCATATTTTATTTTATTTTAATTTTTTTTTATTATCTGTCAAGCTGCTAAAAAAATTTGTTGTTCGTAAACAGCTCGTGTTCAACTCATTCGTTAAGTAAGCAAGCCGAACACGAATAAATATTTTAAGCTTGATTTATAAATAAGCCGAACATAAATAATCCTTTCGTGTTATTTCGATTTATATATATATATATATATATATATATATATATATGTGTGTATATGTGTGTGTGTGTGTGTGTGCATAGTTGTAATCATGACTTAGTACTTGGAGCTTTTGTCATATAAAAAATGGCTCAGATTCAAATCTTCTCTTTACAGATTTTTCGGATTATTGATTTTCGAGTCATTTTGAACCTCGAACAATTGAAATGCGAACAATGAATAATTTCGCATATGAGCCCGAACAAGTACTTTGAAGCAATTGACAACAGTTAACAGGTTTAGACCCTTAATTGTCTATATTCATTAAAGGAAAAATAATCTAAAGCTATAATAAATATTATTTTTCATTATCTATTAATATATGTTATCTTGTCATCTAAATTAGATGCATGAAAGATTTGAACTTCGTTTGACTTTGTGGATTTATTTTATATATATATATATATATATATATATATATATATATATATATATATATATATATATATATATATATATATATATATATATATATATATATATATATATATTACATTTTAATTCAAACGAAACTAAAATATTCAAAATTAAGTTTAGATTGAGCAAAATTTAAACTATGTATAAATTATTTAAAATATATTAAACATAAAAAATAATAATAAAATAATTTTTTTGATAGGATCAAACTACAACATAACTAATGAACCATATTTAATTGGAGCTTAATTAAATCAAATATTTTCAAGCCAATCACTAGAAATATTGTAATTGATCCAAGATTATATTCTTGGAACTATTTATGATGAATTTTATAATTATCCCATTTATTTTGAAAAGAATGTAATAGAAATTTTAATTAATTAATTATCTATCGCATTTATCTCAACATAAATTTAATAAGTATAAAATATATTATAATTAAATTTATATTACAAAATTCTGATATAAATTTTGTTCCATATTGTAAATTATAGTGTTGCAAGTGATTTTATTAGTATATTGCTCAATCTATTTCAATTTGACAAAAAGAAATACTTTTTATTATATTTTAATCTTAGATAGTAACTAACCCTAGACTTATACTGACCTAGGATTAGGCACAGGCCTAAAAAGTCAATTGAAATGATTGGTCTCCTAATTATTAAATAATTGGAGGGAGAATTAGACACTCACTCTCTCCCATTATGTGTAATAAGAAGAAAGAATAAGCTTTCATTCGCAATGGATGGCTAAGTTGCAACCTGGACCATTTGCTCCGTCTGATCCTCATCTCAAGATGAAAAATTTTACTATACCTTATTGGTTCACGGACGGCAACTACGACAACCGGTGAATATTGGCTTTGGCAGGCATTATCTTGATAAAGGATAACTTTTTGTGATCTGAGTCCTTCAGTTTAATCTCTTTTTATCTAAACCTGTCTTTTTCTTGTCTTTATTGTTTTCTAGATGACCAGTTATGTTAGCTTTTTCTCTAGATTGTTTCAGTCCTTTATGGATTATTGTTAGTCTTTTGTATATGTACAACTCATTGGAATGAAATTGAGGTTTACCCCCTCATATTTTCAAAAAAAAAAAAAAAAGCTTTCATTATTTGAGGGAGAATTTAATCTCATAGCTTTTAGACTCATTCTTTCTTTGTGAGAGGAATTGACTAACTTAAATGACTTGAGTTATATGTATCATGCAATTTTACTCTATTGGTCAAGAAAGGACTATATAAGAATAATGGGAGGTTGAGGTAACGTCGATGTGGTTAGCATTGTGATGAGCTATGGTTGGAACAACTTTGTGAGGCAAGCATGCGGACTACTTGCTCTGATAACATGGAAGTAGGGGACGCGATTCTCTTATGGTACGAAAAAAATAAAGGATCTCTCATATATTTGGGGACCATGATTAATATGAGAGAAGTGCACTGTGATCGATAGTTAACTCTCGAGATTGCCAAGTGATAACCTTATAAAGGTTAGAGTAGGCAACAATGGCAGTTATTGTATCATGAAAGAAAGGAATACATGGTGTGTGATTGATTATTGTCGATCATATCAGTAATTTTTAGGCTATTTGATCGATATAAATCAATGTGAAATTCTTTATTATTTTCTATAATCTATAATAATTTGGCCTAATGAAAATTCTAAAAAGTAGATTTTTTTTAGAGGCCTATGTTGAATCATCATTACCTTGAATTAAATCAAATTTGGCAAGCTTGACTTCAAAAAAAAAAAAAAGAAAAAAGACCAAACTAAAATGTCCTATTTTCAAGATCTAAATTACACAATTTATATGATTATATAACTACTCACCTATAAAGTTTAAGAGGGCATCATTCATTCATTGTGTGACTTTTAAGAAGACCTATCATCTCATTAGACAACTAATTCATAAAATTTTTTCGAGGATTAAATCCACCTATTAATTGAGGATAAAGTAAGCTACTCAAACATTTTTATACATTGCATCTTTTTAAGAGTTAAAAATCACTTTGGATTTCTAATTTATTTCTTGTTTTAAATATATAATTAACTTCAATTTATTAAAAATTAAATTGAAATAATCATGCTAAATTGTTATTCCATTTAGTTAAATTTTATATTATATTGGGTTGATTTGGTTCAAATTTTTAGCTTTGGACTTTTATTAAATTTTTAATGATTTAATCATAAGAATATAATTTAAAATTTTAGATATTAATTTGACAAAAGAATTTAATGTATGTGCGTAAATCTCCCAAAATTTCTAACGGAAGATAAAAATTAATTAGTCCTATTACGAAATAAACTAAACTATTATCCATATTTGCAAAACAGAGCTGTAGACAACATTTTAGAAAAAGGAAAGAAAAACAGAGTCCTCAACAGAATCGCTACTTCTAATAATCCACAGTGAAATTCTTCAGCCTAAAACAGCACCTCGTTCTCCGACTCCAGCTCAGGCGACCCTCTCCTGCTCCTCCAACCACCGGCGCTCATAGCCACCGGTGGAATCTCGAACCCCTGCATCGCCGGAGGCGGGTGTCTCCACTCCGGCAGCGGGCCAGCAAGCATCAGCGTCTGAAGCAAAGGCCCCGCCTTCATTACCGCCTCCAAAAGTCGGCCTTTTTCCGGCAATCCCCGTTTCATCGCTGCAGCTTCCATCTCCTCCTTCGCCACAACCACCGCAGCCGCCGGGGAGGTCTCGTCCTCGGAGGAAGACGATGCCGGCGCGGGATGGTGGGGGTGGTCGAGAAGGAGGAGGAGGGAGTGAGCGTGGAGGCGAGCTTCATCGCGTTCGCGGGAGGCGAGGTCGAGGAGATGGGAAAGGTGGAGGGCGTAGGCCTCGAGGCGGCGGAGCTCTTCTTGGGCTATGTAGCGGGTGGACTCGAGCTCGAGTGTGGTGCGTAGTAGGGCTTGACGGAGCTCATCGGCGGTGCACGAGAAGTCGCCCGCCGCCGGCGGGGATGAGCAGAAGAAAGGCCATGAGGTTGGAGAAGCAGGCGGCGGGGATGTTGGTCCATTTGGCCCGATTGGGGAGTGGAGGAAGACGAAGAATCGTTGTCGCGTTCTTAAAAAGAAGCGGGTCCTCAACGCTGATTCATCGGACGGGGAGTCGAGTCACCACCAGGTGAGCGATTTTCTAAAGTCTTCGTTCACCCGTCTTACTAGGGGCCTAGGGCTTCAACAAAAACGGTGTGAATTGTCTCCACAATAATAATGATGATAAATATATGGGGCCAAGTTCATATATTTATAAAAAATAAATAATAGTTCAAAAAAATTAAATAAATTGCTTATAATTATTGAATAGCTAGATATAATAAAATCATGATAAATAATTTCAAAAAAATTTATAGGATGGATTGAATTAGGACTTCAATAAAAACTTTTGATATCTTTCTTAAGAGTAATGTTTATGTTAATATACTCTCATATCTTATACATGTTGGTTAGTTTAAAAAGCACCGAGGACTAGGATGGATTGAATTAGGACTTATTAACATAATAAAGTGGTCAAGGATATCATTTTGGGTTAACTTAGGTCAAATTGTGTTCAAATAAAATAAAAGGTCCATTGTAAGCTCAATAGAGCCAACTATGATCAATTGAGTCTAACTTGAGGTAATTAAGATCGATGTTAAATAAAGAACTCTTAGAGTAAGTTTTACGTCACTTAGTTAAATAGATTAATTGGGTTGAGCCACTAAACAAAATTAGATATTTTGTGTTAAGCTAATGTTCTTTTATGATTAATCAAAATGCACCTAAGACATAATAAGGCTAATGGTGTTAAGTCTCAAATAAATAAGAGTCTAGGTTTATGATTAATTACCTAAGATAGCCTAAGTCTTGGGTAAGCTAAGGAACATATGTTAATGTTAGGATATGTCTATCTTTATCATATGCTACAAATGAAATAAATCTATGTGACAACTCAACATGTGGTAAAAATAAAACAAATTAAGTTAAGGTTTCATTTTAGCA
The DNA here is from genome assembly GCA_021442155.1 of Cymbidium sinense. Lineage (NCBI taxonomy): Eukaryota > Viridiplantae > Streptophyta > Magnoliopsida > Asparagales > Orchidaceae > Cymbidium > Cymbidium sinense. Next base: position 640,605 of record CM038232.1, read on the forward strand.
TATTTGATATGAGATTTGTTGAGTGAAAGTGGATATTGCATAGTTCGGGCTTAATCATTAAGCTAAGATATGAATTTTAATGGTGGGAGAAAAGATTCATATCTTATTTTATATTGTTATAGTACTGAATACCCCTATACACAGTCAAATTATAGTGATTACATCTCATCTTTTTTAGCTCGAAATTAGCTAACATATGTGATCTAATTATTTTAAATGAAAGGGTGAGTTCTATGCTATATGAAAGAGGCATATTAAAGGCATGCTCTTAACATGATGATGAGATGTGCTCCCAATAATTCGAATTATTTAGTTGTTATATTGATATGGAGAGACTATGATGATAGTTAATTTTAATTTTAGGAGTCATAATGAGAAAATTATATTCCTCATCTTCCTCTTATGTTATTCTAATCATTTGAATTGACATTTTCTTTCTTTAAGCAATCTTTGATTAAACTCCTCCGTTTTTGAGCATACATATAAAAGAAAAGTGTAATTCTTTTGCCGTCGCAATTATAAATGTCAGCATACTTAAAATTTCATGAATCTCATCAAAAAAAAAAATCATTTGAATTGTCAATTTCATATCATTAAAAATGATAATAAATAGCTAAATGAAAGGACAACACATTAGTCCCTTTATTGAGATAGTGGAAGTGATAGATTAATGAGTTGACTCAAATAGATTAATGGATTATAAAAGAGAAATAATGAAAATATATAATTTCCAATCATTACTTAAGTTTGTTTCTTTATTGGAGAAAAAGATAATGATGATTATAAGTTTTAGCCATGGTGGTCTAAAAAATTTGATTATATCTAATTTACTTCTATTCCTTGTTATAAATTGTATTAGGCCTCTTTAAAGTTTACCATGTAATTAATTTGATATTATCATTTTTGATATTGGAAGATAATATGTTAATAACTCAGCTTGATTTAGATGTGGATCACATAAAATGAATTAAGTTTGACTTTTTATTTAATTATTAGCCCCTATTTCTTTCATTAAACAAGCTTTAAACCTTTCTTTTAACATTTCACTCATGATTGATGCAACATTATATTAAACAAATCTTAAGTGTTCGCAAAAGTTTTGATTGCAGTAATAAATCTAATCATTATTTTATTAGCAATTTTTTAGCATAATTAAAATTTTCATTAGGTAGTATCTTTGAATCTCTAACAATTAATCTTATATAGGCTTCCCTAAATTATTATCTTCCTATGAACAAGACTCTCATTGAAGCCAATGATTAGCCCTAATTATATTTTTATTGTCTAGACCTTGACTATCTCTTCCTTAGGTCCAATTAGGTTAACCTTGACTAGTCGTTTTCATTTTCTAATTATACCTTTAATCAACTAGTTTTGAACTATGATTATTCCTTGATGTGCTGTTAATTAATCTGCTTAATTTCTCTTTTGTTGGGCTTCTATTTATTCTAATTTTTATAACCAAAATTTATTGAAAAAGAAATCTTTAGGGTCTCATGATTTTTTTTAAATTTTCAAAATTAATAGAAATTAAAAATTAATTAGTTCAAATTTCTATCTTCGAAGAATTATAGGCCTTACGAGAAAAAAAAATAATGATTATTATATCTCGAATATGAAAAATGCCATACTCTATATTTTGATTATAATTCAGTTTGTATTTTATTTATGAAGAAACTGATAGAGAGTGTTTTCCAAAAAAGATTCTAACTTTAAATATATATTAATTACTAATTTTAAATATAATTCTATAATCATAATTAATGTTAATTAAATTTAAATTATTCTGATTAGTTTGATTTGAATATTTTGATTTTTTTATTAAAACAAAAGTTCGACTTTTTCAACAATGATTGATCAACCGCACTAAATGATATATTTATATATGTATTTTACATCAAAATTGTGTCAAAATTAAATCAAATTCGGGTTCATGTGTTAAAAATAAATCGTTTTCAATCATTGAATTATGTGTTAAAATCTAATTTAATTTGAATATTTTAAATTTATGATTTTTTTTAATATAACTGAATATTATCAATGAATGATTTTTTAAGTCTAATTTGTTATAATTTTTGACATCCAATCATTAAAAAAATTATATATATATATATATATATATATATATATATATATATATATATATATATATATATATATATATATATATATATATATATATATATATATATATATATATATCTATATATATATATATATATATATTTTTGAAAAATTCTAGTGAATTAATCTTGATGTGAAGCAATTTGTCAAATCAAATTGTTAAGATCAGCGTTTATTATCAATCATTTAAATATGGAGTGTTTATATCAAATCGGCGTCTTTAAATCTAACAAGAAGATATCATGACATCATTTGAGCATTCAAATGCAATACATCATATGATCAAGGATCATATTGAGCCGTCAGATGAAGTGGGTAAATTCGGGTTTTGTATTTAGCGTCATTCATCATAAAAGTCATTCAATATGAGGGAGGCTATGAAGGAGAAAGAAAGCAAGAAGAGGAGAGATCAAGATCCTCCAGCCTTGTTAGTACTGGCGGTTGTATAAGGCCGCCGTATGATTTAGTCGTCATCGTTGTTGCCAATTAAAATCGTCTATGTTCATGTGATATCGTCGTCATGGGTCGACTTTAATCGTCAACGTCGTGTCAACTTTGTCGTAAATCATCGTCCATTTCTTATATAATTCATTAATCCGATCGGAAGATCTTCTTCGAAAACAGTCTTATGAAAGCTTTTCTTGAGTAGTGGTTTCCTCTTTTGAGGTTTTCGTAAAAATTGTGGAGTTTTATTGTTACTCTTTAAATCACATTGTGTGTCTTTGGATTCCTTGTAATAAAGAAAATCTTTCTTTCTTGTGGCTTGGTTTTGACGCATACTATATATATATATATATATATATATATATTGGACATTTCATCATCTTGCCATCCATGATTCAATCGGAGTCTTAGAAAATGTTGAAATCATGAAGAAATTAGAATCCTATATTGGCAAAGTAGGGCACATAAAACAAGAAAAAAGGTTCAATATTGTAAATAAAATAAATATATTTTGATCTTATGCTGGCCTAATAATGTTTGCTTTGACTTCAATAAAGTTATAAATAAATGATTCAATGTTTTAAAGAAAATTTGAAAGATAATTTTCCTAAAAAAAAAATTTACTTTCTAGAAAAAATCAAATTGGAAAAATTGAAGTTATATAATGATAAAATTTTGAAATTAATAATATTAATTACTAAGCTTATATAATGATCTTAAATTAAACTTAAAAGTTTTAAATTATTCTGATTAGTTTTTTTTTATAATATTTTGATTTAAAAAATTTTATATTTAAAAACCAATTTTTTCGATTTAATTTCGAACAGTTATTGATCATCTTCATCAACTCAATCCGCATAAAAATAATATGATTTAAAACATTATTTGAATTAGCGGCTGAATTGGTTTAGTTATTAAAACTCAAACAAATTTTAATGTGATTAAAAAATAAATCTAAATGTGAATAAAAATATAATTTAATTTGAATAAATTTTTTATCTTGATTTTTTTTTTTATTTGTGGAACATTTGAATCTTGGATCGTTGAATGATTTTTAAGATTTTTTTATATTTAGAAAATTATATTTATCTTTTATGCTTTTTATCAGAAATTAAAATATAGAGATGTCAAACATTAAAACGTGCCATTTTTATGCATTATTATATTAATAAAATTTTATTTTATTATTAATATTTAACTCATATAAAATATAGTATATAAATAATTATTATATATCTATATTTGTTATATGAGCATTATTTAATTGAATTTTTGAGCCTTTTAATTTTCAAAATTCAATTTAAAATAATGATTTGATACACTCTTGGTCAACATAAGATTGTTATGTGGACATTTTCTACTTAAGCCTATTATATTCATTTAATTTAATCTAATACTCTTTAAATTTATCATGGGTACATTTATACTTAAATTTATAATTAAATTTAATGGGTGGTCCATTAAAGGATTCATGTCATGACTTGGTCAACCTTAGAGTCTAAAGGTTTTTATTTGTGTAGATCTAAAATTGAATATATGGACTATAATTTTAGTTCTAGAAGTTCTAGCAGTGGTGCTGTGACATTTGGTGACCAAGCCATTAAAAAGAGAGTGGTTCGGATATATAAACACTATTGTTATTAGTAGAATTCAAGTTGGATGGTTGAAGTGGAGGAATGCATTTGGCATGTTCTTGTGATAGAAAAGTACTGCTTAAATTTATGGGAAAATTTTATAAGAAGGCGGTAAGACCTGTAATGATTTATGGTGCAGAATGTTGGCCAATAAAAGAGAAGATAAGACTAAATTAAGTGATGTAGAGATGAGGAAGCTTAGATGGATGAGTGACTTTAGTCTTAGAGATAAAATGCAAAATGAGTATGTTCAGAAAAAAGTTGGAGTATTTCCATGTGAATAAGATTAGAGAGTTGCGAGATAGTTTTGCCACATAAAGATTAGTCATGACTCTTAGGAGAGTAGATTAGTGATCTTATATTGAGAATGATTGAGGTAAATCTAAAAAGACTTGGTTAAGATATATAAAAAATGATCTTAGTTTACTAGTTTTAAATGAGAACTTGACACATAATATGACATAATAGAGAAGAAAGATTCATGTAGTTGACTCCACATAGTGGGATAAAAGCTTGTTGTTGTTGTTGTGTGCTCCATTAGGACTCATGAGTGGCCTAAGTCTATCTTAGGCCAACTTCCACTAGTCATAAGTAGGTCTAAATGAGTAAGACTTGATACTACTAAAGATTTGGTGTGACCATCGATTAGCCTAGCTAACTAGACCAAATATTTGATTAAGTAGGGCCTAGGGGACCACTAAAATAAGCCATATTTGACTCATGCCAACATTTGATAAATTTAGTCAAGTCATTTCTATGTTTATGCGAGGGTTTGTGTGTGTATGATTTAAAAAACTTAGGCTAAATCGACTATTCCTTAATCAAAACAATGGACTATGTCAACATAAAGCTTGATAAGTCATAAATAGACTAGCCTAGGGTTTACTAAACAATGAAGGTCTATAAGGTTGCTATCACTTGAATGTCTTTTAGCTTATGATGGGCAACATACTAATATGTATAATAGTTACAATGTTTAACGATTTCAAATCTCCTTAAATATTTAGTTTAGAGGCTATAATCTATACTGAAGATTTTCATAGGAATTAAGTCTACCTAGACCATTAGTCTGGGTTTCCACCTAAACCTTACATCTAACAACAGAGTTAAGAAGAATGCACTAATAATTTTAAATTTATTTGATTCTCTTCATCATACTATTACTCGGTGATTTTAACTTATGATAAAAGAAATAAAATTGTATTCTTTGTTCATAATATGATAACTATCTTATCTTTTCTAGAAGTAAAAGTGTGTGTTGGCCATCTTTAAAATATTATCATAATTTCGAGGTCATGACAACAACCTACTTAAATTCATTTAAGTTAATTTTGTCTCTTAAGTTTTAAATTGGTTTAATTTAACTCAAATTTATTCTACTTAACATTCTTAAAACTTGTAGCAGGTTCAATTATATTTGAATTTATAATTAAAATTAATGGGTCATCCATTCGGACTTATTTATTATCTTTTAAAAAGTAATTAGATTTTTTGGCGAAATAAAAATTGAGTCCAATTTTATTTTATTTTATTTCGAATTAAAAATTATTTGTCGTTTAATGAGTTAGTGGACAAACAATGAAATTAACCTTGATGATAAATATGTACTAAGCCTAAGAACATTACAACTAGCCCATTTAGACACCGGTATCACTTTGAGGGCCCATGGGCTTGCAGCTTGAACATAAACTCAGATGAGCTTAAACTCGTAAAGAATTGTTTTTTTTTTTATTTGTTATTATTGAGAGAATAATTTTAGACATATTTGTCTCTAATTATGCACTTTCGAAGATTAAATACGTATTCTATAAATAAAAAATAAGAAATATTAGAAAAGAAATGGAAAATAAAATCATATTTATCTTCTAATTTTTTTTTATAAACCGTTGTTTGCTTTTACATTTACGAAATACATGTTGTTAATTTAAGTTTAAAAAATTTTGATTAAATTTTAATCAAAAAATAATTTAAAATATTTAAATATATTTTAAAATAAATAACAACATATAAAAATTATCTCAAAATAAATATGATAATCTTATAATTTATTTCTAAATATTCTGAGCTAAATTATTTTTTTACTCTAATAATATTATGTAACAATCTTCCCAAGTTGAAAAGCAAAATCGGGTGAAAGGTTATATATGTAAATATAGTTATAAAGCCGCCGCGCCGTCAGGGAATAAGATAAATAAATAATTATATTATTGTTATAAAGATGAAAAATAAATATATCAAAATGGCCAAAGAAAGAGAATCTCCTCTATGGGCGTTTATCCAATTTTTAGGGTAAGAAGAGAGGCATACATACTTTGATGGAAATGGAACATTTTAATACTTTCTTACCACCAACGCCAATTTGTGGGGCCATACATTTTAACCCTAAATCAAGTAAGGTAGAGATTTCATAAATATTTAATAATCTCATGACATCAATTAATGGTTCGATCATGGGTCAATTGGACTATATTAGAAAAATGTTAAAAACTAATTAGAGTTGTACCATAGTTATGAGACTAATTGTATCGATTCACTATGATTAGGGGTCAATCAATTGGCGGGTCCGGTTAGGGAAATGACTCCGACATTGACCGAACCCGACTTTTTCAATTCAAAAATTCTTGATCATTTTGGTCAAAATTGTCAGAATCATTAAGATCGTATTGGTCAATCATTAACTTGATTTCTTTCAACAAATTTCAAATTTGTCGAAATTATGAGAGAATTAAATTCAATGGAAGTTCAATTGAATTGATTTAATTTGATCAATTTGCATATTAAGTTATTATGTTAATTAAAACATCTGTCCTCGTTGGATTTGAAAAGCTTTGTTGCATTTATTGACGACAATGAAGCACATATACTTAAATCCAAAATTAGTCGGGCTTATTAACTTAATTTAGATCAATCAAGTTACTTATGGCACTTTTTTAATAGAATTTTGATCAACTAAAGTTCAACTAGGTTTATTAGGAGTTAAAACAAGTCAATATAAATTGATATAAGCAAAGGTTGATTATTTGACTCGTTTAACAATTAGGCGGGCAAATAAATATGTTAGTAAGTTATAAAATTGTTACGTGCAGAAACATTCACGACAGCAAAAAAAATAGTATTTAATGTATTACCATTGCATTAAAATCTAGTGCACACACAGATGAAAAAAGAGTTATAAGAAATACAAAAAAATTTTAGGTGAAAAACAACGAGGGGAAATACCACAGGCCTATCCAAGTTGAATTAAATTCATTAATATTTGTTGTCTATTACAAGTGATGCCCTTCCTTATAACTAAGAAAGTGTTGATATAATATAATAGATAGAAATCATAGAGAATAGTCTCCATGATGCTAGTTAACGTGTGCTTAGACTTATATGAAATGGCTTGTAGTGGTGCAAATGAACCGAGCATTTGACACTTGTGGCTCCGCTCGATTAGAACTCGTTCATGATCGTTTGATTAACTAATCAAATGAGTTTGAACTCTTTTGTAAATATTTGATTGCTAAATGAATATACTTGAACAGCCTGACATTCATTTCATTTATCATGAACAATATCATTTAAAGCTCATGAACAAGCTTAATTGTAGCTCGATTACAACTCGTTTTAGGCTTCTTTTGTGAACATTATTGTTTAATTTTTTATTATTTTAGACTTAATAAGCTTTAATTAATACTACTCATGTATATTTCTCAACAAGCTACGAGCTCAATTAAGGCTCAATTAAAGTTCGTTTAATTCATTAAACAAGCTACTCATTAAGGACTCAATAATCCAATTTGAGTCGAGCTCGAGAACAAACTTGAAACGAGCTTGAGCTCGATAATAGTAAACAAGCTCAAGTTTGAACACCATCCCAAAAAGCTTGAATTGTGCTCAATCTCAATAATGGTAAATAAGCTTGGACTCACACAAGCACATGCTCGGCTTAGCTTGCATTGTTTGCAACTCTAATGGCTTGTGTCAATATCGTGCATCGAACTTACTAGCAATCACATGTGTCAACAACGTGCATTGACCATATAAGTGGTGGCATGCATCAATATTATTGGCAATGATAAAAATAATGGAGCAGTAGATGATGGAATATGTAGATGCCAATGATTAGGATAATATAGTTGAGTAGCGGTCTAACAACAATTCGATAGTAGACCATGATGACCTATCAATTGAGGCTAAGAGGCAATCTTACGTTAGCGATATGGAAAGAGGACAAAATGGATTGATGAGCGCGATGATTCAACAATAGTGGTTCAACAGTGAATAGGTGATGGAATCAGCGGTAGTTGGGCAATGGATTGATAATAATGGGAATGACAATTTGATCATGATGATTGGATGTCACGATAATTGTGGACTAACGATGTTTTTTCAAGTATGGTTGTGCATGATAGATAACGATTGCCTGGTGATTGATGATACTTAACATAGCAATTAAATTTGAGGACAAACAAAAGGTAGTTTTTACATTGATAATGATAGTGTTCAAGCAACGAATCGACGATGGTGGTTCGATGACAATGTTGGATGAGGATCCAATGATGTTGGCTAGGTGGTGTTATGACAATAGTGGTGGACAAGGTTCCACCAATGGTGACTTTAAATCAACGATGGCAAGATGGCTTCTAGTTGAGTGATGATCAAGAGTTTTTAAGATTCAAAGCTCTCTTCAATCTCTGAGTCCCTTCATATGTAGATGATTCTATTTATATATCTATTATCATTTGTGATATGACCACGAAAATTCCTAGTAAAGAATCTTGATGTCGGCTGATCAATTGGCTGAGATCGGTAGATCAAGCACTTAAAATATCATTGAAAACTTTGAGACATCAATTAAATTCTTAAAAAGCTCTCAAATATGGAGTGTTTATAGTCAAATCGAGCGTCTCGACGAGCCGATTCCAACAAGCCAAAGATCTTACAATTTTGACTTCATTTGAGCATTCAAATATTTAAAATATATCAAATGATCAAAGAGATCATTGTGTGACGTCCGATGAAGTGGAGTGGTATGGGTTTTGCATGTATTTACAGAGACGCCAATCCTCCAATCTATAAATAGCCTCATTCCTCTATGAAGAAGAGCGCAAGAGAGAGAGAGAACAAAGATCCTCCAAGCACTCGTGCGCCACTCGGCTCGTCAATACGTCGCCGCCCGCCGTCGATCACCGTTGATTCGCCGTCACCCTTGTTCGGTCATCATCACCACCACTATCGTCGATGATCATCGCATCGTCTCGCATCGTTAACATCATCATCAACATTATCATATCGCTAATATCATCGTCACATCGTATTACTTGTTCGCTCTCGTATCTGAATTCACGTGTCGGGAGATCTTGTACTCGAAGCAGTATACATAGTGGAAGCTTTTTCTTGGGGCTGGGCCAGGTGGTTTTCCCTCTTTTTTGAGGTTTTCACGTAAAAGTGCAGGTTTTATTGTTCACTTTTAAATACTGTGTGTGTTTGGATTTCTCAAGCTAAGGTGAAAACTTTTACTCTACATGGGGTTTTCGCATAGCAGTTTGGCGTCGTGTGGGAAAGAACCCTTCAATCATAATTCTGTGAACACTCGTTATGGCCAATAGGCATAATACCGTGGCTTGAACCTCAGCTCCAACTCGTCACTCTCGAAACCAATCCTTGAACCAAGGGCGTAATATACCTCACTTCCCACGATAGGCCACACGGTGGCGGAAGAAATCTCTTTAGAAGATCGTGTCGCGAATGGAAGAGTCTCAAAATGAGATGATCCGACTTTTACGAGGAACACAGACCACTACGGAAAACACATCTCCCCAAGATCGATCATTTGGGAGGTCAAAATGCTAATTTCCTTGCGAAGTTCCTCCGTAGAGGCGTGATCTTGATCTCCTTGACACCAGTTCTACTCATCCATCATAATGCAACTCAATTGCTAATCCATTATTGGTAGCTTGACACATTCTCGTCTGTTGACACTCGTCATGTTATATGCGAGAATTATGGCTTAATGCAAGATGAATTTCACCTCAAGATAGAAATCATCTTCCCCTCACCGTATGAGGAATCCTCCTTTAGGCGGATTCTTCAACATCTATTCGTGGGTTTCAAGCTTAGAACATTGATTCTATGATGGGTGACCCACATGAACACATCGACCAAGACTATCATGCATATCCAACGAGCTCGACACCTTTGCTTTGTCGTCTTTCCGATTACCCTCAAGGGACAAGCTGCACTTGGTTCTACTCCCTTCCAAGGGAATCCATCCATACCTTTGTGAACTCGCCAAGATTTTTGTAGAGGTTCATTCGAGGAGGATCATTAAAGATTCCTCCCATCTCTCACATTTATCAAAATGAGGGAATCACTTAAGGAATACTTCCAGAGGTTCTCCTTAGAAGCTCACAAATACACAGGTAGACCACACTATTAAGAGGAGTTTTCCTTGGAGGACTCGTCGACCTTTTACGTCTTGTCACGAGACCGCGGTCATTTCATATCGACTTGGTTCATCGTGTGGAAGCACAAATCTGGCGATGAGGCATTATGCGCCCATCGCAAATAATTTGAGCAATCTAGGAAAACATAAAACACCCCGAATCGGGGATCTATCAAAAGCAACAAAGCGTCGTGATCTCCCTCCGACCCCATATCGGCGTGAACCGGCGAAAAGGAATACACGCGAACACATCTCGTGTTAACCTCCTAATGGTTCGAGATGAAGAAAATATCAAGTGGCGCATCCACGAAACCAAATTGAAATGGAGCAATATTGTCACTTCCATCAAGTGGACATCTTCTTGAGGCATGCAAACAACTCAAAGAAATTGAGAGGCTCATTCAACAGGATATACATGTCGATTGTGAAGAATCAATCGACTCAAACAAACATACCTCCAAGCGGGGGCAACCGACAATCATCACAAAATAATAAATAATCATCAAATAGTTGGAGAAATTGAAACAATGGAGGAGGACCCTATCAAGTTCTCATTACCATCTCGAAGAGCGAGTTAAAGAAGTCTCGTCGATCATTCCATCACTTTTAATGACTTCCTTAGAAGGAGTACATGTTCCTCATCAAGATCCACTTGTCATCGGTAGGATCGGTGACCCATGCTATAATGTTAAGAGAATTTTGATTGTGACAATGGGAGTTCTTGATGTCTTATTTTACTCCACATTTCTTAACATGGGCACGGTTAGAAAAGCTCCAACCCAGGGACCATTGCGGGTTTGATAATCGCCCTGTGCGAGTAGAGGGACAATCACCCTTCTGGTGAATTTCTCGACAAGTGGCTCATTTAATCCAATTCATGGTCAAGTTAGATTCGGATATACTATCTTTGGAAGGCCCCTCCAATCAATTTTTGATCAGTCACTTGTCTCATCTTAAGATGAAATTTCAACCCGTTGGTTAGTGTGAAATCAATAGATAAGCATGATCATATCTCGCAGCTCAACTTTACATGACCTTGACATCGAAGATTTTAATTTTTGAGATGAAGAAGTACCAAGCTTCGCCGAAGACTTTTCTCTTTGTTGCATTATCGGATGACCAACCATTATGCGAAGTTGGATCTGCTCTCAGACGAACAAAGGAAAAAATAGACTTCTTGCAAAAATCAAGACATCTTGCTTGAGTCCGGACATCCGGTCGACCCAATGTGATCATGCACTCTCTGATCGATCCGACATTCAAACCGATCATCCAGAAGAAGTTTTGCACCTGATCGCCTCCAAGCTATTGAGCAAGAAGTTAACAAGCTTTTAGAAGCGGCGAGAGGTACATTACCTTACATGGCTAGCGAATGTTGTCATGGTTAAGAAAATAAATGGAACATGAATAATGTGTATTGATTACACTGACCTTAACAAGGCTTGCCCGAAAGATAGTTTTCCTCTTCCTCGAATTGATCATTGGTTGATCTTTGCATGGACATCAAATGCTCATTTTTGGATGCTTACTCGTTACAACCAAATAAAATGAACCGGATGAAGAAGCTGACATTTCAAACATATAAAGGTTTATCTTTGTTACCAAGTTATGTCATTTGGATTAAAAAATCTTTGGTGCTACTTATGAATAAGGTCTTTAAAGACCTACTAGGCATGGAGGTATATGTGGATGACATGGTGAAAAGCTTGGAAGAATCACAACATATTTCTGACTTAGAAATATGCTTTAACCTTCTTCGACGTTATAACATGCGACTTAACCCGACCAAATGTGCTTTTGGGGTTACGTCGGAAAATTTCTTGGATTTATGGTAACCCATGGGATAGAGGCCAACCAGAAAATCAAAGCTCTCAAAATATGACTCCTCAGAATAAGAATATTAAGGAAGTTCAACATTTGAATGGAGAATTCTTTGCGTTATCCCTCAGCCCATTGGGGATAGATACTTGTATTCTTTAAAATATTAAAGGAGCTAAAATAATAATTTTTAATGTGATGAATGTCGTCCTTTTGAGCTAAGGGAGTATTTAGCATCTCCACCCTACTATCCAAGCCTATTCAAGGAGAGATGTTATACTTATATCTCAGATCTCTTCCCCGATAAGCTCGGTTTTAGTGAAGAAAATGGGATACAACAACGAATTTATTATGTCGAAAATTCTCTCGATATAGAAAGTCGTTATCCACTTTGATAAGGTGGCTCGGCTTTAGTTTTCTCGTGAAAATTGTCCATACTTCCAAGCTCACTATCGGTGTTTACACTCATTTACCATTAAGGGCCATCCTACGAAACCGAAGCATCCGGGAGGTTAATCAAGTGGTTGTAGGGTGGGAGGTTTGATATAAATTTTTTTCTCTACTGCTATAAGTCTCAAGTACTACATGAGACTTTATAGTGGAATACTTGCCCCGACTCAGGAGCTATGCTCTACATGCCTTTGTCTCACTCAATGGACCCTATGTTGATGGAGCTTCAAGTCAGGTTTGGTGCAGAATCTTACTTATTTCCCCGTGAATACCAGAGTATGGAACTTTCTTCACAAGAATAATATGGCTAATATGAGGCTCTTATAGCGGGGTTGAGACTTCATTGATGAAGCTCAAGACTTAGTGATACATGACTCTCAACTTGTGCCTCCCAATTGAGGGAAACTTTAATGCTCATAATCCCGGCTGATACCTCCACTTGGTGAAGTCTCTTCTTGCCCATTTCAAGACACATCAAATCATTCACATCTTGCGAGAAGAATACTCAGTGACTCTTTTAGATTGCTTCATCTGCTTGGGGATGTTTAAGAGAAGGCATGTTGAAGAAATACATTTTTAGTATCCAAGGGTCATGGGTAATTCAAGCAATTGATGAGATAAAGGAACATTCGTGGATGGACCCCATCTATCTTTTCTACAAGAAGGAACTCTTCACGAAGACCCAACTTACCATTATCTCAGAAGACAAGCTTCAAACTTCTTATTATCGGAGGTGAACTATACAAAGCGAGCTTTCTCGGGTACCTCAAATGTCTCTCACCTTAGAGGATTCGCATTAAGAGGTCCACTCGGGGATATGTGGAGAACACTTGGGAGGAAGCTAGCCCTTAAAATTATAAAGGCAAGGGTTCTATTGGCCTACAATGAAACAAGATACCTTGGAGTTCACAAAAAATGTGCAAGTTGTCGGGTTGCACTCTAACATCCTCACATCGTGCTCTGAGCTCTCCATTCAAAGTGGCCTTTGCTCGATGAGGATTGATATCATGGGACCTTTTTGATAGCATCGAGCAAAGTTCATCATTTTAGCCGTCGACTACTTCACTAAATGGGTGGAAGCGAACCACTGCTAAAATTATGGAGGCAAATGCTAAACAATTTGTTTGGAAAAATATAGTATGTCGATTGGTCTTCACAAAGAAGATCATCGACAACGAACATAATTTCTTGGAAAAGTCTTTATCCTTTTGCAAAGATCTTCATTAATTCTTGACCTCTGGCCATCCTTATCCTGGCTGTGAATGACTACTTCACCAACAAACTATCGAAGGACTAAAAAACCGCGTCTAGAAGGTGGGCAATGGGTTGATGAGCTTTAATGTTCTTTGGGCTTACCTGTACATCACCCGTGGTGAGACATTATAACTTGTGTTTTGAAGCTATTATGGTAGATATGGGGTTCCAAGTCAAGAGTTCAATTATTTGATCATGGCGGTAATGAAGAAAAACTCAGACGGACTACTCCCGAAACTCGTGACATGGCCCTTGGTGCTTCTATCACCAAGGTAGCTCATCACTTCAAGCAGAAGAGTAAAATCCATATCTGGTGACTTGGTCCCCAAGTCTCTGAAGGCTGGTGAAAGGCCCTCAGCCAATAAACTCTCACCTCTTTGGGATGGCCCATATGTGGTTATAGCTATGGTGAAGCCGGGAACTTTCAAGCTCAAGGATTGAGGAGGAAAAACTTTACCTCGAACTTGGAACACGAGAATCTCAGAAAATATTATCGGTAATTCCTGCATAATTATGCTTTTATTTTGTCTTATTTATCATTTCCTCTTCATAGCCAACCCACTTTAGTGGGATAAAGACTTGTTGTTGTTGTTGTTCATTTTCTCTTAAAACTCATATCCGTGTTAAAATCATCTTATGATTGTATCGAACTTATCGAGTAATGAATTTATAGCTTTCTTCTTACAAACTTGTTTCTTCTTCATTTAATCCTCCCAGAAATATACAACTCACGTTATATCTCTCAATAAGCATGATCAATCCCAGGGGACTTTCACGACCTCTTCCACAGGTTAATGTCATCGGCGAAGACTTCGACAAACAACTAGGATAGGTCAAAAGGTCCTTGGTGGACTTCTCCGGCCTCTTCCACACGAGGTTAATGTCATCGAGACTTCGACTAGGATAGGTCAAAAGGTCCTTGGTGGACTCCTCACGACCTCTTCCATACGGTTAACGTCATCGGCGAGACTTCGACAAACAACCTCGGATAGGTCAAAATCACGAGTGGATTCAATTCAACCTCATCGTAGGTTAGCGTCATCGAATAATATATTCCAATTACAGGATAGGTAAAAATAAAATAAGGCGTATCATCTAAAAAAAATTTGATAGCATTAACATGATGATATAAGAAAGACAATAATACATATAAAAAATGCATCCTCAAGTGATGCTACATCATATCATTGGTGATATCAGCGTCCTCCTCAAGGAGATACTCCCTTGGACTCACTCTCAACTCCTTCATCTCACTCGGACGAAGAGTCTTTGGATACTTGAGGCGAAGATCCTCAATACTAGCTCGGTCTTGCGATGTACTAAGCGGATTCCTTTTAGGAACCCTGGATGAAGCCCTCCTCTAAACATTGGTGCTCCAAGTCCTTCACTTCAACATCAAGTATATGATTATAAGCTTCACGAACATGGTCTTTGAGTGTCGAGATAAGCCGGGAGTTCTTAAAGTCTTCCACGCTTCAAGGAGATTTCATTTGCTTCGACATTATATGCTCCTTCTCGAAAAGGCGATCACTGTAATGCTTTCTTCTCCAGTTCGAGAGCTCTCTTCTCCGTAAGTGCCTTAAGTCTTTTCTCTTTCTAACGAGTCTCTGTCCTCACCTCAATCAGCTCATCCTCACCAGTCGCTCACCGAGAGAAAGAGAAGTCGACATGTTATTCTTCAGTTACGTCGGTGATCCTCCAAAGTCATCACTTCTTTGGCTTTAATACTCATCTTTCCTTTTCCTTGCAGATATTTTATCTTCATAAATTCAGTATTCCACTCATCTAAAGCGACCCAAATGAGCCATCTTTAATGTTTGAGTTACCTATAAAAAAAATTATCATAAATATTACACAAGAAAAGAAGAAGAAAAGAAGAAAAGACAACGTACCAATTCATCTCGTTGGCCATACATATGTGATTTAACACCTCTTGAGGAATGTGCGAACTCCCCATCATGAGTTGGAAAAGCTAAACTCTCAGAGGTCAACTGGAGGCGAACATCTTCTTCTGATATCTCAGTAGTCACTTCGCGATGTCTTCTTTTTTTAGGGGAAAACATTGCCACCACCCTGATTTCGTGGCTTCTTGAAAGAACCCTATGAATATGAGGAGACCTTTCATCACCTTTACTTGACCTCTTTAGTGGAAAAGAATGAGATCTCCCTGCATGGATAGAAAGACCAACCTTGAACATTCTATCTTCAACTATATATTTGCCAATGTAACTCATCGCAAGCTTCCTCGATATTAAGAGTTGCCGATCTCATTCTCAATCATCAATGGATGCGGAAGGTCATTCAATCTTCCCCATCTCTTAGGAAGGCCCCACTCATTTTTCACAAAAAGAATCCATTAGACCAATTTCTAGATTGATCTCGTGAAAATTCTATCCAATTCTTTATAGTATAAGAAAGTCACGGTATCACATGTAAATCGCACATTACACAAGTATTTGATGTTCAAAGTAACACCACGCTCTCTGAAGAAGACAGCCAAACCGACGATGACCAATTAAGGCTACTCGAGATCAATTAAGGCTCGATTAAAGTTCATTTAATTCATTAAACATTAAGGTACAATCAACCATTCAATTTCAAACTTAAACAAACTTGAAGCAGCCTTCGATAATAATAAAACAAGCTCAAGTTTGAACACCATCCCAAAAAAGCTTGAATGTATCCAATCTCAATAATGGTAAATAAGCTTGGACTCACACAAGCACATGCCTTCGAATCGTTTGCAACTCTAATGGCTTGTGTCAATATCGCATCGAACTTACTAGCAATCACATGTGTCAACATTGACCATATAAGTGGTGGCATGCATCAATATTATTGGTACAAAAAATAATGGAAGCAGTAAATGATGGAATATGTAGATGCCAATGATTAGGATAATATAGTCGAGTAGCGATCTAACAACAATTAGATAGTAGACCACGATGGCCTATCAATGGAGGCTAAGAGGCAGCCTTATGTTAGCAGTATGGTGACAGTGGACAAATGACAGATTGATGAAGTAGCACGCAATGATTCAACAATAGTGGTTCACCAGTGAATAGGTGATGGAGATCAAGCGGTAGTTGGGCAATGGATTGATAATGATGGTTGAATGACAATTTGATCATGATGATTGGAAGTCGGTTCGATAATTGTGGACTAACGATATTTTTTCAAGTGGTGGTTGTGCAATGATTAGATAACGATTGCCAGGCGGTGGACCATTGACGATGGCTTAACGGCAACGATTAGCTGGAGGACAAGGAACAAAAGTAGTTGTTGGACATCGATCCGATGATAGTGTTCAAGCAACGGATCGACGATGGTGGTTCGGACAATGTTGGATGAGGATCCAATGATATTGGTTGGGTGGTGTTATGACAATGGTGGTGGACAAGGTTCCACCAATGGTGACTTAACAGTATCAGAACGATGGCAAGATGATGGGTTGGCAATGGTAGTTGAGTGATGATCAAGAGTTTTAAGATTCAAAGCTCTCTTCAATCTCCTACTTAGGTCCCTTCATATGTAGAATGATGGTCTATTTATATATCTATTATCATTTGTTCGATCTTACTTGTGCTTCTAAGATTTTAATAATATAAGAGCAATATGTGAGAACTTATAAAAAATCCTACCTAGCTCAACTTGAGATTGAATTGAGCTAGAATTATAACACCTAAGAATTGAATCTATTAAAACTTTATGATAACTTATTAATTGGTAATATACTTATGTAATGAAATAGTAGTGATCCATATAAATTTCACGTGAAAATTCCAATATGAGAAAAGCTATGGGCAGATAACAAAAATTAACTATATTAGAAAAAAAAATTTACAAGCGAAGAGCAGCAGCTCACATATCATCCAACCCCTCTTGTAATATATATTTATATTTTATTCTTTATTTTTATTTTATTTTTTTAATTTTAGTTCATGATAATGATTTAAATACTTATAACTTATATATATATATATATATATATATATATATATATATATATATATATATATATATATATATATATATATATATATATATATTGTCTTTGAATTTTATTCCAGATGCAGATCTTCGTGCAAAATTATCCAACACACAAGCGGGGATATGAACACAGGGGTTATCGTGGAAAACCCGTTGGGAAAACCACGGGGCCTTGCCGATCCAGAACTTTCACATGTGTTCAAAATCTGTCGCTTTCGTTAGTTGGAGAAGAAGGTGTTTCGGTATTCGAGTGTAGAAAAAATCTGATATCGGTCAACTCCCAGTTTCCCAAAAGCGGCGAGCGGATCTTCCAGGAGCAACCTCTTGATCTTGAGAAAGGAGCGGATCTTTTAGTCCTCAGAGCGATCTCTCCTGGGCGAGCTCACGATCTTGAGCCTTCTGGGCGGTAGTCTTAGATCGGCGTCGAATTGGTTCTCGAGCTCTCCAGTCTTCAAAATTCCGTCCTTTAAGGTGAGAATCTATTTATAGATTTTGGGAGTGGCGAGCTTTGTAATTCACTCCAACCTCCCTCTCCCTCAATGACGGACGATACATCCCTGTCGACGGTGTATTTTGATGATCCCGTGATGTATGGGTGATCTTGGATTCGTTGGATTCGTCGCCAGCTCGATCGACTATAAATATGTCGCTTTGGTGACCATTTGGGATCGTGATCCATTTTCATGCTCAGATACGATGATTGATTCGGAGTTGGGATCGCCGTACGATGTTGTTATGTTAGATCCGAGGCGATTATGATTGCTTAAAATGATTAGATCGAGATTTATCGAGATTTTAGTTCTTTCAGACGTATATATATATATATATATATATTATCTTGACTAATTTAAAATTTGGGACAAATTTAACAAAACTAAACTTGGACTTCCTATCGATATTGTCAGATCTGCTTCGATTCAACTATATTACCTACCAAAGAAGTTTTATGTAAACCCGCGATTTTCTCTCAAAAAAAATACCCTAAAACACATTTAATTGAATATGTGAAATTTCTTTCCTTAAATTATAATTCCAACACCGACTCACAAATCTACAATTAAAATATTTTATTACTTTTTTAATAAAAACCAAATATTCCCATAAAAAAACGGCAATTCCCGCCTCTCTCTCTGAAACTCTCATACTCATCCGGCTTCAACATCCTGCTGCCTTCGTCTTCCTCTTCAAATACCGAAAACCATAAGCTAAAATCTTCCTTATCATTATAAATAACCCATCCCATCTATCCTTAATTCCCAAATCCTCTGATCTGCTCTTCTTACCGTCTTGCACCATACATACCTACAATGCTCCTCCATCTCGTCCTCCTTTTCCTCCTCCCTTCCTCCTCCCATCCCTTTCTCTTTGCCAACACCTCCAATCTCATCGCTCCATCCGCCCTCTCCCAATGCACCACCGGCAACCCCATTGACGACTGCTGGCTCTGCTCCCCCACCGATTGGCGCAACGATCTCTTCCGCCTCGCCGACTGCTCCATCGGCTTCGGCCGCTCCGCCCTCGGCGGCAAAAACGGACGCATCTACACTGTCACCGACCCCTCCGACTCCGACCCCTCGAACCCCATCCCCGGCACTCTCCGACACGCCGCCATCCAAACCTCTCCCCTCTGGATCATCTTCGCCGCCGACATGTCCATCCACCTCAACGAAGAGCTCCGCGTCAACAGCTACAAAACTCTCGACGGCCGCGGCGCGACCGTCCACATCACCGGTGGAGGCTGCATCGGGATCCGAAACGTTTCCAATGTCATCGTCCATAACCTCCACATCCACGACTGCGTCCCCGGGGGAAAATCCGAGATCCTATCGTCGCCGACCGAAGAGGAATTCCACGGCAAGTCGGACGGCGACGGGATCACGATCTTGGCAGCACAGGACGTATGGGTGGATCATTGCTCGCTCTCGAGTTGCACTGATGGGTTGATCGACGTGACGAGGGGATCTACCAGGGTTACTATTTCGAACAATTTCTTCTCCAACCACGACAAGGTGATGCTTCTCGGCCACAGCGACGATTATACGGCTGACACAGCGATGCAGGTAGGAGTCTCATTGTTCCAGCTCGAACGTTGTGCGAGCTAAAGTGTAATTCAGCTCTGTTTCTTAAGTAAAAACATTAAAAAAAAATTATGTTAAGTTCGTTACTTTACTAATATTTGCTGTTTATTAACTCATATATATATATATATATATATATACATTTTTATGTAAATAAAAATATAATTCAATTATTATTGAGCTAAACATAATGAAGAAATTTATTCATATTTAGTTCATTAAATAAAATTTAAATGAATTCAAGTTAATTATTGAGTTGCAGATGAACAAATTAAAAATAATAATAATAATGTATTTTAGAGTACTATTTATCTAATACTTAAATTGTAATATTTACATAAATAATATTTTATTACATTAATAATATTATAATCATATATTTTTAAAAGTAAAATATATTTTTTAAAGTATAATTAAATATTTAATTTTGATCAAAAATGTATAATAATTATGTGATATGTCTGCCATTTTCTAACATCCTCTCAATGCAGGTGACCATCGCGTTCAACAGATTCGGAGAGAAGCTGGTGCAGAGGATGCCGCGCTGCAGGCACGGCAACTTCCATGTTGTTAATAACGATTATACAGGTTGGGAGATGTACGCCGTTGGAGGGAGCGCGAATCCTACCATTAACTGCCAGGGGAATCGCTACACGGCGCCCGCCGCCCAAATTTCAAGGAGGTAGCCTTTTAATTTTCAAAAAAGTTCATAAATTTTCTTAAATTTTGAGATTTGATATTATTAATAATAGATTAATTAATTAGGTTAATTAATGTATGATTACATTTGATTGGGACTATTAATATTTTTAATTAATATCTTATCATGATAATTAAGATATATAATTATTTTGTATTAATACTATCCGTGAATTTTTGTAACTAACTTTTTAAAATAATTGGGATGGTATTATAATTTAATCTGCTAATTCAACATATTAATTTACAGTTGAGATTTATTATAGTTAATCTTAAACTAATTCTAATTTTATTTTAGATTATTATAATTTATATATTTTATTAATTTATATATATATATATATATATATATATATATATATATATATATATATATATATATATATATATATATATATATATATATATATTAAAAAAGCAAATAATTAATTTATGAATATGTTGATCATTTAGTTTAATTGAAGTACTAAAATTTACTTTCTATAAATAGCATTTAGATAAAATTACTGATAAATTAAATATTACATAATTCTAATGAAACACAGTCTTCCTTTATTTATTTCCACATAATATTATAATTTATTTTGTTTCCAAAATTAAGAAATATAATCAAAGCATCCCAATCTCAATCAAAATAATAAAATAAATATAAAAATAGAAGCAATTAGTGATTTTACTAAGGTCTATAATGGCTGAATTTAAATTTCCAAGGTGACGAAGAGAATAGACACAGAAGAGGACGAGTGGAGAAGCTGGAACTGGAGGAGCGAGGGAGATATAATGTTGAACGGTGCCTTCTTCGTTACGTCCGGCGATGGATCGCCGGCGAACTATGAGAAAGCTTCGAGCTTCGAGGCCTTGTCCGCCGAGCTCGTCGACCAGCTCACTCGTAACGTCGGCGTGCTAATACTTCCCAGGTTGCTTCGCCACCTTCCTCTTTCAATATTTGGCTGCGATTTTTTTTTTTTTTTTTTTTGTGAAAAATATTAAGTGAAAAGTTCACCAATATAAGATGAGTAAAATCGGGAAATTGAAACTACCACAATGTCAAAGTTTCTCTGCTGTGATACATATATTTTAAAGTTGTCTACGTGTCGATAAATTATTGTGTCTGAATTTTGCATGTATTTTTATGTAGATACTTTAATAATATAATAATATGTAATATTTAGTCCATACTTAACTATAGTATATTATTATATATTAAAATAATATTAATTATATGATAATATACATTATTTATATATATAATAATATATAGTGATTTATAATTAATATATATATATATATATAGACACATAGAAGTATAATAATTTACCTAATTAATTATAATCTATCTTATTAATAAATGAGCTTAAAAACTCATATAAATATTAACAAGGAGCTTTTTTTTTATGATCATATATATTATTGAATTGCAGAGTCAATGGTGGCGATGATGATGGCGGTGGTGATGGTGGTGGTG
Organism: Cymbidium sinense; assembly: GCA_021442155.1. NCBI lineage: Eukaryota > Viridiplantae > Streptophyta > Magnoliopsida > Asparagales > Orchidaceae > Cymbidium > Cymbidium sinense. The sequence goes on from CM038232.1 coordinate 662,991, forward strand.
GTGGTAGTGATGGTGATGGAGTAAGAGGTGGTGATGGAGTAAATGGATCAGTGCAATATCCAGGAATGATGTATAAAGGCGGTGCGCCATCATCGTTGTTTGGTATCCAACTGCTTCTGCCTTTATTTATTATTATTTTTATCATTAATTTTTCTTCTCGTTGATGTATTAGCAATATAGTAGCTGGTACTAAAGAGAAGGCTTAATTTATTCAAGCAAGGAAATTAAAGAGTTGAATTATTTTTATTTGTTTTTTTATTATTATTTCATTAATGGAGGTGGCTCTAGCTTTTAGTGCGTGGGTTCGTCGTAGGTGTTGGTGTAGAGGTCTGGTTAAAGACTTACAGTTGTTTAAGAAAATTATGATGCGAGAACTAATTTGATATTTATTTTGAGTATGATATGGTATGAATTTGTTTTATTTGGAGCACTGGTTCAATATTATTTATTTATTTAATTATTTTTGATTTGTTATAAATTTTGTTATAGATATGATATGAAAAAATAAACAACTTAATACAAAAAAAAAAAAATTTCATATAAATGTATTCATTGCAATTTGGAGTTGATCAATTTCCAAAATTAATCAAGTCATGTTTCATAAATTTGATATTATTTAGCATGCACTTTCAAGCAATTAAAAATCTAAAAAAAATCATAAATACTATTTAAAATAATCTTATTGATTAAAAAAATTCATTTGCATCATCCCATCATAACTTGATAAATACACGAAAAATATATTTGAGATAAAAATCATCTGAACTATATTATAAATAATAATCTCATAAATATATCAATGATGATAGATTGAAATTTTGACAATTATATTTATAAAAATAAATAAATTCTAAAAGACCCATCCCCTTTTAAAGAGATCCCATGAAAATTAATAATAATATTTCACTATCCTTATATGAAGCATATCCTTCCGTAAAGTACCAAATTTTAAAGTTGAACCCTTCGGCCTTCAGCATGTGCCTTCACACCGCACGTGTCAATGTTCTGAGCACGTGGTAACCACAGTGCCATAAGTTGGTCTGCCTAATTTATTTTTTTTTTGGAAAAGGTTAAGAGCCGTAGCCCAATTGTATTCCAAAAGTAAAGTTACAAAAGACTAATCCCTTACAGGACTGAAGAAATAAGAAAACTAAACTAGACAATGGTTCTGAAACAAATCAACAAAGCTGAGAAAGAAAATCCTACAGAGTAGAGCAAAAGTCAATGGAGGGATACAAAATACATCAACAAAGTCTAAGATAAGCACAACACAAAACAATCATATAGGGACGGAATGTCCCCCATTGTCTAGGCCTCCAAACAATCCCCAAACACCAAAAAAAGAATCTGCCAACAAAAGGGATCGTTTGCAGAGACCGGCCCAAATGAGAAGGAGCATTTCAATAGATCAATAAGTTGTGCTATGAAATCCTCATCATCGCCCATTACAAAAGCAAGACTTTATCCACCAAAACCTGATAAACCAGAAATAAAAGGGAGAAGATCAAGGCGATTGCTTATCAAGAAGTCCATTACAAGTAGAGAGTAAACAACAAAACCAAAATGATAAATCCATAACCTCCATATAAAACCATAGCCATGTAATACAAAGAAGGAAAAGAACAGAAAATCCTTCCACTATATACCAACATAATGATAGGGAGAACAGAATATAACCAGCCACCATATATAAAGCTAGAGAAGATATATAAATCCCACGAACCAAAGGAGATCAAGAAAACAAAAGAACGAGAAGAAAACAAGAAGAGCCATAATACCAGTACAGAAGGACCCATAACCAGCAAATAAACTCCTGCTAATTCTCCACGACAAAAACCGCCCAGCAGAAATACTCCATAAATGAAACAGAAGATGAAATGCGTGAACAAAGAAATGAACTTCAAAGACAAAGAAAAAGTCACAATTAAGAGGATAGTTAAGGGAAATAGTTTTCCAAGTCCCAATTAAATCACGAAAGCAAGGCCAAGCAACCTTTAATTTCCACTTTGCAATTTAGAGACTATCCTTAACTTGTCAAAAGCGTAAGGGGAGAGAGGTAGAAGAGAAAAGCGTTATTCCTTTCTCACAAGGTATATACAAGAACGAAATAATCTTGTAATCGTTGAAACACTTTATGCTCCCCATCATCAATAAAATTAAGAACTGAGAGTAGACGTGAGAAAAGAAAAGTACCATTTGGAAGGAGAGTCACTAATTTCATAGCCAATGGACATTCAAAAAACAAGTGGTTGAGATTCTAAAAGAATTACAAAAAACAAAGAAAGGAGTTGGGTTCCAATTTATTTGCAAGTTTATCGATATTTTAAGAAATATAAGCCATCCAGAATATAGAGCATAGTTAATAGAAAACCTTTAAACCAAATCCCTTTAGTCAATCTAAAGAGGGTGAGACTCAAAGATGGCTTCTCCGAACTCCTGGGGAGATAACTTTTAAGCCAACTAATAGAATCTAAACCATTCTCAATGAAGTATCCAAAATCTTAATGGATAACCAAGGATGAGAGGACTCAAGAAGAGAGGGAGGTTCCATTGCCCATTGTGGATAAGAAAATGAACCTTAAGATCTTGGAAGTTTAACTGCTTGCCATTAACTCCCAACCAATAACAAAGGGAGTGACCATTGCACCAAGGATCAAAGTATAAAGAAAAAGCATTACCCTCTCAACTTGAAAATGCAATTTGTTTTAAATTTTTTTAACTTTGACAACGATTTTAAAGAGGAGAAACTCTATAAATGCAAGGATTCCATAGATGTATATTTAGCTAAACACCATTTAGCAAAGGAGTCTCTCTGCAAATTTTCCACATTAATTTCAATTTGCTAATCACATTAAGAGAAGAAGCAGAGTAACCCAACTCCTCCTTTGTCTTTGGGTAAAGTAGTACGCTCCCAAGAAATAGTATGCAACTTTTTTTGCCTCCTAATGATAGAAAAATTTTCTGAAAGCAGATTTTTTTGATGATACCATCTGAATAGCCATAACTAAAACCAAATATGATAAATAACTATTAATAGATGACTGATAAGTTGCAACCTTCAATGAAAGGAACTTACTTTTCCAACCGTAACCAAACATGTAGTCTCAAAGAGAGGTGTGAAATGAGCCATCTTGATTGTGCCTTTAATAAGAGGGACCCCAAGTATTTGAAAGGAAAGAACCCAATTGAATTCCCAAAAGAATAAGCATTATCAAGTTCTCAAGAGAGACACAAAGAAGATTTGGAATAATTCACCTCAAGACCCAAATAATACTTTAGAGATTGAAGAGTAGAGTTTAGTGAGGTGAATGTAGAAGAGTCAACAGTACCCATCACAAGGAGAATCACATATAAGAGATGAGAAGAGCATTGTCTGAGAAATAGGATTATATAATCCTTCTGATTTCATTTTCTAGCATACATGAAAAAGTGTCCATGGCCACCGAAAGAGGAAAGGAGACAATGATTTAAGACCATTGAGGAAGAGAAGTAACGAAATATTCCCATTTAACACATTGAAAAAGGCACATCAGAGATACAAGCTTCCACCCAAGTAGTAAATCTCTTAGGAAAACCTTTGTCCAGAAGACGATGAATCAATGCTCTTCTATTAATTTTATCGAATGCTTTTTTCAAATCAATTTTTGTTAAAAAGTAAGAACTATTAGAGGTAGAGAACTCATTGCATATCAGAGATACAAGCTTCCATCTGCCTAATTTATTTTGGTTCAAACAACCTTTTTGCTTTCAAAGGCCTCGTTAAAGATAGCTCTACCTATCTCTTTGGGGCGGTCATATATATATATATATATATATATATATATATATATATATATATATATATATATAAATGAATAAAGCATTCGACAAGTTATTCGTGTCTTGGCTCGATTAGAGCTCGTTCATGTTCGTTTGATTAGTAATCAAGCAAGCTTGAATACTTTTTTAAATACTCGATTGCTAAATGAATAAGCTTGAACAGTTTGCCATTCGGTTCAATTATGTTTATGAACATTATCATTTAAAGCTCATGAACAAGCTCCTAAAAGAGCTAAATTGGCTCACTCGATTCTACTTGCTTGTCGAGATTGATGTTCAAATTATTTTTAGGCTTAATAAATTTTACTTGATACAACTCAAATATATTTTCAAGTCAAGTCGCTTGAAAAGCTTGATTTAAAAGCTCATTTATTTTATTAAACGAGGTGGATTCGTTAAAGCTCGATAACCCAATTTGAATCGAGCTCATGAACAAACCTCGAATCAGAGACTTCAATGATAATGATAAACAAGCTCAGAACACTATTCTTAAAAGCTCGGAATTAGTTTGGAACTCGATAATATTAAACAAGCTTAAGCTTGAACACATACATGCTCAACTCGGCTCGGTTCATTTGCAGCCCTTTCGGCTCGTCAAAAATAAAGGATCAAATGACATAGAAATATTTCATGCCCAATATGTTCCTTCATATGTAAGAAACATATGCTTAAATATGTATTAACTTTAACTAGATCTTAATATTTATTGCATGTTAGAAAACCAGTTGTGGTAGAGTGAAAGTTTACGCTAGCTTTAGCTTATTGTTATAAAATAATAATTATTTAAAAAGTGAACAAGAAAACCTGCAATTTTACGTGAAAAACCTCAAAAGGGAAAAACCCTAGCCCAAAGAAAATCTTCCACTATGTATCGCTTTTATAGTACAAATTTTTTCATCGATAACGGATTACGTATTATATATGAGAAGGAGAACAACAATGTAGTCACGTTCTGGTAACATTTACTAGTGGTAGCACATGATGGTGAGCAGGCGAAGACGACATGATGAAGGTCGTTATGATGGAGAGCTAAGGAGATTGACGGTGCGAGGATCGGTAGCGGCTAGACCGTGATTAGTTAAAGCCGTTGAGTGGTAGTACAATTGTTTGGAGGATCTTGAAACTTTGAGCTCTCTCTCTCTCTTGCTTGGGTCTCTCATATGAGGAATGAAAGGGCTATTTATAGATTGGAGGTGGCGTCTACGTAAATACAAAATCAGAATCCACTCCGACCGCTTCAAAAATGATTCCTTGATGATCATTGATGTATTTTAAGTATTTGAATGCTCAAATAAAATTGATTGTGAGATCTTGAGCTTATTTAGATCAGGCTCGTGAGGCCTTCGATTTGACTATAAACACTCCATATTTGAGGGCTATTTTTGGATGATCTCGACAAGTTTTAACTTTGAATTAATTTACTTTCAACACCAAGTCATTTTCCATTGGTAGAATTTCGGTGCTCATATGCTTACACTATTTTTGGATGGCATTATCTGATCATCCAAAAATATCTATGTCATATACTTGAAAATAATAAATTCTTCAATAAAATTGTGAGTCCATTAATACATTTGAGAGCGGATCTTGCACAAGGTTATGATCACGGAAGCGAGTCAAGGGAAGCGGATGTGTCGCGGATATGAAGGAAGATTTTAGGGATTCTGAGACCATCTCAACTTCCACTTGTAGATGGCCCACCCGTCGTGGTGCAGGGCATCGCGGGCCGCTGGAGGTGAATGCTGAGTGTCGTAGGTGTGTAAAAGCGGAAGCGCCACGCTGCGCCGAATAAGCCTGGCTTAGCATATCACAGCATGAGGAGAAAATAACAATTTTCGGCGGATTTTGTGATTTTTCCCTGATGGGGCTATATGCTCAAAAACGCCTACTCCATTACTCTAATATTTCCTCTTCTTCTTGGGCCGTTCGGGCCGTCAGGCGTGTTCATCTGGAGGCTTCAATTTTCCCTCGAAGAGGCGTTAAGCGCACCCATTGCGGACCGACCGGGTTTGAGGTGATCAAGGCCCGTAGTTCATACGGCAAAGTCGATTTTCCCTCGAAGACGCTGCTGATCGCCTTGCCCACCCGCTTGAGGCGCAAGTCAGTCATACGGCGAGTTCGCTTTTCCCTCGAAAGAGGCGCTGACCGCCTTTGTCGGACCGACGAAGCTGGAGGCTATCACACCCTCATACCGAGGTTCGCTTTTCCTCGAAAGAGGCGTTGACCGCTCGGACCGACCGGTTTGAAGCCGCCGTAGTCATATGGCGAGGCTCCGCCTCGAAAGAGGCGGACCGCCTTGTCGACCGACCGGGTTTGAGATGATCAAGACCCGTAGTTCATACGCGGCTCTTTTCCCTCGAAAGAGCGTTGACCGCCTTGTCTGACGGACCGTTTGAGGCAATCAAGGCCCATAGTTCCTACTTCTTCTAGGAAATTGATTTCTTGAAACTTCAATGGATGGTTCGTATAACCGCCAAGGGAGAAGCATTAGAACCATCGCTCAACGACTCAAAGTTTGGTAATTTAGAGCATCATTAGAGGGGAGTATCTTCTCTCTCTCTCTCTCTCTCTCTCTCTCTCTTTTCTTTTTCTTTTTTCTCATATGTATGTGTATTTTTTTCGTCAGATCGTAAGAGAAAAATTTTATCCCAAGCTATCCGTGAGTGAGAGAGTCAAAAAAGGACACGCTCAAGTACTGGGGTAAGTAAGATGCTTCACAAAATTTTTAGATTTTTGTCATTTCTTCCTCTTTATTTATCATGTATTTTGTGATGGCGAAGAAAACCCATAACGCATACAGTGACGATATATCATCCACTATCACATCAGATAGTTTAATGGTGTTCCGCAGAAAATTTCACTTCCCTAATGAGTTGGTGGCCATTGTTGCTAAAAAGTCTGATCGAGCCCGTTCACCTCCACCAGGGTACTTTACTGTTTCTGAGATGATTCTTCGTGCGGGACTGTGATTCCCTTTGGCTCCCGAGTTGATTGAGATCTTCAAAATATGTGGTGTAGCTTTGTCACAATTTTCATTTCGAGCTTTAGTCATCGGTTTGACTATCTTCTTTGAAGCGTGGTGTTACTTTGAACATCAAATACTTGTGCGAATGTGTAGATTCACATGTGATACTGTGTTTTCTTATCGACTATAAAGAATTGGATAGAATTTTCAATGGATCTCTAAAAAATTGGTCTATTGGATTCTTTTGTGAAAAATGAGTGGGGCCTTCCTAAGAGATGGGGAAGATTGAATGACCTTCCATCCATCGATTGAAGAGAATGAGATCTTGGCAACTCTTAATGTTCCCGATGTAAAAAAGCTTAACATGAGTTACATCACATTAGCAAATATATAGTTGAAGATAGAATGTTCAAGGTTGGCCTTTCCATCCGAAGTGGAGATCTCATTCTTTCCACTAAAGAGGTCAAGTAAAGGTGATGAAAGGTCTCCTCATATTCATAGGGTTCTTTCAAGAAGCCCCACAAATCGTGGTGGTGGCAATATTTCTTCCTAAAGAAAAGAAGACATGTCAAGTGACTACGCCAATATCTAAGAAGATGTTCCCGTTGACCTCGAGATTTAGCTTTCAACTCATGATGGGGAGTTCATTTCAAGCCGCACATTCGAAGAGGTGTTAAATCACATATGTAATCGCATCAGCGATGAATTGGTATATTCTCTTCTTCTTTCTTCTTTTCTTCTTTTCCTCCTTCTTTCTTTTGTGTAATATTTGTGATGGTTTTTTTCTTTATAGGTAACTCAAACATTAGGTGATGGCTCATTTGGGTGTCTCTTTAAAAAATCAATTTGTGAAGGTAAAATATCTGCAGTATGAGAGATGAGTGTTAAAGCCAAAGAAGTGGCGACTTTGGAGGATCAACAAGGTGAACCGAGCTAGAACTTTCTCTTTCTCCAATGTCGAGGTGGAGACCGATGACTTTGATGAGGTGAGACTGAGAAAGAGAAAAGACTCAAGGAAATGGAGAAGAGAGCTCTCAAACTGAGAGAAGAAAGCATTACAAGATCGTCTTTCGAGAAGGAGCATATAATGTCAAAGGAAGCAAATGAAATCTCCTTGAAGTGGAAGACTTTAAGAACTCCTCGGCTTATCTGATAATCAAGACCATGTTCGTGAAGCTCGTAATCATATTCTTGATGTTGAAGTGAAGGATTTGGAGCACCAATGTTTAGAGGAGGCTTCATCCAGGGTTCCTAAAAGAATATGCTTAGTGCATCGCAAAGACCGGAAAGTATTGAGGATCTATCTCACCAAGTACCCAAGACTCTTCACGATTCAGAGATGAAGGAGTTGAGAGTGAGTCCAAGGGAGCATCTCCTAGTGGTGAGGAGGACGTTGATATCACCAACTGATATGATATAGCATCACTTGAGGATGCATTTTTTTATATGTATTATTATTAGTGTGTATCAGAATCTTGATTCTTTCTTATATCATCATGTTATCACAATAAATTTTTTTTAGATGATATGCCTTATTTTATTTTTACCTATCCGGTAATTGGTCGAATATTATTCGACATGCTAACCTTGATGGATGAGAATTGAATCAATCCGGGATTTTGACCAATCCGAGGTTGTCAAAGTGTTACTGACGTTAACTGTATGGAAGAGGTCGCGGGATGTCCACCAAGGACCTTTTGACCTATCCTAGGTATCAGCCAAAGTGTTACTTGATTACGTTAACTTGTATGGAAGAGGTCGCGGGATGTCCACCAAGGACCTTTTAACCTATCTTAGGTATCAGCCAAAGTGTTACTTGACTTCTTACCTGTATGGAAGAGGTCCGATCAAGTCCCCTTGGGATTGATTATGCCCCGATTGAGATACAACGTGAGTTGTATATTTCTCAAGTGGGAGGATTAAATGAAGAAGAAACAAGCTTGTAAGAAAAGCTATAAATTCATTACTCGATAAGTTGGATACAATCATAAGATGATTTTAACACGGATATGAGTTTCAAGAAGAAATGATGAACAACAAGTCTTTATCCCACTAAGTGGGGTCGGCTACATGAAGAGGAAATGACAAACAAGATAAAATAAAAGTTGCAATAATTATGCAGTAAGAATTACTGATAATATTTTCGGAGATTCTCAGTGTTCCAAGTTCGAGGTAAAGTTTTTCCTCTGGATCCTTGAGCTTGAATGTTCCTACCACCATAGCTATAACCACATACCATCCCAAAGAGGTGAGAGTTTATTGCATTGAGGGCCTTTGCGCTTCGAGACTTCTAGACCAAGTCACACAGATATGGGACGAGGTTTTACTCTTCTGAAGTGACGAGCTACCCTTTGGTGATAGAAGCAAGGCCATGTCACGAGTTTCGGGAGTAGGTCCGTGTGGAGTTTTCTTCATTACCGCCATGATCGAATAATTGAACTCTTGACTTGGAACCCCGATATCTACCGGTATAATAGCTGGTCAAAACACAAGTTATATGGTGTCTCACCGGGGTGCGTGAAAGTGCGTAAGCCCAAAGAACATTAGAAAGCTCATCAACCCATTGCCCCCCTTCAAGACGTGTTTTTAGTCCTTTGAGTATAGTTGGTCTATGCGTTAGTTTGAGGATGCTACTGTGCGCAAAGAATAATGAAGATCTTTGCAAAAGGATGTAAAGACTTTTTCAATAAATTGGGTTTCATTGTCACTGATGATCTTTGCAGGGAGACCGAATTGACATACTATATTTTTCTAAACAAATTGTTTAGCATTTGCTTCTGTGATTTTAGCGAGTGGTTCTTTTCCACCCATTTAGTGAAGTAACTAAAAATGATAAACTTCCTCTAATGCTATTAAAAGGTCATGATATCAATTAATCGAGCAAAAGGCCACGGGCTTTGAATGGATGAGAGCTCAGATGCATGTGAGGAGGTTAGAGTGCAACTGACAACTTGCACATTTTTTTGTGAACTCCAAGGCATCTTATTTCATCGTAGGCCAATAGAACCCTTGCCTTATAATTTTAAGGGCTAGCGCCCTTCCTCCTAGGTGTTCTCCACATATCCCTGAGTGAACCTCTTAATGGATAATCTCCTGAAGGAGGCATTTGAGATGGTCCAGAGAAAGCTCGCGTATAGTTCACCGATAATAAGTAAAGTTTGAAGCTTGTCTGAGATGAGTTAAGTTGGGTCTTCGGAAGGGTTCCTTCTTGTAGAAAAGGATGGGGTCCATCCACTGAATGTTCCTTTATCTCATTAATTGCTTGAATTACCCATGACCCTTGGATACTAGGAAAATATATTTCTTCAACATGCCTTCTCTTAAATAGATCCCTAGGTAGCAAGCTTAGGATACCGAGTATTCTTCTCTCAAAGATGTGAATGATTTGATGTGTCTTGAAATGGGCAAGAGACTTTACCAAGTGGAGGTATTATGCCGTGAGATTATGAGTATTAAAGTTTCCCTCAACTTGGGAGGTGACAAGTTGAGAGTCGTGTGGATCACTAAGTCTTGAGCCAAAATCAATGGCGAAGTCTCAACCAATGAGAGCCTCATATTCACCCATATTATTACAAAAAAATTTTAGAGAAGTCCATACTCTAAGGTATTCTGGAAATAAGTAAGATTCCAGACCAAGACTAAGCTCCATCAACATAGAGGGTCCATTGAGGAGACGGCATGAAGCAGATAGCCGAGTTGGAGGCATTCCACTATAAAGTCGCAGTACTTGAGACTTTATAGAAGTGTAGGTAGAAAATTTATATCAAACTCTCCAATTCTGCATTTGATTAACCTCCCGATGCTTCTCTAAGGATGACCCTTAATGGTAAATGAGTGTAAACGCCTAGTGTGAGCTTGGAAGTATGGACTAATTTTCACGAGAAAACTAAAGCCAAAGCCACCTTATCAAGTGGATAAAATTTTCTATGTCGAGAGAATTTGACATAATAAATTGTATCCCATTTTTTTCTCGCACTAAAACTGAGCTTATCGCATGGGAAGAGACTGTGAGATATAAGTATAACATCTCTCCTTGAATAGGCTTGGATAGTAGGGGTGGAGATGCTAAATACTCTCTTAGTTGCTCAAAAATAGACTGACATTCATAAGTCCACTGGAAATTATTAATTTTAGCTCCCTTTAATATTTTAAAGAATGACAAGTATTTATCCCCAGAATGGGTTAGGAAGCGGGATAACGCAATAATTCATCCATTCAAACATTGAACTTCCTTGATATTCTTCGGAGGAGTCATATCTTTGAGAGCTTTGATTTTCTGGGTTGGCCTCTATCCCGGGTTACCATAAATCCAAGAAATTGACGTAACCCCAAAAGCACACTTGGTCGGTTAAGTCGCATGTTATAACGTCAAGAAGGTTAAAGCATATTTCTAAGTCGAAATATAATGATTCTTCCAAGCTTTTACTAACATGTCATCCACATATACCTCCATCTTAAGTCTTTAAAAATCTTATTCATAAGGCGATAGGTAGCACCTGCGTTTTTTAACCCAAATGTCATAACTTGATAACAGTGTAAACCTTTATATGTTTAAAATGTTGTAGCTTCTTCATCCATTTGGTCCATTTTTATTGTACTGAGTAAGCATCCAAAAACTAAGCATTTGATGTCCGTGACATAGCATCAACCAATTGATCAATTCGAAAGAGGAAAACTATCTTTCTGCAAGCTTGAGGTCGGTAATCAATACACATTCTCCATGTTCGTTTTCTTAACCATGACAACATTTGCTAGCCATGTAGGGTAATGTACCTCTCATGAATCCCTTAGAAACTTGTTAACTTCTTGCTCAATGGAGTCGTGCAAAACTTCGCTTCTTACGGATGATTGGTTTGAATGTCATCAATCTTGAGGGAGTGCATGATCACATTGGGTCGACTGCATGTCCGTCAACTCAACAAGATGTCTTGATTTCTATGCAAGAAGTCTATGTATTTTTCCCTTTGTTCGTCAGAGCGAGATCCAACTTACTCGCTCGTAATGGTCATCATCGATAATGCAACAGAGCAAGTCTTCTGGGAAGCTTTCGGATACTCTTCATCTCAAAATTAAAATCTTCGATCCGAAGGTCACGAAGGTTGAGCTTATCCGGTAGCATGATTGCGCTATCGATTTTCATGAACCCCAACTCCAACCCAGGGTTGGAAATTTCATCTTAAGATGAGATACAAGTGACCGCACCAAAATTGATTGAGGGGCCTTCCAAAGATAGCGTTATATGTCGAATCGACTTGACCACCATGAATTGGATTAGATGAGTCACTTGTCGGAAATTCACCAAGGACAACAGAAGGGTGATTGTCCCTCTACGACGATTATCAAACCCGTAATGATCGTGGGTTGGAGCTTTTCCCTAACTGTGCCCATGCTTAAGAAATGTGGAGTAAAATAAGACATCAACAACTCTCATTGTCAATCAAAATTCTCTTAACATTATAGCATGGGTCACCGATCCCCGCACTGATGACAAGTGGATCTTGATGAGGAACATGGACTCCTTCTAAGTCCGAAGTCATTAAAAGTGATGAAATGATCAATGAGACTTCTTTAACTCGCTCTTGAGATGGTAATGAGAACTTGATTAGATAGTATTGGTCCTGTAATTGTTTCAATTTTCCAATTATTTGATGATGATTATTTATTATTTGTGATGATGCCCCTCCGGGAGGTATGTTTGTTTGATTGATTGATTCTTCACAAATCTACGTAGATATCCTTGTTGAATGAGCCTCTCTTTCTTCTTTGAGTTGTTTGCATGCCTCATAGTATGTCCACGACTGGCGAAGTGACAATCTCGATTTTTTTGAATTTAGTTTCGGATGCGCCACTGATGTTTCATCTCGAATATAGGAGGTTGACACGAGATGTGTTCGTATGTATTCCTTTCGTCGTGGTTCACGCCGCATATATGCGGAGGGAGATCATGGTTGCCTTGTTGATTCTTTTGATGGGATCCATCCGCATTCCCTGGGGCTTTAGTTCATGTAGATTGTTCAAATTATTTGTGATGGGCATTAATAACCTCATCTACAGATTTGTGCTTCCACACGATGAACTAAGTCCATATGAGACCGGTCTCGCATTAAGGATTCAGTAAAAAGACCCCTGATGGAGTTTTCCTTAAGTGATTCACCCTCATTCACGAATGTCGAGAGATGGGAGGAATCTTTAATGATCCTCCGCAATGAACTGCTCCACAAAATCTTGGCGAGTTCACAAAGGTACGGATGGATCCCCTGAAGGAGTAGAACCAAGTGCGAAGCTTGCCCCTTGAGGGTAACTGAAAGACGAAACAAGCAGTCGTCGATATGCATGCCTTGTAATGATCGATGTTCATGTGGGCCGCCCCATCATAGAATCAATGCTGAAGCTTGAAACCCACGGAATAGATGTTGAAGAATAGCGAAAGGTGAAGATTCCTCATAGCCGCATAAGGGGAAAATGATTGCCTTGAAAGTGAAATTTTCAGCATTAAGCATCGTAATTGTAATAACATGACGATGGTCAACGGATGAGAATGTGTGCTATCAGCAATAATTGGTGGATTAGCAGTCGATTGAGCTGCACGTGATGGATAAGTAGAACTAACCGTGCCAAGGAGATCAACATCACGTTCTCTACGCGGAGGAGATCATCAGTAGTGTCAAGGAGCCGCACGTATAACATGACCAGTTGTGATAGAGTGAAAGTTTATGCCTTAACCTTGTTATAAAATCCACACACAGGTATTTAAAGAGTGAACAAGAAAACCCGAATTTTACGCAGAAAATCTCAAAAAGAGGAAAACCACGGAGAAAATCTTCCACTATGTATGTTAGTACAAATTTTTTCCCGATAACGGATTACATAATTGTATAGAATGAACAACACAAGAGTATGTAGCGATAATAGAAGTAGATGATGTAGACATGATGACGATGAAGGTCGACGATGGTGATGATGAGATGATGACGGTGAAGGTCGGGCGCGTCGGCGGTTTGACACCGCCGAGTGGGGGCGGCTTGGAGGATCTTCAAGCTTTAGAGTTCTCCTCTCTCTTGCGGGTCCCCATATGAGGAATGAGGCTATTTATGGAGGAGAGTGCCTCTAAATACATGCAAAAAACTCCACTTCATCGGCTCCAAAATGATTCATTTGATCATTTGATCATTTGATGTATTTTAAGTATTTGAATGCTCAAATGAAGTCAATTGAGATCTTGGGCTTGTTAGATCTTCCATCGAGACGCCGATTGACTATAAACACTCCATGTTTGAGGGCTATTTAGAATTTAACCGATATCCCAAAGTTTTCCATATTTTAAGTCTCTGCCCGCTAACTTTAGTTTACTCAACACCAAGATTCGATGGTAATTTTCAATGTCATATCAATATTAGTTTATTTTCTTGTAATTGATAATAAATTTGATGACTTTTTTTTCTTTTAAACGATGAGTATTTTATTTAAAATTGACTCTTACTTAATAAGTTGCTCGAGAGTTAATCCAAATTGTATTCTCAATATTAATCAAGTTGTTGAGCCCACATTACTAACCCTTGAAGTATAACATGAATTCATGAGAAGAACTACTTTAAGGTAATCACCAACTTGAATTTCGCTTGAAATTCTCTCAATTATTAATTGATTAAATTTGATTCATTAACTATACAATTAACTACGCTAAGAGTATTATAAATATTCTTCTTATAATTGCACAAAATAGCGATTAATATAACATTAAGATCTTAATCCTTGTCTACATATATACTAAGTCACTTGTTTAGCATAGGCATTATGATCATAAAAGAAAAGTTATTCTATCTGAGTTTTTTTTTTTCATAGCTCAATTTGATTTATCTTTCAATCACTGTTCATATTCCTTGATCATTTTTTTAAAATAAATTTATGAGATCTAGCCCATTCCCTTAAGGGGTGTTTGGGATCAATTTTTTTTTTTTTTTTTGAAAAAATATTTATTTAAAGTGTTTTTTATTTGATTTTATTTTCTATTTTTAAAAACAAATAACATCATTTTTTTAAAATACGTAAAATATATAAAAAGATGTTTTGAATATTTTTAAAAATAATAAGTATAATTAAATAAATATTATTTTTAAGCAAAATAAAATAAAACAAAATAAAAAAATAATCCTAAATTGTATTTACTTTTAACTTTTTTTCATTTTTCTTAAAAAATTATTTATTCATTTTTCTTAAAAAGCTTTTTTCATATTTTTTATTTTTACATTTTTATGTTCAATATTATAATACTATTTATAATTTGTATTTACTTTTAACTTGTCAACATATGATAAATTCTCTAGACAATGATCCTAAATATTTATATTTACCAAATAAAATAATAAGAAAGGTTAGAAACTCAAATGAAAATTAAAATGAAAAGATTTTAAAGATTTTAAATAATTAGAATAAAACTAATATGAATGATGAACATGTTAAAAAATGGTAGTAAAGATCTATTTTTTAAAAACATTTATTGAAAATTGGCTAAATTTTCAAATTAAGCCTGATTATTAATTTAATTAGGTAATTAGATTTATAATATATCTAAAAATAGGAGACTCATCTCCATTATTAGGCCAAATTAAAACCATTTAGAGCCTCGATTTTCTTTCTCCTATGCTACATTCGAGATAGATCATTTTAATTGTTACAGTGAAGAAGGATCATAATTTTGTTGATTTTTCATTTATATTTCTAACCCAAACTAAAAAAAAATTGTTAGATTTTGAATGTATGAGTTTATTTTGAATGTTTAAGCTAATTATTAGATTCTCATAGGAAGTTTGTGTTGATCTCATTTTATGTGGTGTTTTTTATTTTTTTTAGGGGATCTTAATTTGTCTACTTTTTTTACTTAATTAGATGTGTAGTAATTATTGTTATCAAGCTCTTAAACAATAAGTGGTGTTTATTTTTTGAAAATGTTTATTCTTTGCATGATCTTTTGGTGAATATTATGTTTTTTAAATAAAGTATGGTTGTTATAGGATTACTACTACAACATAAAGATAATAAATGCAAAAAAAGACTTATTGGGTTTTATATATGTGTCACACAAATTATGTGACATTCATTTGATTTTATTTATTATTAAAATAATGAAATTAAGAGAGCATCATGTTTTCTTAGATTGATCGAAGATCAAGCTCCATGTTGAATTCACATATTAGATTGAGATTATTTCAAGATTTTGTCTAGAATGTGTGATTCTTTCAATCTTCTTTATCATCTATTAATGCAAGCTTTTATGTTAATAGAATATTATATTTCTTATAGTATTTCAAATAATTATATTCTTTTTATTGGTAATGAGAAATGAAGTTCATTCCAATATATTAAAGAAATCTCCAAATCCAAATGAAAGAGGAATTACATAAAGAGTAATGATTGAACTAGATCCATCAAAATCTAATGGTGGTCATTTTATTATTTGGATTTATGCAATAATTTCAACATTTCAAGAGATACTAATTTCAAGAATCAATGACATATCATCTAAATAGAACTATATCTAAAAATGATACAAGGATCATATTGTGCACTTATTGAGCATATTGTGATGGATGGGATCCTCTACTCTGGTGGGATAATCGACATACATTTACACGAGATTCATATCGATGCATCAGGTCTCGATGCACCTTATGAATGACCGAATATGATCATTCCATAGACAGCTATATGAGTGTATATTTGTTATCTCATTTCTCCGATATACCACATGTTACTTGATTTAGATATTCACAACAAATGGAAGAAGAGGAGGAGATCAACACCATCTACATGATGGCCACATCGACCACATCCCATTACATTAGCGATTCCACCACATGTGCATAATGACATATTTTATCTTTTTTACGTTCATGGCATGTATTGTAGCTATTTTTTTATTTCTAATTTCACTCATTCGCTTTTCTGATTGTAATCTATATATTGTTGTTAAGTTAGTTTATTTGTTAATTCAAATATGAGAGAAAGATTCAACGGAAATTACATATATCAACTCCTTAAGAACTTTTTTGATATATGTATTTATTATAAAATCAAAATATGTATATCTCAAGACTAAATTAACATTACATTTAAAAGATTCAATAATAAAGATTCTTTGTTTAAACATAAATGTAGAATTTTTTTATTATCTTTTAATGAAAAATTATTAAAATAAATATATAGAAAAATATAATTTTTTTTAATATAAAGACCATCATTATATTTTATATGACGATAAATTATTTTTAATTTTTTTTAATGACTAATTAGCTAATTTAATTAATAATCAGGCTTAATTTGAAAATTTAACTTTGAAAATTACACTACTAATATATATATATATATATATATATATATATATATATATATATATATATATATATATATATATATATATATATTAAGAAAATTTATTTTTTTTCCTTTGTCATCTTCAAGAACTTGCTATATATGATGATTCAGTGGCCACTGAGTCATTCATCGTCATCATCGATACACTTTACACGTCTCAAAGACGACTTGTTTTCCACCATACCTATCCTCCCTCACATGTTCTCATAAGAGATTGGAATTCTTATGTAAAAGGGCATATAGATATATATATATTCGAATTTCCGTAGGAGAGATACAATTTAAGAAAAGGGATGGATAATAAAGGAATTCACTTTAAAATATTATTTTTATTTAAAATTCAAAGCATTTTAGGAAGGTGGAAAATTATCACCTAAAAATAGAATACAAATTCAATAAAAAATAATGCTATACATTGCCCAACCTCGCTCACAAAAAATGTTAATATGTTGACACACTAACTATATAAAGATATTTTTTGTGCAATACATAATCACATGCATAGTAGGATCTAGGCGCGGTGGGTGCATTGCAAAAATGTGCTTCCAATATTTCCATATAGCCTTACTAATAGTTTGTTTGGGATAGCTCTAATTTTTTGTAAACATAATTAAAAAGCTGTCGTAGAGATCTTAATTTTTTAGAAAGTTATTGTGAATGTTACAAATTTTTTTTTAAATATCAGATAACAACTTTCTGACAGTCACTATACTTTAATATCTTTGATTATCAAAATCAATAAAAGAACTTAAAGTTTGGTAATGATATATTGTAGCTTTTAGCAAAATAAGCATTCTTCAAATTCAATTTCTAAATTATTTAAGTGTGTGACCTAACTTACCTTTCACTGCTATTATTTAATCAAATTATTTATAAAATAAAATTGATATATAGAGAGTCTATAATGAGAGAAGTTATAAATGCATAGATATTACATTCTTAATTAGAGAAGCAACTGAAGGCATTGTTAAGTCAACATCAATGTTTGGTCAACTTACAAGTAATGTAAGCTAAAATGGAGTTTAAGATAATAAAACCCAATTAATTATCATGCAATGTAATATGAACTAAATTCTTGAATTAGTCTGAGTCTTTGATGTTTTCATAGTTGACTCAGGGCTTAACCCTAAGTTAATGAAATTGAAGGACTAACTCAAATTTTCGAAATGTTGGATGCTTTTTGTAATTAGTCGGATCTCAACTCTGATCAAGTCTCTTGGGCTTGAGCTTGAGCCGTGATGATCTTATTTCTCCTCGCCTTTGATTGGTGTTTGATCAAACGCTTATTCTTCTAATGGCATGGATTACGATGTTGCTTTCTAGCTGATCCGAAATTTGATCAACCTGCTTGTGGTTTATTCGCTTCTTTCCGTGGATTCATCTTTGAGAGAAACTAACCTTATTCTTTGTTTGTTTTGCTGAGCCGCCGACGCTCCGTGAGGAATTAGGTCATACTATCAAGGAGAAACCAGGATTTTTCGATAAGTGGTTTCCTATAAAACCTAAGAAGATAGCAGATGAAGAGACGGGAGGAGATCAAGGAGATAAGTTCTTCAGATTTCTTGACTATCCTCTGATTTTGATCTCTATTTATACTTTTCTCAAGTTCCTATGCCTAGATCATTTTACAATGGGTCCACTGTCTTTAACTCATTATGGTTGTTATTCGTATTATGACGCTTCAGGTCTTGATTTTTTTTGATTCCTGCTTGCTGTTTTATCAAGCCCGCCTTTGTTGATTTATCTTCAATACTTCCCTGGGAACTTTCTCGTAATGCTATCATTTTGAAATATCTACATTCTTGCTATAATTAATCTTATGCTCGGGTTTTTTCTTCTGTTTAAACCCGAATGTTAGATACATATTCTAACTGGTGGTAATGCTTTCTTTTCTATACAACAGTCTATTGTTATGGTAATAATTGTATTATGTACTTTGGCCTTGGATGAATTGGATTCATAACATTACTTTTAAAGACCTTATCCTCAAGGTCAAAATGAACATCTTCTTTGTTTCTTCAATTCATTTCTTAGAAGCTTTGTTGATACTTTCCTTAATCACTAAGAAAGTAGATTGTCTGAAGTGTATTCTTTTGTGGCCATTTATTTGATATTTAAGTTTCTCTCACCTTGCTTATAAAGCATTTTATTTGCACTAGTATGGGCTTTATAATTATATATCAATTATACTTCTGGCTAATTCAAATTAATTGAGAACTATTTACTATTTATAATTGACAATTATATGTTTGTCTTAATGAAATTTTGAATTTGAAGCTGTTTTCTAATGCATCTTCTATCCATGTGATTTCATGAGATTCATATGATACTCTTGGTCCTCATCAACCATCATGAAGACAAATAATTTGGCTATATATGCCCTTTGTGATATTTTTTTCACAATTAAAAACACAATCCTTTCTTTCTTCTTCCATTCATAGTCTATGCTAAAGGCTATTTACAATAATGTTGTCATGTTGATTGGCATTTGAGTACATGGGTGGTCTTGTATTTGATGTTGTTTACGGAACTTGATGATCTTTAGTTTTTTTGGCCATGAATGTCATATAGCTATCCTCCATTTCCAATTGAAATGTTTGATGTAATGATTTTTAATGTTCTCACTTCCTCTAATATCATTTCTAAGTGATTCAAAACAACTTCAAGGAATTGGAATGTTAAATTTGTTTTAAGTCTTTAAACTCATTATAAAGTGTTAGTGGTTTGTCTTGAAGCTAAATTCTTCTTAAATTAGGAAGAGCCAAATTTTGCATAACTTGTTTTTTGAAATTGGGCCATGAATACAATTGTTATTTAATTGCATCCATTGATACCAACTTAAAGGTCCATCCATGTATATGAGGATATTAAAAATTTTGCTCATCTGGATGTGTTATAATAAAAGAATTGTTTTGCTTTAAAGAGCCAACCTCTGGGTTTTCCATTAAAGCATATCTATTTTGATAGTATTGACATGGATGTTCTATGTGGTCCGTTTGGAAAATAGATTCTAAGGATGCATCACATACCCGGATTTGAGGTTGTTTTTCCAATCATTTTCTAGGCAATCTTCGGATATTTCATCAATACCATGTATGAGGTCATTTGCTCTTCTATTTTATTTAGTCTTACACATTCATTATGATCTTAGCTGTGTGTCTTGTGCCTTCTGCCATTATTTGGATTGTGGTAATCAACAAGAGCACCAATAATATGAACTAAATTCTTGAATTAGTATCCGCCTTGGTTGATGTTCTGCTTGAAGTTCACGGGGCTTGGAACCCTAGAGTTACCGAGCAAATGGACTAACTCAAATGCTTCAGTGGATGCAGTGTTTTGTAATTCATTGTTGGATCTGAGCCTCATCGAAGTCTTGGCTTGAGTGAGCCGTAGATGATCGATTTCTCCTATACAAAGATCAAATTCTGATTCTTCTAATGGCAAGTGGATTACATGTTGCTTCTAAAGCGCTTAACTGGAAATTTGATCTCAACCTTGCGTTTGTCGCTTCTTGGTCGCTGGATTCATCGCTGAGAGAAACTAACCTTATTCTTGCTTTGTTTTTATTTTGTTTATGCTCGAGAGATGCTTTAGAGAAATTCAGATCGAGGAGAAACCGAATTCTCCAATGGAATTTTACGAGGAAAATCTAAGAAGATTATGAAGAAATCAAAAGAGGAGAAAGGAGATAAGTTCTTTAGATTTCTGATATTGTTTTTGGCTTTTGATCTATTTATACTTTTCTTGAAGTTCCTATGCCTGATTCTACTTTTACCAAGTGGGTCCATTTAGCTTTTGCTATGGTTGTTATTTCATAATGTGTATTTAGGTTGATTGATTTTCTGTTGTTGTAGTTGTTTATCAAGTTTTGTTGATTTATCAATAGTCTTGAGGGAACTTTCTGTAATGCCTTTGGTTCTACTTAAAGGCTACCATTTGCTATGTAATTAATCTTTATGTGGTTTTCTTCTCTGTTGTAAACGAATGCCTTCAGATACATATTCTAACTTGGTGGTTTTGTTTGTTTTTTCTATAGAGTTTGTTTATGGTAATTAATGTGACATGTACTTTGGCCTTGGATGAATTGGATTCATAACACAATGACTAAAAAAATAGGATATTTACATACATAGCACATAATTCTTATATATTCATATATCTAGCAACTAAACTTTCATATTTATTTAAATAACATCCAAATCTTTCTTATTAATTCAAAAATAGCACCATCAATATTTTTCAAAAGTGAAATGCATCTTTTTAGGCTTAGAGAAAGTGTTATTTTATAAATATTAAATTTTAATTATTAGATATATAAATACATAAAAATTGTGTGCTATGTATATAAATATTTCAAAAAATTTCCAACATTCATCCAACTCTCAACAAAATTTTCTCTATATCTCTTATTTAATGCTGACACATCTAACCTTTTTTGGCTGATATAACATAATTTTTTTTATTTTAAATTAAAATAAAAAAAATTATCATAGTTGTAGTATTACTAATTATTCTTAAAAGAATAATGTGAAATTCAGAGATCTATATTATGACAATTTCAAATCATTTTTTTCAATATTGACTTTATTTGATTTGTAATATTCAAAGCATAACCTAAATTCTCTATACTTTTATTTAATAAAAAAAACATTCTTAAGAGCTAAAATAGTCACATATATAAGGGATTATTTTTAAAATATTAGTGTTAATCTTAATTACGCTGAAAAAAAAATTTATTTAGCAATATTGTCACAATTTATCAGACCTTATTTAGTATTGTTGACGACGATAAATCTATTTAATACTGACATTATCTATTAGTCGCCCATTTATTTGATGTGCTCATCACTTATGGTAAAATGAGTATTATTTCCCTTTATTTCCTATTATTTCATTATCATTTTTATCGGGCCATGAGATCTCAAGAACTAAGCACCACCATTAGGATCGTATGAGAGGTGGGCTCTATTTAAACAAATCGTATCGCGATTTATTTCTCTTTTAACGTAGGCTTTTACGGATTTCAAGCCAAGAGGGGAGGTCATTAGGGAGAGCTCCCATCCTAGTGATTTAACGGATATTTCTTCGCTCAGGAAGGTAATTTTTTATAACTTGGATAGATCTAGAAAATCCTTTGAGTTATTTATTACATTTGTATTTTAATGCGACTTATCTTTTGTTTAAAAGATCGAAAAATGAGAGTGGTAAAAATTTGTGGAATTTGAATTGAAATCTGGGTATTCAACTTATTAAAAAAATTATTATTCATGTTTAAGATACCATAATGAACTTGTTCAATTTGTTTAAATTATCGACTTTCATATAATGGAGTTTTATATTTAACCAAGTTATGTTATTTCACTTTGGGATTAAAATATTATTGGTATATTTTAATTAATTATTTTAAAACAAACACTACCATTGTCTATCCAAGTCCCATGCAAAAGTGGAGGGTTTAGTAGTCGACAACAGTAAAATTTGTCGAAATTCATCGTTGTGTGTTATCTTGGAAGGCGTCGCAGGCAACTTGTTGTATGAACAATCTGATGAAAAAATGTCTTAAGCCGTACGGCAGCCGGTGCAGTGTTAAATAAGCGAGGTTCCCACATTATGGGCGGATCGGGCAAAGAAGTTAGTCCATGGCTAGAATTAGGTTAGGATCTTGGAATATAGGTACTCTTACGGGTAAATTAATGGAATTAATAGATATTATGGTTCATAGAAAGATAAATATTTTATGTGTTCAAGAAACTAAATGGGTTGGGAGAAGGCAAGGAGATTGATAGTTTAGGTTTTAAACTTTGGTATTAGGGTAAAAGTCGAACTAGAAATGGTGTAGGTGTGATTATAGATAAAAGTTTGAAGGATAATGTTATAAATATTAATAGATGTGGAGATAGAATTATAGCTTTAAAGATTATTGTTGATACTAAGATTATCAATGTTATAAGTATCTGTGCTCCTCAAGTAGGTTTGGAGGTAAGCGCAAATGAAAATTTTTGGAATGAATTAGAGGGATTAATACAAAGATACCTCTTGAAGAAAAAGTATTTATTGGAGGAGATTTAAATGGATATGTTGGTAGAGTGGTAGAAGATTTTAAAAGTATTCATGGTGGTTATGGATTTGGAGTGACTAATGAAGAAGGTAGGACTATATTAGATTTTGCTTAGCTTATGATTTTGTAGTTGCTTACTTTATTTAAGAAAAGAGATGAACATATTATTACTTATAAAAATGGATCTAGTAAAACAGATTGATTATTTTGATAAGAAAAATAGATCGTTTAGATTGTAAAGATTGTAAGGTCATTCAAGTGAAATTTTAAGTACCCAACATCGATTAGTTTTAGATTTTAAGATGAAAGGTTGTAAGAGAAAAATAAACTTAATTATTGTCCTAGGATTAGATGGGGACACTTAAAGAACACAAATAAAAATATTTTTAAGAGCAAGCTAGAAATTAGAATTTGGGATGTTCATAAGGAAATAACGTTATGTGGGAAAAAAATAGTGAAATTAAACAAGTTCTTAAAGATGTGCTTGGAGAATCAAAAGGAAAAGCTTCTTTTAATAAGAATAGTTGGTGGTGGAGTCAGAGTGTGCAAGAAAAGATAAGAAATAAGAAGCATTGTTATAAAACTTGGTTTAGATGTAAAAATTCGGAGAATTGGGAAAGATATAAAATGGCTAGTAGAGATTCTAAGAAAGCAATATATGATGCAAAAAATTTAGCTTTTAGTGATTTATACAATAGATTAGATACCAAAGAAGGTGAAAGATGTATGTATAAGTTAAAGAGATAGGAGAAGTAAAGACATAGTTCAAGTGAGGAGTATTAAGGATGAAAATAATAAAGTGCTTTTCTTAGAAAAGATATTGAAAATAGGTGGATGAGGTATTTTGATAAACTTTTCAATGAAGGATCACGAAAATCGATTGATTTTAGCAATCTTAATACAATAGAATTTCATTTTATCATCATTATTAGTAAATCTGAAGTTAGTGAAGCTTTAAAGAAAATGAAATGTGGAAAGCGATAGGGGCCGGATAATATTCCAATAGAAGTGTGGAAATGTTTGGAGGATCAAGGAATTTCTGAGCTTACAAATCTTTAATGTTATTTTAAAGACTAAAAAAAGATGCCGATGAGTGGAGAAAGAGTTTGTTGGTTCCTATATTTAAGAATAAAGGTGATGCACAAGATTGTGCAAATTATAGAGGAATTAAGTTAATGTGCCATACATTAAAATTATGGGAGAGAGTAATTGAAAGCAAACGATGTGATACGTAAGTTTCTCACAATCGCTTGGTTTCATGCCGTAGATCTACTATGGATGCTATACATTTGTTAAGAGGTTTGATGGAGAAGCAGAGAGAAAAAAAAAGGATCTACATATGATATTTATCGATTTAGAGAAAGCTTATGATAAAGTCTCAAGAGATGTTCTTTGAGAGTTCTAGAACGTAAAGAAGTTAATATTGGTTATATTCAAGTCATTAAGGATATGTATACTAGAGTCCACTTGTGTCCAAAACACAAGGAGGATTGACAAACTATTTTCCTATTTCAGCTTGGATTACATCAAGGATCAACATTAAGCCCTTATCTTTTACTTTAGTTATGGATTCTTTAGGCATTTACAAGAAGATGTACCGGTGTATGCTTTTGTCGATGACATTCTTCTTGATAAGACTAGAGAGGGAGTCCAACGTAAACTTGAATTATGGAGGTCAACTTAGAGTCTAAAGGTTTTCGCTTAAGGCATCTAAACCTAATATATGGAGTGTAATTTTAGTTGTAGAAGTTTTAGTAGGTTGTGACTTTAGTGATCAAGTCATTAATAAGAGTGAGTTTATCTCGATATTTAGGCTCTATTGTTCAAAAATGATGGTGAAATAGATGGAGATATTATTAGTAGAATTCAAGTTGGATGAAGTGGAGGAATGCATCCGCCTATTATGTGATAGAAAGTTCCACTTAAACTTAAGTGGAAAATTTTATAAAATGGTGGTAAGACCCGCAATGACTTATGGGAATGTTGGCCAATAAAAGAGAAACATAAGATTAAGTTAAGTGTTACAGATGAGGATGCTCGTGGATGAGTGGTTTTACCCTTAGATAGAATGCAAAATGAGTATGTTGGAAAAAGTTGGAGTAGCTGGTAGATAAGATTAGGAGAGTCGCCTTAGATGGTTTGGCCACATAAAGCGTCCTCATGACCCACATTAGAGAGTAGATGCATTATATTTTCCTTATGTTAAGAAAGGTAGAGGTAGACCTAAAAAAGACTTGGTTAAGATGTAAAAAAAATGATCTTAGTATACTCAATTAAATGAGAATTTGACACAGGACACAATGGAGACGAAGGATTCAGAAATTCACCCAGTGGGATTTAAGGCTTGTTGTTGTTGTTGTTGTATTTTCCAGAAAACAATTAAATTAATTTCAAAATGATTGTAATAATGACTAAATATTTCATCGAAGGATAGCAAGGAAAACATTATAGATATTTATACAAAATTTATTTTTTATATGATTTAGTATTTTTAATTAAAAAATAATAATAATTATTTTATTTTAAAATATATACCAATGTAATTAATATGTTATGAAAATTTTCCCAAGGGTTACTATATTGTAGAAGTATCTATTAAATTTATGAGTTATTTGGATCTCAAATAAATTTTATATATTTTATTTTTATAATAAAGATGATTTAATTATGGTAATTAAAGTATTAATTATGTAATTTTAATTTTATATTTTACTGATTGTAGATGTTAATTTGGTTCTCTGGAATTTTAGTTTTTACTTTTATTCTTTGATTTGAATTAGTTGTAGATTTTTACACTGTAAGATGAATAGTAATATATTTTATTAGGGAACTATCAATAAATCTCTAGTTACTCCTAAAATAGTAGGTAAATTTACTAGAACTATGATTTTGCAACCAGTTCCTCCTACGTATGGGCCTCCCTCATTCCATATGACACCCGTATGGATCAGATCATGGTTACCGCAACAACCATCCGAAAGAAATAACCGGAGGACCAAAGAAATATATCGGCCAGACCTACGACACCACCACCATTATATTAGATGAGTGATATGCGATCGTAGGCATCATCGGAGATAGTCGATGTATTATATTCTCATTCATGCTAGATCATATTTTGTTGTATGTGTATTATATGAAACAAGTAAACCTTTTATTTTTGTTATTTTCTTTCTAGAAATAATTTATTCATTTTTTACTATATGTATTTCATTTATCATGTGGAAGGAAATTTGGTGTTAATCTCATAGTATGCGACTATTGTCATGTTCTTAGCCTTTGAACTTTCTAAACTTTATTATTTCTCCCAATCATAGCATCAGAAGTTGCCTTTCATGTTAAAACGTCCTGGCATCAGATACAAAGGCAGCCTTTATTTATAGTAGAGGGCTTAAACAATGAGATGTGTGCGGGTACCAAAGTGTCCTTCATGGGGAAATTTTATAATGTTATTCTGCTTTTAGATTGCACATTTTTTAAAAAAAAATTAACTGGTCAGTCGTCAAACGGACGACTAGCGGACGGAAGCGAAGGCCATGTCCGCTTGACGACTGATCCGGTAGATAAGCTGTCAACGGACGATCATGACGCGGTTTACGTTCACGCCACATCCGCTTGAGACGATTATTTTGCTAAATAAAATTTTTTTGTGCCTAAACGCCTAATTAAGATTAACAATAAGCCTATTTTAAAAATAATCCCCATATATAACCCTTTATTTCACATTTTGTTAAATAGAAAAATAAAATAAAATTTTAATTATTTTTTACGATATAGTTTTATGTGAATGAGTAGTCTATAAGCATCATACATCAGTCCTAAGCCTTTAAATAAAGTAAAGCTCTCTGCTGAGCTTGCATGGCTTGACTTAACCAAACTCTTACGTAAATCCTCATCAGAAACACAAAAGAATGTAAATCCCTCAATCTCCGGCGGCCGCCGCCGCGCCGTTAGTGGATGAGATATGCCACCTTTATCTCGGAAAGCTAGGAGAAAAGAATAAAGCTCAGAATGCGACCAAAGAATTAATAAAACATAAAATAAGAGAAAGAGATTTTTTTTTTTAATCCTTTTATAAATTTAAGGCTTTCTTTTTTCGTCCAACCGCAGCAAGGTAGAAATTTTCTTCTTAGAAGGTAATGAGTATGGGTGTAAAAGAATCGAATCCACTTTGAGTTACTCTTAATTTAGGTTTGAATTTGATTAATTTATAGAGTTTGAGTTTAAATTTGAGTTTTATTTTAAGAGTTTGAGCGGGCTTGTGAGCCTGCTCATTTAATATGAAAGAGATAAAATAATTATGATTCAATTAATTATAATTATAATTATTATTAAAAAAAATTTTTAAAATAAAAATTAAATAGTAATAAATTACTTTAAATAAGAAAATGAGATATAATTTTAAAATTTTTTTAATAATTATTTATTTAAATTACTAAATTGTAATATATTTTAAGTATATTTTATATTAATATTTATTAAAAGAGTTGTGTCTCGAGCTAAAAAGTCGAATCCAGGCTGGCTGAGCTTGGCTTGTTAGTCATCAAGCTCAGCTCAAGAGCTATTTATTGAGCTCAACTCGAGTTGGCTCAAGAATCTACTTGACTCATTTATACCCCTAGTAATGAGAGGACATATTCCTTCTCTAAGATCTAATTGAGATCTATTTTATTTTTATTTTCATATATTTTTTAAAAATATTTATTTATTTATTTTCATTATTTCATTTTTATTATTTTTAAAAATACTCAAAATAATATTTGAGTATTTAGAGAACATCTAAAAATAATAATCACTATTAAATATATTTTATTTTAAATAAAAATAAACAAAATTAAATAAACATATAAAATAATGAAGGTGATCCCAAATGCCCTAAAAAAATTTAAAAGTGTTTTATATATTATATATTTTTATTTGCATAAATATAATTAAATTTATTAAATGTATGCTCTTCAAAATTTTAGAGAATAGAATTATAGATATTTTTCTTAAAAATACTGCTGATATTTTTTAAATATAATTAATTTTTTTATTTCTATTTAAAATATTATGTCTTGGCCACATTTTATTATTTAGAAATTAAACAGATTTTATAATATGATGTTCTCTGATGGTTAAAAATTAAAAAATGCTAGAGTAGACTGTAAATAAAGAAAATTTATGGTTTTTATTTTTTTTTTATTTGCATCATTGCATGGTTGATGCAATCATTTCTATGTGGTAGCTACTCCATGTTACGAAATATAGCTCGACTAATTTAATATCTGTGGAATAATTTGTATCAATTTAATATTGGTACCTAATTTGCAATATATATCGATTTTGTCTTATCTCCTTATATTTATCTAAAATTTCGCCTAACTTTGATACTAAACAAGAGGTTACATTTATTTATTTTAAATGAGTCATCACACCTTAATTTTAATAGAAATATTAATATATATATATATATATATATATATATATATATATATATATATATATATATATATATATATATATATATATATATATATATATTCAAATTATTTCAATCTTTAATTAGATAATCCAATAAAATAAGTTTCATATTAATTTTTTTTTTAAAAAAAGGCTTAGTATCTTGACTATTTCTTATAAGAGTGTTATCTTCTAGTCACTGAGCTTGCTTTGAAATTAATAAAATTTTCAGAAAAAAATTAATTAATTCAACTGCATTATTGGTAAAAAAATTTACGAATTAAAACCTTTTATAACGGTTATAAAAAATTAAACAAAATACCGCATTACTAACATAAAAACCCCATTGGTTCGTTTCACAAGCAAGGAATGCGCGGGCAGGGAGGAGACAACGATTCCTCGTCTCTCTCTCTCTCTCTCTCTCTCTCTCTCTACTTCATCACTGAAACTTAGTCCTCCCCCGGTTCCTCCCTCCTCCTCCCTCCTCCCTCGTCTTCTTCCTCAAATTCCAAATACCAAAAAGCTAAAGCCCAAGCAGAATCGCAGATGGTGTAAATACGAAACCCTATTACTCCCAAATTGCCTTCCCTTCCTTCACCATCACTAAAATGCTCATCCCCGTCCTGCTCCTCCTCTCCCATCCCCCTCTCATCCCGTCCTCCCCGCAAACTCAACACACCCCGAACCCGATTCCGTCGCCCTCGACCTCCTTCATCAAATCGCCCTGTCCCGTCGCCTCGCCCTCTCGGACCCCTCCCAATGCCTCACCGGCAACCCCATCGACGACTGCTGGCTCTGCTCTCCCACCGATTGGCGCACCGACCGCTTCCGCCTGGCCGACTGCTCCATTGGTTTCGGCCGCTCCGCACTCGGCGGCAAAAACGGCCTCATCTACACCGTCACCGACTCATCGGACTCCGATCCCGCAAACCCCACCCCCGGCACTATCCGTCACGCCGCCATCCAAACGACACCACTCTGGATCGTCTTTGCCGCCGACATGTCCATCCACCTCAAACAAGAACTCCTAGTCAACAGCTTCAAAACCCTCGACGGCCGCGGCGCAAACGTCCACATCGCCGGCGGAGCCTGCATCACTCTCCAATACGTCTCCAATGTCATCATCCACAACCTTCACATCCACGATTGCGTCTCCGCTGGGAACGCGATCGTACGATCCTCGCCGACGCACGCTGGCTTCCGCGGCAGATCGGACGGCGATGGGATCTCGATCTACGGCGGGCGTGAGATATGGATCGATCATTGCGCGCTCTCCAATTGCGCCGACGGCCTGATCGACGCAATAATTGGATCGACGGCGATCACCATTTCGAATAGCTACTTTTCGAGGCACAACGAGGTGATGCTTATGGGCCATCGAGACGATTACTTGCCGGATTCAGGGATGCAGATCACCATCGCCTTCAATCGATTTGGGGAGCAGCTGGTGCAGAGGATGCCGCGGTGCAGGCGTGGCTACTTCCATATTGTGAACAACGATTATACAGAATGGGAGATGTACGCCATTGGTGGGAGCGCGAATCCTACCATTAACAGCCAGGGGAATCGATACATAGCGCCGCCTGATCCGAATGCAAAGGAGGTAAGCTGAATATGAAATTTAACCCACCGTCTCTTAGCTCAGTCGGTGAGAAGCACGGCCCTCTCTCGACCGAGTTCAATCTGGACGGCGTCTATACCAAGTGGAGAGTGGCGACATAATGTGGATGATAAAGTGGCCAGCCCGCGGGATTAATCATTAACGATATCCCCACCCACAAGATGGGTGGGGTGTTGGGTGGATACCCATTGCAAAAAAAAAAAAAAATTTGAAATTTAATCCACAATTCTGTCGGGAAGTAAAATCGATTTCTTCTAGCTGGAGCATATGATTCGATTGGAAGAAGTTAGATTCATATAATATAAAATAACTATTTAAAATTAATAAATATAATTGAAAAATAATTCAATTTAATTATTGATTAGAACCACTTTAAGATTATTTATAATTTTAATTATAATCATTAAGTTTTATCATTGTTCGATCATTTCGGTTTTAATTTATTATAATTAATAACGGATTAGTTGGTGAAAATAAATGACAATTAATTATTTAATTAGGATAAATCAAAATTTTGATCATTTGATGAAGATATTACTACTTTATTAATCTGTGATTTTGATAATTAATGCTAAGAGAAATAATTAGTGCATTACCTTTTCAAAGTGATTGATGACTATTAATCTAGGTTAATTAGAAATTAATTAAAATTTTTCAAGCTTTCATAGTTTTTAATTATGATAAATAGGCGCGCTGTAAAATTGATATATAATAAAACATATTTAATTAATAATTTGTTAAATTATTATTTAAGATACTAATCAAATTTAATTTTAAATAATTATGTATATGCATGTTTATTAATTATAAGACATTTATTAAGCTAATTAGTAATATTATGTTAGCTTATATTTATTATGAGTTAACTAATAGTAATTAGATGTGAGCAATTATAAATTAAACAGTAAATTACGCTTTTTTTTACTTGAAAAATGTTAAGCAAACGATATCCGAGGGAGGTGAAGGTTGGTTATGTAATTTCAGAATTTGCTGGGGATGCGTTCACTAAAAGCAACATATTTTCAGGTCACGAAGAGAATAGAGACCGATGAGGAACAGTGGAACGACTGGAATTGGAGGACGGAGGGAGACATATTGGTCAACGGCGCTTTCTTCGTGCCGTCGGGGGAGGGCTTGGCGGCGATGTACGACAAAGCGTCGAGCGTCGAGCCCAAGTCCGCCGAGCTCATCGACCAGCTCACCCGCAACGCCGGCGTGCTCGGCGGAACCAGGTAGAGTCGTCGCCTCATTCTCCGTTGATCTTCGGGGTTTATTTTCGGAATCTTTCTGGTTTAGGTCTGGATTATATTTAGAAGTTTTATGTGCATATAATTTTTATATATTTATATATCTAATATTTAAAATTTAGATGTGAATTATATTTATAAGATATATTTTATTTTAAAAAGTAATAATATTAATATTTTAATGTAGTGTTAAATATTTAAATATTATTTAAAAAAATTAAAATTTAAATGTTTAATACTAAATATATAAAAATATTTATATGTAATGTTCATTATATTTTCATTTTCATAGAAATCGTCCGGGTTAAGGCGGGTAAGGTATGATAGCACGTGGGTCGTAGGATCAGCTTAGCTCTCAGAGAGAAGGGAAACATTATAACGACACCCACGTCTCTTAGCTAAGTTGGTGCACGGAACTTCCTGACCGAAGAATCTTCTGCAGGAGGCCTATACCTAAGGGGAAAGTAAGTAGAACGTGTGATGAATGTGGCCAGCTCATGGGATTAAATAATGATATTCCTACCCACAAGATGGGTGGGGTATTGAGTGGATACTCATTTCAAAAAAAAAACATTATAACGACCTCAAGTTTTGATCGTTACCGTTAAAAAACTAATTCAAATTTTGATCGTTACCGCAAAGAAGGTAAATTTGTTGAAAAATTTTAAATCAGAATACCTATATTAAAATTTATGCAACACTAATATATTTAAAAATAATATATTTAAAAATATTAAAATAAATAAACCTTATTCATGTCACTCTAGGTTTAGCTTAAATTCTAAAGAGTAAATATGGCACTGGCAGAGAATCTAAAAATCAAACAGCTTGATTGCATCATTAATGGTTTTCTTACTACCTTTACAGCTACTTTTCCATCTCTTGGTCTTCTGATTGATGCTTATGCTCTTATTTTATTCTAGTCAGCAGGGCTTCGGATGTGAATTTGTATAAAAATGTATTGAAAGGGTTGTCCCGGTTGGGGATTTAAGAAAGAATAAAAATGGTAATAACATAAAATTTTTAATTTAGGATAGATCTAATATGGATGCTATATATTTCTTGAGAGATTTGATGGAGAGAGGATTTGCATATGAGTTTGATTTAGATGTAAAGAAGTTCTTCATGAGTTCTAGAAAAGAAAGGAGTTAATATTAGTTATATTCAAATCATTAAGGATATGTATACTATAGTTGTTACTTGTGCCCAAATATAAGGAGGATTGACAAAATATTTTTCTATTGGGTGGGTTTACATCAAGGATCAGCTTTAAGCCCTCATCCTTTTGCTTTAGTTATGGATGTTCTTAGTAGGCATTTACAGGAAGATGTACCTTGGTGTATGCTTTTCTGATGATATTCTTATTGATAAGAAGAGAGAATTCAAGAAAAACTTGAATTATGGAGGTCAACCTTAGAGTCTAAAGGTTTTCCAGAAACTATATATATATATATATATATATATATATATATATATATAATGTAATTTTAGTTGTAGAAATTTGTGTTGTGGCATTGGGTGATCAAGTAATTAAAAGAGTGAGTGTTTCAAATATCTAGGTTCTATCGTTCAAAATGATGGTGAAACTTACTGTGATAGAAAAGTATTGCTTAGACTTAAAAGAAAAAATTTATAAGATTGTGGTAAGACCTGTAATGATTTCTAGTGCAGAATGTTGGCTAGTAAAATAGAAACATAAGACTAAGTTAAGTGTTGCAAAGATGATGATGCTCAAGTGGATGAGTGCTTTACTCTTAGAGATAAATTGTGAAATGAGTGTATGAGAAAAGTTGGAGTAGCTCTAATGGCAGATAAAATTAGAGAGAGTCACCTTAGATGATTTGGCCACATAAAGCCGTCATCCCAATAATTAATGAGAGTCTAGATTTGTCCTATGTTAAGAAAGGTAGAAGTTGACCTAAAAAGGCTTGGATAAGATGTATTAAAATGTCTTTATTTATTAGAATTAAATGAGAATTTAACACATAATAGGACATATGGAGAACAAAGATTCATGTAAACCCAACATAGTGGGATAAATGCTGTTGTTGTTGTTGTATCAAATTTTTAGTTTTGAATAGGTTCAAAATTATTAATTTTTTTAAGATAAGTATATTATTTAAATACTTTTTAGGTATTAACTATATTTAAATTAAGATAAATTTAATAATTTTGAGACTTATGTTTCAGAATATTCTTGACCCAATAATTTTCTCTTCAAAAATTAAATTACCTATTTGTCTCACTAAGAGCTCTATTGCTTTCTTCCGGTCATACTTAGAGTTGTAAATGAGTTGAGCTAAGCTCGAGCCACTCTTGGCTTGAGCTTTATTAGTACTTTTAAAAATGAGCTTGGTAGCATGAGCATGGGAACGATGGTGGGAAGAGAAAGCCCTAAATCATGTGACGAATAAAAGAAACTTAGGAGCCAAAAATATAGTTTATTGTTGTTTTTATTATTTTTATTTAGAAATATTTACAAACATATCATATAATTTTTATACATTTATATATCTAATATCTAAAATTAGATATTTATTTATCTAATATTTTTTATGCTTAAAAAGATGCATTTCATTTAAAAAAAATGAATAATAATAATATTTTTAATGTAATATTGAAGAATGAGATATTAATTATGTTAAAAAATTAAAATTTATGTATTAAATATGTAAATATATAAGATTTTATGGTATATATGTAAATCCTCTTAAATATTTTATTTTAAATCTTGAACATTTATTTTTTATATTTCAAACAAATGACATCAAGTTACTTAATATCTTTTTTGACCTCGACGTTATGTATGCTGGTTTTTCTGAAGCAATTGATTTCTCTTTCTTCTCCAGCTACTTATATTTGGTGCTTGATTATAGGGACAACGGCGGACAGAGCAGTGGCTATTCTGGACCCAACGTCGGTGGGGTTGCCACCGCCGGTGGTGGTATGGAGATGGACGGCGGCGGAGGTGGCGGAGGGGGCGGAGCCTCAGGATTTTTAGGGATGGTGTTTGGTGGCGGAGCGAGACCGGTACCTTCTGGTTTCCAGCTGATTCTGCATTTATTTGTCATTTGTTTTCTTCCCTTTATGCATCTCTATCCATTGTAGCTGGTAATCAGCGGAATTCTTCATTTATTCAATAAGAAATAATTTAAAAATAGAGAAGATAAGAATATTTTAATTTTAGGGTATTTACTCACACAATTCTTATATTAAATTTTGATATTTACGTAAATAGCACTTAAATATTTGATATTACATTAACAAATAACATCATCATTTATTTTTTAGAATAAAATATATATTTTTTCGTATATAGAAAAAAAATATTAAAGTTTAGATATTAGATATTTAAGTATAAGAAATTGTGTGCTCTTTAATTTTTTGTGGAGGAGTTTTTAGGCTTAGGAGTTAGAATTTTTAGACACATGCATAATTATTTGATATGATTTTTTAAATATAATTATAATTAAAAATGATTATATTTATAAATATTAAATTTTAGATATTAGATATTTAAATATAAGAAATTGTGTGCCCTTTAATTTTTTGTGGAGGAGTTTTTAGGGTTAGGAGTTAAAATTTTTAGACACATGCATAATTATTTGATATATTTTTAAATATAATTATAATTAAAAATGATACTAGTAAATAATTTATGAGCTCGTAGTTTAGTAACTTCTACCCTTATAATATATAGAAGAGCTTCTTAATTACTAACTAGTAAAAAATATATTTTAAAATTAAATTATTTATGATCACTAAACCACAAGCATGAATTAGCTGAATAATATTTATTATTTTGAAAGAAAATAGTTAGCAATTAGACTTTATTTGAAATAGCTATAACTATTTAAAAAATAATGATGAAATTATTACAGAATAAATTATTATCTAAAAAAATTATTTAATTTACTTTAGTAAGTAAATTACTTTTATGATTAAATGATTTATTATTATTATTTTTTAATATTTTATTTATTTAATTTATATATATTATTTTAAATTTTTATTATAATGTCTTATTTAATATATATCCGTTTCTTATATTTTTAATAAAAACTATCCCTCTATTTGATGACAACATAAGGAAAAAAAAATAGAGATCTAATTTTAAATGAAATAATTTTTAAACAATGAAATATATATATATATATATATATATATATATATATATATATTATAGATACGTTTATTATTATATAACTAAAAATTATGATATCAGAGATCTATTTTTTATACACTAATTATATGTAGCTTTTATTTAGTAGGAGGATCGTTATCTCTTCTTTCTTGAAATAAATTTATTTCAATTAAATCATTTATATTTTATTTTGTGATTCATAATATTACCATTTGATTAACATTTTTAATATTTTTTTCTTAGCATAAGAGTAAGATGCATTTGATATGCTTCTCTCTAATGATAAAATTAAATAATATCAATTTAGCTTTGAATAAGGAGTTATTTATTTATTTATATATATTATACAATATCCACGGGCGAAACTAGAAGGGTGTATAAATTTATTATATAAATAAAATAATATTATAAATATAAAAAATATAAAATTCAAATAAAATTATTATATTTTTAATATGATTAATGAGTTAAATATTAACTATAAGAAGAGAACTAAATAAAAATTATCTAATTAGAAAAAAAATTTAATGTTGATTTAAGCAATCTATAAATATACCGACTTGTGTAAATCAAAAAGAGAATTCAATAAAAGTCCATTTTAGTGAAAATAATTATAGTAAAATGACTTAGATAAAATATATTTAATAAAATGAATTCCAACAAAATGATTTAGCAAAATAGATTTCAACAAAAAAAATTAGCCAAATAATTTCAGCAAATTAATTTTAAAATATTAGTAAATGGGAGACCTTTTTTTACATAAATATCTATAAAAAGTATTTCTACAAACTCATTTTTATTTGTAATATCCTGACTCTGTATGTAATAATTTTTCAATTAATATGCTTATATGATGCAGAAGAAAGAGAGAGAATATCCCATCTTTTTTAATTTATTTTTAATCTCTTTAGTTGCATATTAAATATAAATTTGAGTGTAAAATATTAAAAAAATATGATATTTTAATAATGCATAGAAGGGGGATTCAAACCACGTGAAGGTGATAAGAAGCATGGCATTAATTATTACAAACTACTTAGAACGAACGAGAGAGCTCACTCTTAATGGCTACAAAAGCAATAGTTTTCTTAATTCCTCGAAAGAGACATACTAACTAAAGTTTCAACTTTATAGGGGGCATTAAAGCTTAAATAGTTCATTAATAATTTCTTCCACTCATAAACAATCCTTTTATGTCTTATACCCAATTATTAGAATTCTATAATCTTATTTAGCAAAAGATTAAAGTGCCTTTTATGGTCATCATTTTGTCTTTTTTTTTTCTATTTTTGTTTTATTTTATTTATATTTTGATTTAACATAATTTTTAAAAATACTCAAAAAAAAGATGATATTTTTAGTGTTTTTAAAAATAAAGTGATTTAGTTTAAACACTTAAAAAATATATTACACAAATATATTTTTAAAAATAACAAAAAAAAATACAAAAGATAGTTGATCCCAAATAGGACCTAAGAAAATAACTTTATATTTGTATTGTTCCTCTTTGATTTATGATGATTCTATGGATTAATTTATGAAGCAAATTATGTTTATATGAAAATATACCTATTTTAGGAGAGGCAATTGGCATTTGTCTTGGTGGTGATGATAGACATCTATCTTAATGGTGATTACATATATGGATCTTCACTATAGTAAAATGTAAGTCGTAAGATAAGATTTTATTGTTGAATCTTCTCTGCATAAAATCTTTATTCGTCAGTACTTAAGTAAGCTTTTTTAACTTTAGATTAGTCAAGAGGCCTAGAGATAAGCTTCTCAGCTGGCTTTAGCGTAAGCCCATCAAATAGTAAAACCAATTAACAAAGATAAAAGAAAGAGAAATCGATTATCTATTCTGTAAGAAGAATTCAACTGCTCATTCAATAGAAGATGTTGTCTAAGCATCTGTGGTTGATAAACTTGACTTTCAACCAAGAGATCTTCAAGTCTTGCAGCGTAAAAATTAAATTCCAAATGTCCCTCAAAAAAAGTAGAAGATGTTGCTAGGCTTTGACCAAGAAGATAGTGAACTCGAAAGGAGAGACATTTTTTTTTTGCAATGGGTATCCACCCAACACCCCACTCATCTGTGGAGATGATCATATTATGTGCCTAACGCCACATTCATCACCCACATTCGGTACTTACTTTCCCCACCTTAGGTATGGCGTCGCGAGAGGATTCAACTGATCGGCTCCAGACCACCCAGCTAAGAGAGCGAAAAAGAGACATTTTGGAGAAAGTTGTCTTTCCACTTGAAAGAAGCTGCATTAGCACTCAAGTTTCATAGCCATCATCATCATTTCAAAGAACAATTCCTACGTAGGAAATCTACTTTCTAATCACAAACAAAACATAAGAAAATATTCTTTATTGAAGAGCGTAATTAATTAATAAATTAGGCATTTAAATGCATAATCATTCAAGCATGTCTTTCTCCATAAAATATGTGTTCGGCTTCAAAGGATCATTAGTTCAATTAAAATAAAATTTAAAAAAAAAAATCCTTAGGTTTATGCAAAAAAATCTTTAAAAATTCAATTATTAACATAATTACTATCTCTACTATAAATTAAAATTATTAATTTGGACTATAAAAGTTTTCTCTCGTTAAAGCCTACAGGAGCTACCAATAGCACAAATCAATAGTGATTATCCACTATACCAAACCCAATCATTCAATTTTGTCAGCTTGCCCTAAAAAAAAAATTTGAAAAAAAAAATTTATTTTAGATTTTATAGGTAGGTACAGACATCAATTATTATTTATTTATTTAATTGTTTATTGGCATGAACATTCTTTAATTTAAAAATGTGCCACAAAAGTTTAGGCTGAAAATAAAAATAAAAAAGCTCCATCCAAAACTCATTTATTTTGTAAAAAGTTTTGTTGGAACTCAAAAATTTTCAGGCCCACAACAACAAAGGATTCATGCGCTGAATACTTCAGCCCAGCCCAACAATATATTCAATAGAGGATAACATTTTAAAATTTTGTGAGGATATTTAAATGAAATGATTCAAGTTGTGTTGCATTGCATACACATAATTTATATTTATTTTTATCTTTTGAAAAACAAAGATATTAATTATTAATTTACATCTCACAGAGATATTTAAAATATTTAGTATATATTGAGATTGATTAAATAGAGATATGAAGGTTTATAGGCAATTTCAAGTTTTAAGTGGTCAATACCATGCTACAAGGTAATCATATTGCATTTAAGAGTTTTTTTATTTTTTATTTTTTTATTATTTTTTTTTTTGGTGAAAAAAAGTGCTTCTTTCATGTTCGTGCATTTAAAATTAATAAGATATTGATGAGCGATTAATTTGTAAATAATTACTATGATTTTATGCTTTTAGTGCATCGAATTCTCTCTCATCCCTCATTCATATAAATTTTATTGAAGTTGAATAATATAAATCTTAAAGTTCTTTATATGTTATTTATATCTATTTTGATTCACTTTATGGCACATTGACTCTTATCTTATTTAATGTTTTCATTTTAAGTCTTCTAGCACTCTTATCATAAGAAGCTATCATCCAATTGTTTGAGATGAACAAATTTGATAAATTTGATATTTAAAGAATTACAATACTTTTAGCAATCTAGAAATATTTGAGAAAAAGGCTTTGCAAATATATCCAATGACATTTTGTGAATCATGTTAGAGCATCATATCTTAAGAAAGTGGGAAATGGTTGCTTCCTTATTGTTGGAAAAGTTTTAGAGCATATTTGTCAAATGAGACGATAACAAGATTTTATATGGTCAAATAAATCATATTTTACTACTTAAATGTCTTACTAACAAGTTATATATTGTGACATTCATGATGAAGAGATTGGGGCATTGGACATCAAAAAATATGATAAATGCATTTTAAGTATAAGTAATTTGATTTATTAGTGTAATAAATGTGTTATTGGAGGTTGCTTGCAAACATTCATTTTAGGCATCATTTCATCTTATATTGTGGCATGATGATGAGTCATTTAGAGCTTTAAATTTGAGTCTCAACAATTTAGCATGGGGAGAGGGCGAACAAACTTCGATCTAGTGTTTTCACAATATTCAAAGAAGGAGAAAAATATTAATTATGACTCAATACTTATGAGAGAGATCCAAAACATTTTGATTCTTGGACGAAAATCGATCAAACGGGTCAATTTATCATCAATGAGTTTAGAATTTAGATCTTAGGATCCCTTCCTTATTTGATTATGTCTTTAGAGGGAGATCCATAATGTAGAGCTTCATCAACTTGTCCTCTTATTTCACACTTGATAGAAGAAGCAAGATATACGCCCCACTTGATAGAAGAAGCAAGATATCCCCAACAATAAGAAATATTTCTTAAAGGAATATCACTTGATTTTGGGCTCTCTCTTGAGACAATGATTGTAGAATTATAATATAAGTAAATGACATTAGTTATTATTATGACTTAGCATCACTTTGGATGTTCAACATCTTCTCAAGAGGTAATTTCTTATGTTTGAGAGTTTCTTTTATGATTCTTCATTCTTGTGTTAGTTTTCTTGAGAGTTGATAAATGGTCGATGAGTGATCTTATTTTGTGTATTATGATTGCATTTTTTGTATCTTTAGCTGATCATATTAGTTCTCTCTCCTCGAACATGTACATATATTTAATAGAAGCTTAAGCACTTAAATTTTATTGTATTCATACACATTAATTTCTTTCTATTTTCCTTTGCTTCAAAGTACAAGTCCAATTCTTATATATATAACTTAAAAATAATAATAATAAAATAATTCAATCTAATGAATATTTTTTATAAACTTACTTCAAATATCATTACATTTTTATATTAGTAAGATCTATATAAATATGCCTTAATATGTGTGACTACAACACATGCATTAATTTGTGTGTAATAATTTTAATTTGAAGCTAAATATTCAAATTAGTCGAATTTTGTTTTTCAAATAATTTTATTTAATTTCCTCAAATTAATAAAATTGCTCTATTGGGCAATGGTGCAATTTTTTGTGTTATATTATTAAAATAAATTGAGTGTTTTTTTAATAAAATTGCATTATAATTATTATTTAATAATCAACATTTGGTATAGCTTGTTTCTTAAAAAAAAACTATTGGAGCGTTGAGATAAATTGATTGAATAATCAAGATAATTATTATTATGCATTCTTTAAAAATACAATATTAGCAACTTAATCATGCAAATGAAAACAAAATTATATTGTAATGATAATAGTGTCCATCTCATTAAGCATAATTTTTTAACACAATGCAAAAATTTGAGATGAATAATAATATTTGAATCAATGCATTGTTATATATATATATATATATATATATATATAAACTATTTATAATTGGAACAAGATCTAAGTTATATAAAATTTCTTTATAGTGGTGACCATATGATTGCCACTATCACTAATGGCCAAAGAGTTAGATGACTAGGCCACTAAAATAGTTCTTAGAGCAAAACTTTGACATCATTTGGTCTCACTAATACATGTAAATTTAGTGTAAATTATTCAAAAAGATTTTAACATCTTAGAGTCACTATGAAATTCATAAATTTTTATTTTATAAACATTTATATCCAAAAAAACTCTTCTACATGAGTGAAGCATACCTTATGAAAATAATAATATATATATATATTTTTTTCAATGATCATAAACATATGAAATAGGATTGAAAACATTATTAGTGATTTATATGAACTTTCAAGTCATCAAGAAAATATATTATTTAATTATAATTTGATCTCTAAGTGAATCAATCCATGACATTCATTATTAATAGCTATAAAATGTATTTTAGATAAAGATTATGTTGCGCCTATAAAACTTATTATAAAGTTTATGAGCAACCTCTCTTCTAGTTCATTAGAGGAGAATTTTTCAACTTGAGAATAGGAGTGTTCACTAAGTTGGTTCAAGCTGAAAAACCTAACTAAATCAACTACATTAATTGATCGATTTGATCCAGCTTAAAAAAAAAAAATCTCTTAATCTGAATAAATCAAAAATAAATAAAAAGCCTGATATAAATATATAATTTTCATTATGAATGCTTAATTATTTGTACAAATTAATAGACTTTTAATTGTCTAAGAAATTTCTAAAGCATAAAATTTTTTAGATTGTATTTTAATTACTTGGTTCGTTATAAATTAATAAATTTTATTTTATTTTATATGTTGTTTGAATTAATCAAAAATCAAATCGAATAAGCCAAATTATAATTCGGTTAAGAAGGTTCATTTTTATATCTTATTTAGTTAGTTCTGTTATTTTAAGCTATTAATTTATTTGGTCTGACAAATAATTCAAGCAAGCCAATCAAACGCACACCTTATGTAGTATCTTTGCACTAATTAATTTCTAAGAGACACTATTGGTGCCTCGAGATTTGTGCCATAACTTTGACTCGCATTACATCAATGGTCACATTCAAACATATTGCGTGCTAGAAAACCAGTTATGGTAGAGTGAAAGTTTACGTCTTAGCCGTGTTATAAAATCCAAAGACACTGGTATTTAAAGAGTGAAGAAAACTGTAAATTTTATAAAAAAAACCTCTAAAATAGGGAAAAAAATCACAGGGCCTAGCCCAGGAAAAATCTTCCACCATGTATATGTTTCAGAGTACAAAATTTTTCCCGATAACGGGATTATAGAATTATATATGACAAGGGAACAACAACTATGTAGTAATGCATATGGTAATAGTTCTAGTGGTGATGATGGTGAACAAGAGGACATCGACCGACGAGGGCGTCATGATGATGGAGATAGATGAAGCAATGAGGATCGCGGCGGCGTTGGTGGTTGGGCCGAGTGGTAATTGTGCTTGGAGGATCTTCAAGCTTTAGAGCTCTCTCCTCTCTCTTGCTTGAGGTCCCCTCATATGAGAAATGAGGGGTTATTTATAAATTGGAGGAGTGACGTCTCTATAAATACATGCAAAATCCAAATCACTCCACTTCATCAGACAGCTCAAAATAATTCCTTTGATCATTTGATGTATTTTAAGTATTTGAATGCTCAATGAAGTCAGAATTGTGAGATCTTGGGCTTGTTAGATCCGGCTCGTCGAGACGCTCGATTTGACTATAAACACTCTATGTTTGAGGGCTATTTAGGGATTTAACTGATACCCCAAAGTTTCCAATGATATTTTAAGTCCTAATCTCAACCAGTTTCAACTTCGGATTAGCTTACTTTCAACACCAAGATTCGTGCTTCGACTAGTAGAATTTTGGTCATATCGTTCCTATTTTTGGATGACATTATCTCAATCATCCAAAATATATATGTCATATACGAAAATAGCAAATTCTTTAATCAAATTTGTGGGTCCATTAATCATACATTTTGAGAGAATATCTTCAGAGCACAAGGTTATGATCAAAGCAGTGGTGCGACGGCATGATACGCACAAGACAAGACAGATTCTGGGATTTACTCCCATCACATATGCTTCGCGGTTGTAGGGCAGTCATGGAATCGCGGTCGCACGGATCACGGTCGCGTCGGTGCTGGTCAAGTCTGGGTTGGCCACGACGGTATAGCTGCAGGCGCGGCACCGCTGAGAAAATGATAGTGGGCTTTTGATGTTTTGATATTTTTTGACGATTTTGCCCTTATAAGGGGTCTACAAAAATCCCCCTGAGGCCAAGGGGGACGGCACACTTCTCCACTGCTCTAATATTTCTCTTATTCTTGGGTAAGGTCGTTGAGGTGATCGGCGTAGTTCATCGGCAGGTTATCCCTCGAAAGAGGCAACCGCCTTTGTCGACCAACCGAAGTGATCAAGGCGTAGTTCAAACGACGAGCTCCTCGAAAGAGGTGTTGACCGCCATTCTGGACCAACCGCGGGAGAGGCGATCAAGGCCCTGGGCTCATACTCGGTTCCTCTGGCGTGACCGCCTTGTCGACCAACCGGGTTTGGAGGCAATCAAGGCCCGTAGTTCATAATGACGAGGCTCGTTTTCCCTCGAAAGGCGTTGACGCCTTGTCATACCGACCGGTTTGAGGATCAAGACAGTTCATACGGCGAGGCTCATTTTCCCTCGAAAGAGCATTGATCGCCTTGTCGAATCGTTTGAAGGCGATCAAGACCCGTAGTTCATACAACGAGCTTTTTCCCTCGAAGGCGTGATGCCTTGTCAACCGGGTTTGAGGCGATCAAGTAGTTCATGAGGCTCGATTTTCCGAAGAGGGCTGACGCCTTGTCGGACCAGGGTTTGGACAATCAAGGCTCATAGTTCTACTTCTTCTTAGGAAATTGGATTTCTTGAAACTTCAATGGATGGTTCAAGATTGATAACCGCC
Source organism: Cymbidium sinense (assembly GCA_021442155.1). NCBI lineage: Eukaryota > Viridiplantae > Streptophyta > Magnoliopsida > Asparagales > Orchidaceae > Cymbidium > Cymbidium sinense. The sequence goes on from CM038232.1 coordinate 707,014, forward strand.
AAGGTGGCGAGAAGCGTAACTAGGAACCATCGCTCGAACGACTAAAATTTGTGTATTTATGAGCATCATTAGGGGAGTATCTTCTCTCTCTCTCTCTCTCTCTCTCTCTCTCTCTCTCATATATATGTATCTTTTCCTCGGATCGTAGAAAAAAATTTTATCCCAAGCTATCCGTGAGAGAGAATCAAAAAGGATACCAAGTATTAAGTAAGTTTCACAAAATTTCCAGATTTTTGTCATTTCTTCCTCTTTATTTATCATGTATTTTCACAGGGTGATGGCCAGAAGAAAACTTATAGCGTGATGGCTACAGACGATATACCATTGTTGCTAAAAAGTCTGATCGAGCACCTCCACTAAGGTACTTTACTATTTCTAAGATGATTCTTGCAGACCTGATTCCCTTTGGCTCCAGTTGATTGAGATCTTCAAAATATGTGGTGTAGCTTTGTCACAATTTTATTTCGAGCTTTAGTGGTCATCGTTTGACTATCTTCTTTAGAGTGGTGTTACTTTGAACATCAAATACTTGTCAATGTGTAGATTCACATGTGATACTGGACATATTTATCTGACTATAAAGAATTGGATAGAATTTTGACGGATCCCTCTAAAAAATTAGTCTAGGATTCTTTTTGTGAAAAATGAGTGGGGCCTTTCTAAGAGATGGGGAAGATTGAATGACCTTCCAGATCCATTGCTGATTGAATAGAATGAGATCTTGACAACTCTTAATGTTCCTGATGTATAAAGCTTACAGCATGAGTTACGTCACATTAGCAAATATATAGTTGAAGATAGAATGTTCAAGGTTGGACTTTTTATCTATGCAGGGAGATCTCATTCTTTTCCACTAAAGAGGTCAAGTAAAGGTGATGAAATGTCTCCTCATATTTATAGTTCTTTCTCGTCATGAAATCGGTGGTGGCAATGTTTCTTCCCTAAAGAAAAGAAGACATGATAAGTGACTACGTCAGATATCTGCGAAGAAGATGTTTGCCCCTAGTTAGCCTCTGAGAGTTTAGCTATTTCAACTCATGATGGGAGAGTTTGTTTCAAGCGACATTCTCAAGAAGGTGTTAAATCACATATGCACGTCAACGAGCGGATGAATTGCACGTTATCTTCCTTCTTTCTTCTTTCTTCTTTTCCTCCTTCTTTTCTTTGTGTAATATTTGTGATGGTTTTTTTTCTTTATAGGTAACTCAAATATTATTGATGGCTCATTTGGGTGTCTCTTTAGATGAGTGGAATCTGAATTTGTGAAGGTAAAATATCCAAAGGCAGTATGAGAGAAAGATGAGTGTTAAGGCCAAAGAAGTGGTGACTTTGGAGGATCAACTGGGTGCATAAGCGAGCTAATATGCATGTCGAATTTCTCTTCTCTCTCAGTGTCGAGGTGGAGCACTCATGATGAGCTGATTGAGGTGAGGACAGAGACTCGCCAAAAAGAGAAAAGACTCAAGGCACTTACAACGGAGAAGAGAGCTCTCGAATTGGAGAAGAAAGCATTACAAGATCGTCTTTCTGAGAAGAAGCATATAATGTCAGAAGCGTAAGCAAATGAAATCTCCTTGAAGGCAGTGGAAGACTTTTAGAACCTCTTGGCTTATCATGGTACAATCGAAGACCATGCCCAGGAAGCTCGTAATCATATTCTTGATGTTAAAGTGAAGGATTTGGAGCACCAATGTTTAGAGGGGGCCTTCATCTAAGGGTTCCTAAAAGGAGTCCGCTTATCGCAAGACCGGAGCTATAAGGATCTATCTCCCGCCAAGTATCTCGAAGACTCTTCGTGATAAGAGATGAAGGAGTTGAGAGTGAGTCCAAGGGAGCATCTCTAGAGGTGAGGACGCATATCACCAACCGATATGATGTAGCGTCGCGAGGATGCATTTTTTTTTTATCTATTATTATTAGTGTGTATCAATCTTGATTCTTTCTTATATCATCATGTTAATGTCGATGATTTTTTTTTTTTGATGATACGCTCTTGTTTTTATTTTTACCTATCGGGACAATTGGTGAATATTATTGATGCTAACTGTCTGGATGAGGTTGAATTGAATCCAGGATTTTTGACCAATCCGAGGTTGTTTGTCAAAGTGTTACTTGATGACGTTAACCTGTATGGAAGAGGTGGTGGATGTCCAGGACCTTTTGACTATCACAGGTGTCATCAAAGTGTTACTTGATGGCGTTAACTTTATGGAAGAGTCTGGATGTCCACCAAGGACTTTTGACTATCAGGTATCCAAAGTGTTCTTTGCTATATGGAAGAGATATGAGTCCTTTGGGATTGATTATGCCCGATTGAGATACAGAGGTGTATATTTTAAAGTGGGAGGATTAAATGAAGTCTTGTAAGAAAAATATACATTACTCGATAAGTTTGTGATACAATCAAGGATTTTAACGATATGAGTTTGAGAAAATGACGCAACGTATTTATCCCGGTGTTACTATGAAGAGGAAATGATAAGCGAGATAAAATAAAAGTTGCAATAATTATGCTAGGAATTCGATAATATTTGGAGATTCTCGGTGTTCCAAGTTGAGTAAAGTTTTTCCTCTTGGATCCTTGAGCTTGAATGTTCACGGCTTTACCATATATAACCACATATATCCCAAGAGGTGAGAGTTTATTACATTGAGGGCCTTGTTTACTTGAGGGAGTAGGACCAAGTCATAGATATGGGATGAGGTTTTACTCTTTTGAAGTGACGCTACCCTTTGGTGATAGAGCGGTCAGAAGTAGGGTCATTTCACGAGTTTAGGGAATAGGTTGTTGTCGAGTTTTTTCTTCATTAAGTCATGATGAATAATTGAACTCTTGGACTTGGAATCGATATCTCTTGGTATAATAGCTTCGAAACACAAGTTATATGGTGTCTCACCGGTTAGGTGCGATATAGTAAGAGAAAGAAAGAGTCATTTACCCCCAACCTTCGAGATGTTTTTTTAGTCCTTTGAGTATAGTCTTGTTGGTGGCTTGTTGTATTAGTTTGAGATGTATTTCTAGTATCGGTGTGAAGATCTTTGCAAAAGGATGTAAAGACTTTTCGATAAATTGGGTTCCATTATTAGTGATGATCTTTGCAAGACGAACATACTATATTTTTTAAATAAATTATTTAGCATTTGCCTCCATGATTTTAGCAAGTGGTTTACCCATTTAGTCAAGTGGCTAAAATGATAAACTTTCGTTATTACGATCTTTATCGAAAAGGCCCCATGATATCAATCCTCACGAGCAAAAGGTGGGCTTTGAATGGATGAGAGCTGTATGCATGTTAGGAGGTTAGAGTGCTGTGATGACTTTTTTTTTTGTACCACAAGGCATCTTGTTTCATCGTAGGCTAATAGAACCCTTGCCTTATAATTTTAAAAGCTAGTGCCCTTCCTCCTAGGTGTTCTCCATATATCCACAGTGAACCTCTCTTAATGCATGTCGGCTCACGAAGGTGAGAGGCATTTGAGTCTGATCCAGCTTCGTTTGTATAGTTCATCTCAGATAATAGTAAGTTTGAAGCTTGTCTTGGACAAGTTGCAGTTGGGTCTTGAAGGGTTTCTTTAGAAAAGGGGATGGGGTCCATCCACGAATATTCCTTTATCTCATTAATTGCTTGAATTACCCATGACCCTTGGATACTAGAAAAATGTATTTCTTCAACATGTTTTCTCTTAAATAGATTCTAGTAGCAGATGTAGCAGGCTTAGCGAGAGCGTCAGCTCGAGTATTCTTCTCTCACAGTATGTGATTGATTTGATGTGTCTTGAAATGGGAAAGAAGAGATTTTACCAAGTGGAGGTATTGTGCCAGTTGAGAATTATGAGTATTAAAGTTTCTCTCAACTTGGGAGGCGACAAGCTGAGAGTTAGTGTGGATTGCTAAGTCTTGAGCTTCGGTCAATGGAGAGTCTCAACCCTGATGAGAGCCATATTGACCATATTGTTTGTTGCGGGAAATTTTGGAGTCCATACTCAGGTATTTGGGGAAATAAGTAAGATTCTCTTACACTTCGAGCTCCATCAAGAGGGTCAGGCGAAAGGCATGTAAGCTCCTCACAGGTTGGCGGTATTCCTTATAAAGTCGTGTACACGACTTATAGCGGGGAGAAAATTTATATCAAACTCCTCAATTCTGGACCATTTGATTAACCTCCAGATGCTTACGGTTTTCTTTAGGATGGCTCTTAATGGTAAATAAGTATAAACATAATGAGCTTGGAAGTATGGACACAATTTTTGTCGAAACTAAGAGCCACCTTATCTGGAAATGGATAACGACTTTTTATATTAGGGAGAATTTTGCTGACATAATAAATTGGTTGTTATGTCTCATTTTCTTCTCGCATTAAAACTGAGCTTATTGCATGGGAAGAGATTGGGAGATATAAGTATAACATTTCTCATTGAATAGGCTTGGATAGTAAGGGTGGAGATGCTAAATACTCCCTTAGTTGCTCAAAAGCGGTTGTCATTCATCATAAATTATTTTTAGTTCCCTTTAATATTTTAAAAATGATAAGTATTTATCCCATAATGGGCTAGAAAGCGGGGATAATCAAGATTAATTCAAATGTTGAACTTCCTTGATATTCTTGGAGGAGTCATATCTTTGAGGCTTTGATTTTCTCGAGGTTGGCCTCTATCCCATGGTGGGTTATCATAAATCAAAATTTTCCGTAACCCAAAAGCATACTTGGTGGGTTAAGTCATGTTATAACGTCGAAGAAGGTTAAAGTATATTTCTAGTGTAAAATATGGTGATTCTTCAAGCTTTTCTCAAACGGCATAACTTGGTAATAATATAAACCTTTATATGTTTGAAATGATGTAGCTTCTTCATCCGTTGGGTCCATTTTTATTTGATTATAACCATAGTAAGCATCCAAAAAATTGAGCATTTGATGTCCAGATGTAGCATCAACCAATTGATCAATTCAAGGAAGAGGAAAACTACCTTTCAGGCAAGCTTTGTTGAGGTTGTTAATATACACATTCTCCATGTTAGTTTATTTTCTTAACCATGACATTTGCTAGCCATGTAGGGTAATGTACCTCTGTATGAACCCTTAGAAGCTTGTTAACTTCTTGCTCAATAGCACGAGGCGTCAGTGTAAAACAGCTTTGGATGATCGGTTTGAATATAGGATCAATCTTGAGGGAGTGCATGATCACATTGGCGACCCCGCATTTTCGGACTCAAGAAGATGTCTTGATTTTCGTGCAAGAAGTCTATGTATTTTTCCCTTTATTCATCTGAGAGCAGAGATCCAACTTGCATTGTTCATAATTATTGGTTATCTGATAATGCAACAGAGAGCAAGTCTTCGATAGGGGAAGCTTTCCGGGGTACTCTTTCATCTCGAAAATTAAAATCTTGATCTTGAAGGTCCGAGAAGGCGTTGAGCTTGTCAGGTAGCATGATTGTCTCTGATTTTCTGAGACCACAACTCCAAGTTAAAATTTCATCTTGAGATGAGATCAAGTGGTACAAAATTGATTGGAGGGGCCTTCCAAAGATAGTGTTATATGTTGAATCGACTTGACCATGAATTGGATTAAATGAGTCACTTGTCAGAAAATTCACCAAGGATAGGAAGGTGATTGTCCCCTCTACTGATTATCAAACCCGTATAATGGTCCCGGGTTGGAGTTTTCCCAACCGCTCATCTTAAGAAATGTGGGGTAAAATAAGACATCAGAACTCCATTGTCAATCAAAATTCTTTAACATTATAGCATGGGTCAATCCTACTCGATGAGTAGATCTTGATGAGGAACATGGACTCCTTCAGTCAGGAGTCATTAAAGTGATGATCAATCTGAGACTTCTTTAACTTCGGCTCTTCAGAGGTGGTAATAAGAACTTGATTAGATAGTATTGGTCCTCTGCGATTACAATTTCTCCAATTATTTGATGATTATTTTATTATTTTGTGATGATTGTCACGGTTGCCCCAGTTGGAGGTATGTTTGTTTGATTGATTGATTCTTCAAATCGGCGTAGACATCCTTGTTGAATGAGCCTCTCAATTTCTTCTTTGAGTTATTTGCATGCCTCAAAGTATGTCCGACTTGATGAAAGTGAATGATATTGTCATAATTTCGAATTTGGTTTATGGATGCGCCATTTGATATTTTCTTCATCTTGAATAGCCATCGGAGACAGAGATATTGGCGTGTATTCCTTTTACGGTATGGTTCACACCGTTGATATGGGGTGGAGGAGATCACGTTGTTTGTTGCTTCTTTTGATGGGACGGTCGGTCATTCCAGGCTCTTATATTTTCACCTAGATTGTTCAAATTATTTGGGATGGGCATTAATAGCCTCATCGGTGATTTGTGCTTCCATGATGAACTAAGTTGCATATGAGCGGACCGTTCGCATGATGGCAGTAAAAGGCCGGATAGTCCTCCAAAACTCCTCTTAATTGTTCAAGGTCTACTCGGGTATTTGGCGAGCTTCAGGAGAACCTCGGAAGTATTCAGTGATTCATTCATTGGCCATGGAGAGATGGGAGGAATCTTTAATGATCCTCCTGTTTGCAATGAAATGTTCCAAATAATCTTGGTGAGTTAATCAAAGGTTGCGGATGGATCCCCTTGGAAGGACTACAATGCAGCTTGCCCCGAGTAGCAGGAAAGACGACAAAGTAGTGTCGAGGAGCTCATTGATATGCATGATAGTTCATAATGTTGATGTGTTCATGTGGGTCTCGCCCCATCATAGGAATCAATGCTCAAAGCTTGAAACCACGAATAGGATGTTGAAGAATAGCTTTAAAGATGAGATTCCTCATAGCGGTGAGGGGAAGATGATTTTGTCTTGAAGGTGAAATTGTCTTGCATTAAGCGTCGTAATTACGATATAACATGGTGTCATTGTGTCAAGCTACCGCAATAATTGGTGGATTAGCGATCGGTTGATTTGCGTGATGGATGGTATTTAGCGATTGATATTAGCATTTTGACCTCCCATGCTAACGATCGATCTTGGGAGAGATGTGTTTGTTGCTGATAGTGGTTATTGTGTTCCTCACAAAAGTCAGATCATCTCATTTTGAGACTCTTCCATTCAGCGGACACGATCTTCTAAAGAGATTACTATCGCACCTTCATGACAAAGTCACGCTATCGAGTGAGGAAGCTTGGCATCCTTGGTTGAGATTGGTTTTGAGTGGCGAGTTAGCGGGAGGCTCCTTGTTATGTTCTTTGGCCATAACGAGTGTTCATAAATTGTGATTGAAGGGTTCTCTTGACGGCTCAAATTGGTCTTTAGAAAACCGGTTGTGGTGGTGAAAGTTTACACCTTTTGTTATAAAATCAACACACACATGTATTTAAAGAGTGAATAAAAAACTCAAAATTTTCATTGAAAAACCTCGAAAAAAGGAAAAATCACCTACAGTAAAATCTTCCACTATGTATCTGTTTGAGTACAAAATTTTCCGATAACGATTATAAAATTGTATATGAGAGAAGGAAATAACAACTATAGTCACTTTTGGCAATAGTTCTTAGTGGTAGAGATGATCAACGAGGGATATCGACTAGATGAAGGTCGTCGTGATAGAGGCAGACAAAGATTGGAATATAGGCGAGCAGTGGCGTGAGTAGTGGTTGGCCGTCAGTGGTGATTGTGCTTGAAATCTTGCGTTAGAGCTCTCTCTCTTGCTTGGGGTCATATGAGGAATGAGTGTTATTTATAGATTGGAGGAGTATCTACATGCAAAATCCAAACCACTCCACCATTAGGGTTCAAAATGATTCCTTTGATTATTTGATGTATTTTAAATATTTGAATGCTCGAAATTGAATTGTGAGATCTTGGGCTTGTTAGATCCTCAAGCTCGATTTATATAAACACTCCATGTTTGAGGGCTATTTAGGGATTTAACTGATATCGTAAAGTTTTCAATGACATAAGTGCTTAATCTCGACTAGTTTCAACTTCGGATTAGTTTACTTTCAACACCAAGATTTGTGCTTTGACTAGTAGAATTTTTAGTGTCATATCAAAACATATGTCATAGCTTTTGCTAGTGCTACAACTATCTCTCATAAAATATTTAATACAGAGATTTACATGCATAACACACAATTCTTATGAATTTATATATTTAACATCTAAAATTAGATATTTACTTATCTAACACCTTCTTATGCTTAAAAAGGTGCATTTCTCTTTTTAAAAGTAAATGTTGATGATATTTTTGATGTGATATTGAATATTAAGGTGTTATATATATAAAAAATTAAAGTTTATGTGTTATATATGTAAATACATAAGAATTGTGCGTATGTGTGTAAATCCCTATATTTATCATCATATCTTTTAAGTTGCAACCATCTCTTTAAAAAATTATGATATGATTTAACCTAAATAATCATATATGTATGTCTCTCTTAAAATAAATATTTCATGTGTCCACTACCTTAGCTAGACTTATGTCGCATTTTAGCTAAAAAATATTTATTTATTTATTATTCTTTTTTTAAATTTCACAAAGTTTCTTAAGAGCTAATAAGAGCATAAAACTAGCAATTAACAACAAATAAATCGTATTAAATTATATATTAGCACTGAAATCCACGCACCATGCCATGTGGATGGCGGGGGCTATCACTTGCTTAATCGGCAAGATTAATGATTAGTAATTAATAAAGGATTAATTATGACATTATTAAAAATTTAAACCATGTGTTTTCCAATAGTTTAATTTTGAACAGTTGTGGTTATGTAGGGATAAACAGATACAAAAAGAGCTATAGGTTTATTCGTTCATTATTATTGTTAATGTTTCGTGTTTGATTTAGCTTATGAGAATGTTAGTTTTTCGTTATTGTTAGTTTAAGCTCGAATGTTAGTGTTGAATGTCGTTTATTTGTTTGCTCAATCATTTCGATTTACTCATGAAAAAGCTCAAAATAAACTCGAATTTATCAAATTAAGTAATAAAACTAACATTTTTAAAAAAAATTTGAATTATTATAACACAAAATTTTAGATACAAATAAAAAAAGAATACAAAACAATATACAAATTTTATTAATATTTAGTAATTTTTGAAATTTATAATATACATTCCACATAAAATTTTTCTAATGAAAGACATGCAAATACAATGATACAAAAATATAAAAAAATATTTTATTAAACTAGAGAAAGAAATATAAAGTCCTTATGGGGGATAAGACTCAAAGATCTGATGTTTTAGGAGCTACAAGAAGATTAAAGAGTTTAATTCACATCTAAGTACAAAAAAATAGAAAATAGAAAAAGCTAAAGAAAGGTAAAAATTGAAAAAAAAAAAAAAATAGCCGATGAATAGAGCTTGAAAAAGATCAGCAGTCAGCAGAATTCAGGGTCTAACACCTTGAAACTTGAAAAGAGTAGAGAAAATGATCTGCTAAAAAAACACTTGAGAAAATAGTTAATGAAGAGAAAAAAAAAATATATGAGTATGATATGCAAGAGAAGGCATAGATGGTCAGGCTGAGAGTAAAAAAAATATTCATTTTTAATTATCAACATAAGGGGCAACAAATTAGTGAGCATCCAACTTCCAAGAAGGGTTATACAATCCAAAAGCGTTGTCATGAACGCTTTGCTCAAAATTATGTGTATATAACACAACAAAAAAAAATTGAACGACAAACACGAACAAATGAACTGCTCGGCTTGTTCGGCTCGACAAGGCGCTCGGGTGGGCTGAGGGCCGTGGTGCAATTCCTCGATTTTGTAACTACGTTTCGATATTTATTTTAGGCTTTTAGCCTATTTGACTTCTCCGAGCAATTCGAATTACGCTGTTTGCTTAAGTCTTTCCAGCTTCAATATAAGTTTATCGAGTGTTCGTCAGGCCCTAGTTCTTCTCTTCTGCCTCTGAGTTCTCCAATCTCCACTTCTCCTAGTCTCGACTTGAGCATGAGCAGCGGTAGTGCGTAAGCACTCCACGCTTCACAATCCCTTCCTCAGTCTCTCTGATTTCTCTCGTTTGCGTGCATTTAGCGTATCGAGCAAGTGGAGAGTCTTATAATGAATCGATCCTCGTGGTTTTATGACTGTCCCTCTCTCTCGTTTGCTTTTTTTGAGTGCTCGACGCTCGACTCTTCTGTGATTTCCTTTTCAACTACTCGACCCACTCAGGTATGTCATAGTCTTGCAAATCTTTGTGGCCTTCACCAATCTATGGTTATTGAGATTATGTGATTTTTTTAGGAGACATGACTGTTGTAGGAGCTAGTTGTGATTCTTGTGAATCTGTGAGGTTGTGATGTTGTTTACTGTTTACTATTAGTGTTTAGTTTCAATGTGTTGTGTATTTGCGTTGTTCATTCCTTCTGGTTTCTTTAAAGTTCAAAGTAACTTAGGCTTTGCAGTCAAAGCAACAACAGCCAAGTAAGCAAGTAGCCAACACCCAAAAAAATAACAACAATACAAATATATCAGATACAACGATAATTCACCAAAATATGAACACTAGAAGCAAAGAGGATGCAAAAAAAATACTTAATAAGTCTAATTAACCATCTAGAAAAATAGTTCTAATCAAAGCAAATGTCAGAAAAAAAAAGGAACCATTTTAAGAAGTGAGAACAGTGAACAAAGCAACCAAGTTACTAAAGTATCAAACCGAAACTATGAAAGAATCAACAAAAGCAACCATCAATGGCTCGATAGAAATGAAATGAAATATAATAATAAGCCAAAATCCTCTGATGTCATAGCATAGCAAACACTCAATCACATCTAACAACCAACAGGTTATCTATTATAAGAAGTTATAGACTTGTAGTCTTGTAGATTTAAAATAACAAAATAGTAGTTGAATGAAAATAGCAAAACAACAAAATAACATAGAATGATAGAACTGGCAAAGGATCCAAAGGCAATGTGTAGGACAATGGTCTTGTGGGACGAGTTGAATATTTGAATGAAAAGATAGGAGTTTTTTTGTAGCTAATTGTAAGCTCTACAACTAGTAATGCATGAAGTATGTTTTATATCATCCCGAGTCCCGAGCAAAAAAAAAAGAATCATATATTCATATGCTTTTACTTTGATATTTGATGATTATTTATTGTTTCTTATTTTTACCAAATTATTTTGAAAAAATAGATGATTTAAATACCATTAGCGCTAACTAATTTTCTAATAATCTTCTTATTTCTATTATAATAAAGCTCACTCTCCTTCTATTATAAATGATATTCATCCTTGCAATTTTGATTATGCAAAACTCGGTTGTAATATATTATGTATGTTCTAAACTCTGTTATATCTATGAATGCATTATTTTATAACATATTTGTCATTTAACATATGATGTTTGGAATTATTCATAGTTTACATACAACATATGTCATCATTTAAGCATTCCAGTCTGCATCAACTGGTGAGGTACCACTAGTTGATATGGAATATTTGGAACACAATATCAATGATTGTGATAAAATTAAATCAAAAGGAAAATAAGTTATTGATTTATTAGATAAAAGACAGAAGCGACTGAATTTCTCCCCAATTAATATTGCTAGTGAATTTTGCATTTCTATCTTTCATGATCCTAAAAATTTTGATTAAAGACAGGTCAGAGAAATTATTGCAAGGATGATTATTGTCCATGAATATCCTTTTATGATGGTAGAGCACACTTAGTTTAATATCTTATTGAAATATTTGAATCCTAACTATGAAGGTGTGTCTAGAAACACCATAAAAAAATGATTGCATGCGGATTTATGATGTTGAGAAAGAAATGCTTAAGACTTATCTTAACGATGCTCAGAGAGTTTCATTAACATCAGATTGTTGGACATCTAATCAGACAATAGGGTATATGTGTTTGACTATTCATTTCATTGATTCGTCATGGAAGATCCAGAAAAGGATTATTAATCTTATTGAACTTGACCCTCCTCATACTTTCACGTGATGCTATATCAATTAGAATGGAATCTTCAGGATAAAGTCTCCACAATTACTCTTGATAATGCCAGTAATAATAATGTTGCAGCTTCTTGTCTTAGAAATAACTTTGATTCAAGAGAAAAATTATATTTCCGTGATCATTTTTTTCATATCAAGTGTTGTGCACATATATTGAATATAATGGTGCAGGATGGTTTGAAAGAAGTGCATGACATAATTAATAATATAAGAGAGTCAGTTAAATATCTCAAAAAATCTCCTACAATGCTACACAAATTTGTTGACATTGCAAAACAGTTAAGTGTTCCTACGTCACGGTCTCTTTGTATTGATGTGCCAACACGTTGGAATTCAACTTATATGATATTTGAGTCTGCTTTTATTTATTGTACTATCTTAACTCATTATGCAGCTAGAGATTCAAATTACAAGTGAGTATCACTAGATTCTGTTTGGCTGAGGTATGAAAAAATCAAAAAGTTCTTATCAATTTTAATAATGTCACTCAAAATCACATCATCTAACATCAAATATTTTTTTTTTGTCAACTGTAATGCATGTTAAGAAGCTTCTCTGGGAAGAATCCAGATCTGAAGATGAGTATATTAGAAAAATGTCTGCATTTCTGAAAATAAAATTTGATAAATATTGGGGGGGAGTGTAACCTACTAATATCTCTTGCTGCAGTTTTTGATCCTCGTTTAAAGTTGAAATTCATTTCATTTACGTTTCCTAAGATCTATGAACTACATGAACTTGATTCTCAAATTACATCTGTTGAGAAGGCTCTTTGGGAAATACATGCAATATATGCTTCTGAGAGTTCTTCTATTGCTGCAATGAATGAATCTATCAATGTGGGGTTTCTTCTTCGAAGTTTGTTATAGATCCTCTTGGCACATCTCAATTTGATTGTATGTTGGGTTTTAAAGATTTTTTTATGTCATCTAGTTCCATACAGCCTGTTAAGTCTGACTTGCAGGTGTATCTTGAAAAAGGGTTATTTATTTGCAATACTGAGCAATTTGATATTTTGGAATGGTGGAAAATGAACACATTGAAATATTCATGTTTGTCTAGAATGACTCGTGATATTTTATCAATTCCAATAACAACTGTTGCTTTTGAATCCGCATTTAGTGCTGGTGGAAGGGTGCTAGATGATTATAGAAGTTGTTTATCTGTCAAGACAGTTAATGCATTAATTTCTGCATCTAATTGGATCAGATCATCCCAACTAAATACTAAAACACCATTGGTAAGTGCTTCATTACTTCAATATAGTACCATGCAATTTAATATTATTATTTCATTATATCTATTTTGCTTTTAATATTTTTTATTTTTTTTTCACAGCAAGAAATATTGGAGGAGGAAATTTTGGTTGTTCCATTGGGTGATTCATGAGCAAGAAGCCAACAATGTCTTTTTTTTTTTTTGCTATTGTGCTACTAATCACTTGAGGGTTTCATATACATTTAATTGCAAATACTTTTCATGTTTTATTTTATATATTTGGTTATACACTTATGTTGATGATGGTTGATGGATTGTTTGCTTACTTTGGTTTTGGGTTGATTTAAATTTATAAATTACTGTGTAATATTATTTTGTTCCTTAATTTTTTTGGCAGAAGAATTATAAGAGTGAGGCTATGATGATTTAAAATGCTCAAATAGGTAAATGTTACTTTGTTGCTTATTTCCTTTGTTTTGGTTTGTTATTAATGCATGTAACCCTATAGAGGATTGTATTGATGGTAAAATATGTAAATTTGAGTAGATATTTTTTTTATTGATCCTCTATGTTTTGGATGCATGTAATTTGTCAACCTTATGTGAGATTTTAAGATGATGATTGATGAGCATCGAATACTTTTATGTTCCAATATTTGTCTCTCTATATTTGTAATGACATGTTAAAGTAAAATGTGCAACTATATAGAGTGTACAAGGTTATGTCATTGTCATATCACATATGTGTTATAATTAAATCTGAGCCTCTCTAGTTTCAAAACTCCTGTATTTTCATTCAACTGATGTCCACTGACAGACTGACTCCACTGGACCACTGCCTAGTTCTATCATTCTATGTTGTTTTGTTGTTTTCATTCAGTTGTTATTTTGCTATTTTAAATCTGCAAGACTATAAGTATATAACTTCTTATAAGTTATAATAGATAGCATGTTGCTGTTAGATGTGATTGAGTATTTGCTATGTTATGACATCATAGGATTTTGGCTTATTATTGTGTTTCGTTTCATTTCTATTCAGCCATTGATGGTTGCTTTTGTTGATTTTTTCAGAGTTTCAGGTTTGGTACTTTGGTAACCGTTGGTCTGCTGTTCTCACTTCTCGGTGGACCTAAAATGGTTCCTTTTTTTGACAGCCTCTTTGCTTTGATTATAACTATTTTTTCTGGATTGGTTAATTAGACTTATTAAGTATTTTTTTGCATCATCTTTACTTCCAATGGGTTTTTCTACATTTTGGTGAATGGTGTTGTTGTATACAATATACTTGTATTGTTATTATTGTTTTCTAGAATTGTTGGCTACAGCCTCTTTGCTATGATCATTTCTCTTACTCGGGACTCGGGATGATATAAAGCATACTTCAAGCATCACTAGTTGCAAAGCTTATAATTAGCTACAAAAAAACTTCTATATTTTCATTCAAATATTCAACCTGTCCAGCCACAAGATCATCGTTGCACACCGCCCTTACCCTTATCCAGTTCTATCATTCTATATTATTTTGTTGTTTTGATATTTTTCATTCAACTGTTGTTTTAAATCTGCAAGACTACTAGTCTACAACTTCTTATAATAGATAACATATTGGATGTTAGATGTGATTGAATATTTGCTATGCTATGATATCAGAGGATTTTGACTTATTATTGTGTTTCGTTTCACTTCTATCCAGACATTGATGGTTGCTTTTGTGGATTCTTTAGAGTTTGTTTGAACTTTGGTAACTTGGTTGGTATTTACTCACTTCTGGACTAAAATGGTTCCTTTTTTGACCTCTTTCTTTGATTATAACTATTTTTTCTGGATTGGTTAATTAGAATTATTAAGTGCTTTTTTTGCATTCTCTTTGCTTCGAGTGGGATGTTCTACATTTTTGTGAATGGTGTTGTTGTATATAATATACTTGTATTGTTGTTATTTTTTCTGGAATTATTTGTTACTTGCCTACTTGGCTGTTGTTGCTTTGACTGTAAAGCCTAAGTTACTTTGAACTTTAAAGAAACCAGAAGGAACAAACAACACAAATACGCAACACATTGAAACTAAACACTAACAGTAAATAGTAAACAACATCACAGCCTCACAGATTCATAAGAATCACAACTAATAGAGGCTCCCATACAACAGAGGAGTCATGCTCCTAAAAAAATCACATAATCGCAATGACCATAGATTGGTGAAAAGCCACAAAGATCTGTGAGACTGTGACATACCTTAGCGGGTTGAGCAGTTGAAAAGTAAAGGAAATCACAGAGAAGAGTCAGAGCGTCAGACGACTCAAAAAAGCAAGAATGAGAGAGAGGCACATAGTCACAAAGCCACAGAGGATCAGATTCACATATAAGACTCTCCACTTGCTCGATATGCCAAACACAGTGACGCAAGAACGAGAGAAATCCAAGAGGCAGGACTCGGGAGGAAGGGATTATAGACTGTGGAGTGCTTATCGCACTCTCGGCTCGATGCTCGGGCGAGATAAGGAGAGAAGTGGAGATTGGAGAACTCAGGCGAGAGGCTCGAGGTAAGAGAGAACTGGGCACCAACGAGGCTCAATCGCCGCCATTGAAATCTGGAAAGACTTAAGCAAACATGAATTTGAATCGCCGGAGAAGTCGAATAGGCTAAAAGCCTAAAATAAATATCAAATAAAGCGATTCTAAATCGAGGAATCGCGCGCCTCGACCAAGGCTTTATCGAGCCTTATCGATAACACAGATGTTTGCGGTTCGCCGTTTAATTTTCAACGAATTGTGTTCGACTGTTTAACGAAACAACACGAGCTAATTTTGAAGAATACGAAGCTGTTTATTTAACAACTATGTTGACAACAGTTATAGTATGAGAGTAAAAATGTCTAATTACATGCCTTTTTTTAACCTTATGATGGTCAATTAGTCTATTAATTAATTAATAAGAATATAATTTATATTTTAAAAATGAAAAGATATTAATTTAAATATATTCTGATAAATTACGTGCCTTCTCTCTCACCTGATTAATTATTTAACTTTTTGAAAGGACAAATAATGCTTACAAAATGGGAAGGGAGGACAACTGTCATTAGATAGTTCATTTTAAATTTAATCAATGAACATAATATTTAATTTTGAATTAAATTATAGGTAAATCAAATTTAAAATAAAAAATATGTTTGTATATATATATATATAAGCTAAGCACTGACATTATATAAAGTATGTAACAAATATAATAAAATAAAATAATTTTATATAATTTTGTAAATTATGTGAAGGGTAGTGGATAACGTGGATAGATTCTAATGAGGGGGAGGTCCCGAGGCCACAAACCCTTAAAACAAGGGATGGGTGGTGGGCTCTCTTCGCTGCTAACTTTTTTGTTTTGTGGGCTTAATGGATCATACTTTGCCTTTTTTTGTCCAAATTATGAGCACTTACAATATTTATATAGGAATAATATTAGGTAATATGTTAGGGTAATAATTATAATAAATAGTTAATAAATTATTATGAGGAATAAAAATTAAGAGGCATTTAATCTTTATTTAAGTTATTATTATATGTCTAATTAGTCATTTGATTAATTAATACTAAGAGTTGTGAGCTTCTTCAAATTATATTTATCATCCATTATTATAATATTATTATCTAAGTTAAAATTTAATTAAAATAAATTTCAAATTTTCAAAATCAATATAATATGTAATAATTATGTAATATTTATATTACACTCATCTTAAAGTAAAATTAATACAAGAAAACAAAGTGATATCTTATAAGATATATCATTTAAACATGCTATCACTTAAAACGATAATACATACAAGACGCTTATGAATATTTTAGATTATAATTTATATTATTTATATTTTTTATTATAATAATATATATTAATTTAAATTTTATATTATAAAACAGAGTGGGTGCAAAATGGAATCAATGGGCATGTGATTTTGGCCTTGGGATGAGGGCAAGTTTGAAATGAGGGGAAATTGTAAGTGGGGTTATGGGCTATAAGATGCTTTGCCTTTGGAGTCATGAGCTTTAATTAGACTAATGTAGGTTATATTAAATAAGTTAATTGGCATCTAAATGATATTTAATTTAAACTTAGTAAGAGTGATGATGTTTAACAAGTCTATCAAAATGATCAGGCACATGCTTGAGATGGTAAGATTAGGTTTTTTTTTTAGAGAAAGTTGCAAACTTATTATAAAATATATTTTATAAAATTGTTGTAAAAATAAACTTTAATAAGATTATTTTTTTCATAATTTTGCATGAAAATTCAATACACACATAGATAATTAGAGAGAGTACGAGAAACACTAGAATTTTAACTTAGAAAATCCCAAAAAAGAAAGAAGAAATCATTAGACCTAATCTAATTCCAATAATTCACTATGTATTTTGAGTTACAGTATTCTATTCTTCTCTGAGAATGGAGGAGATTGAGTTACAAAGCGATGTATATAATTCAGCCAATAATAACCTTAGAATAAGGTTACAACTACTGTATATTAATGATCAAACGATAATAATTATTAGTGATAATTAGTGATGATTATTAATGATAATCAACGATAACTACTGATCATAGATGACTTTTAGTAGTCCTAAACTTATCTATTATTTTGCATAAAAAATATTTAAAAAATAAATCATATTATTCTTAATCACAATATTAGAATCAATCATATGTTTCTCCTTAAAAATATCAATTTCCCATTTATTTTCAATTTGATCTGTCCTAATCCTCTCTAATATATTATATACAACTCTCTCTCTCTCTCTCTCTCTCTCTCATTTACAAATATGCCACTGTGACCTAACCTATATCTAACTAGCTTACCTCCGAACCCAACCAGGGGTCAACTTAGACCTTGCAACAAGCCCAACCAATCCAATCAGAAGCCCGGTCTAACTTGCTTTGTAATAAAAATATATGAGCCTCGTGTTGAAAACCCCGAGGTTGAGCCGGGCCGAAGCCCAATACTAAGCCATCTAAGCCAAGCCCGCATTAGAAAATACTTTCGTAAAGAAATCATAAATTTAACTTTAAAAAAAATTAATATTTAATTAACACAAAGTTTATATATCTAATCATTTTGACCTCACCACCTAACCCTGTCCCCATATGCTCCCTGTCTCCCCTCAACCCCTTTGCTCTCACTTCTCGAGATATTTTTTTTTTTTTGGCATTTACATATATAATACATATTATATATATATTTATATATATATATATATATATAACACTTAAAATTTCATATTCACTTAAATAATTTCTAACTTTTTATCATTAATTTTTTAAAATTGAAATACATTTTTTTGACATAGGAGATGATATTTTATAAATATCATTTTTTTAAAAAAAAAGTGCAAAATCTTTAAGTATTAATTTTTTTTTTTTAGTTTTGAAGAAATTTTTTATTAAAATTATTAAGAGACTCGAAACATAAATTTAGGAATGATGAAATGTTATTTGTGGTTCATTATACTATAATTATCATTTTGCCCATATTAATTCTGATATTTTATAGATTCCTCAATTTCAAATTTTTTGGATCTGTGTTTAGTGGTATTTAATAGCTCAAAAAATTTAATTACAAATTAGTTTAATTATTTGTATATTACAACCTATTTCGATATACCTCTCCTCTTTATATTAGATATTTTATTTAAATTGAGAGATTAAAGTTTATAGATATTGAGTGGTCTTGTTTCACAATTGTTGAGATAATCAAGTTTCCTTATAAATGTTATAAATATGCTATTATCTTTTGTTGTCTTTAGAAAATCGATTCGAGAGTAAAGTTTTAAATCTTAAATTTGTGAAATCCCACAACAGATAAAAAATGTGAACAATAAAACCTAATTTTTTACGTGAAAAATCTCAAAAGAGGAAAAATCACGGGCCAGTAAAAAAAACTTCCACTATGTATCGTCTGGACAAGATCTTCCCAATCTGATTACATTGTATATGAGAAAGGACAACAATATACAACATTTGTAATGTATAATGCGAATGATGGTGAGCTATGCGGGGCTGGAAATCAACAATTCTTGGCAATGCATAACAATCGGTAGAATCATCATGATGGAGATCAACAGAGAAGATTGGCGGCACAAGATCAACGGCTGGCCGGCAGCAGTGGTGGCGTCAGTGGCGGCGGATTGTCTTGGAGGATCTTTAGAGCTCTCCTCTCTCTTGCTTGGGCTCCCCATGAGGAATAAGGGATTATTTATAGATTGAAGTGGCGTCTCAAATATCAAAACTCCACTTCTGACGGCTCATTCCTTTGATTATTTGATGTATTTTAAGTATTTGAATGCTCAAATGAAATGAATTGTAAGATCTTGGGCTTATTGCTGCAGACGCTCGATTTGACTATAAACACTTCATATTTGAGAGCTATTTAGGATTTAGCTTATATCCCAAAGTTTCCAATGATATTTTAAGAAGTCTTGATTTCAACTTGGATCAACTTGCTTTTAACATCAAGATTAGCTTATAGTAGTATTTTAAGTGTCATTATTGTTTTTTTGGATGACATTATCTCAATCATCCAAAAATATATGTCAAATACTTGAAAATAGCAAATTCTTCATGAAATTTGAGGTCCATTAACTACATTTGAGAAACGACTCTTCATGAGCCTGAATTATACTGAAGAATCACGAGCAGATGCGTGTTATCAGTGTGAGATTTTGAGGTTATGGACCCATCCTGAAACAGCGCCTGAGGGCGCTAATAGGGCACAATGGTCATGCGTCGTCTTAGATGTGGCGTTTAGGGTCGCCACAGGGGCTGAAGGCTCGGAATTCAGTGCATGGGCGTGATGGGTCGGATCGTCAGCGCCAAACTAACGGCTTTTTGATTCCGCAATTTTGGCGGTTTGGCGATTTTGATGATTTTATCCTTTTCCCTGAGTCTATAAAACCCTCCTAAGGCCAAGGGAGAAGGCACATTCTCTTCTTCTTGAGAGAAGGTCGTTGGTCGATCAGGCTGCGGTACTTCATTGTTCAGTTTTCCTCGAAGAGCATCAACCTCTTCAGCGTCCGGGTTTGGAAGCGATCAAGGCGTGCGTCATTGTTCGGTTTTCCCTCGAAGAAAGGCGCCCTCGTCGGACCGTCCGGGTTTGGAGGCGATCAAGGCTCGCGATACTTACGTCGTTGTTCCAGTTTCCCTCGAAGAGCCAACCTCGTCGGACCTTCAGGTTTGTGGCGTCAAGTCCACTCATCGTTGTTCCGGTTTTCCATGCGTCAGCGGCCTCATTGAACCATCCGGGTTTGAAGCGATCAACAAAGTTCATGCGCAAGGCTCTTTTCCTGAAAGAGGTGTTCGCCCGACCTCGTCGGACCGACCAGTGGGCGATCATTAGCAACGATGCCGAGCAGTGATGATGGTGATAAGGCGATGGCGGTCAGCGTGGTATTGCGAGATGACCGACAGCAATGGTAATTAACCGAAGATGGTGCGGGATCCGGCAGAGATTATCGGCATGTGATGCTTCGCAGCAATGTCAGCCAGCAAGCCGTAACCGTAATCGAGTATGGCCGCGAGAATTACGCGATAAATTGTGTGTACCGCCAACCAGTGGTGTATGAAATCAGCAGTGTAGCCGTATGTTGTGGTAGCGGAGTTAACCAGCAGCAACGCTGGTAGCTGGCGCCTATGATGGATGCTGCCCGGCAGTGGCGGTGATAGTGGTCGGCGGCACCGTGGCGTGTGATTTTTACCTATCCAGGTTGTTTAGTGTGACTCAATGCGTATGGAAGAGGTTAAATTGAATCCGGAGATTTGACTATCAGGTTGTTTGTCGGTATGACTCGATGGCGTTAACTCTATGGAAGAGGTTGAATTGAATCCATTGAGGATTTTGACCTAATCGGTGGTTTGTCGAGTGTGACTCGATGGCGTTAACATGGAAGAGGTCCGATCAAGTCCAGGATTGATCATGCAGATACAACGTGAGTTGTATTTTCCTCAAGGGGAGGATTAAATGAAGAAAAAACAAGCTTGTAAGAAAAAATCATAAACTCATTACTTTAATAATGTTGGTGATACAATATTGTCATATAATAACTTAACAAAAGGGACGAGATACATTTTTAGAGAAAGTTAATAAAAGACAAGAGGTGGAGAGGAAAAGATAAACAGGATAAATTAAAGACTATAATATTTATACATATAACATTTTTTAGAGACCTTCAATGTTCCAAGTTCTAGGGATGATTTTTTTCCTCTAGATCATTAGTTATAGTTTAACGGTTGGTCATCTGATAACGAAGTGAGGAGTAGGTCTTTTACAGGCAAAACCCTCTGAGATACTTCTTTATCTTGAAGATTAAAATTCTCGATGTTGAAGGTCACCGAAGGGCGTGATTGAGCTTGTTTGAGGTAACATGATTATGCTATTTGTTGATTTCCACAGACCACTCCAACCCCAATGGGAGTTTAAAATTTTATCTTAAGATGAGTGCAAAGTGACTCGAAGATTAATTGGAGGGCCTTCCAAATATAGCGTTGTATCTTTGAATTTGACTTGACCACTATGAATTGGGCGATTGAGTAACTTGTTGAGGAAATTCTTGAGAATACGGAAGGGTGATTGTCCCCTCCACTGTGCACGATTATCAAACCCATATAACGGTCTGCCGGGTTGAAGTTTTTCCTTAACCGGACCCATGCTAAGAAAGGTGGAGTAAAATAAAACATCAACTCCATTATCAATCAAAATTCTCTTACAACATGGTCAATCCCTGCTGATGACAAGAGGATCTTGATGTGGAACTTGGACTCCTTCCAAGTCTGAGTTATTAATAGTGATGGGATGTTAATACTATATTTTTTAACTCACTCTTCGGCGATGAAGACTTGATTAGATAGTAGTGGCCACACTTGTCGTTTCAATTTCTCCAACTATTTGGCGTATTATGTTGTTCTGTGATGATTGTCGGTTGCCCCGGTTGGAGCTATGTTTATGAGTTGGTTGGTTTTGCACAAATTGGCGATATATTCTGTTGAATAAGCCTCTCAATCTCTTCTTTAAGTTGTTTACACCTCACGTAGTATGTCCACGATTTCATGGAAGTGACAATATTGCTTGATTTTAAGTTGGTTTGGTGGATGTGGCCACCAATAGTCTCTTTATCGAATAGCCATCAAGGCGTTAACGATGTGTTGATGGCGTGTATTCCTCGTTGATGTGAGGGTGGAGGAGATCACGCGGCGCCTTGTTGCTTCTTCTGATGGGATTATTGATCTGTGTTTCCTAGAGCACTCTTATATTTTCTTGTGGATTGTTCAAATTTTTTTCGGTGGGCATTAATAGCATCATCAGCAGAAACTTGCGCTTCCACACGGTGAACCAAGTCGGCGTATGAGCGGACCGTATCTCGCGCAGATTAGTAGAAAGGTCCGGGGATGGAGCCTCAAGGAAAACTCCTCTTAGTAATTCAGGGTCTACCCCAAGTATTTGGCGAGCTTTTGAGGAGAATCTCTGGAAGTAGTCTTTAAGTGATTCACCATCATTTTTTGAATGCAGGAAAGATGAGAGGAATCTTTAATGATCCTCGGTTTGCAATGAACTGACAAAAATCTTGGCAAGTTCGTAAAAGGTATGGATGGATCCCCTTGGAAGGAGTAGAACCAAGTCGAGCTTACCCGAAGTAGCGGAAAGACTTGACAAAGCGGTGTGTTAGGAGCTCGTTGGATATGCATGATGGTCTGTGGTGATGTGTTCATATGGATCGATTGCCCCATCATAGGAATCAATGCTGGAAGCTTGAAACCTACGGGAATAGGATGTTGAAGAATAACGGTGAGACTCTCATAGCCGGTGAGGGAGGATGATTTATATATTGAAGGTAAAATTCATCTTGCATTAAGCGTCATAATGCATAACATGTGAGTAAAGACGGGATGAGAATGTGTCAAGCTACCATCAATAATTCTTGGATTAGCGGTTTGGTACGTGATGGATGAGTAGAACTAGCGTGTCAGAGATCAACATCATGGTCTCTAGCGGAGGAACTTGGTGTGTCAAGGAGATTAGCATTTTGACCTCCCATTATATCGATCTTGAGGAGATGTGTTTCGCATGTAGTGTATTGTGTTCCTCGCAAAAGTCGAATCATCTCATTTTGAGACTCTTTCATTCGGCAGACACGATCTTCTAAAGAGATTCTTGTCGCTCCTTTATCGATAGGGTCACATCTATCAGGGGGGAGTGAGGCAGAAGCTTGGCGTCCTTGGTTCAAGGATTGGTTTTGAGAGTGATGGCGTAGTGGCAGTATTGCTTTATTGGCCATATCAGATGTTCCGCGAAATTGTGATTGAGGGTCTTCCCATACGCTAAACTGTTGTGTGCTAAAAAATCGATTCGGTAGAGTAAAAGTTTTACCTTGTGAAATCCATCACACATTATATAAAAGTGTGTGAACAATAAAATACGTGAAAAATCTCGAAAGAGAAAAAATACAGTAACTAGTAAAAGCTTCCACTATGTATCATTTGAGTACTGATCTTCCTCTTGGGATTACATAATTGTATATGAGAAAGGACAACATCATGTGACATCGATCAGTTGTAATAGTCTCAAGTAGCGATGATGGTGAGCGTGAGCAATCCGCGGTGGAAATGCGGGGAACAATGCGGCAATCAGAGGAATAATCAGGTAGAAGTCGTGATGGAGGCAACGAAGATTGGCGGCAGCGGATCAGAGCGGCGGCCCGGCGGTGGTTGGCGGCGTCAGTGGCGGACGATTATGCTTGGAGGATCTTTAGAGCTCTCTCCTCTCTCTTGCTTGGGCTCCCCTCATATGAGGAATGAGGAGTTATTTATAGATTGGAGGAGTGACGTCTCTGTAAATACATGCAAAATTCGAACCACTCCACTTCATCGGACGGCTCAGTTTCCTTTGATCATTTGATATATTTTAAGTATTTGAATGTTCAAATGAAGTCAATTGAAAGATCTTAGGCTTGTTAGATTCGACTCGTCGAGACGCTCGATTTGACTAAAAGCACTTCATATTTGAGAGTTTATTTAGATTTTGATATCCCAAAATTTCCAAGGATATTTTAAGAGCTTGATCTCGACCAGTTTCAACTTCGGATCAGCTTGCTTTTAACATCAAGATTCGTGCTTGGACTAGTAGTATTTTAAGTGTCATATCACTTTTATATCTTTAAGCTATGTAAATTCTTTTTTTATGATGATTTTTTTTGATATTTTAAGAGAAAAATAAAGTATTCATTATCAACAATCATATTAATATTTTTTTTAAATTCCTTGAATGATAAAATTAGTTTCATTCAAATATAATTTAATTTGCATACTTTTGTATAATCTAAAATAAATATAATATATGCTTTATTTATGACTAAGGGAGCATTTGGGGCAGTTTCTTGATTATTTTACTTTTTCAGAAAATAGCTAGAAAGGAAAATAGTTTCGTTTGTTAACTAGCTTTTTAGCAATTTTTCAGAAACTTTTGTAGTGAAAAATTATTTTGAGAGTCAAAATTATTAAAATGTGGTGGCTATCACAAAGCTAGTATTAATTTTTCAAAAAGAAAATTATTTATAACACACAAAACAGTTTTTTCAAAAAACTATTTTCTCCATAAGAATTTTACAATCAGCTTTTCGAAAAATTACAACTGCCCCAAATAGATCATAAATACGCTTTAGAAACATGTATTACTTGCACTCGTGTATCACTATTTTCCACTTTCCTTCTATCCAAAAAATGAAAAATAAAAAAAATAACAACAACAAACTTCCTTTCATTTATATATATATACATGTACATGTAATGTATATGTATATGGGGATCCGTACCGGCCACCCACATCTTTCTAAAAAAAAAGAAAGAGTAAGCTTAAGTTGATAATAATTAAGGCTAGATGAATAGTAGATAACTACCTAGATTTTCGCTCATTTGGTGAGAACTTTTTATATCTCTGTGTTTCCTATAAAGCAAGCCCCTATAGTTAATTACCTCCCAATACCGAGAGCACTTTCATTAAGGCTAAATGAATCGAACGAAAGTATATAATCAGTGGTGGAGTTTAGAACTTATGAAATTTATTATTTTAACTTAAAACTTTTGTGGGGAACGATGACGCCATCAAGATCCCATGGTTCCGCTATCCGTCCGTCATCCTCGGTCCGCTTAGTCGAGGAGGTACGACCCAACCGACCGGCGATCCTTGTCAAGAACACATGGGTTACGCCGCCCAAGGTGTCCTCAGACTGGGTGGAGTTTGTTCAAGGGGACAAATATAAGTCAACCTTAGCTAACATAGGCTTTTGCCCAACCAAATACATTCTACATTTCACGCTCAAAGAGCAAAGTCGGGGAACATAATGCGCTACCGTGGACCGTAATTTGGTGCCATATCGCCGCGAACCACCGGCCGAGGCTCGCGTCAGAACCGCCATTTATGCTACATATCAAGAAAACCACGCTGACAGAGGACACGCCACGCCCCACGCTTGTGAATATTCGAGTGTGAAGGTAGTTATGTATTTAATTTGACATCGCTCGTGAGCAAAAGTTTTCTTAATTTGTCACCAAGACAAACAATCATGGAGGGTGGAATTAATTTTTTTTTTATTTTTAGTTTTTAATAATTAATTTCATTTATTTTATTTTTTGTTATTTTCTTTGAATTTTGATCATTTTATGATTGATTTTAGATTTGAATATATATGATCATTTATCATTGAAATCTTAATTATAATTACCCTTCTCATCATGTTAATATCAATCGATAGACCTTGTCTACTGGCCCGCTTTTCTACAGAGATCGGGTCTAAATTCATCATCTCAAGTATAATCCTTCAAAACCTTGTCCACTCTAGTTTGAACATGAGGATGGTTGGGGACTTTTCTTCTAAGAATTTGAATTTTGTAAGCTATTGGTTCATGTCTTGTATTATATGACGTAATTAGCTTTCTCGATATTATTAATTTGAAATTCTATAATATCAAATTTTTAGGTTTTGTTAACCGTCCAAGACCAAACCGATTATAGATTCTTTTATATTTGACTTAGTAATTACTCCAACATGCATATGGATATCTGTTTTTGAAAATTATGGACATTAAGATGTCTAATGTTGAAGTTTCATGTCAAATTTTTGATTTTGAGTTTTGTTAAAACTGGCCCCAAGACCAAACCGCGTATATGCTTTTTTTTTTTTGTTTTATACCTAACGCACTTCTATTGTTTGAACACTTCATACATGAAGATGCTCTTTTAAAATGTTGTATATCAAGTATAAATATATGTTCAATGCAAGCTTAGATTTTAATGACATTTGGTTTTGTTAACTTAACCCTATCCAAGACCAAACCGATATGTAGTATCTGTTTTATTTTATCTAACACATGTCCCTATTTTGAACATTTCAAACATACGAAGATTCTTTCTTTAAAATGTCATGGACATTAATGTCTTTGAAATGTATGTTCAATTTTTTTGATTTTTGAGTTTTGTTAACTGACATCCAAGACCAAACCGGATTATGTAGTATCTGTTTTATTTTTTATCTAACTGACATGTCCCTAAGACAAAATCAACATAAAGGATAATTGATTTGTTTTTATATGTCATAAGTATGAATGACAAAATGGCTTAGTAATTTGATTTGACTTTCTTTATGTTGCAAATCACCAACATAAAGGCTGAAAATAATTGATTTTGCCCATACGATCATAAGTCAATGGGCCTAAAATGTTTGATTTTTAAAATTTCTCTTTATGTTGCAAATCAAACATAAAGGGCTGAAAATGATGAGGCCCATATGATCATAAGTAATGGGCCTAAAATGGGCTTATATTTGATTTAGCGCTAATTTCTTTTATGTACAAATCAGCAACATAAAGGCTGAAAATAATTGATTTAGAGGCCCATATGATCATAAGTAAGGTAATGGCCCAAAATGGGCTTAGCATTTGATTTAGGCTAATAGCCTCTCTTTATGTATAAAATCAGCATAAAGAATAAAATAATTGATTTAAAGCCCATATGACCATATACCATACCCATTTATTTCTCTAAAGGAAAGGGGAATATAAAAAATATGAGATGTCATATTTCATTTAAGAGAGGAAGTGGATTAATTAAAATCCACCTCACATGCAACTCATGGCAAGTGGGGGACACAAACTCATTAAATTTATTAAAGAGAATGGCAAAGACTTTACTTTCCTTTCAAAGGGATAAGGATGCACATGGCATGCCACATGTCCATGCATGTGCATGCAACATGACAAGTGGCATCACCTTAGATAGTTCCCTTGCATGCAATTTATGACAAGCGCCACATGATTCCATAAGATGATGGCAAAAAGGAAAGGAAAGCCTATAAAGAGGGGTTTCCTTACAAAGTACTTACATTTTCTACTCTTCTCTCTTCCCACAAGTTTAAGTTCTTTCAACCTTGAAAGATTAAGTGCCACACATACTTGAGTTTCTTTTCTAACTCAACAAATTTTTTTATCTTCGATATATGTCTTATATGATGATTTAGTTTATCTCATATGTATTTCAAGTCTTCACTATATCTCATTTATGTATGTAATCACTGTGAATGACAAGTAAAGTGAGGAGGTATGAGTATTCATATATAACCCAAAGAAGCACTTGCCAACATGTGAACCTAAGCATTTCATCCTTTCTTTTCTATCTTCTTTTTTTTTTTTAAGAAAATTTCCCTCTCCTATCATCCCCAATAGTGGCTACATGTTCCCACCACGCCAAGAAAGGCTATGGTGTCGTGAGACACCACCGAATTTATTTACCACGCCAAGAAAGGCGCATGTCACAAAGACAAGATATTCGCTTTGGAACAACGTGACAAAGACTTATAAGAACAGATTCTCACGATTGGAACAATGTGAACTACTTATAGCATAGGCAATAAATTTGCATTCACATGTATATGAAATTAAAGTATAAGCTTTTATATGACATTTCAACTTTTATTTTGAAAATTTGGCAGCCTCCTGGCATCATCCCCACATGACTGTCTTCCCACCACGCCAAGAAAGGCGTATGGTAGGTGTCGGAGACACCGACAAATTTATTTACCCACCACGCCAAGAAAGGCGTATGGGTTGCACAAAGACAAGATTTCCGCCACGCTGGAACAACGGAGCAAGTACTTATCAGATTTCCGCCACGCTGGAACAACGCGAATGTACTTATCATTTTCCCCGCATTGGAATAATGTGAACGTACTTATAAAGATGAGCAAAAATAATCAAATTTACAACCCTCCCCTCCCCACAAGTGGGGTTGCTACGAGACACCACCATGTCAAGCATGTATAGTGTATGTCGAGACACCTCAAATTTTGATAGCATAGATTTCCCTACCATGTTGGAGAAACATGGTGTACTTATATCATAAATTTAAAGCTCTCATTTGCATATAAATAAAAAAGAAAGTCACGCATAAACATTTGATTAGAGCATCAATTTACAACAGCCTCCCCGGCTTCCCCACAAGTGGGGCGCTACAGAGATCGAGTCGCCCACCATGTCAAGAAAGACATGATAGTGTATGTCGAGACACCGCGTAAATTTTGATAAGATATTTCCCTACCATGTTGGAGAACATGGTAGATTTATATCATAAATTTAAAGCTCATCAGTATATAAATAAAAGGAAAGTCAGCATAAACATTTGATTAGAATTTATACAGCCTCCCCGCTTCCCCACATGTTGCCATGAGAGATCCACCCACCATGTCAAGAAAGACATGTATAGGTGTATGTCGTGAGACACACGTAAATTTTGATAAGATAACATTTCCTACCATATGGAAAACATGGTGTACTTATATCACAATAGATTTACATATGAACATTTTGCATATATACTTAAACAAGATAGATTTAAAGCATTGCATTTTCATCACTATTTCAAATTTTGCATTTGAAACATTCAAATAGAAGTAACATAAGCTTTTAATCACATGTAACACTTCCATTCTTCTTATTTTGAATATAAAGAGACATATCTTTCTTAAAGCCCACAAGTAACATAGCAATTAAAGGTCAAGAGATATGCATATATTTCATCTTTAGTGATAATCATAAAGAAAATTTTGCATATCCTACATCTTCAATTCTCAACATTTTCATATGATGCAAGATAAAAGATGCAATAGAAAGGAAATCTATAAATCATACTTGAAAATAAACTTGTTTTCTTTTCATTCTTCCTCAAATCAAGAGAAAGAAACATACATCACATATTATGACCAAAGTGAGCTTTCAAAGATGAAGTCATGTAAGCTAATGATTAGATTCAAACATGCTTTCATAATTCAAGAGCAAGAAGAAGCAAAATAGTATCTTGCATGATTTCAACCTCCAAATACCCATGGACAAAGAAACATAGAATCATTTTAATGCAAGATAGAGACTTGACAATTGCTTGTAGTAACAAGCACCGGGCAAGATGCAACTTTAATGAAACTAAGCACCAAAATGAAAGCTTTAAACTTGCACAAAGCCACATTTCATTGTATTTCAAAGGCTAATTAACTTAGTGATCACAAAAGAGAAAACAAGCACAAAGTCAATCAACCCTTCATCCTCTTCCTTTATCATGATGATTATATGAAATTTACATAGATTAAGCAATCACACTATGTTTAATAAATCCAAAGAATGAACTCCCTTTATAAGATAGCCACTTTCATGAGGTAATCAAATAGTGGAAAGAGGCAAAGCAAGGTAACCTAAAGCTTGCAATATTTAACCCATTCAAACAACATGACAACCTCAAATCTGAAAAGAGATTGAGACAACATAAAAAAAAATGAATTTCGCTTTAATTAACATGAAGGGAGCAAGATTTCCATCACTAAAATCCAAGCTTTGAGCCTGAAATTTAAGATCACATTGCTCCTATTAGTTGCTAGTTTAGATTTTACCAAACAAAGAAACACAAAACTACAAGATAAACTCAAAAATTAGAAAAGAGAGCACAGATTAAATGACAAGTGTGCCGCTCATGCCCCAAGAAGGAGGAAGAGGGAAGAAAAGTTTGTTTTGCGCACACGGAAGGAGGAAGAAAGGATTTCCAACACTCCAACCACAAGGAGAGCCTTCCTTAAACCACAATCAACCCAAAATCGACAACAATAGAACACATAAGTAAATCAAATCATTTCCTTCAAGAGAAACCCGCATAAAAAGTACAACTTAAGATTGAAACAAAACAACCCGAGGTTTGCTGGAAGAGGAAGATGGATCGAGATCTGTTGCTCTGTCGAGAAGCTCAACCCAGAGAGAGAGATCGCCGCAGGGAGCCGAGAGGAGAAGGAGTCGAGAGGCTTCACGAGCGTAAGTCGAAGAGTGAGAGGAGAATCGCAAGAGTAGCCGTCCTAGAGCTTCGACGAGCCGAGAGCAGAACGAGAAGGGAGAGACCGAGAGCGTGAGAGGAGAACGCCAGCAGGGGAGACCGAGAGCAGGCCGAGAGAGGGAGACCGGTGAGAGGCCGAGAGAGGGAGATCGAGGGAGAGCAGAGCGAGAGTCAAAAGGGGAAAATGCGAGAATGGAGTCAACGCCTTTTTTGGCCTTGGGCCGATGGTCACGGTCCGCTCGAGCAATGAATAGGGAAGTGTGTAGGATTAGGAGGGGATTTAAGAGGATTAATAATTAGGATTAAGCCATAATTTAATTATTATTTATTACTTTGACAAACCCTAGCAATATGATTTTAGTTATGTCAACGAACGCCATCTCGGATCGAGGTCGTCGACAATGTCGACGCGGTCGAGAAATATTCGGCGTCGATTCAATTGATCGACGCCGACACTTTGCCGATTCGACGCGAAGGCGTCGCTTGATCTCGACGTTTCGCGATGACGATCAATTTCGCGAACGAGGTCGCTTAGACGTCGGGCTTCTAATTTCGATATGCGCATAATTTCATTAAAAATTTGATTTTAATTATTGATTGATCCTTAATTGATTTGATATTTCTATTTAATTATTTGATGCTTTTCGACGATTATGAAGTCAAATTTTCAAATCAATTGAATTTAATTGATTTCGATTGGATTTTAATCGTCATTTATTAATTTTAAATGACACATAGTTGTAGGTCAACAAATGCCCCCCAACAAACATGGTGCGCGCATGGAGCGGACCGTGTTTGTTGTACGGGATCTTTTCTTCTCTTCTTCAATTTATTTTCATCATATGCCGATGCTGGAAGATTCTTCTGCCTCATTTCCATTTTCTTCTTTTTCTTCTTCCTCTTTTTTTTTTATTTCAGTGAAGTCATCATATATTTATATGTTTGCCTTTTAACTTTTTTTGTGAAGATGTTCAAGAAGATCATTTTTCCTCCCTGAGCCTCATGACACTTATGGTTATGATTGATTCCGACCTCGAGAGCGAAATTTTGATGTCCGAGCCCCTGCTGTGGGACTTGATGGAGTGATGAGATAGAAATGTCTGGCCCCGTGCTTTGTGCTTTGCGGACTTGTTGAAGATTTCATCTCAACTTTGGATTTGTA
This sequence comes from Cymbidium sinense, assembly GCA_021442155.1. Taxonomy (NCBI): domain Eukaryota; kingdom Viridiplantae; phylum Streptophyta; class Magnoliopsida; order Asparagales; family Orchidaceae; genus Cymbidium; species Cymbidium sinense. Next base: position 738,751 of record CM038232.1, read on the forward strand.
TTTTCCTCCGTCCCGCTTTGTGCCTTGACTTGATGGAGTTGATGAGAAATGTCTTCCCCGCTGTGCTTTGACTTGTTGAAGATTTCATCTCAGATTCATCTTGTGCCTCCTTTATCCCGCTTCATGCCTTGACGGATTTGATGGAGAAAATCAATTATCTGAGATTTATGCAATGAAATTACCTTCCCTTTCGCTTTGTAGAAGGATAAATGCCGACGCTCTCGAGCTTGTGTTGGATCAATGGCAAAGAGTCATCGCCCCTGCTTTGCACATGTAATGAACATCTTGATGACAAAACTCCTTAGTTCGCATTTAGCTTATACTAACATTGGGATAGCTTCTTCTGGCCCCTCTCGCTTTGCTTTGATGAGAAGAAGAATTTCCTTCCTGCTTTGCTGACTTATCAAAAGGAGTTGAGATTTTACATTTGTATTTGATTCCAAACTCGCTTAGTGCCTTCAGTAAGGATATCTTTGTTTGTTGTAGAATTTTGAAATGACCTTACCAATAGGATAATTTCCCGCCTGGGTCACTTGAACTCACCAAGTTGGAGAGATTTGGGGATTTGGATGCTCTTGTCTTTGAACTAACGGCAGAGGATCCCTTACTACGCCTTGGTGTTGAGTAAGCGACCGTCAATTCTACCATATTTTACGTGTTGAACTGACCTTATACACCACTTGAGTCGGACTTGAGCAATTGATGAAGGATTTTATCCTTAACGAGATGGGGATCTCTTACTACCTTGTGGCGGTTGAGCAGAAGCAAATACTCTACCGTATTTTGCGGTTGAGTCCCACCTACACCAACTCGATTTTAGATTTGAAGTGGGATGATAAATGTATATCCAACTTGGTTGAAGTTTGCAGACTTGGTTTTCTTCTGGTCGAAGACTTTAAATTTGAGCATTTGAACACATAATTTTGAGTATGCACTTGGGGATCTCGGCACTAAACACGATGTCCACCCAAAGAGAAAGAAATGCCCCCGTCTTACACTGTGAATGCCCACTTTACTATAAAATTTTAAAATGCCCCTGCTAATGGATTTTTATTTTATTTTAAAATGCATTCTGTGTTACAAGAGAATTTCCAATGAAAATTTTCTTGTGTTCTAACAAATTTCTTCAAAAGCTCGAGATGAAATGATGATGATAATGCTCTGACATCCTCCCGAGACTTCTAGATTTTGTCGAGTTTGAGCTCCCGACCGTTTATCAAGCTCTTCCATCCGTAGACTAGCATTCTCATCTTGGGTAAGTTTGTCAATGGCTACCTGAGCTAAGGTAGTCAACCGAGTGGCAAAACCGCTCACCCCAAACACCAGCATGTGTAGACTTTCAGAGAGTTTTGTAAGTACCAGAAGCCCATAACGCCTCCACAAGTTTGGTATGCCTCCCTTTATTTCTTGTGAGAATTTTTCTAAGCAATTTGACTAGTGTTTTATTAAATGCCTACCAAGCCATTTGCTCTCGGATTATAAATATCGCCAATCAATCTTATGCCGACAAGAAATTTATAAACTTTAGTACTTTTGTCGAACTGATCTAAAATGATTCGCTGGTACACACCAAATCTATAGACATATTGTGGGTAAAGAAGTTCACTTGTTCACAGAACTTTAAATGGCTTCACCACTTGGAGAAATAATCAATGGTCGCTAAGATGAAGTGCGACCACCGATGATCAATCGTCCAATTACATCCGTCCCCCAACTCAAACGCCAAGATGCTATCGTGATGCAACGGATTTGGAGGTCGATGAATTATGTTACCGGACGCATTCATGGCATCTCGGCGTGATTGATACAATCTTTTACCATGACTACCAATAGTATCCAATTCTTTTAATTTGAAAGCCATTTTAGACTGATTGGTGCACCACAAAGTCCTTGATGGATTTCAACAATTACTTTTGGGCTTCTTCTATTCCCAAACATCGCAGCCACATCTGCTCAAGGATCTACGATACGTAGTATTGCCAACATAAGCATATAATCAAGCCTTTTCTCAGTCAATCGACTTATTACTTGGCAATTTTTCCTTGAAGTAATGATAAGGGTCGTCCGCCTTCCTTCTCTTCTACTATAAGGATTTCATTGTGGTTTTAGCGCCTCAAGAGGTTGAGGCTTTCTTCTTGAATGGCTGAGGCTTGTCTTGTTGACTTTGAGAAGTAATTTGTAGGAGTGAGCAGAGAAACATGAGTCGCCGATTTATGTTTGATGACCCCTCTTCCAAATGGGATTTTAAACTTATCTCTAGACTCGACGAGCACACACTAATTAGTATGTAATCGTCATCCATACTGCCATTTCTTTAGCTAATTTAGCTAAGCAACGCTATATTCCTAGCTCGAGACTCGAGTCATAATGACATTTGAATTTGCTTCATAAGCTCGAGAACTCGCTTGTGATAGTAGCCAATTCAAGCTTGTTGATTTTGTAAAGGCCCAACACTTGATTGATGACGAGTTGAGAATCGCCATAAATTTGATTCTGACTCCCATGGAAATGGCTTCTAAACCTCGCCACCAACGCTTCATATTCTCGCTTGTTGGTTCGGGTTGAGTTAATTTATAAGAATGTCTCGATGCCACCCTCGTGTGTGATCAAGATGACCGATACCGCCTTGAGCCTTTGGAAGATTTGAGGGTTGAGTGTATCTAATGGACGCTCCATCAAAATACAATTCACATTTGTTGCTTTTCTTTTCATATATGTGCATGATTTGCTCATCGTGAAGATCATCGTTAAGCAAATGAATCTGCCGATGATGAGCAAGAAGAAAATCTCGTAATTTGCCTTCACCGCCGGGAACATATGTAATATCAAATTGCAGAAGAATGCTCATCGCGCTGTTTACCAACGCTTGGTCTTATCATCAAGAACTTCAACGGATCGATCCTTGAGATAAGGGTAATTTTATGAGATAAGATGTAATGACGAACTTTTAAAGAAAATTAACGCCAAACAATGCTTCTCAATTGGAGAATAACGCTCGCTCCTATTAGTCTTCACTAATATAGATAGCATTCTCCTTTCCTTCCTCATTATGTTGCCAACAAAGCACCTAGAGATTCCTCCAGGTCGTACAAGATGAGAGCTTTCCGGATCGGAGTCGCAAGAATGGGTGGATTCAACAGATATTTGATACCGTCAAGGCCTCGACATTCTTCGTCCCACTTGAAAGGAGTATCTTTCTTCATTAAAAGGGTCGACATCCTCACGATTTGATATAAATCTTCTAATGAATGCGATGTCCAGATGGGAGCTTAAGTTGACAAGACTCCTTGGAGGAGGCATTTCAACAATTGCTTTGATTTTGTTGGGATCGATTTCAATCCCTCCACTACACAACATATCCAAGGAACTTTCCGAAGAGACTCCAAAGCACTTGAGAGGATTCATCTTGAGATCATATTTTCGATTCTTTCAAAGACAATCCTTAAATCATCGAGATGATCTTTACATCTATACTCGACAACGAGGTCATCAACATAAGACTCTACTTTTGATGAATCAACTCACAAAGATTCGTGTCATAGCTCTTTGGTATGTAGCTCCAAAGATTCTTCAAGCCGGCGGGCATGACGTAGAATATATGCCAATCATGCCCCGAATGGTATGCTTCTCATCTTCGAGCCATCTTGATTTGATTGTAACTCGATGATCCGCCATAAATGAGAACATGTCGTGGTTTGAAGTGTTATCCACTAACCGCTTCGATACGAAGAAAGTCATCCTTTGGACATGCTTTTATTTAAATCCTCAAGTCGATGATATGAATGACCATTCTTCTTTTCACGGGACATATTAGCTATCCAAATATTTTCTTCTCGAATAAAACCAGCCTTCAATGAGCTTCTTGGTTTCTCGCAATTACCGTCTTCAACCTCCAATCTCATTCTGAGGCTTGCTTGAGGTGTCGCGTCGCTTAATTTGTGAACCGCTATATCGGGATAAGCGGCATTTGATATGTCCAAGCAAAGAAGTCCCTAAATTCATAGAGCAAGATTTTTAATTCTTCCACTTTATCTTCAGGAAGTAGAGCATTGATGAACGTTCGGCGAGGATCCTCCTCAGTTCCCAGATTAATTTCTTTAAGTTCATCCATAAGAATGCCTCCCACCATCTTCAAGCTCTTCAGCCGTTCTGCTTCTACTTCTTCATTATGTGAGACTAACTTAAAAATGACATTCTCATCTTCATCATCACTCTTTCATTCCTCTACAACGAATGTGTATATCCTGTGGACCGTTGTCTTGATGAAAACCAAGGCCTTTAGTAGTGTGTTTATTTCTCTTACCAATGGTTTGAGAACCTTTGGTACCACATCATTTCAAAGAGCTTAGTTGCTTACTCTTGCTATGACCCCATGCGATCGATTTTGCATCTTTGAGAGTAATATTTTGGCATCCTTATGGCATAGCTTCTTCTTCGTGATAATGCATTACCCAATCGATCTTCTTCGACACCCCTGATTTATAAAACAGCTTCCCGCCCGTTTCCTGTGGAGAGGAGGTACATAGGGTCACCTCGACTTTATGAGTTTCTCGAGGGTGATTTCTTTAAAATGTTGGGAGGAATGTGAGGACTACGAGTGTAGTCGCCAGATGGATCTATGATTTTTTAAAGTAGTGCATTGACACCTTACCTTCAAAAGCGATTCAACTCATAATCGAGTCAAATGTTCTTCTTCGCCGAGCTTTACTCAAGAGTCATGGACCTCTGATTTAGAAGCACATTCATCTTCTTCTTCGATCACCGCTAGATGAGGGACAAGATTGATTTGGACTTTTTCTTTATATCCAGAATATTTGGAACAATCTCCTTTCCTTTATTCATTTTATCTTTTCCTCTTCTTAACTTGTTCTTTTATGGGTTTTGAAGTATGCAATATTTGCTAATTGTTTGCTTTGATTCCCAAGGAAATAACGGCATCTTGATAAATCTTCATTTCATGCATAAAAGGTTGCATGTCACCCACAATTTGGCATTCTTCTCCATCCTTTGTATATTTCATACATTGATGCAATATAGATGGGACAATGCCATACTTATGAAGCCATGGTCGACCCGTAGGCTCAATGAAGTATCCAGATCGATCACATGAAATTTAGCTTCTGTAGAGGTCTCCAAATTTAAGAGGAAGGATGAATGACCCAATAGTTTTCTCCCCTTCTCAAAACCTTGAACCATGACTTTATCTCGCCCCGATGTTGTACATCTAGAGATAGCCATCTAAGAGTTCTCAAGTTCATAAGATTCACGGAGGAACCGGATCAATTAAGATCCAGATTATAATTTCATCACTTTCACCGTAATACGTAGGATCAGGCTCGCAGCCCTCAGCATTAGATCATCTTCAAAATGTGACGGTTGGAGGCTCAAACATGCATCTCCGTTAGCCGCTGAAAGAAAAATATGCTTCAATTTTCCGCTCTGAGAGCTTCAATTAAGGTATTACGAGATCTTGACATTAGAAGTGCTTCAGATACACTAAGTCGCCGAATTTTCCTTAGATGGGATAGAATATTGTACGATCCCTTTTGATGAAGGCTTCTTATTTGAATCCTTAGGATAACTTTTCATTGACTTCAATTTCTTTTCCTTTATCTTTATTCATTGGCTCTTTCCTTTGTTGAGATGGTAGACTCGACCACTCTCAAGCATTGAAGCTACTTCATTTGCATCTCAATCTTCGATGACTCGGCTTCAAAGATTCGCTTCCGCCTAATGATGAAGATTCGTAATCACCGCCAATTTTACATTTTTTTTTATGTTGTTGATATGGTGAGCTCATTCATCTTCATCCGGGAAACAGAGTTCTTCTAAGTCGTTATCAACTTCATGCATCATCAAGCAAGACTTAGGAAGTTCTTCGCCTTCTTCCCCCGCTTCTTCATCGACCAAGATTTGAAATGAATGCAAGCTGATAGTCGCCTCCGACAGATGTAATCTTCCATATTATTGATGATCTTTGTTACGACCATCCATAATAGTAGAACATTTTGTGCTACTTCCTCTTCTTTTTTTATTTAATTTTTTTTTTGTTTGGTGTTTCTTAGCCTTCCTCATTTGGCTAGCTTTTCGTGAGATGAACTAGCCTTCCCATAACTTAGGTTTTGTCTCAACTCAAGTACGGGCTCAAGTGGTGATTTCCACTTAATACCTGGAACACCTTCCAATTGCTTCAACATTTTTACAGTCTTTTTAGAGATCTGCGGCCTGCCATCCTTCATCATCGACCGCCTTCGCTTTATCATCGCTTGATAGAGATGGTGATTACTTTGTGGATTCTTTTCTTCTGACGCACAATACACCGTCCAATGTGAATTCACCGTTTATATTTTCGCTCTAGCCAATCTTTGAATATGTAGCAATCTTCAACAGATGGCCAAGACCATGATATGGACAATAGGATTATCACTTGTCTGCCTCTTTCAGTCTTTTACACTCGTTGGAGACCTACTTTGAGTGCATGTTTAAACAATTTGGCCACACTTTCCTCTTAAAAGAATACTCTTTGTTCGCTTTTCTTTTGTGGTCGCCATGAGTCATTCGCTCCTTTTGTTTTTGCTTTCACCAGCACCTCAGGTACACATCATTACCTCCAAGTATGAGCTTGTGGAGCGGATTGAAGGATCGCCTTGGTTTTTTTCGATGACGTAGCCTTTCTTTGTCTACGTTATAAACTAACGCTTACACCAGATCTTTTGTATGAGGTGAAATGTGTTTCACCTTTCGTCTAGCTTTTGCTCTTTTGAATTTATCACGCCTAACGGATAAATTTAATTTCAAATTTAGCCACCCTATCAAGTAGCTCTTGAATGTAATATACGCAAAGATAAGCCATCTTATCATCGATGTTGCCCATCGAATTGAATTGCATGCTCTTCTTCTAATTGTTGTTCACATTTCATACTCAAATTTCGCCAACGCATATATCAATCGACTCATCTTTCTTCCTCTCGGGCAGATCGAATGGTTGTTTTGAGCGAATCCTTTAACGAACATATTTTCAAGTTCGCAAAAGTTTTAATCGAGTCATTTGACAACTCAAAGATACCATTCAAAGCAAGTTAAACTACGAATCGGAATAATAATGCATCATTCCCTGTTACGCAGATGCTTTGAATTGGGCCGATGTCGCTTGGGATTACCATTCTCTAGATTGAACTTTGGCATTGAATATCCCTTTGATATGGAATTTGATCATACCCGCGATATGGGCACCTTTGCTCACCAATTTTCTCGCCTGCAGTTTATAACAGCTTTAATCTTCTCATTCAATATAATATCAAGTTGAGAGCCGCTTCGTGATATAGTTTGTATTCTCGAGAAGCAGTGCCGAAGCATTGCTTTATTTCAATCCTCGCCAGCTCGATTTGGACCCTTGCATGTGAGATCAAATTTATTGGAGGATTGTCATCGCATTCCGGAGGCTTGATGATTATTTGGGGACAGTGTTGACCCGCAATATTTCATTAATCGCATCATCGCAGCATTCAGATCATCATTTCGCTCATTTTCATATTCAACTGATTTCTTTATTATCTTTGGCTTTCATCTCGACGAATTTGTTCTCGCCAAAGTAGTAGTATCGTGAAGGTGGATTCTCTTCCATTTCTTCCTCTTCTTCTGTTCCTCTCAAGACTCGTGAGGATGCTTCCTCTATTTGAACATTTTGTTGTTCTTCTTCAGGGGGAGGTATCAGACGACGCCAGTTGATATCGACACCGATGGCTCACCGAATTGTTGCACCATATACACTACTTCAGCCGTTGCCTCCTCTTCGCCCTTGGACACTAATTTCTGACGCGTCCATGAACTTCCCATTCCAAGTGTGGAATCGAAATTTCTTCGAGGGCTTCGATCGGTTAACCTCCTCTTGGATGAGATGTTGATTGATGACGGATCCCTGAGGATTCTCCGCGTCTACCGTCGATATCTTATCATATGCCCTCTTTAGGCTCCCATCGTGAGAATTGAGTCTGGATCTCTGGAATTCACACTGATGTCACGCCATGCCTTGCTCTAGAGTACTTTTGAGGCTCAGCCTCCATATCTACCTTTCCACCGGACCTTTGGGTGGATTCTGACGCGGTCCAAGTGTCACACCCCGATGTTCACCGTGTGGGACATGAATATGTGGCGCCCGCCATTTGAGTTATGAGGGTCTCCTCGAGGAGGCCCCAAGATCCTTAATAACAGACCTGATTTTCTTTTCATCGCCCCTCTCCTGCTACTTGGAGAACCCGACTGCAGAGTTTTCCTCGCAGAGGAGTCGGAACTGATGTTGTGGGGTCCGTGGGACCGCTTGATGACCAAGAGAGCATTCGCTTAACCCACTTAAGGTTATCAAACCGATTATGGTGAACACTCACCGCCGGTTCCATAATTGCATATGGTCGCACGGCAGATGTGTCGAGCATGTAGCTCAAGATTTCTTTTTCTTTCTCGCTTTCTTCCGTGATGAAGAAGCTTCAAAGATCATGCCTCCCCTGAATGGTTCACCGGCGGATTGCATTATTCGAGGGACAAAAGAGACGCCCAAGAACAACCCTCTTCATGATTGTCTCGGGCCGAGCCTCTCAAAGATCGATGTTTTTTTTGAAGTGACCCGCCAGCAGGGTCACAACTTCAACGCCTTTCAGAGATTGTCGCACGGCGTGACGAAGCCAGACTTCGCCAAGTCGAGGCTCAAGAACTTCTCGCTCAAGATGGTGAAATCCACGCTACCAAACCTGGATGGTAGCTCGCTTCCAAAGATTGATGATGGCGGCCAAACGGATGTTACCACCGCCGAGAGTAACAAAGGATGTTGTCAGCCATTCGAATTTAAAGGTAAAATTAAAAGATAACGACTATCACCTTACTTCCAAAAATATGGATACGATAAGATAAACATACTAAGCATATGCACTAAATAAAATCTCATATAACTTAAGACTTTGAGTAAGCTAAGTTGTCAAGTTTAACTTATCATATTTCATTTCATTTCATCATTTTTTTTTTTCATTTTTTTTGATACCAAAGATGAAAGAGAGCCCCGGAGTCACCGAAATCTGTGGATCCAAAATTGCCACCCACATCTTTCGATAAAAAAGGAAAGAAAGAGTTGTTTAAGTGTCTGATAATTTCGTATGAATAAGTAGATAAGACACTACCTGAGATTTCGCTCATTTGGTGAGAACTTTTATATCTGTTCCGTTTCCTATAAAGCAAGCCCCTATAGTTAATTACCTCCCAATACTGAGAGAGCACTTTCGATTAATGAATCGAAAAGAACGAAATATAATTGCGAGTGGAGCTTAACTTATGAAATTTATTATTTTAACTTAAAACTTTTGTGGGGAACGATGACGCTCATCAAGATCCCATGGTTCCCATCCCCGCCGCGATCCTCGTCCGCGAATGAGGAGGTAGTCGACCCAACCTCGACCGGCGATCACAAGAACATTTACGCCGCCCAAGGTGTCCTTGTAGACTGTGGAGTTTGTCTGGGGACAAATATAAGTCAACCTGCTAACATAGGCTTTTGCCCAACCAAATACATTCTACATTTCACCAAAGAGCAAAGCCGCGGGGAACATACCCGCCACCGTAATAATTAGTGGCCATATCGCTAAACCACCCGGCCGAGGCTCAGTCGTAACCGCCATTTATGTGGTGCCATATCACAAGAAAACCACGCGACGAGGACACGCCACGCCCCACGCTTGGAATATTTGAGGAAGGTAGCATGTATTTAATTTGACATCGCTCTTTGAGCAAATTTTCTTAATTTGTCAAAGACAAACAATCATGGAGGGGTGAATTAATTTATTTTTTTTTATTTTTTAGTTTTTTTAATAATTAATTTCATTTATTTTATTTCCTTTTGTTATTTTGAATTTTGATCATTTTATGATTGATTTTCGATTTGAATATATATGATCATTTATCATTGAAATCTTAATTATAATTACCCTTCTCGATCATGTTAATATCAATCGATACCTTGTCTACTCAGCTTTTCAGAGGACAAATTCATCATCTCAAAAAAGTATAATCCTTCAAAACCTTGTCCACTCTAACATGAGATCGTTTGGGACTTTTCTTCTAAGAATTTGAATTTGTATTTGTTAGTTTCATGTCTTGTATTATATCATGAGTTAGCTTTCTGATATTATTAATTTGAAATTCTTATAATATCAAATTTTGTTAACTTCTCCAAGACCAAACCGGATTATGTAAGATTCTGCTCTTTATATTTGACTTAGTAATTACCCAACATGCATATGGATATCTCTTGAAAATTGCATGGACATTAAGATGTCTAATGTTGAAGTTTCGATGTCAAATTTTGATTTTGAGTTTTGTTAACCCAACCAAGACCAAACCGAAGCGAAGATTTGTTCTTTTTTTGTTTTATACCTAACTTGACGTGTTGTTTGAACACTTCAACATACATACGATTCTTTTAAAATGTTGTATGGACATTGAATGTCTAGTTGAAATATATGTTCAATTTGCAAGCTAGATTTTAATATATATTTTATTTTGTTATCCTGACTCCCCAAGACCAAACCGGATTATGTAGTATCGTTTCTTTATTTTTATCTAACTTGCAATGTCCAATGAACATTTCAACATACATACAGTATCTGTCTTTTAAAATGTTGTATGGACATTGAATGTCTAGTTGAAATGTATGTTCAATTTTTTTGATTTTTTGTTAACTGACATCCCAAGACCAAACCGGATTATGTAAGATTCTTTATTTTTATCTAACTTGCACATGTCCTATGTACAAAATCAATATAAAGGGGTGAAAATAATGATTTAGGCCCATATGTTCATTAAGGTAATGGACAAATTAGTATTTGATTTAAAGATCTCTTTTATTCAAATCAACATAAATGGCTGAAAATAATTGAGGGCCCATATGATCATAAGTAAGGTAATGGCCTAAATGGGCTTGAATTTGATTTAGCTAATAGCTCTCTTTACACAAATCACCAACATAAAGAAAAAATAATTGATTGAGCCCATATGATCATAATAATGCCCAAAATGGGCTATATTTGATTTAAAGAAAACCTCTCTTTATGTTGCAAATCACCAACATAAATGGCTGAAAATAATTGATTTAGAGGCCCATATGATCATAAGTAGGTAATGGCTAAAAGATTTGATTTGGCTAATATCTTTATGTATAAAATCAAAAGGCTGAAAATAATTGATTTGGCCATAGACCATATACCATACCCCATTTATTTCTCTTGAAAAGGGAGGGAATATAAAATATGAGTAGATGTCATATTTCATTTAAGAGTGGATTAATTAAAATCCACCTCCCTCACATGCAAACTCATGGCAAGTGGGGGGGGGACACAAACTCATTAAATTTATTAAAGAGGAATGGCAAAGACTTTACTTTCCTTTTCAAAGAAAGGGATAAGGATGCACAAGGGCATGCCACATGTCCATGCATGCATGACAAGTGGCATCACCTTAGATAGTTCCTGCATGCTTATGACAGCCACATGTCGATTCCATAAGAGTAGATGAAAAGGAAAGGGCCAAGAAAGCCTATAAATAGAGGGTTTCCTACAAAGTACTTACATTTTCTACTTCTCTTCTCCCCCACAAGTTTAAGTTCTTTCAACCTGTAAGGAGGATTAAGGTGTGCCACACATACTTGTGAGTTTCTTTTCTAACTCAACAAATTTTTTATCTTCTTGATATATGTCAAGTTATATGATAGATTTAGTTTATCTCATATGTATTTTTGCTTCAAGTCTTCATTATATCTCATTTATGTATGTAATCACTGAATGACAAGTAAAGTAGAGGTATGAGTATTCATATATAACCCAAAGAAGCACTTTGCCAACATGTGAACCTAAGCATTTCATCCTTTCTTTTCTATCTTCTTTTTTTAAATTTTACCTCGACGCCATCCCACATGGGGCTACTGAGCTGTTCCCACCACGATGGTAGGGTTGCACAATACAAAGATTTTTGCCACGCTAACAACGTGAGCATTATCAACAGATTTATTGGAACAATGTGAACGGTACTTATAAAGATAATAAATTTGCATTCACATGTATATGAAATTAAAGTATAAGCGTTTATATGACATTTCAACTTTTATTTTGAAAATTTCACCTCGGCCATCCCCACATAGTTAAGGGCTCCCCACCACGCCAAGAAAGGCGGTATGGTGTCGGAGACACCGCTGACTTTATTTACCCACCACGCCAAGTATGGGTAGACAAAGACAAGATTTCCACAACAACGAGCAGCTTATAAGAATATTTCGCCACGAACAACAGACTTATCAGGTCCCACGGGAACAATCTACTTATAGCATAGAAAAAATAATCAAAATTTACAGCCTCCGCCCCCACAAGTGGGGTTGAGAGTACCACCATGTCAAGACATACAGCATGTCGTGTAAATTTTGATAGATACATTTCCTACCATGTTGGAGAACATGGTATTTATATCATAAATTTAAAGCTCATTTGCATATAAATAAAAAAGGAAAGTCTGATAAACATTTGACAGGAGCATCATTTACAAGCCTCGGCTTTTCCCCACAAGTGGGGTTGCTTACAGAGACTGCCCCACCATGTCAAGAAAGACATGTAGTGTATGTCGAGACAATCACAATAAATTTTGATAAGATATTTCCCTACCATGTTGGAGAACATATAGATTATATCATAAATTTAAAGCTCTCATTTGATATAAATAAAAAAAAGTCGATAAACATTTGATTAGAGCATCAAATTTACTCCCGGCTCTTCCCCACAAGTTTGCACGAGAGACCACCACCAGACAGATAGTGTATGTGAGACATCAAATAAATTTTGATAGATAATATTTCCTACCATATTGGAAAACATGGACTTATATCACAAATTTAAAACTGATTTACATATGAACATTTTGCATATATACTTAAACAAAAGATTCAAAGCATTTTCATCACTATTTCACAAGCATTAAACATTCAAATAAATGCAACATGCTTTTACTCACATGTAAGCACTTCGTTTCTTCATTTTGAATATAAAAGAGGACATATCTTTCTTAAAGCCCATAAGTAACATGAATTAAACAAGAGATATGCATATATTTCATCTTTCACTGTAATCATAAAGAAAATTTTGCATATCCTACATCTTCAATTCTCAACATTTTCATATGTATGCAAGATAAAAGATGCAATAGAAAGGAAATCGGTATAAATCATACTTCGTCCCAAAATAAACTTGCTTTCTTTTCATTCTTCCTCAAATCAAGAGAAAGAAACATACATCACATATTAATGACCAAAGTGAGCTTTCAAAGATGAAGTCATGTAAGCTAATCGATTAGAGTTCATTGTCACAACATAATTCAAGAGCAAGAAGAAGGCATAAAATAGTATATCTTGCATGATTTCAACCTCCAAATACCCATGGACAGCAAACATAGAATCATTTTAATGCAAGATAGAGACTTGACAATTGCTTGTAAGTATGAACAAGCACCGGCAAGATGCAACTTTAATGAAACTAAGCACCAAAATGAAAGCTTTAAACTTGCACAAAGCCACATTTCGATTGTATTTCAAAGGCTAATTAACTTAGTGATCACAAAAGAGAGAAAACAAGCACAAAGTCAATCAACCCTTCCCCATCCTCTTCCTTTATCATGATGATTATATGAAATTTACACATAGATTAAGCAATCACACTATGTTTAATAAATCCAAAGAACTGAACTCCCTTTATAAGATAGCCACTTTCATGATTGCAAGTAATCAAATAGTGGAAAGAGGCAAAGGAAGCAAGGTAACCCTAAAGCTTGCAATATTTAACCCATTCAAACAACATGACAACCTCAATAAAAGAGATTGAGACAACATAAAAAAAAATGAATTTCAGCTTAATTAACATGAAGGAGCAAGATTTCCATCACTAAAATCCAAGCTTTGAGCCCTTATGAAATTTAAGATCACATTGCTCCTTTTCTATTAGTTAGTTTAGATTTTACCAAACAAAGAAACACAAACTACGATAAAACTCCCAAAAAAGAGAAAGCAGGATTAAATGACAAGTGTGTCGCTCAGCAAATGCCAAGAAGGAGGAAGAGGAAGAAAAGTTTCCTTTGTTTTGCTCCCACATGTGGAAGGAGGAAGAAAGGATTTCAAAGACTCCAACCACAAAGGAGAGCCTTCCGCTAAAACCACAATCAACCCAAAATCGCATAAATAATAGAACACATAAGGGTAAATCAAATCATTTTCAAGAGAAACCCAGATAGCAAAGTACAACCTAAGATTGAAACCAAAACAACTGAGGTTTCGGTTGGAAGAGGAATCGATGGATCGAGATCTCTGGTTGTTTTAGGCTCGATCAACCGAGAGAGAGCACGAGACTGGAGGAGAGCTCTAGAGAGGGAGAAGGAGCAGTGGAGGTCATTTCAGGGACAAGTCGACGAGAGTGAGAGAGAATCAGAGTATGCCCTAGCTGAGAGCCAGAGCAGAACGAGCACTGAAGGAGAGAAGAGCGTGAGAAGAACGTGAGCTTAGAGAGAAACCAGAAAGCGCCTGAGAGAGACCGAGAGCAATGAGAGAGGGAGAAATAGAGTAGAGAGCTGAGAGTCGAAGGGGGAAATAGAATGGAGTCAACGCCTTTTTTCACTTTAGGTCGATGGCTTTTTCATCGGAAATGAATAAGTGTGACAGGGTTAGTAGGATTGAGGATTTGGAGGATATTGGGTAATTAGCATTATAAGCTTTTTTAATTATGATTTTATTACTTTGACAAACCCTAGCAATAGGGTGTCAATTTAAGTTGATTATGCAATAATACGCAGTGATCGAGATCGTCGACAATGTCGACTACGGTAGAGAATTAGATTTAAATTACGCGACGTCGATTCGATGCGACGCCGCGACACTTTGCCGATTCGATCGCGAAGGCCGCTTGATAGTCTCGAGCTTTGCAATGACTGATCAATTAACGGGTCGTTAGACGCCGTCGAGGCTTCTCGACTTCGATATGCGCATAATTTTAAAAAATTTGATTTTAATTATTTGATTGATCTTAATTGATTTGATACTTTCTCATTTAATTAAATTTGATGCTTTCAGCATTAAGTCAATTTTCAAATCAATCAATTTAATTGATTTCGATTGTTAGGATTTAACTCTACGTCATTTACTTAATTTTAAATGACACATAGTTGTAGGTCAACAGTATACATACATATTAATATTTTAATCTTAATTAATTAATTAATTGAAATATATATAATCATAAAAAAATTATAGAAGTTGTACTAAATATTAAAAAATTTTATTGTTTAATTACTTAAAGTTTCTTACACTTTTTACATCAACTGTATTAAAATTGATTAAATTTTGAATTTGTGCATCTTGACCTAAATTTAATTATAATGAAGTTTATAATTACTAGCTTTACTTTTAAATGAGTATAATATGCCTCTAATCAATAAAAGACTATATCATAATTATCTTAATGCACATCAAAGACTCTAAAACTCATCACAATTTAATTTGAATTTGGATATCTTTATCCAAGATTTTTCCCTTAAAATTATGAGGTAATTTTATGTGTAACATTTGATTTTTAAGATATATATATATATAGGAGAGTTTAAGTATAAAATATGTGATATAAATAATTTAAAAACTATATCTATAAATCATTTTTTATTTTAAAGACTTGAATTGTTTGATTTAGATTAAAAATATAAATATATATCTACATCTCTGATTAATTTAATATATTTAAAATAATAATAATTAAATCCTTCTATTTATAACACTATGATATTGTTATTTATTAAAATTTTAATTATTTAATTATGTCACACTCAAATATATATATTTTACGGTTCATTTTAAAAGTTTAAGTATTAGTCTTATTAAAATGATATGCATATAAAATTTATTTATTCTATTTTAAAGATAAAATAATTCTATAAAAAAAATTATATCAGTGTACAATTAATTACAATAGGTTAGAGCATCTCATTTTATTTTATATGTTGTTTTGTAATTTCATTTAAAATAAAAAAAATATTTTTTTGAATGTATATTATTTTATTTTCATTAAATTTATTGAAAATAAGCAAAATCACCTTATATTCTGTTATCTAAATAAAAAAAAAAAGAGATTTACATGCATATCACACAATTCTTATATATTTACATATCTAATACTTAAATTTTAATTTTATATATATATATATATATATATATATATATATATATATATATATATATATATATATATATATATAGGAGAGTTTAAGTATAAAATATGTGATATAAATAATTTAAAAAACTATATCTATAAATCATTTTTTTATTTTAAAGACTTGAATTGTTTGATTTAGATTAAAAATATAAATATATATCTACATTCTGATTAATTTAATATATTTAAAATAATAATAATTAAATCCTTCTATTTATAACAATATGATATTGTTATTTATTAAAATTTTAATTATTTAATTATGTCACACTCAAATATATATATTTTACGGTTCATTTTAAAAGTTTAAGTATTAGTCTTATTAAAAAATGATATGCATATAAAATTTATTTATTCTATTTTAAAGATAAAATAATTCTATAAAAAAAATTATATATCAGTGTACAATTAATTACAATAGGTTAGAGCATCTCAAGCTGTGTTTTATTTTTATATGTTGTTTTGTAATTTCATTTAAAATAAAAATATTTTTTGAATGTATATTATTTTATTTTCATTAAATTTATTGAAAATAAGCAAAATCACCTTATATTCTGTTATCTAAATAAAAAAAAAGAGATTTACATGCATATCACACAATTTTTATATATTTACATATCTAATACTTAAATTTTAATTTATATATATATATATATATATACATCAATCTTCAATATCACATCAAAAAATATCATTATCATTTAATTTTTAAAAATAAAATATACCTTTTTTAGTATAAAAAGTATTAGATAAATAAATATTTAATTTTAAATCTTAGATATATAAATATATAAGAATTATGGGATATGTATGTAAATTTTTTTTAAAAAAATTAATTTATTTTAAAATTAAAATAGAAAATAGCCTATGAAATATATCTTCAAATCTAAATAAATAATAATTAAAACAATTTTAAAAAAAAAAAAAAACACAAATTAACACGCTCTAACAAAATACTTTGGTCTCTCTTGGATTCCTGCGCTCCTATTGCTTCCCGCTTCCTACTTAACCAGTCTGTGCTCCTCGAGAACGAAGGAGGGAGACCCAATGCAGGTATAAGAACCCAACTGCCACCTAAAGCCGGCGATTTTCCAATGCCGAGGTCGAGGTTCCACCACCACCTCTTCTACTTCCTCCTCCTCCACCTCCTCACTCCATCTTTCTCCTCCCCGGGTTCCGAAACCACCGCGCTCTTCTCCTGGATCACTTCCGGCCTCTCCCCTTCCCCTTTTCCCAACTGGAACCCAACAGATTCTTCCCCCTGCAACTGGACACATGTCACCTGCGATTCCTCCGGCACCGTAGTTTCCATCTCCATCATATCCATCCCTCTCGCCATTCCCCTCCCCTCGACCATCTGTTTCTCGCTTCCTTTTCCTCTCACTCTTCTGCTTAACTCAACCATCCTCTTCCTTGAATGCGTCGGCGTGGCTCGATCTCAGCTCAAATTTCTCTCCTCTCATCCCGCGTCCATCTTCCGCCTCCCTTTGCTCCATTCTCTGATTCTTAACTCCAATTCCCTGTCGGGCCAGATCCCCTCTTCACTCAGCGAATCTACCGCTCTCCGGAACCTTCTTCTCTACGACAACCGCCTCTCTGGCCCCATTCCCGACTCCGTCGGTAACCTCTCCAGACTGCAAACACTTCGCATCGGCGGAAACCGCGATATCTCCGGTCAGATTCCGGATTCTCTCTCCCAATGCCGCAATCTCACTGTTCTTGGCCTTGCAGATACCAAGGTCTCTGGCTCTATTCCGGCCTCCTTTGGCCTCCTCTCCAATCTCCAGACGCTTTCTGTTTACACAGCGATGCTCTCAGGCGCCATTCCCCCGGAGCTCGGTAACTGCTCTGCGCTCACCAATCTGTTTCTTTATGAGAACTCGCTCTCTGGCTCACTCCCGCCCGAGCTCGGCAGGCTGTCAAATCTACAGCGGCTTCTTCTCTGGCAGAACTCGCTCTCCGGATTCATCCCGGAACAGTTCGGCAACTTTTCGTCTCTCCAGATCATCGATCTCTCCATCAATTCGATTTCCGGCGCTATTCCACTTTCCGTTGGTGGTTTAACTAATTTACAGGAGTTCATGCTTAGCGATAACAAGATCTCCGGATCGATTCCCCCTTCCCTCTCCAATCTCAAATCACTCTCGCAGCTGCAGCTTGACACGAATCAGATATCTGGCCTAATCCCGCCAGAGCTTGGTGAACTTTCGAGCCTCGTTGTATTCTTCGCATGGCAGAACCAGCTTGAGGGAAGCATACCTTCCACTTTCGGTTCCCTCACCAGCCTCCAGGCCTTAGACCTCTCCCACAATCATCTCACTGGCTCCATTCCTCCTGGCTTGTTCCTTTTGCAAAACCTCACCAAGCTGCTGCTCCTCTCAAATGACATCTCCGGCGTCATTCCGCCGGCGATAGGCCAATGCCGCTCTCTTCTCCGCCTGCGTCTCGGCTGCAACCGCATTGGAGGCAGCATCCCCTCTCAGATCGGCGGCCTTGCTGGAATCAACTTCCTTGATCTCTCCGGCAACCGAATCACCGGCATTGTCCCGGATGAGATTGGAAACTGCTCCCAGCTCCAGATGCTTAATATAAGCAACAACACTCTCTCCGGCGAGCTCCCTGCATCTCTAGGCTCCATTACCGGCCTCCTAATCCTCGACGCCTCATTAAACCAATTCAGCGGGCCGATACCGGGGAGCTTCGGGGAATTGGTGTCTATGAACAAATTGATACTCGAAAGGAACTTGCTCACCGGTACAATCCCTTCCTCTCTCTCTCGCTGCTCGAGCCTCGAACTGCTCGATCTGAGTAACAATCGCCTAACTGGCGGAATCCCGGAGGAGCTCTGCGAGATCGAAGGGCTCGATATTGCCTTGGATTTGAGCAGAAACATGCTCACCGGACCAATTCCAGAAAATATTTCAAAACTCGGCAAGCTCTCCGTGCTCGACCTCTCCTACAATAGCCTGAACGGCAGCCTCACCGAGCTTGCCGTGCTCGATAATTTGATCAGTCTCAACGTCTCCAACAACAACTTTACGGGATACCTCCCGGACACCAAGCTCTTCCGTCAGCTCTCAGCCTCCGACCTCGCTGGCAACGAAGGCCTTTGCACTCAAGATGGCGACGTCTGCTTCGTGAGCAGCAATGCCAATGACGTAGCTTCCGTTGCCAAGGAAAGCCGGAGACTGCACAAACTGAAACTCGCCGTCGTTCTCCTCATCACAGTTACCGTGGCAATGGTGCTCGGAATGCTGGGAGTGTTCCAAGCCAAGCGAATGAGCGGATTGAAAGGCGGAGCAAACGAAGATCCAGAGCACCGCAGCGAGATGGCCTGGCCATGGCAATTCACTCCATTTCAAAAACTAAGCTTTTCCATCGAAGACGTGATCCGTAGTCTGGTTGATGCCAACATCATCGGCAAAGGCTGTTCAGGGATAGTCTACAGAGTGAGCATGAACAACGGCGAAGTGATCGCCGTCAAAAAACTCTGGCCAAGCGCCACTGGCGGCAGGCCAGCAAAGAGGAAGGGTACAGCGTCAGAGTGAGGGATTCCTTCTCAACCGAGGTGAGGACGCTGGGAGCGATCCGTCATAAGAACATAGTCAGATTCTTGGGTTGTTGCTGGAACAAAAGCACCAGGTTGCTGATGTACGATTACATGGCCAATGGGAGCCTCGGTGGATTGCTTCATGATGGTAATGGCTGTCCCCTGGAATGGGATATAAGGTATCAGATTATACTGGGAGCAGCGCAGGGACTAGCTTACCTCCACCATGATTGCATCCCGCCGATCGTCCACAGGGATATCAAAGCCAACAACATTCTCATCGGCCTCGACTTCGAGCCCTACATTGCAGATTTTGGCCTGGCGAAGCTCGTGGAGGAGGGTGATTTTGCCCGGTCGTCGAACACCATTGCCGGCTCCTATGGCTACATAGCTCCTGGTTTGCATTTCTTCTCCCCTGCTGCCTTTGTTTTATTTTGGGAAATTTATATTCACAGCACACAATTTTTAATGCATTTTTATATCTAATACTTAAAATTGAATATTTATAAAAATAATATTTTTATATATAAATAAAAAAATCATTTTAATAAAAAAAATATAATAATAAATATTTATGTATAAATATGAAAAATTAGATATTAAATATATGAATATATAAGAATTATGTGCTATTTATGTAAATACTTTTTTTTTTTTGTCAATTATTTTTAGCTGTTATAGTGAAGAAGCATTTATAGCATTTACATTCATTTAAGAGAGTTAAAATCAACATCAATTTTCTGGATGAATAAATTTATATATTAAGATAAAAATAAAAGTCAAAAATTTTTTTAAAGAGACAAATGACTAATTTGATATCTTATATAAGAGAAATTATCATATTCAGAGGGAGCAATTACCTCCCTCTCTTCCCTTACATTATATACAGTTCACACAATTCTTATTATCTCATACCCAAACATTAGTATTTAAGTATATATAATAACTAATTTTATAATATCACATCAAAAATATCATAATCATTAATTTAATTTTTTTTTTTCATGTATAGAAATATATTATGTATCTAAATATGAAAACTTTAGGTGTCTAATATGTAAATACATAAAAATCATATGAAATGTATATAAATTTTTCAAAAAAAAAAATCATCCCATTTTATACTATGAAGTAGACTATGCACTTCATTAACCCCTATTTACATTTACATTTAGGAAGATTTACATATATACCACACAAATTTTATGTATTTATATATCTAATACCTAAAGTTAGATATTTACTTATCTAATACTTTTCTATGCTTTAAAAGGTGTATTTCATTTTAAAAGTGAGTGATGATAATATTTTTGATGTGATATTGAAGATTGAGATATTATATATATAAAAATTTAAATTTAAATATTATATATATAAATATATAATAAGTGTATGATATGTATGTAAATCCCTTTACATTTATATATATTATAATAAATTTGAAATAATGTTTTTAGCAACACATGTTCATATTATCATATTATAGCAACTTAATTTTAAAGAAGTGGGAATTTTAATAAGGAGACTAAAAAATTAAATACTAATTTTATAATAATAAAAAATTTGACTATTAGTCAAATACTGGTAGTCATCACTCTTTAAAAAATAATATTATAAACTACAAAATATAATTAAAAGATATTTTTACTTGCATTTTTTAATATTTTAAATGGTGAGTAATAAGTATGACAATAACTCAAAATTATTGCAGTGATTGTTTTAAAAATAATACTTAAATATCTGAGATTTGAAGACCTTTACTTAACTAATTATCTAAAGGCAAAAATAACCTAAAAAATTATTATCAAATTGTTAATTATTTCTGGATAGCATTAGATTTACATAATGTTGAAACAAATACATTTTAATTGATACATAATATTGTTCAATTAAATATTGTTATTTGAATATTATTATTATTATTATTATTTGCATAATAGTTCTTATTGATTTCTTTCAGCCTTTATATATATATATATGTCTGCGAGTTATGATTCTGAGTGAGGAGTTGAAATGTAGAGTATGGCTACATGATGAAGATCACGGAGAAGAGCGACGTGTACAGCTACGGAGTGGTGGTGCTCGAGGTTCTGACAGGGAAGCAGCCGATCGACCCCACAATTCCGGACTGTTTGCATCTAGCAGACTGGGTGAGGAGGAAGAAGGGGAATCCTGACCAGCCTCCGGCACCGGTCGGACTCGGAGGTGGGGGAGATGCTCCAAGCTCTCGGCGTGGCTCTCCTCTGCGTCAACCCCACGCCGGACGAGAGGCCGACGATGAAGGACGTCGCCGCAATGCTCAAGGAAATCAGACTCGAAAGGGAAGATTTTGCGAAGGTGGACGTTCTCCTCAAAGGTGGCTCTTCGCCTTCCCCGTTGCCATCTCCGGCGCCGCTCATGAACGCAACTGCGTCCTCGACCACGACGGTCTTTGCGCATGGCCTGCACGGCCATGGCAGCACCAGCATCAACAATAACAGTAATTTCTCATCCACCAGCTTCTTTTCTTCCTCTAAAGCTAAGTTACCGTTTGATTAGACGGCTTCCATCTTCAGTCGGCTATCTGCTTTTATTAGATTCAACTATATATATAAAAATGAGCTGGTATTCTGCATTATATTTGGAATAAAATTATTGAATTATTGATGATTAATATCATCTATTTGATATTGTATGGCATTCAATGTGATGAGATGTTTTGACTCTTTATTGTGTTAAAATTAAGAGAGGAAGTAACCCACCGCCCTTATCTCGATTGGTGAGGAGAACGCGTAGGCTTTCATTGATTTCGAGGCACTACCCAATGGAAAAAAGAAAGAAGGTACTTGTGAGCTCGGATTGCTGCGCCGCTTAATTAGTCGTCACACGCCACATAGTAGGACAGATACCCCGTTATCACAAAAAAAAAAAAGAGAGAGGAAGTACAATGTGGTCAATTGCTTGAAAGAGATAAGTAGATGCATTTGAAAGCTCATCAAAATGAGTGTTGGTGTGACATAAAATTTCAAATAAGTTATTTTTATGTATAATCTTTCATTTCTTCATGCCAATTGCTATAAGAGCCATAACAATGAGGTATACCCTCTTTGCAATGTGATATCCCTCATTAGAACTCCCTTCAAAAACTTATAAACAAGACATATTAAGAAGAAAAAATTGCCCATAAAGCAAAAATTTGTGAAAGGCAAGGTGTAGAACAAGTTGGCTTGGCATGTATTGGATAATCCAACATCATCAAAAGTGGATTTTGGATGATTGAATTTGGTTTAGTGTTGATCACAAAATGTGTTACTTGATCAATTAAGGGAATGAAAATGATCATCAAAGTTGGGTTTGAATGACGATCAATAATATTTTATATTTGATATGGCGCTAAAAATTATGTTAGTCGAAACATAAATCTTGATGTCAAAATCAATCTGATCATAAGTCGAAACTAATCCAGGTTAAGCACTTAAAATATCATTGGAATTTTTGGGATATCAATTAAATCCTTAAATAGTTTTTAAATATGGAGTGTTTATGATCAAATCGAGCGTCTTGACGAGTCAGATCTAACAACCCAAAATCTCTTGATTCTAATTTTATTTGAGCATTCAAATATTTAAAATACATCAGATGATCAGGAATCATTTTGAGTCATCGATGGATGGTGATTTCGTGTATTCATAAATGTCTCATCTAATCATAAATACCCATCATTCTTGCGGGGTCCAAGAAAGAGAAAGTTTGGAAATCCTCCAAGCATAATCGCCACCGCTAGGCGTTAAGCCGACCACCGCCGCCGGTCACCGCTGATCTCGCTATCGCTAACCCATTGCTATTCGTTGTTGTTAACTACTGTGCCGGCTATCATCTGCTAATCAC
Source organism: Cymbidium sinense (assembly GCA_021442155.1). Lineage (NCBI taxonomy): Eukaryota > Viridiplantae > Streptophyta > Magnoliopsida > Asparagales > Orchidaceae > Cymbidium > Cymbidium sinense. Next base: position 762,436 of record CM038232.1, read on the forward strand.
TATCGCGGTATCGTTGCCAATCACTGCTGCCGGTTATCCTACGACCACTGCTGTTCGGCTATCGTACTCATCGTTGCTTGCCGCTGAGCCGACCATCGCCGGTTGCCGTCGGCCACTACCATCACCGTTGCGATTAATCTACTGTGCCGGCTATCACCGCCACCATCGCTGCCGATTACCGCTCCGCGACCATTCGTTATCTTCGGTCATTATCACTACTGCTGACATCATCGTTTGGCGAGCCCTGTTTACCATCAATCTATATAATTATAATAACTACCGCATAGTGTATCGCTGATGATTCTATGTTAGTCGTTCTCATATATTCTAGAGTTTTCTTATTTATTCTCTAAATATCAGTGTATATGTGTTGGATTCAACAATAAAATTAAGGTATAAACTTTTATTCTATCACGACTATATTTTCAGCACGCAATAACATTAAAAGAAGTTTTGAAATATGAGCATGAGAGTGTTAGCACGCAATAACATTAAAAGAAGTTTTGAAATACGAGCAAGAGAGTGAGACCTGACGATTAATATTTAAATATATTTATAAGGCTAATTTTAAAATTATTATTATCATTAAATATGTTTTATTTCGATTCAAAATATAAATAAAAATAATCTTAAATTTTGAAATAACATTAAAATAAGTTTTGAAAATAATTTTTAAAAATTATTATTATCATTAAATATGTTTTATTTTGATTCAAAATATAAATAAATAATAAATAAAAATAATCTTAAATTTTTAGCACGCAATAACATTAAAAGAAGTTTTGAAATATGAGCATGAGAGTGAGACCTGAAGATTAATATTTAAATATATTTATAAGGCTAATTTTATAATATTGCATCACCATTTATGTTTGAGCACATGTCTTCACTTTAATTTGCAATTAAGCACTTAACTTTATAAGAAAAGCTTTATAATTTGAAAAAAATAAAGTGATGTGAGTAACTTTACATTTTAAAAATATAAAAGAAAAAATTTCATTGTACGAGAGTCAATAATTGATTCAACACGATAATAATACGTAAACTCAACAAGAAAAATTCAAGTTCGGACTGACAGTATTAACTTTTAGATCAAAGTTTGATTTAAGAGTCAAATGAATTTAATTTATTGAGAAAGGTTCAAGTTGACTAATTTTGACTTTTCAACTTGAATTTGATTCGCCAAATTAAGATTAACCTCAATTTGATTTAAAATGATAGTTAATATAATCTCTAATCATAGAAGGAAGGATTATAATATTAGGGTTATCAACTTGACCTCCTAATTATAGTCTAAAATGTTAAAGAATTTGTGAGGTATCTTATTTTATATTCAACTATATTTTTCATTCAATCATTTAACATTCATTTCTAACTCAAATTTTATATATAAGGATCCTCTTCCATAAGTTTTTCTCAACCAAATATTCTTTTCATTAAGAGTTTTAATTAGCCCAATCCCCTTCAAAACACAAGTTTGATTTATTGGCTAACCCTAGCCATATATTACCAGGGGCAGACCCAAGTATTGTCGAGGGTGGGCTAATGGGATAAAGAATTTTACAATTTACACATTTATCCAGACTAAAAATATTAATTTTATTCAATTAGAAATAGAGAAGTTTAAAATTTTGCCCATTCTCTAAATAATTTTAACTTAAGAATAATTTTGAGATGAATATCAGCAAATAGTATTATATACACATATTAAAATGAATTTAATTTTAACTTATTATAATCTCAAGTAATTAATATTTTTAACTCATGTAATCTAGTTATAAACTATATTTTATAATTTTATAATAATTTTAAATCATAAATTTTTTTAAAATTTTTTGTATTGCTAATTATATTCTTCTTATAAATTATATTTATAATTATATATTAATATTACAATTTTTAAAAAAATATTTAACATGCACATATTAATTAATATTAATGTTAATTAAATTCATAAATTGCTTAAATTAATCTACATCATATAAATTTTAAAAAAATTTATTTTGTACTTAATATTTCAAAAATGGATAAAGAGAATTTTGATATTTTATTAACTTTGTAGTCATCAAATAATTTAATCTATAAATCTTGGGTAAAATTAATTTATATATTTAATCTTAAGAAGGTGATTAAATTATAAATTATAAGCTATAAATTTTACATTTTTATCTATTTATAATTTTCTTTTATAAATTTGATGATTTTATCTTACTAATTATTTGTATTTTTCTAAAATTAATATAATTTTATTTATTTAATTATACTTATTATGATTATTATTTAATTATTATATTATTTTATTATTTAAAATATTAACCACCCTGAAAAAATGAGTTGGTTCTGCCCCTGTATATTACCTTATTCAAAGTTTGATTTATCAACTTCATTTTGATTTTATAGTTCCTAACTAATAATTTTAAACAAGTATACTTCCTATTTATTTAATTTTATTGAACAAGCTCCATTTGTTAATTCTAATTGTGCAGAGGGTTTAAAAGACTCGATAAGACTCGAGTTAGCCTTACACTCGAAAAAAATTTTGAACTCGAGTTGAGCTCATTCGCACAAAGTCACAAATAAAAAGAAGTTGAAAGAGTGTCATTAAAGAATAATAATTTTGTTGATTTACTATTTAGAGCATGTTTGAAATCAATTTTTATTTTATGTTTATATTATTATTATTATTATTTTAAAATTAGTATATTTTATATATTTTTAAAATAAATTAAATTATTTTTAAAAATATTCAAAATAATTTTTAAAAATTATTATTATCATTAAATATGTTTTATTTCGATTCAAAATATAAATAAATAATAACTAAAAAAAATCTTAAATGGCCCTTTAATTTTACTGAACCTGACTAAAAAATTTTACTTCATAGTTTTATCTTTTAACAGTAAACAACAGTCCTTTTTTCCAAAAACAAATAAATAAATAAATAAAAATTAGTCCTCGTCGTTTGTGAAGCACTGTTGTGAACTGTTCTTACCATCTAAAAATTAATTATTGCATTTTATAATTAATTATATTCTCCCGAGATGTGCTACCAATTTATTATTTTATTACTATATTCTTTCACAGACAATTTTCAATTAAGCTGTATATATATATATATATATATATATATATATATATATATATATATATATATATATATATATATATATATATATTTGAGCAAATTTATTCTCAAATTTATACACATAAAATATATATAAGAATTTAAACCTAAAATTTATTTAAGGTGCCTTACACAATTAAGGCTTCATTTGGCTAAATTTATTTGGTGCATTTAGATGTTGAGACCGAAAATCAAATTTTTTTAATTATTTGAAATAGTTTGAATAGACTATTTTACTAAATGGAGTTTAAATAAAACTCTGTTTAGGGTCAATTTCAGAAAGCGAAACAAGGACTCCGTCCGTACTGCGCTCCGAATTAGAAGAACAGAAGTTTTGTAAAAATCACTTTTAAATCAATTTTTTTCTAAACGAAAATCTAAGCCAAAGGAAGCCTAAATTATATTTCAAATCTATACAGAAAGATATCCTCTCATTTTATCAAAACAATCAATAAAAAAAATATGTAAACTTATTGTCGGTTGAGAAACTTTGACAATCAAGGTATTGAGTTAAATCCTGCGTGAGTTGTGTATGTGAACTTATGATTAAATTCGCTCAAATATCCCCCAAAAAATAATCAATAAAATTAATTAATGTTAATAATTCGTCAAGTGTAGTATAAACTTTTTTTTTTGAAAAATATTTTTTTATAGCTAATTTATTTTAACATATTTATTGTGAAAACTTAAGTACAATTTGAGAGATTGACTCAATAAAATTACAATATATATTTATAATTGCATAATTACCACATAAACTCTTATTTGGATAACCCAATACTAATTATGACTAAAATTCATTAGATTTTCTTTTAGAATTTGTATTACATTAATCTTAAAGTAAATCAAATGAATTTTTAGGCCTATTTTCATACAATTTATAGAAAGTTCAATTTATGTTCTCATAATAAGTTAAGTGACCTAATTCAAATGAAAATGAGTGCAAAATATCACTAATTTTGATGATGATGAGAGGTTTTTTAAATGAGATTAATGGTTGAGATAGATATGGGATTTAGTTTAATGTTTCAAATTAATACACTAAGTATTAATATAAAGAAAAAAATTTTAAAAGTAATTTTGTCATTCTAAAATTGAAAAAAAAAAAAACACTACATAACGGCTCTATTTATATGTATTATAATGATCATTATTAAAAAGGAAGTGAAAATTTTTTAAGAGGAAATTGGGTGTACATTAATGAAGAAATATAAAATTCACATTTATTAATTTTTTTATTTTTTAATGTTTATTAATAGCCAACAAATATATGTTCTTGAATTTTAAAAGTTAAATTTTAAAAATTTTAATAATAAAATTTAAAATTTAAAAATTTTATTAGATTATGATGAAGGATTTTAATTGAACATATTTTTGAACTCTCATAATTAAGTTTTTTTTATTGAAAATATTGATATATTTGAGAGTTAATTAGTATTCTAATAATTAGGTATTTTATAGTTTAATCATATCATATTATACTTTTCATACTACTATTTTATTTTTTTACATCATATAAAAAGTAAAATAATTCTATTATTTAATTTATTTTCCCTTTTATAATTTTTTTTAATATGTTTATATTTTTGTTATGACCTATTATGTTTTTTTTTTTTGGAATGGTATCACCACATCTTATGGATGAGATCGCCGTTGTGATTAATCTAGAATCGACCATTAATGGCCATACGTGATGGCAATTATATTTTGCGTAGCGCCTTTCCAGAGAATCAAACCCTCGAGGGGTTCTCGGCTGGCCGTCCATTAATTGAGCTAAGAGACGGTGGGTAACCTATTATGTTTATATACCTTTTGCATCTGTACGGGTCAAGAGTTCTTTATATTAAATGAAAAGGTTGCGGGCCATGTTTTGCATTGGCCCCACGCCCAACATGTCGCCGCCGGTCCGGCCGGCCCATGGCTACAGGAAAGGCTATACATCCGTGGACGCCTTCAAGTTTCAGAATATGATTCACTCGCTTTTAAAGTTCGGACCCCCACTCTCTGTAGAACTTCCTCCGCCCATCCGGCATTCCTGCTTCCGTCACCGGCAGCGAACCCCATGCGACGATCTTTCGAGTTCGCCAGAGGCGGCTACCTTCCTACGTCGGAGATGTCTAGGGCATCAAACGGCGATTCCACAGCGGAAACAAGGGAGAGGGTCAATGAGCTGGAGCTGGGTCTGAGTCTCGGCCGTGGAGTAAGAAGAATCGTTACGGCGGAGGATTTCCCTTCACGGAGATCACGGGATTCGCCCATATCGTCCAATTCCTCTGTTTCCTCTTCTTCTGGTGTTTTGGGGGATGAAGCCGGTGAAGGCGATGGTGGAGGGAGCTTTAGGAGAGCGGAGGCGGTCGGTTATAACGTGACACGATCAGCTAACTCGGCGAGGTGATCGATATTTCGGGTTCCTTTTTAAGTTTCGTACATTTTTTTTTTCTTTCGATTTGTGAGACCTGTTGTGTGAAGTATGTTAGTTTTGTTCCTCATCTGGAAGTTGATTCATCTTTTATGTGGTTGTCTTTTAAGAGATTCATGTATCTGTTCGGTGTGTTCTACTTGTTTCTGTTTCGGTTAGTATATCCGTGTGTTTCGTTTGATTCAATGATTATCAAATGTTATTTTATTAGCCCTTTTTTATTAAATTTTAAGTAATAGTTTTGCAGATGAATGAAAACTGATTAAGGCTCAAAGCCACATCTCAAAACAAATTCAACAACTTTAGACCCATTTTGACTCAACTCAATATTTTTCCTTTTGTAGATATTTGCCGTGTTTGGATGACAATTAGTTGTCTGCTAAATATAGTAACATCTAAATGCTTGATTATTTGATGAATGCATTAAACGATTTAAAAAATCTTTCTCCCAAGCTATGATCACAAGCTGATCATTTTAAATAAGATAGTCTTGTTTTAATTAAAATGTTATTGAACCGAATGCATTGTATGTGATAGATAACATCCAATCTGGACAACATAGATATCTAAATAACACTGTTATTTCAAATAATTTTTAACAAGCAATTGTGTTTTACAGTCTCCTCTGTGTTTAAAAGCACCTTCTTGGTCATCTTGTTTTATTCTGGAGAAACATTTATTGGGCATTATGTTTTGAACAAAAATGACTTTGATCTTTATGATCCAAATCCATCTAGTATAAATTATTGTTAAAGTCATAACTTTATGCTTTTCCAAATGTGTGCGTGCTGTTATGGAAACACTCTCCTTCAAGCATTATTGTCCACGAGAAGTAATATTTTTGTTTTGGTATCAGGCTGGTATTGAAGAAAATGATGAATGGACACTTTCTTTGGGATGTAGAAACGGTTAACAGCCAGGAACAAAAAAGGCAAGCACTGCTTGAATGAAAAAAATGGTCAAATTTCTTGCAACATGCTTGTACAAATGTTTGTGCCTGCAAGCTTCCACATTTGGATGCACTTTTGCACACTATCTATTTATGTTGAAGCTATAAATGTGATTAGACCCACCCATTAAATTTGTGTTGGTGTTATCAGAAGCTTAGATGTATACTGGCTTTTGAAAAGATCATGAACTTGAGGATAACCCTTCCTTAAATTTCAGGATGATAAAGCAACCTGGGATTTTGAAGACATTAGTTTATTTTCCAAAAGATTTTTTCTAAACATAAGGTGAATTAATCAACATTTATTTTAGTTCTAGGGGATTGAACTTTTCCTTGGATGTAAACCCCATTATGATTGTTTATTTCCTGGGCTCAGTACCAAGAACACCCTCGATAAATGATTTCACATATGCTTAAGATGGCGGTTAGGATGTTGGTTTATTATGGTGGGATAATAAGAAAGATCTCATGATTTTGTCATCTTATGTTGATTTAGTTAACCTAATCTACAAATGATAGAGGGCCTCAAAACCCATTCCTATAAAGAGTTTATTTAGTAGTACTATTATATGTCTCGAGTAGACCAAAGTTGATATATTTTAATGTTGCAAGACATCTTTTTATGTTGTAGTCCACATCGAACATTTTCCTTGATGGTGGTCTTTGAGCGGCCAACCTTTATTAAGATGATTAACCATTTAGTAGAATAAATTATATTATATGGGTTGTGGTTTAACATTCGAAGCAATGTATTATGCATAGTAGTAGAGTGATGTTTGCCTCAATTGGTACGTAGGCTTACCCAAGTAAGAAGGTCCTTATGCTATGAAATGGGCTGACATTTAATGGAAAGGCCTATAAAGAGTTGATTTGATAAAGACTGGGGCTTACAACTCTATATGTAGAATGGCTTAAAGAGCATATAACTCTAATCTTGGGGTGATATATGAGTGGAAATTAGAACCTTGAAGATGAGGAAAGCTTAATAGCTTGACTTACAAATCTAGTTGTGGGCAAGGCTCAGGGAATGAATTATTTCTTGATAGATTTATTTACTATATCAATATGGTGTTTCAGATTGAGACTTTTATTGATCTAGATGCCTAAATATAAAATTTATAACATTAATGTTAGGGTAGCTAAAAAATGATACTTGTAACCTTATAGATGGGGTAGGTCATGATCATAAGTTCTATTATTAAAGTGACCCTACAATGATTGTGACTTCTATTATTATTTTATTAGGGAGTCCTAGAATATTATATTATTCTTTACAGTTCTACTATCACAAGTCACATCAAAGTTTTGTTTGCGTTTATAGGACTTAAAAGACTATGGCCTAATCTATCATTGTCAATAATAGGGTTTACATTCCTAGAGGTAGAAAAATCCCGAACAAGATAAGATTCATGTTAATGGTATAGTCTTCAGATTTTATGCAAATGAATGTGTCAAATATCTTAACAAAGTTCAAACAAGTATTGTTGGGCCTTGAGACACTATACAGATCAATGTACCACATCTATTTTTTAGAATCCTTGGAATTTCCTCAATGGCATTAGAATTAGGTGACCTCTTATCAAGATAGGCTTTTCTCTTCTTACTATTATATTTGTATGTTGGTCAAGCTAGCATGATATGCACACATTTCAAAAATAAGTCAAGGCAATTGAGCAAATTTAAAATTGTGACATACAACAAATTTGATTGCATTCTAGATTTAGTGTGTTCAAGGAGTCCAAGTGATGCTAAGTATCTTGATCAAAGTTATTGTTTCCATCATCATTATTTTTATTAATTTTATTAATATCAGTCTAGATCTTTTGTACCTAGGACTCATTGTGTTATATTTATAAGATTTCATATATTAAGTGGTATTAAGTTGGTGAGTTCTTATACATGTATTTTGAGTTATATATATATATATATCCCATTCACTTATACTTTTCACTATGAAGCTTGAATGAATGATAACATTATTTCACTCTTTTGGCTCCTTTTATAAAGAGAATGATTTTTTTAGGGGAATGTGTTATAATTTCTTGGAAAAGGACTCCAAGGTTAGGAATATCATACTCACTACAAATAATTGTTGGCAAATAACTGTTGGCAACTCTAGTCTTAATAGGTATCTAGCATTCTCCTCATGATGTCACTTTATATTTTACTTTCTTTTCTTTAGGTCTATGTGCTAGGACTTTGGTTATATCTTTATGTTAGTTTAGATTTATGTTAATTTGATTACATTTGTGGTCGTCGTCTTAGTTATTTTTGATATTAATCTTTGGTTTTGAACCTATGTTAGTTAATGAATCCATATAAAAATTATAGGCTTCTCTTTAATTCATTTAAATTCTTAAGTGATTAGTTGATTAACTATTTTTTATAATTTATTTAAAGTTGCTAAGAGATTTTAGTGAAGTTCTTTGGCTTAGTCTTTGGTAGAAACTAAATCCCTCTTACCAAACATCAATCACATTCGGATCTTTAGTCTTATCTTGCATCACTTGGGCTCACGTTTCATGATATTTGAGTGTTTGTAGAATATTCTATGAATATATTTCATCAAAATATTGAGATGATTTGACTCTTTCATGCAATCTATGGTCATGAAGCGAGACTACCTCAATTTTTGAAACTTTCTAAAATTTTAAAATATTTAATGATTTTTTAACTTCAAAAGAAAATTTTGATAATTTATCATATTGTGGGCCAAAAAACAACAAGTTACGATCCATACCCTTCATTGGATATAGAGCATGTTTATGAGATTTAGTCATAGTAATATTCAGTGATATTTATAGTTTTGTTCTTATACTTAGTTGTGGGCGTCAATAGAAATATTAGTGGTGCAATTATCCTCCATTGGATATATAGCGTGTTAATGAGATTTAGTGTCAGTGATATTTATAATTTTGTAATTATACTTTGTTGTGGGCATCAATAGAAATATTAGAGGTGCAATTACTCTCCATTGACATTGACCAATAAGGCCCCCCTCCCAATATTTTTGTTATTTTTTTAGTGTCTTAGGCGATTTAAAGCAATCTTTATAGTTTTATATCCTTTTTATTACATGAATGTGCATATGCACAATGAGGTTATAAATTGGGTTTGACTTAGGGTTGACCAATGGATCCAAGGGGTATTCTCATGGGAAAATTCAATAATTTAATGAATTTCATGAAAGAAATATGAATTCTTTTTATTTTGACACATTTGTTAATTACAAAATAATGAATACAATATTTTGATGCATTGATTTTAGATTTGATTGCATTAAATTTGACACCATCATAAAGATTTGAAATTTATGATTACATCAATCTATAATTTGTAAGTTGTTTAAATTCAATTATCATCATGTGATTTTTTCAATTTAAAATAGTTTTTTTTTTTTTAAAGAATAACGCTACATCCCCCAAAAAATCTGAAAAAAAAAATTTTGTTGCATCCAAACTTTAATGGGTGGACCAATCAAGTTTGGGTGAGTGTCATCAACTTTTATTTGAAAATAACTTTTATCGGTCTAGCTTATCAAGGATAATATTATTTGCTTTTTATATAAGTTTCGAAATCATTTTATACCTTGTCTCCATTACCAACATGTTGCAGTACTACTGCCATCCATTTCAAATCAATTATCTAGGTGTAAAGAGACAATCATGAGTGGATTGGACTTGTGGAAAGAATAAGGACAATGTGATGTCTACTTATGATTGGTGGAGTTAATCATTATTGCATGATATTGTATAACGAAGAAGAAAGAAAAGCGTGGATGGATTTCTATAGTTCCACCATTTTTTTCAACCTTTGAACCTTTTTTGGGATTGAATTTAAGTCAAGGAATGGAAATCCTATATGAAAATGAAGAAAAAGGTGTATATTGTCACCATTGTCCAACATACCTAGGATTATTGGATTGTTGATTTGATTTCCTAGCAAAATTGGGCTACTGCTTGATCTATGCTTAACAAATGCCAAGCTGGCTTAATCTAGATTGTGAGATCTCAATCCAATGATTCATAGACCTTCCTTATGGAAATTATGAGGAAACTAAAGGTCATTTTTAATGATTTTGTCATTTTGGAGCTATTGTTTATTTTTTCTTGATTTAAGTTTGGTTTTCATTATTTTCATTTTGGTAGAATTTCTCAATGTCCTTTTTGTGTTGTTCATCTTCAACTTCATTTTCTTCTCAACCATGTAGCATCAAAAATGAAGATCATGAAAATTTCATATTTGTAGTTCTACCGATTGTGTTCATTGAAACCTTGAGCTATCTTCAAACATTGCTCTAAGCATCAACAAAATCTTGGGCCTCCACGATTTAGATGTCATTATAGAATTTTGATGACAAACATAAATGTGATGCGACATTATTTTCACCAAGCACAAAGATTTGAGAAAAATTACGAATATATGGAGATGATATCACCAAGCAAAAGGTTCAATGACAACCTCTTTGAGGTTATATACATTTAATCCTTGATCGTGGAAGCCTAAGGTGGTATTCTCTTATCTCCAAAAAATGAACAAAAAATAACAGAGAAAGAGAGGTGTTAGTACTTCCATATTGAATCCATGAATGTCGAGTCCTTTGGGATAAAGGCCTATGATGATCGTTTACAATAACCAAGAGTGGAGAAGGCAATTTGATGTAGAAGCAGAAGGGTGCAATAAAAATCCATGATTTATGGGCATAAATTTGATTTAACTACATAGCAATATTTTGTGGTATCTTGCAAGTGAAGTCTTTATCATGTAAAGTGTTAATTATTAAGATGCCAATATGAGAAAAATAATGCATATCATCATCATTCCTCATTTATGAAAGGAATACAACTATTATCGATTTATAATATGTTTATTATTTGAAAATTGTTATGTTGTCGTCATTATGGATGAAGTTTACTTCCATCATGATTATCACTTAAATTTTTTAAAAAATCAGCTTCTATTTTATCTAAATGAAAAGGAATATTATTCTTTTTCTAAAATAATGGTGTCATTAACATCTTTAATTAAGAGTGGAGCAATCAAGGAAAATATTGATCACAATAAAAATAATTATTATATCTATTCTTTTTTCAAGGAGGAATGGTTGAAATTTTATATAGTGAAACAACTATGGGACATCTCTCTCGAGTCATTAAGGTGTATACTGGAGCTGTTACTTGTGTTCAAACACAAGGAGGATTGACCAAGTATTTTCTTATTTCAGTTGGATTACATCAAGGATCTACTTTAAGCTCATATATTTTTGCCTTTTGATATGGATGTTTTTGCTAGATGTTTACAGGAGGATGTGCCTTGGCCTATGCTTTTTGCTGATGATATTTTTCTTGTCGATAAGATTAGAGAGGGAGCGTAAGAGAAACTTAAGTTATGGAGGTGAACCTTAAAATTTAAAAGTTGTAGTTTAAGTAGATTTAAAATTGACTCTGTGGATTGTAAATTTAGTTGTACAAGATCTACTAGTGGTTGTGACATTAGGTGATCAAGTGATTAAAAATAGTGAACATTTTAGATATCTCTAGTTAATTGTTCAAAATGATGGCGAAATAGATGGGGATGTTATTAGTAAAATTAATTTGGATCCTGTTGTGTGATAGAGAAGTGTTGCTTAGATTTGAGGGAAAATTTTATAAGATGGTAGTAAGCCCTACAATGACTTATGGAGCAAACTGTTGGCCAATAAAATAGAAGCATAAAATCAAGTTAAGTGTTGCAGAGATGAAGGTATGTTTAAGTGGATGAGTGGTTTTATTGGCCATATAAAATGTCGGTCAGCTGAATACCTAGTTAGAAGAGTATATGTATTAGATTTGATCTATGTTAAAAAAAGTAGATGTAGATCTAAGAAGATTTAGTTAGGTAATATAAAAAATGGTCTTATTTTATTAGAATTGAATAAGAATTTGACATTTAGTAGGACACAATGGAGAAGAAGGATTCATGTAGTTGATCCCATGTCGTGAGATATAGGCTTGTTGTTGTTATTACTCTTTCTCTACCTCGTTGAAGTCTCTAATGCAAAGATGACAATTTTGGATTCCTTATAATTAAGGATCTCTTTAAGGTGCCAAACATTTATGTAATCAAATTATTGAAGATTTTATTTCTTTTTCTTTTCATAAAATTATGTAATGATGTGTATTTTAATGCTTATATATATGGAGTGAGTTATATTAGAATATTATATTGGGTTGAACCATGTAAGATGTTGCTTGTATTGAATAGAAAGTGAAGCTTAGTGGCTTTATTCTATTAGAATTCTCAGCAAATTTTCTTCAACACTATTTTTATATCTTCTTATTATTCTCTTAAAGCCATCATTTTTTTTTACATATCATCTTTATGTTATGGTGGGTAGCTGACCCTTCCATCTACATCATGATTTCATTGACATTTAAACCCTCATCTTGACAATGTAATGACATCTCTTAAATGGGATATTTCTCCAATCTTTTTAGAAGGATCTCATACTTCCATTCATAGAGAGTAAGGAAAGTTCTTGCACGTGAAGGTGGGGAAATTTTGGTTCATGCATAAGCGGGTGGATATACTAAGTAGGGGTATTAGAGAGAGCATGTGGAGTAGGGAATTGGTTTCTTAGGTGAGCATGGAGTGAAAAAATGAGTAAGAGAAAAAGAGAGAAGATATCATAAATTTAAATATTTTATTTGGAAAGAGCGAGAGATATAAGAATATTGTAGTTGTTGGGAGAGAAATAAAAAGGTAAAGGGGTCCAATTTAGTTTGGAGTTGAGATAAGAAAGAAAGAGGGAATTAGGCTGTTCATAATTTGGGAAGAGAAAATGGAGAGACATGGAGGATGTGCTCTCTTCTCTCTTTCTTTTCTTACTACGTTCCTTTTATCATTTTCACATGTAGCACTTCATTGTTCCTTGATGAGATTTGTTAAAATGTAAAGTAGAGAATTGATTTAATTTAATTTGATGGGCTTGGGTTGAATGAAGATTAAGCTTTTCATCGAATCCCCAAATTTATTAAAAATTAGCCAACACTATTTTGGTCTTAAAAATTGAGCTTGCATGATTTCTTAGTTTTGATATTCTCTTAGCTTAGGCATGAGTCAAACCTCTTGGGGCATCAATTGATCTTAAGCTCAAGCCATATGTTTGAGCATGCCTGAGCGAGCTCTAGCTCAATTATGATTTTGAATTATGTTCTAGTTTATATTAAATCTTATAAGAGTTAATCTTAGGTTTGAGTTCGAGCCCAAGTGTTCAACAAATTTGATTAAGCCAGATTCGAGCCTAATCTAATGTAGGTGCATCATTGCTTGAACTTAGTTGTAAGTCTAATTAGGCTCTATCTAGCCATTGGGCTCAAATGAAAAAGTCAAATTGAGGCTTATACTCAATCCCAAGCTTGAATTGGGATTGGTCTTGAGCTCAAATTAGGCTTGACTTTGAGCCTGAGGCTCGAGCTTTGTGATTTGAATGATTTGATTTTGGTTGACTTAATCTAATTGAACCTACTAATAAGGTGTGTTAGGTGAGCCAAGCAATGATTGGAGTCAATTAGAGACTCAATTTAAGAAATCAACATGTAGTTCAGATTGAGTCAGTATTGCTTCATGGTATATGGGATCTCTTAGGTTTAGAGACCTCAATTTCCTTGGACAACACTCATCAGGTCTCCACTTGAGCTCATTTGGCTTGGCTAAGTCCTAATTGTGCTAATTATGGATTGGTCGCCATTCAACTAGGATTTGTAATTGATTGGGCTAAGAGCTCTGCTAAGCTAAATTGGTTTGCTTAGGGACTAATCTTGTTTGATTCAATTGTGTGCAAAGTAACTTGGTTGATCAATGGGTCGATAAGAACCATTTAAGATTTCTTAGTCATTTAATACCAATTGACCCCATCAAGTCATTTAGGATTAGGCTGTCATGGCAGTTGCATTGTGTAAGACTCATTTACATCAACTAAATACATATTTGATCAAGTGTGTAGTTCAATCGGGACTAGCTCTATCAATTAATATCTACCAAAGTTGATTGAGACAACCAAGAGTGAACTAAGTGAGATGGTGTGTTAGCATTGTGGCTCGACCAAGATTGTGCTAAGTTTGTTGGGATAGTAAGGGTCATAAGTAAGTCAAGAGTCATCCAATATCAAGCCTATCAGACATAACCATAGTGCATCTAATTAATTAAACTAATTTAGACAGAAAATCCTGTGTGGCTATTAGAGAATCAGAACTAATCCTAAGAGATTAGAATGCATATGAAATTTAATGTATGAGAATAACTAATTAGAATATATCATTATTTCCAAATTCATAAAAGTGTTTTCCAATTATATTACCAAATAAAACTAACATGCTTTAATGATTTGATTTTCTAAGTAGTTGTTATTTTTTTACTTTTATTTTTGGGAACATCAATGTTTAGTATAAAGCTTCTATCTTTTTTTTTTCTTGTATTTTCTTATGGAAAAGTTAAAAAGATTTAAGTTAGGTACCTTGGTGTATTCTATTTGTAGATATAGTTTTGATAAGTGAGTCCTTTTATGATGTAAGGGAGGAGGTTAGATAAATGGAAAATCTTGTTAAGATAAAGGGGTTGGAATCAATAGAATTAAGATTAGGGGCATGATATACATTTTAAAGTATATATTGTTGATAGTTATGACATAATATTGTTGGAAGTTAAGTAATAAATAAGTATGATATGTTGAAATATGATGGATCAATTATACAAGCAAGGAATATCAAATAAATAACATTAGTTTTAAAAAGATATGTGGTTAATATAATGTCCCGTGAGTTTAATGTTATAAGAAAATATCACTGAAACTAAAGGTAGATTTTATTGTACTACAACCAGATTGGTTATGATATATGGAATTAAGTGTTGAGCAATTAAGAAATCAATAATGAAATGAATCAAGTTAGATATAAAAAAAATGAGAATATTAAAATTGATGTGTCATACAGATGGAAAGGATGTATTACAAGTGGTTATATTAGGGATTTGTTGGGAGTAGCATATATTGAAAAAAATATATATAGCTGAAACTAGACTTGTGTTATTTGAGAATGTATGGGAAGGGAATAATATAAGCCAATAAGGTGGGTGGATAGAATCACTATGGAAGGGATTAAATAGGAAAAGAGATTAGATTAAATCAAATATGGATGAATGTTATGCAAAAAGAGAATAGACAAAATAGATTTGGCATCTGTTGTAGCACTCAATAAAGAATTCATGGAGAAGGATAATTATAATGCAGATTGAAGTTTTCAGGGTACGTTGAAGATGATGGGTTCTTATTAGTGTTCTTCTTATTCTCTTATACTGAACCATTAAACAATTTGCATGCTTGTATTCATACTAGCATGCACTCTAAACTTTAATTTCAATCCTTCACTCTTTATTCATTTTGATTTTTTTTATTTTTTATCATATTTATTGTTATACTTCCCTCTTATTATGGCTATTGTAAAAAAAAAAAAAAATTGCATGGATATGAAGTTATGCACTCATGCATAAATTCTACCATGTGCATACCAATGCCTGCACCCATAAGTGATGCACCATAGATATTTGATCTCTCTAATTTTTTCATTTTGCACCTCCCTTTTCTCTGCAGCCACAGTCAAGTAGTGGGGTGGCCTCCTATCAGAACATTGAGAAGGAACAATTTGGTTAACATATCAAGAGTTGCCAATTCTGACATAAAAGCTACCGCTTACAAGGAAATTTCTCAAAGTTGCAGCAGCAATGCTGGTAAGAAAGGCGTTGGTGGTAATGATGGCGAAAGGAAAGCCATTCATCTTCGAAAATTTCACTTTGTTAAGGTGAATATGGATGGAGATCCCATAGGACGGAAGGTTGATCTTCATACCCATGTCTCTTATGAAGCTCTTGCTTTAGCTCTTGAAGCCATGTTTCACAAACCCACTTTGTCACTTAATGCTTCTACTAGTGAGTTCATCTCTTCTATATTGCCTTCATACAGGCCTTCTTCCACTTTATATATGGTAAAAACTTTAATGCATTTTGTTGCTGATAGATGGAACGTTCTCCAAACTGTTGGATGGTTCTTCTGAGTTTTCTCTCATATATGAAGATGAGGATGGTGACTGGATGTTAGTTGGAGATGTTCCTTGGGGGTATGCTACTTTTTAATCTGCAGGATATGTATGCGATGCCTCAAATGCTATGATTTATGTAGCTCTCTTCTATATCAAATTTGCATCATATGAAGGTGGAATTTACTAACATCTTAGCGCCAGTATCAGTGAAACTTCGAATCATATTTCTATGTAAATCTCAGCTGTTTTGTCTCCTTGGAGAATGATATTGTTAGATGAAGCTGTCCAGATACCCTGCTTCTGAATTATTCGATTTCTTATGAAGTGCTGATTTCTGGAATTTATTTTCAGTTGTCTTCTTACATAGTTATTTTCAGATTAATGCGGACATATTATTGAGGTTGATTTGCTTTAGACTCTATTTCTTTTTAGTTTTGAAATAATTTTGATAGGATTTATATTGATGAATGAAATATTTTTTTCACGGAACATCAAATTCTTTGCTCTAACATTTATCGATCTTTTTAGAATGTTCTTGTGCACCGTGAAGCGACTTAGAATTATGAAGACGATGGATAACTGTGGCCTTGGTATGTGCACCTGTCATTGAACTTTGAAATCTTTATTTATAAAACTGAACTATGCGTGTGGAAATTTCTCTGACCTCCCACATCTAAATATATGCTTTAGTTATTGAAAACTGTATTGATCTTCAAATTATACAATGTTCCTTATAGATCCTTTGTGGACTTGCGTGTGCATGATGACAAAGTATGTTTAAGAATGTTTTTATTGTTTTAGATACTGTAGAGCTTAAGGATTCTCTTTTCTTTTCTCGGTTTTCTTTTCATTAGAATCAAGTTTCACAACTAATTAAGGCTCTATTTAGGGCAGCACTTTCACTGTTTTAATTTTCATATCATTATTATGTATCCGTCTGACAACTACTTTCTTATTATTCTTCAGAAATTTCTGTGATAGAAAGTTGCTTTTGAGAATCAGATCTATTAAAATGTTATAATTATTAAAAAAGGGTTTAAGACCAAATTGGTCCCTCAACTATTTATGAAGGATCAATTTAGTCAGATTAAAAAGAGGACATTCTCTTGATTATCGACGTTAATTGTTCCTGATGCTGCATGAATAAAAAAATGAAAAGAGAGTAGGGTTTATTAGTTTTCTACTTCTTTTATTTTTGTTATTCCAAAATCAAGATTCATTATTTCTACAACTTTTCGTTAAATTAGAATAATTAACTTGGCCCCCGACAAATATAGGGCCAAATTGATCCTCTGTTTAGTCTGACTAATCGGCCTTCATAAATAGTTGAGAGACCAATTTGATCATAAACCCTATAAAAAAATTACTATTTGACATTTTCAAAAATGAAAATATGCATAATACTCGTAGCAGTTTTCAAAAAAAATGTTTCCGGGTAACTTCATGACCATTTTTATAAAAAAGTTATAGCAAACCCAAATTGATCCTAAGGTTCTTATAGGATTCGTAATTAGTTGTAACATTCTGTACTTCATTTTTATGGTTCATGTGTTCATTTTGTACATCTTGACATCAGCACACTCTATCTAGCTGGATTTCTCTTGCATCAACTCAATCTCTCGTCCATGACCCTCACTTTAATGCATTTCTAAATACAAAGATACTGCAAAGCTTGAAGCCTGCTTTAGAAGAGGCTTGTGTCTCTGACCTTGAGGCTCAGTTTGATTCAAAGGAATTGATAGAAGAAATTGAAAGGAAATTAAAATGAAAATGGTAAAAGGAATTGAATTGAAATTAGTTTCAATCAATCAATTTCACTCACTTTTTTGGTTGATGAGAACTTTAGAGAAATTTTTTCCTTGCTTGAAGAGGCTTTGAGTGTTAGTTTGTGAGTCCTATCAGTAACCTTTTAGGTTTTTTTTTCAAAATTTTTCACTAGGGTTGGGTGTGGAAAGCATTTGTTTACATTTACTAGTTAAATGCTTATAACCAGTAGGCTTTGTTTGATTTGAATGAATTGAAAAAGACAATGAAAATGAAATCGAAATGAATAAGAGGGAATCAAAATGAATTTAGTTTTCACCCACTCGTAAGATTGAGAAGAAATTAAGTGAAGAAATATATTTATTTCTTGTTTGCTTGAAGAGTAATTTTGTTTTTTGTGAGTAGATATGTGATTCTCAATGATGATTTGCTGTATTTTTCTCGAAGATTAATAATGGAATTTTCAATGAAAAAAAAGGGTGTTTGTCTACATTTTCCATCTCCAATTACCTCATTTATATTGAAATCAAACTCTCAATATGAAATCCGTTTCCTTCAAATGAAATATACTTTAAGCTGACACTACCCACTTCACTTAATGCTAACTAATTTAACACTTGATAAAGATTCTCTTAAGGTCCCTTTATGCTCTTTTAGAATAAAATCTAAATGCTCCATCATGTTTCCTTAACATAAAACTTTAATGCCAACATTCACATCTAAATATATGCATACAACAACAACAACAACAAATTAATCCCACTAGGTGGCTACATGAATCGCTCCATTGTGTCTATTATGTCAAATTCTCATTTAATTCAAGTATACTAAGATCATTTTTTATACATCTTAACCAAGTCTTTTTAGGTCTCTACCTTTCTTAACATAAGAAATCTAATGCATCTACTCTCCTAATCAGTCATGGACGGCCGACGCTTTATGTGGTCAAACCATCTCGACTCTCAATCTTATCTACCACCTGGAATTTTACCCAATTTTTTCCCAACATACTCATTTTGCATTCTATCTCTAAGAGTAAAGCCACTCATCCACCTGAGCATCCTCATCTCTGTAACACTTAACTTAGTCTTATGCTTTTCTTTTATTGGTGACATAAAAACATATATTTCATTTTAAAAATGTTAATATTAGTGACATTTGATATTTTCCATGTGATCTTGTAAATGTTTAAGTGTTACCTATATAAATATATAATAATTACTTGATATATAGGTAAGTCCCCCTAAATATATAAGACTTAATCAAAACTCATTTATATACAATAATTTGTTCAGATTACTTTATTGATTCCCTATCCATGCTTTTACATTCTTGAACTTAGTTGCATTTTACATTTTTGAACCATTTATATGTCTATAAGTTATTACATCTAAAAATTAGTTTCTGCTGAGCTTTTGATTCACTTAGTGGTATTAAAATGCTGATAAGCCAAACTGTTCAAGAAACTTATGTTAATTTTACTGAATTGGCATTTTTTTTCTTATGTTTTATTCATTTATAACAGAAGGATAGAGTTAAAATAATGGATTGAATTGTTTTCTGCTATTGATAATTGTTAGAACATATTTAAACCTGCAGATGAATCTGTTAATGCAGAGGCCAGGTTATTTCGACCGTTAAAGTCTAGTGTTCCATTTTGAAGCTGGTCCTATGGAGAGGATTGCAATTTGCTCTTTCTTTCTTCTTTTTTTTTTTTTTTCTTAATTTAGGTTTCAGTTGATCAAAGTGTAAATTTTTTATGTTTACAGGAATGTTAAAAAAAATGGCAGCTTTAAATATATAGTTTTGAAACTCTTGTTCCATGTCTATGGTGTTATTGAGCCTTTTTTTTTTTTCAATTTCTGCTGCTAGTTTTTTTTTTTTTTACTTCCATTTGTCTTTATGACTAGATATAATTTTTTTTTCTTTTAAAGATAACATTTTTTTTTTTTGAATTAGAGAGATTTCTCTAATAATTTTTTCAAAAAAATTAGAGAAATTATTATGTCTTGACTTCTGCATGTGTAGATCAATCATAATTGTGTATAAGCTTTTTATTAATTGTCTGTATGTATATGTGCATTTTTATTTTAGTATAATAATTTTGTAAAGTTAGCCCTAAATTAGATATCCAAGAGGGTGAAAGATTTATATAAGTTAGTCATATAAAGAGAAATGAGAAGTAAATATTTTGTATATTAGGGTTGAAGATAAAAAAGCATTTTAAAAAAATATTCAATATAGATGGATGAGATATTTTGATAAAATTGTTAGTAAAGATTGTGATGATTTGATTTTAGTATTCTAAATAAAAATAAAAATATGAATTACTAAACTTGAAGTTGAAGATGTTTAAAAAAAAATAAAGTGTGAAAAAATAATAAGATCTAATGATATTTTAATAGAAGTGTGGAAATATTTTGAAGATCATGGAATTTCTTAGTTTATTAATCTTTTTAAAAAAAAAATTTAAAACATTTAAAAGATGTCATATATGAGTAGAGAAAGATTTTGTTAATATTTATTTTTAATGATGCACAATAGTGTAAATTATTGAGGAATTAAGTTAATGTATTATACATTAAAATTATGAAAAAGAGTAATTCAACATATATTATGGATGTGATATAAAAAGTTTCTCAAAATTAGTTTGGTTTTATGACAGGTAATTCTATTATGGATGTTATATATTTATTGAGACGTTTGATAGATAAGTATATAGGGAGTAAGGAGGATCCACATATGATATTTGTTGGTTTAGAAAAAATATATGATAAAGTTTCAATAGAAGTGCTTTGCAGAGTTTTAGAGAAGAAAGAAATTAATGTTATTTATGTTCGAGTTATTAAAAATATTTATACTGGAGTTGTTACTTGTGTTTAAAAATAAGGAGAATTGATCAGATATTTTCCTATTTAAGTTAGTTTACATCAAGGATCAACTTTAAGCTTGTATCTTTTTGCTTTAATTATGAATATTTTACTAGAAATCTATAAGAGGATGTACCTTGGTGTAAGCTTTTTTATGATGATATTCTTATTGTTAATAAGACTGGAGAGGGAGTTCAAGATAAACTTGAATTATGGAGATCAATCTTAGAGTCTAAAGGCTTTCATTTCAAGTAGATTTAAAATAAAATGTATGGAGTGTAATTTTAGTTGTAGAAGATCTAGTGGTGAGGTTGTGACAATATATGATCAAATCATTAAAAAGAGTGAGCGTTTTATATATCTTGGGTCTCTTGTTCAAATTGATGGTGAAATACATGGGGATGTTATTAGTGGAATTCAAGTTAGATGGTTGAAGGGAGGAATGCATTAGGGCTATGGTGTGATAGAAAAGTATCACTTAAACTTAAAAATTTTATAGAATGGTGGTGCGACTTACATTGCTTTATGACATAGAATTTTAACCAATAAAAGAAATGCATAAATTAAGTGTTGCAGAGATGAGGATGCTCAGGTGGATTAGTAGTTTTACACTTAGAAACAAAATACAAAATGAATATATACGTGAAAAGGTTGGCGTAGCTCCAATGCAGATAAGATTAGAGAGAGTTGTCTTAGATGGTTTGGTCACATAAAACGTCGGTCGTCCCATAACCTAGTTAGGGGAGTAGATGCATTAGATTCGATATATATCAAGAAAGACGTAGATTTCATAATGATTAGAAAGTATAAAAAATGACTTTATTTTATTCGAATTAAATAAGAGTTTGACATTTAATAAAACATAATGGAGAAGAAAGATTCACGCAGTTGATCCCACGTAGTGGGATAAAAGGTTTTTGTTGTATAATAATTTTGTCTAATATTGAATGATTTTATTGATGATATTATTTACAATAGAAATTTTGGATTTTTTTTTTTTGAAAAGAATAGGTTTGGAAATTCTAGCTTTGCTGATCAAGACCCGTAGCTTATATGGCGAGGCGATTTTCCTCGAGAGGCGCCAATCCGTCGCCGGACCGACTGGGTTTGAGGCATCAAGACCCATAATCAGGCTCGGTTTTCCTTCGAGAGAGGCGTCAACTGTCCTCGTCGAATCAATCTGGTTCAGAGGCAATCAAGGCCCATAATTCATACGGCGAGGCTCCGGTTTTCCCTCGAAAGAGGCGTCAACTGTCCTCGTCGGACCGACTGGGTTTGAAGGCGATCAAGGACCGTAGTTCAGACGGCGAGCTCAGGTTTTCCCTCGAAAGAGGCGTCAACTGTCCTTGTCGGACTGATCGGGTTTGGTGGCGATCAAGGCCCGCAGTTCTTACGGTGAGGCTCCCGTTTTCCCTCGAGAGAGACGTCAACTATCCTCTCATCGACGGGTTGAGGCGATCAAGGCCCGTAGTAAACAGAGCTCATTTTCCCTCGAAAGAGCTAACCGTCGCCGAACAACGAAGTTTGAATGTGATCAAGGCTTGTAGTTCATAGAAAATTGATTTTCTTGAAACTCCAATAGTTGACAAATGCCAAGGTGGTGGGGAAGCATTGATTAGAAATCATTCATCAGAAAACTCATAAATTATGGTAGATAATTTTAGAGTGTCATTCTTCATAATGTTACTTAATGTTGTTGACTTGTATGGAAGGGGTAGAATCAAATCCGTTGAGGATTTTTGACCAATCCGGAGTTGTTGTCTAAGTGTTACTTGATGACATTAATCTGTATGGAAGAGGTTGAATCGAATCCCCTGAGGATTTTTTGACCCATCCGAGGTTGTTTGTCAAAGTGTTGTTTGATGACGTTAACCTGTATGGAAGAGGTTGAATCAAATCCACTAAGGATTTTTGACCCATCCAAGGTTGCTTGTCAAAGTGTCACTTGATGACGTTAACCTGTATGGAAGAGGTCAAATCGAATCAGCTGAGGATTTTTGGTCCATCTGAGGTTGTTCATCAAAGTGTTACTTGATGACATTAACCTGTATGGAAGAGGTCAAATCGAATTCGCTCAAGATTTGTGACCCATCCAATGTTGTTTATCAAAGTATTACTTGATGACAGTAACCTGTATGAAAGAGTTTGAATCGAATATGCAGAGGATTTTTGACCCATCCGAGATTGTTTGCTAAAGTTTTCACTCGATGACGTTAACCTGTGTGGAGTAGGTGTGAAGTTTTGACATATCCGATGTTATTTGTCAAAGTTTTACTCAGTGACATTTAACATGTGTGGAAGAAGTCAATAGTTTTAACTCTCATTCGAGATTATTTTGTCAAAGTGTGACGTTAACCTGTGTGGAAGAGGTTAAACATTTTGATTATTCCAAGATTATTTGTCAGAGTGTTACTCGGTGACATTTAACTTGTGTGAAAAAAAATTAATAGTTTTAACTATCATCCGAGGTTATTTTGTCAAAGTATGATGTAAACCTGTGTGGAAGAGGTTAAATATTTTGATTCTTTCGAGATTATTTGTCAGAGTACTACTCGATGACGTTAACCTGTGTGGAAGAGGTCAAATCAAAACATCTGCTTGAGATTGTAGCCAAAGTTGCCCTTTGACCTTTGCCTTATTTTTCATGAGTATGACTGGCTTGCTTCTCGAACTGATAAGCAATTAGATATCCAGAATATTGATTTGGATAATCTTTTGAGATTAAGAGTTGCCCCCCAGTCTCCAACAAAAGTTGAAGGATCGAAGTTTGATGAATCTTCATTCTTCTTATGTGTTCCTCGAGAGTAAGATTTTCTTTACCATATAGGTGGTGTTATTCTGAACATAAAGTCAGATTGTCAACCATTGTGAAAATGTAAAGGGAATGTTTCCCACAAAGGGCGTTAAATTGTTGCGTGCTAGAAAACCAGTTGTGGTAGAATAAGAGTTTACGCCTTAGCTTTGTTGTGGATTCCGACACATACATAGATGTTTGAAGAATGAACAAGAAAACTCTAGGATTTTTACGTGAAAAAACCCTTGAATAGGGAGAAAAATCATGGGGCCTAGCCCAATAAAAGTTTTCCACTATGTATTTATTTCGGAGTACAAAATTTTTCCGATAATGAGATTACAGAATTGTATATAAGAATGATAATGAGAATTCGATCCAACAACAATGCAACCGTTTGCTGTTTGTTGGTGGCGATTAATGATGGTGAACACGGGGTCAACCATCGATGGTGACGGCGGGCGATGATGACCCATGGAGATGGTCGACGATGCCGACGGCGACGGATGGTGGTCGACGACGGTGACCGGCGACAGTGGTTGGCGGTGATGACCGACGACGGTGGTTGATGATGACGATAATCGATGGTGGTTGCGCGGTGGTGGCCGGTTTGCGCACGGTGAAAGCGACGGTAGCGGGGATGGCCGGCGATGATGGTCGATCGTGATGATCAGCTATCGGCTGATAGGTGGGCCGTGATGACCGAGATGGTGAGGATAGCAATGACCGGGACGGTGGTCGGCGGTGATGACCTGCGACGATGGTTGACAACGATGAGGATCGCGAGGCGGAGGCATAGTGGTCGGCGACCGCAGTGGTAAAGACGACATGCTGGAGGATTTTCGCTGAGCTCTCTTTTCTAGCCCTTCTGTGAAGAATGAGCTATTATAGATTAGAAGCTTTCAGAATACATGCAAAATCCAAACCACTCCATCGGATGGCTCAAAATGATTCATTCGATCATCTGATGTATTTTAAGTATTTGAATGCTCAAATGAAGTCAGAATTAGAAGATCTTAGGCTTGTTAGATCCGGCTCCCTCAAGACGCTCGATTTGACTATAAATATTCTATATTTGGGAGCCGATTGATATCACAAAGTTTTTAATTATATTTTAAACGCTGATGAGTTTCATGTAATCGACGCTGACATCAAGATTTGTGCTTCGACTAGTGGAATTTTCAATGTCATATCAAACTTAAAATTTGATTATGATCAATATTTTAATTATTAAATTTATTTTAAAAATAATATAATATTAAAATCGATCAATTAGTTATATACAATTTGAATTTCACTTCTTAATGATTATAATTAAAAAGCTTAATTTTATAATTTTGAACACCTTTTTTATTATACTATGAAGAAATAATATAATTATTTTAGAAAAAGAATTAATTTAAATTTATTATTAAAGAAAGTTTGGCTATCTTAAAAGAAAAAGATGCTTCCTTAAATCTCATATTGTTCTCTTCAAAACCATGAAGTTGAATAAAAAAAAATCAAAAAAAAAAAAACCCACTTTCCTCTTTAATATCTCTAACCCTGCTTTTTATCTATGATCAACAACTTTATTTAAACATTCAAACCTTGAAAGAAAATATTAATTATAAGACATTCTAACTATAAATGCATTACTTATTCTATCGACTATTGATGTTAAGGTAGTAGCATAACAATTTAGAATGCATTTAGGGTGTTTCACTTACTGGTGTTTGGTAAGTTACGGTGGAGCTGTATTTTAAAATATTTGCGACGAGAAAATTGCAATTTTCAACCTCATCTTGCCAAATGCGATGACGGCCAGAACATCGCTACTTGATTTTAAAAAAAAAAAAATTATAATGCACACCACAGTTTCTTAAACAACAGTTTCTTATACAGTAGCTCCATCATTATTTTATCAAAATAGTCTCTTAATTATTTTATTAAGTTACATTTGTACTACATTAATATAAATAAATATAATATATTAACTAGTCAATATCTTTATCAAGAGTTTTTATTTGAGCAATATGATATATATTTTCCAAGGTAGCAATTTAAAGTATGGCTTGTGACATTTTTAAACTACTAGTATTCACTAGTGCTTAGAATTTGATATGTAATTATTTTTATTACCTTACTTTAAATTAATCAAATATTTAAGATAAATTGTAATCTTAAATAAGGAATAATGAATGTGTCTATGTTGCAAGGAAGATAAAAAGTAAAATTAATTTGGATTAAAAAATTAATAATATAATTAAATTTTAGTGTGGTAGGCCCTCACTCAAGTTAAAATAATTAAAATTTAATAATAAAATATATAAAATATTAATAATTCTAATTTAAATAAAACTCAATTTATAAAAGTGATAATTAAATAAAATAGTTGACATATCTAATTTAATATACTTTTCAATTTGAATTCAAAGTTAAAAAAATAATGATATATATGATTTAATGCTAAAATATTAATTAAAATAAATTTTTTAAAAAATTAAAGTTGTAACATTTGTCATATTGTAATAAATTATAATAATTTGTATGATGTGATAATTAGATTTTAAATATTTTGTTAATTCAAATTTTAATTTTAAACTAAAATTGTATTGTGTGATATATTTAAATGTAAATATAATGATTTGCATGATGCCATATCTATCTTTTAAAATATTTGAATTCAAATGTTAAATTATTCTGTGTATAATAATGATGAATCACCTCTTAATTTCATGTACACTAATTTAAAGATATATATATATATATATATATATATATATATATATATATATATATATATATATATATAAATATATATATATCACATAATTTATGCATTTAAATTTATAAATATAATAATTGTTTATGCATGTAAATATACATTTTACTTTAAAATGCTAATAATAATACTATTTTTAATGTAATATTAAAATTTTGAGTGTTTATATAAATATTAAAATTTATGTATAAGATATATAAATATATACGAACTATCTTATATGCAGGTAAATGCCTATTTAATTAAATATTAAATTATATTTATATATAAGATTAATTGTCTCAAATATTATAAATAATTATCTTTTATTATTTAGTCATATATATATATATATATATATATATATATATATATATATATATATGACTTAATAAAAATAAAAAATTTATATTGTTGATTTTAAATTAAAATTTAAAAATAGTGAGGTACATAATATAAGGACTAATTATTAAATAAAAGATTATTTTTAATATAAAAATTACTCATATAATAAATTTAAATTTAAATTAAAATTAAAAACTTTAAAATTAGACGTTTTAGCTTAGGAGGTTTTTTTCAGCCACTCATCGTGTATCCTGGCCAGCACGAATCTTGACGTGGTTACGGTAGGGTTGGGAAGAGGGCGAACGTGGTCTCAAGAAGGGAAGGGGAGAGCAGGCAAGGAAGTTGTTCCGTAGGGGTGGTTCGGCCTACCGTTGGCGCATAGATTCTGTTTAGAAGGTGGCGTCTGTTGATTTATTATTATTTTTTGGATTTGAATTGTTGCAAATATTATGAATTTATGATTCTGTTAATGTTCTTGATGCGGTCCTTCTCTGTAAAAATTTTTTTTTATTTTTTTTAAAATATCGGTGTTTGTTCATTGCCTTCAGTTTGGTACTTATCTTGATAGTTCTTACGAATTACAGGGCTAATGCGCTGTTGATTTGTATTCCCTAGATTTCTGCATATTTCCGCGACTGTGAACCTTTGTGTTCTCTTCAGATTTTGCCCTAAAATTTCATGCACGCTGGATCCCTGTTCCTTATTTTCCGGATTTGAAGTCTCAGAAAATATGATAAATATTTGCCTTTTTTTTTTTCTTGTTTTTTCAAGCAATCTTCTATCTGCGGTAAACCTTGAGACAATCGCAAATTCGTCAAAAAAGCGCCTTTCATGATTTCTGCAGTGTTTCTGTTTTTTTTTTTTTTTTAATTTATTCATGTCTGAAAATTGATGTTATTAGTTCCTTTCTTTAGGTTTTTAGTGTTGGTACACATTTAACAGGTTCGCTTATAGAGATTATCTGGCACCTTTGTAATTTGAAAAGGATGGATTCTGAGATGGTGATAGAAGTTCCAGACACGCCTGAGAGAGCGGCATTTACTAGGTCTATTGTTGAATCATCTTCACGTAACCGTGGAATTGATGATAAGCCATCGTCATCTAATGGATATTTGGAGCCAGTGATCAGAACCTACTCTCGCCAAAAAAAGAAATCTGATTCTCATGCTTTTAATGGTAATGGCATAACGCCAGTGGATGATGAGTTTTTCTTCTCACAAGCCAGAATGGCTCGAGTTATGTCTGACATCCCTGATGCTAGAACAACACATTCAAGCAATAGTTCTGCTAAACCCAGGCAAAACGGTGTCTTGAATGATAATGAGCCAAATCCAAAGATGATCGACTTGAGTCATGGAAGTCCTATTAGATGTAGAAACTCAACGAGCAAGGAAGAGAAGCACGTAAGCCGGCTGACAGGAAGAAATCAAATTACTGGTTATGGTAAACTTGGTGTACGATCATCGACTTCAATGGAGGGCCTCAGTAAAGAGAGGAATAATGCCAGAAACTCGTTTAAAGATTTTGTTAGTTCCAGTAGCACAAATGAGGTAGAAAATCTCAAATGTCATTCCAGAGTGGTATCAAGTGGCAAAGAAAAGATAACTGTTCAACAACTGAGTTCACCAGCTGAAAATGAGCAATTGCAATCGAAACATTCTGAACTTGGTTTTCCACAAATAGATGTGCGGCAGAAAAAGCTACCCAATGGCTGCAGCAATAGCCAAGCTGAGCCATATTATCAAGAGCACAAAAATTCTGTCAACCAAGGAGCATCTTTGTCTTCTGTTGTTAAAAACCATGATATTGAAATAGGGGATGGACCGGGCAAGGTTTCTCAATCTATTATCAAGCGGGCTGAACTTCGACACCAAGAGTTGGTTTTGCATCCAAAAAACACTGGGCATAGGAGGCTAGTGCGTAATGGGTGCATTTCTCCCTCTAACATTGCAAGGATTAAGAATGATGCGAAGGCTAAAAGGATTAACGAAGGAAGTGTCAAAATATCCAACAGTAACTCTTCTCAATTTATAGACTGTTCTAGTTCTGAATGCAGAACTATTGATAAAGGGAAAGGAAAGGAAGTAATGAATGATGAGTTTGTTCCTAGTTCTCAACATATTGTAGCTGTATCACCATACAGAAGGTTTGTGCTATTATTATTATTTTTACTCTCTTATACATAATTATCCAAAGGATGCATAATGCATTTTGTTTTTGTTATTTAAAAGATGTGTAAAATAGTCTATTTTTTACTTATTTAAAGACAGTATGGAATTTCGGTGGTCCTTTGAGAAAGCATTTTATTTCAGTATAAAATTTATATATTTTTTCACTCTGTAAATGTTTGATTTTTCTTTCTTCTCTCCCTAAAAACATCATGAATCTAAGATATTTTAAAGAGAAATTACTATATAGAAGTTCTAGTTAAATTGTAATAAGATGTTAAAAGTTTTGACAAAGGATAATGTGGACTATTTGTTAGGTAACCATTGTCATTCTGATGGTTATAAGTTCAATCAGAAGAATAGCTTCACTTATATGCAGGGGGCTCTGCATATTTTAACTTGTCAAATTCCGCAATTGCAATATGTTTGTGCACTTGGGAATGTCTCGTGTTTTGTTAGGAATTTTGTATGTTTTTATTATCCTATGAAGCTTTTGTGATGTTGTTTTCGTTTATGCTTTGTCTTATTTTTATTTTTATTTTAGCTTTTCTGCACACTAATAGAACAATATGCCAGTCTATATGTAGATCTCTTCCATCCAGTTTGAGTAGGGGTATTGAATTTGCAGGTTACTGTATTATTGTATCATCTAGTTTGAGTAGGAGTGTTGAATTTGCATGTTACTATAGCACGATATTGTAGGGCTATAAGCCCCTTCTTATATTTCTTTTTCTTTTTTGATTTATTCCTATTTTATAATACCTCTTGGAGATGTATATATACCTATCCTCTTATATAAAGTGAAGGTAAGAAAAATTCTTAAGAGTTTTATCTATTCTTTTATTTTGTACAAAGTTTTCTTCATTAAGTCTGTGGTTACTCAACAAGATGGTTTACTTTAGATGAGTTACTTAACTGGCCTAAGATCTACATGGAATTCAAGATTTTTTTGAAATATCAGACCATCTATCTTGACAACCACTTTTTTTTGTTGAACTTATATATATATATATATAAACAAGTATGTTTTTCATTACATCTACACTTTGAACTTTGGTCTTTATGCTTTGATATGTCAATTGCTCACCTCTATCGTAGTGCCATGTCATAGTCAGGGCCATACCCATACAACATGGCCGTAGCCATAACATTTATTGTGTGTAGGCCCGTGGAATGATACTCGCCATGTATGATGTTTGTGGTGTGCTTAGTGTATGCTGGGTTGCTTCGAGATGAACAATGACTTTATATTACATGGATAATTGAAATGGACATTTCATGATAGAATAAAATCTTGATGTTGTATGCAGACATTTCATTGGTATTTAAAAAACTTGCAACCCACAACCCAAAGTGAATAAAATAGGAGTGTGTAAATGGAGTTCTACTTACCCATGTATGATGTCTGTGGTGTGCTTAGTGTATGCTGGGTCGCTTCGAGATGAACAATGACTTTATATTACATGGATAATTGAAATGGACATTTCATGATAGAATAAAATCTTGATGTTGTTTGCAGACATTTCATTGGTATTTAAAAAACTTGCAACCCACAACCCAAAGTGAATAAAATAGGGGTGTGTAAATGGAGTTCTTATCTGAGCCTAGAGGTCACTTCAAACCTATCATCGTTTTAGAGTCTCATCATTTTTGATCTGTTAAGAAAACATGACATATTTATGATTAAAACAAATGTCTGATAACTTGTCTACGTATGTTGGTTAATTAAGTTTTTACTGATCCTTGTTTCTAATATGGGAGGCAAGAGGTCAATGCAGCACTTAATCAAAGTGAGGCAACATTCTCTATCAAAAGGAGCAATCATTGTTAACAGTTCTTATTAGATCTATTTGGATTCCTTTTATGTTATTTTTGCACTATGTGTTGTTTGAAGATTTTTGAAATGTTGCAACCATGGTCTTAGATAAATAGTAGAAAAGGTTTGTTGGATTTGGTAGGAATCAGTGGAGAATTAGTTTGAAAACAATGTGATGGGTGGCATATACACAAGAGCTTTGGAAAGTGAAATGAAGATATACTTAACATTAATGGGTGTTTATTATCATTTAAGTGTTTTTGAATATTGCTATGTTGTTAAGTTATTTTTTGGTAGCTTAATGTGACTTCATTGAATCTCTTCTAATTCACATGTTTGAAAATTGAAATGTAATGAAAACCCAGTTTGCTAGCATAGCTTTGATAGATTTTATTTTGCAACAAGAAGCTTTGTTTGATTTTTTTACCTTAATTTTTATTGCTAACTGTGAAAATTTCTAGGGTTATGATATGTATTTTGAGCTCTTTTATGTCTCATATGTTTGATGTTAAGGCTTCACTGAGCCTTCCTGCTCAAAGTTTTTGGATTACCTTGTTTCAAAAAGAGATTAAACTTGCCACTAGCTCAACAAAGTGAATGCTGCAGCTGCAATTACATGCGAGAGCTGATGTTTACCCTTGCAATAGATGTTCACTTGAATATTCTCTTTATGAAAAATATTTATTTTGGTCTTTTGTTAATGTCTTGATATTTAAAGTTGTTTCAGTTAATTGTTTACTCAAATGGTTTACATCATCCATTTTTGAGAACTTTATATCTGAGTTTTTATATGCATGTATGCATGTATTTTGGTGAAAATATGGTTGCGCCTATATGCAGATATTGATATATAACGTTATTGCTATTGTTATTATTGTCTTTGACTGTACTTGTGATGTTCACAGATCCTGCTTGATACCTCATAAGGAAGTGACCATCATTTCGGACATGGATCATGACACTAGTAGGATTCAGATTGATGGATGTGAGGAAACACATATCCTGATGGGAAGTTCATCTCTTCTTCCTTCCCCTCATGCTGCCTGTATTTCTGAGAGTG
Organism: Cymbidium sinense; assembly: GCA_021442155.1. Classification (NCBI taxonomy): domain Eukaryota; kingdom Viridiplantae; phylum Streptophyta; class Magnoliopsida; order Asparagales; family Orchidaceae; genus Cymbidium; species Cymbidium sinense. The sequence goes on from CM038232.1 coordinate 794,555, forward strand.
GTCATTTATCTAGTTTCAAAAGTGAAATTGCAGAGGGTGGTGAAGAAACTACCCGCCAATCTGGACAAAGTATCGCGGAGTTGAAGGATGTTTGAAATTGGACTCGGATGCTCCACAGCTTACAGGAAAACGGAAAATTAACTTTACACACTCTAATGCTGGTGAATGTTCGAGCTCAACTGTTGATAGGCCAAGGAGGATATCATGTGATCGGACATCCTTGAAACCTTCGGATCAAGGATCAACAAGAAGTCGGAAATCAGTGAGAGTTGATACTGGACTAGTGCCTATTGTAGAGATTGATGAATTGGATACTAACACCCAAGAGGAAAATCATGAACTTTCTGATGAATCCATCGCTAGGTCCATGCAACTTGAATCAGATGAGGTACTAGCTCGACAGCTCCAAGAACAATTCTTTCTGGAGTCACCACCAGTGGGAGCTTCAGAGGTTATTTATTTCTTTTCTTTTGATAAAATGATATTTATTCTTTACCATTTTTTTTAATATTGTTTCTTTGTTTTGTATTTGATGCCAAATTATTTATTTTCTTGGTTTACTTTTGTATAATTTGCCAATATTGACTATTTGGTGTGGTTTAATCATGGCTAGAGTTTATCTTTTTACATAATCACTGGGTTGAATTGACTACAGAATTGTCATTTTTGTGGAAGAGGATAATCTTCATGCTTTTTCATAGGAGGCAAAACTAGTGTCATCAGATAGTCTTAATTTTTGTATGCATTTGAAATTATTTGAATAGCCATTGCAAAAGTCACAATTATAGCTATGCGTCATGTAAAAGCTATGATTAGTATTCAATACATGCAAAATGCAATATGTGCCGCGCTGGCTCCCATTATATGTTTGACACATGTTGGACATATTGTTGGCAGGCCTGATTAAAAAAATTTAATAAATAAAAAAAAGTCATATAAGACATTTGTGTCATGGATAGTAGCTTAGCTTGATTGATGAGAATGACAAAACTGTAAAAGAGTCAAAATGTAGTCTTTTATGACACAAATGTCTTATATGACTTTTTCCTCTTTCATGACTAAAAACTATGCTTAATGAGAATGACAAAACTATGCATGTATCTAATGTAATTGACAAAACTATGCTTCAAGATTACACATCCTATTAAGTGAAAGATATAAGCATAGTTTTGCTCAAAATCTTATTGACACCACTTTTATATTATCTTATAAGTGAAAAATAATAAAATAAGTGTAATTGACAAAATTACAACTTAAAGTGAGATAATTAGTACTTGATCCATGGACAGTAGAATCATGAACATAATGTCAAATTCAAATCTTATTTTTATTTTTTGATTAGCTGAAGATCATGATGAGCTTAATTTTTTCTATTAAATCTTGAATAGGACCATAAAAACAATATCTTTAGGCTCAAACACAGATATAGTAACAACTTGAGTGAGTAGAGGTTCAACTTTTCGAGACAATTAAGCTGAAAGAAGTTTCTTTTATTTTGAGAGGTGCCTTGAAGACTTGTGGGGAAGTAGGAATAAGAATGATGTAACTTTTGGAGAAGCATATGTGAAATGGAGTGACTTATAACGAAGCATAATAAGTAGAAAATATTACTAAATATTGTGGGTGTAGGTCAATGAAGTGTACAAGGGTTCAGTTGACTTTGCCTTTTTTATTATTTAAATGCAGCCTGTTTTTCCTATAGTTTCTATATTGCATATTTTGTAACTTGCAGCCCTAATGATGTTTTCTTTTTTGCAGTAAAGATTTCATTTATCCTTATATGATCTCATTTATTGTTAATTTTAGGTATAACATCTTCAGGTATAATATATTCGCAAATTGTCATAAGATTTGGATTAAAAATTAGCGATAGCTATGCTAAAAAGAATAATTTTAAGGATCACTTTTTTTTTTCCCCTTGTAGCATGCAAATATTATTGGGATACAAATTTTACACATGTTTATCCTCTATTCATCATATTCCCACCTAAACATTTAAATTTATAATAAAAGCAAAAATTTTCATTTTAAACATTTTGTTGAATTCTCAGATTTGGACGCAACACACCCAAAAACATGAAATTAATAGTTCAATCTTTTTTTTTGCTGGGGTGTTTCAGGTGTAAGTATCCCTTCTATTTTACCTTTATTCTCTTTATTAGCAATTACTATATGTTTTTTTCATAATAATTTAATTGTTCATTTAGCATGTAAAAAATTCAGGATGAGTGGATGATATATAAAAGCCCTCTTAAAAGTTAAGTTTTATGTGTGTGTGTGTATATATATATATATAACATTATGGATGTACACTATAAAGTTGAACCACATATAATCCACCATCTTTGTATGTCTTCCTTTGTCTGCGTCCCTCTCTTCTCCTCGATAGAGATATAACTATTCCTCATATGAGGTCCAATGATTTCCATTTAGGGAGTTAACTATCATTCTCAGCCTTTTACCTTCTTCTCCTCAGCCGCCCATCATTGTATGTCTTCTATTGCCTGCTTTCCTCTCTTCTCCTCTGCAGTGACATAACCATACTGCATATGGGGCCTAGTGATTTCTATGTAGGGAATTAACTATCATTCTCAGCCCTTTGCCTTCTTCTTCTAAACTGTGAAGTATCTAAAGCCAAAGGCGTGACCCTTTTCATCTCTTCTTTCTCAGAAGACATATACTCTTCCTTATGGGCCATGTGAAGTCATCCCAACAGTAAACCAATTTTTGTGATTTACATCGGTTAAATTGCAAGTCAATCTATTTCACCCTCACAATTGCAAGGTAGGAATGTGAGCACTGATTGAAAAGATGATTGTTAAGAAGATTATGCATAGAAATAACTTTGAAAATTATGGAGTAAAATCATATTATTTTTGTATATTTAACATAAATTGCTCAAGAGATGTCAGAAAATAGATAAACAAAACATTTTGGAAACTTGCTCAAGACTAGAATAGCACCTGTCTAAGGCTTTTTTTACTGAGCAAAGGTATCATTAAGGTGCTCTCCTTCTGAAAATGTATCATTTTTTAAGGTTTAAGCCATTAAGTTGGTGCCTATAGTTGTCATGTTTGAACATTTGATGCACAATAGAGTGAGTCCCCACTTGAGGTAGTTATTCTAATCTCTTTTTTTTAGGTCCTATTTTAAATGCTTATGTTATGATAGAAAGCAGATTTTCTCCATTCTCAACTCACTTTAAGAAATCTCAAATATTTCCTTTTTGTTATTTATTAAATTTTAATAATGTATTCTTTTATTACTATGCCATGCAGAGAGAGGCATTACTTCCTGCTTTATTGGGAAGACCAAGATTTTATCATTCACCGACAAGAACTACTGCACGAGCTCGAACAGAAAATAGAGCTTTTCGTATAAGGAGAAATATTAGCAGGTCGAGCATGAGTTTGGAAGAGGTAACTTAGTTTTTAATAATTTTTATTGTCATTTCATTGGTATAACATGGGATATTTTGAGTGCCTCTTTTGGCAGTGAGTTTTTTTCTTGTTTTTTGCTTTTATACGCACAAATGAATGTTTTCATTCTCAACTCACATTTGATAACATTTTGTACAAGAATGCTATTAATTCCAACATGAAGCCACAGTGTATCAGTAGTGATTCAAGTATATTTTTTGTATTGCTTATTTTATGCTATATAACTTGTGAACTTCTTATCCTTCACGTCATAACTGCTTCAAGTTTTATTGATTATTTATGTCCATAATTTATGTATAAAGATCATTGTAATGCAATATGGATGATTTATCCTTGCTGATGAATCGCTTTTCGCTCATCCCTTCAACTCATTGAATTTGCCTTTGATTATTACTTTTTTTTTTATTATAATACCCTTTGAATGTGGGGACTAGAGAGAGAATGGAGATAGTCTCGGTTAATACATGAAAGCAAGAGGAAGTCTTGTGAATCCTACCTAAGAGAGAGCAAGCTCGAGAATAAAAATTTGCTTGGTATTGTTGTCTTTTTCTGTGATGTGTTATACAATGTTTTGTTATACTCTGCTTATGAGTCGAATTGATCACCATGTTGTCAACTCATGTTAAAATTCTTGTCTTGATTGTTATTAAGAGTTGCGGCTAATTGGTAAAAATTGCTACATCATTTTTGAGTTCACAGAATTTTGAAATGAATATATTATTGATTTCATATAATTATAAGATTTTATAAAGGATGGGCCTGGAGTAATGTTTAAGTTGTTTCTGTGGTATTCCAAAGGTTCTAGGTTTTAAGCCATGGAAATCTCTTTGCAAATGCAAGAAAGACTGTGCACAAGTGTAGAACAACTCTTCCTGTGAACTAGCATTAGTGGGAGTTCCATGCATAGGGTACAACCTTTTTATATAATTATAATATACTAATATTACTGATCATAATTAGTATATGAATTAATTAATCAATTAATATGTAATAAGATAAAAAAATTAAAATCTATGAAAGCATTTTTTTTGGGGGACGCTATCATAAACATCATTACATTATTCATAGAAAGTTGCTTTTCAGCTTTCATGCAACTAAATTTTTTTTCTTACTTATGTCAAACACCTTAAAACTATTTCAGCTGTTCAATGAAGTAAAAATAGGCAACATAAAGGTATAACAAATGGGTACCAAGTTTCTTAGGATTTATGTTGCATGATAGGAAAGAAAGGATTTTAATTTTTTCAAATTAGGTAGAGGGAAAATTGTAAGGCGAGATGGAAAGGTAATTTAAAAGGAAAAGGCAGCTTAATTTGAACAAATTCATCAAATGGTGATGAATATGATCTTCCCTATCATTCTTTATAGAAATACAGTTACATGGATAATTTAAATTAATTTAAATTTAAGTGCAGATAAATCCTATTATAATAATAATAAAATATTTCTAATGAAAAGGATAATTCAAAATATTCCTTTTCATGAAAACTAAAGCCAATATAAAGGAAATAAAAAAGCTAGAAATAATCTAAAATAGCTAAAATAGTACAAACTATCCTTGGTCCATGTTTTGGACTGCATCAACTTCCCTGGGAACTATAAGACCTTTCCCATAAAGAGTTATGCTATGATGCATTTGCTTGGAACCAAAAAAAAAAAAAAGAAAAGAAAAAAGAATAATGTAATGCTTAATATCCCCTTGGTCATAGCAGAGTTGGTGGTGGGATTGCTTAATATTCCCTTGGTCATGAGCATGTGTTGTTTGAATGAAGGAATGACATTCTAGATGTTTTGGATCCACCTATTGTCATACATTATGTAACTTTCTTAGATCACCGCCATGGAAAAGGATCTTATAGTGGTAACATGAGCACAACCTATATTTTTTGTGAGGAAGAAAATAAGAAGTTTGGAACACGTGGAATTAGAAATACACATGGTGATGACTCTTTAGGAAATATGGCTCTGATAGCGAAAATGATGCAAAAAAGGATATTTTTTATGTTATTGATTATGGAGGCGAAGGATGGCCCGGTTAGGAGAGTAGATGCATTAGATTTGCCTTATGTTAAGAAAGGTAGAGGTAGAGGTAGACCTAAAGAGACTTGGTTAAGATCTATAAAAAATAACCTTAGTATACTTGAATTAAATGAGAATTTGACACATAATAAGACACAATGGAGATGAGAATGATTCATGAAACCCACTTGGGATAAAGACTTGTTGTTGTGTTATTGATTATGGGCCATTGTTGATGGATTCTTTTTATCTTTGTATTTTTACTTCTCATTGAATTTACTTTAATTGTAACTTCTTGAATTTTACTATTTGGATGTGAGAGAATTTGTGTGTGTGTGTGTGTGAGAGAGAGAGAGAGAGAGAGAGAGAGAGAGGAGTGTGAAATTAGGTAGACTTTGGCCGTTGGTAGGAAATTGAGAGGATTTCCCATTTTATAAAGTTGGTGCTAAATAAAATAAAAGATAGTCCTAGTGAAAGGATAATTCTAGTTATTACTTCTCATGTAAACTAACTAGAAGAACAAGTAATTCATAAATGTGCTAGAAATAATGCTAAATAGCTAAAATATCTATAATGGTCTTGATGCATATTATGTATTGCATTGATAACAGCCCTGTGTTGATTCTTTGTTGATATATGTCTTTTGATAATCTCCTAGATTTGCTGTTGGAGTTTTGTGATATTGTTTTGAAGGATACGTTAGTGGTGCTATATACTCCAAGTCGCCTGGATGACAGTGGGGAGAGCCACTGCCTTGGCAAACATTCCCTAAATTCTTCTCAATTTTTAATCACATGTAGAAATATGCTCTTAACTTGGTTGCCTTTTGTGTGCCATGGAAGTGAGGGAAGCTAGTGAAATGTTGATCATTAATCCACATCAAATTTTTTAGTACATCAAAGACCCTTTTCCCTTCTCCAAATTTACCAGCGGCCTAAATGAGGCCTAAATGAGCCATTCATCTCACAAAACAACCGTTCAATTGGCAAACAATCACCAATAGTATTTCATGCTTTTTAGTATGATATGGCATAAAATAGATGTCGATTTTATTGTTTCTTAGCTGTTGTTGATCCTGCTAGAAAGTTATTACTTTCTAAGTCTCATATCTTAAGGGTTCCTCTCTATTTGATTTGTCAGAGTGGAATATCACTTCTGTTTGACCATATCATTATTTTCCATCTAGCAAATGCAAAGCATTTTCTTTATAAACTTTATTATCCATTTGATTGACAATGGTAGTATCATTAGTACAATTGTTATTGTTTTTTCGTGTGATTAAAATTTTATCTTTTTAATTTGTAGAGGTTGGACTTTCTTGAGGCACTTGAAGAAGCACTTGAATATGCCAATGGCTTGGAAACTCCTAGTCATTTTCTTGAACGTGACTTTAATGAGTAAGTTGCATATTCTTTTGGTTTGCTTTATATATTCTTCCTGCTGCTATGATGACATGTTTTATGCATTATATTTGTCTTTTCAACTATTAAATGCTCCTTGCCTCCTATTTATCACTCTACCATCATTTCCTTGTCTCCAGTAGATAATTTTCATTGTGCTAGCAATTGGCCTTTGCATTTGCAGCAGAAATCTTATTTGAAAATTGGAAAGGAAAATGAAGAACAATATTTTTTTAATTAAATTTATTGATGACAGACAAACAAAGCTATTAAATCTAGTTCAATGATTTTTACAGTGTATTTATCTTTTTCAACAGACTGAAAAAATATATTGCATTATAGCACAATTATATAAGTAAATAAGAACCAATTAGACAGTCATATAGAACTTAAAATTATAAATATTTGTTTATTCATTATATTTTATCTTATATTCTTAAGTCTTCTTAGTTAGGCTAAGGGATAAGGCCATTGATAAAGATGATTATGACAGTAAAATGAGTATCATTATCGAATTATATAATTACATGATTGATTTCATAACCTCGATGAATGGATAATCCAACTGCTTTGGGATTTCTTACTGATTGAACTGAGGTGATAAGTATAAGATTTTCCAATATTACAGGAAATTATTTTAAAAGCAGTTGAATTAGTAAAATGGTGAGATCTTGTTTAATCGATGCTATACTAAAATAGAAAAAGACTTCTTTGTCAAATTTTTTTGTCTTCTTTTACTAGTATGTCATGTGTCTTCATTTTTTAGGAATTAAAACCCTAAACCATAAAATTTGCAGAGCATTGACTCAAGTGTAATTATAATATTTTATTGAGGATATTTCCCCAATAATTACATTATATATATATATATATATATATGTATATGTATGTATGTATGTATGTATAGTTGATAATATTGTTATGTTACAACAACAATTTCTGTATGTTGTCCTAAAATTTCATATTTAACTGATATTGTATATGCATGATTTATGTTATTGTTTTAACTATACCCAACTTTTTGGATTCATGTAGCCGACCCCACTTAGTGGGATAAAGGCTTGCTGTTGTAGTATTTTTTATTAGCAAATTTTGAATTATTTTGGAAAAAGTATGCATATTCGTGGTTTACCTAATTGGGACACCTAAGCATATAATGAAAGTTTGTATTGATTTTACTCATGGTTGGATAAGGTTGATGAGAATGATGATGATTGTGATATGATACCAACTGATGATACATTTTAATAATCAAAGTCATAGGCAATTTTTGATATTCTTATTTATATATTAAATAATTGGGTGATATGCTTCCATGCACATGATAGTGTTGAGGAGTTTGTTTATGTATTTATATGTGTTTTATGTTAAACTACTGAAAGTAATGCCAAGTTTCCAACATGCAGTCTAAAGTACAAATAAATATTTTTTTATATGAAAAGTTGAGTGAACCGTCCTCATTGAAATAAAGGAAAGTTTACTATTACCAAGCAAAGTGAATAATAATACTAATAGTAATAAAAAAGTGCAAAACTAATTGGAGAATGAGGAGAGTTCGAGAGGATACGAAGGAAAAGTGCTTTTCTTTCAAAATGCATTTGATTGTGGATGATTTCTTCCCTTTAGTGCTGTGAATCCAGAAATAATTATAATATTAAACCAAAAGATACTGTGCTCTTTTTTCTTATCCAAAAAGCAACTAGCGTACCATTTATTTCAAACTGATTGGGATGGAAGAGAAAACGAAGATATCCTAAACTTTTTGAAGCCTTTGATTTAAGCTTATATCCATGATGAAAAAATAGAATGCTGTACTAGTGTTGAAAAGAGAATAGATGCTCCAAATATTTGCCATAATATTGCAACCAAAAAATATGTGGAAATCATATTCTAACATGTCCTTGCAATTGCCACAAGTGGCATTGCTAATGACCCTTTTATTCCTCTTACAATGAAGCCAAATAAACTAAATGATTTTAACAAGATTCCCAATTCAAGAACTAGTTTGAGTACTAACACCACTTTTCATGTGGAAGAATGGAAGATACATTCAAAGAAAACATCATCACAAGAGAGAAGCCAACGGAAAATATCTCTATTAAGTTCTAATTTAAGTCAATTGATAATATATAAGAATAATTTCATCTTATCCTTACGGTGAAAAGGGACGATCTCTTTCCAAAATCTATGGCCACCTCCGGTGAAAGAAAAGAGAAAAGCCATAATAATATTACTACATATAGTGGAGAGGAAGAGACCATTAAATTGGCAAATGTGAAGAATTATTGATCCAATTGTTTTTCAAAAGTTAGTATATTTTTCTATTGCAAAATTTTTAGGAAACATTAAGAAAAAATGATGAAGAAATCTCTGTCTCTTAAATAATGTTGGAACAATGATTGATGTTGTTTAACCATAAATTCAAAGATTCGGGTTTACTAAAGTATTTATGTACTATGAATAATGTGCCCAACATAGACTTTTTATTAGCAAGAATTGACTTCCAAATCCATTTATCTAAGACGGACAAGTTGATTATACACAAGTATTTAATGCCAAGGCTACCTTTGTCTTTTGCCTATAATTCTTTTTCCACTTCATGTGATGGAGGTCCCTTGCTTCATCATTAACTTTCTAAAAAAGTATTCTTGTATGCCTTTTGATGACCAACATGGAATCCAAGAAATAGAGAAATAATTGGAAGCTATGTAAGAGAGTATAATTCAAGAAGAAAGCTTTGATTGTATTTTTTTTTAATTTGATGATTCATAAAGCCTTTGTAAGCTTTTGGAACATAAAAAAAAATACCCAAATACTTATAAGATAGTGTTCAAATGTACAACCCAAGGTGTTAACAATAAGAGCATCCAAATCATTCTATTTTCCAAGATAAATATTAAATAATATAGAGTTAGTTATTGATTTTATGCCAAAAATTTCTTCAAAGCCAAAAATTTATTGATAAGAGTACTCGACTTATAGATTATCCATAAATTTATGTTTTATTTATATTTAGTTGATGATCATTTCATTGGGCTCATTGAATCTCGTCGTATTAATATTGCACCATCTTAAAAAGCAAATTGCACCAGCCCCTTTCTTCGATGATCTTATTATATTAGTGGTTTCTCAATATATATGCTAAAATGGTCCTTCCCATTTTTTACTCTTCCATTGAATTACTTATCACTCTAGTCTTGATTACATTCTCTTGACTTTATTTATATTATTTCAACTAATCCACTTTATATTCCCTAAGATCTATATTTGACAAATATTTCCAAGTGGATAATACCACTACTAATCTTTGAAAAGCTTATGTGACTAGAGTCCTAGTTGAACTAGATGTTACTTTTCAGTTAGAAAAAAAAACCCTTGAGTTTTTTTGAATGCTTCAAGGCTTATCCAAATTATCAAAATCTAATTATCAGGCACAAAATATAAATCTAATGATCAGATATGAATCCTAACCACTTTGGAAAATAACTCCTCTTTTAGATCAGGTTTGCAATTAAAATTTGACACCATATTTAAATTTTTTGTTTGTTTTTGTAATTAGAGATTTTTGTGTTTGCATCTATTAATTATATGCTGGTGGCCGCATCAACACCTACAAGCATCTATGTTGATCCTAATCCACTTATTACTAAAACACCTCATTCCTTTTAATTTATGAACAGATTAATGATCAAGATGCTTTGCAGCTATATTTCAAATTTGAGCACTTAAAATGTTAATTTGTTGGTGGATAAGAGTTCCAAATTCAATTTACTAGACGAGGCATGAATCATATAGAACCTATTGTCACTCCCTTATTTTTTACTAAGTTTCTAGCATGGAGATCCAATCTAAATGATTAATTTGTAGTTTTCATATTTCTAAGGATTTAGTATTTGAATTTTTTGCCATTTTGTTTTGTGAAATTTCTTTTTACTCTTGCAAGTCTTGCTAATTGTCTATAATGTACTAAAATGAGACATGGCTGGTGGATGGGAAATATATGTGTTTTTTAGTTTGTTTTAGAGAAACATTACATATGCAAATGATTGGGTAAACTTTTTTTGGGTGTCAATTTAAGCCTAAATTAATTATATTGAGTACCTATATATATCTTTTGAATTGGGAGATGATGACCATCCACCTCTTTATATCATCTTCAAATCCGTGAATAGCTTGGACTTGGCTAATTGTGGTTATCATGGCACTTGATTTTGATTCTTATGTTTCTTGGTTATTATCTTGGAGTAAAACTTTTGGTGTTAAATACGATGCCTCACTTTATCATGATTCAATCGAAGAATTCTATGAGGAATCTTGAGACTTTTTTGAACTTGAAAGACTTAGAAATTAATTCTTCAGAGCAAGAGATATTAACTGTTCATCTGCAAACTATTATTTTGGAAGTCACATTGGATTATTTTTCTTATATATTTTCACTAACTGTATAGCTGGTTTATTTCCATATTTTTGTGGATACCTTGATTTCTTTTGTTGGTTTACGGAAAAAAAAAAAAAAGAGCCATGTCGATTAGTTCTTGTGATTCTAGAATTTAAGATTACAACTCACAGTTTGAGGTTTTTGAGCTCATAAATGACGTTCACGGCTTGTGGAATGTAATGCTTATTTTAGTTGCCCTCACTCTAACATTTATTACGAGAGTGCACCATTCTTCTAAGTCAAGCCTCTGGATATGCAGCATTTTAATTGTTTTCTTTGCACTGCTTTTTACCACCGCGATTGGGTAATAATGGAGAGGCATTCTCTTGACGAAGTTGAACATTAAGAATAATCTCAAAACACTATGCGGTCATCTTGTACATGGCATATATTCATAGTTATGATGAAATCCGAGGTGTTGTTTATGAACCATTTATAGTTATTTAATGATCATCCTTCTTCTATAAGACTTTAACAGTGTGCTGTCACACATTTCGGGTATGTTTAGGACAACTGCAGCTATATGAAAAAATAGTGAAGGAGCTATAGAAGAAACTATTGTATGAAAAAGCTGTAGTGGGTATACAATTTTTTTTATTTTATAATAGTCAAACTGCAACTTTCTGGCCACCACCTTAGGTAGCCATATTATGTTGGAAAACGAAGATCTCCCGTCACAAATTTTTCAAAATACAGCTAAAACACAACCATAATTCAACTCCCATATGGGCGTAGTGGTGTGTTTTTGCATCGCACCATAGCCACATCGCTCCTCCAAACACATTCTTCATTTTTACTTGTCAACATGAAGAAGCTATATATTATAGGCTATTATTTATTTGGGGCATTTACATGCATAGCACTCAATTCTTATATATTTACATATCTGAAACTTAAACTTTTATATTTTCATATATATAGTACCTAAATCTTTAATATTACATCAAAAATAGCACTATCATTAATTTTTTAAAGTGAAATGCACATTTTTATGTATAGAAAAAGTGTTATATTTGTAAATATCAAATTTTAAGTATTAGATATGTAAATGCATAAGAATTGTGTGCTATGTATTAAATTTCTCTTTTTATTTAAAAAAAAATCATACAAAGGATATTGTAAACAACAGCTTGTGCTGTTTGTAGGAATGACTATGAGATGTTATTGGCTCTTGATGAGAACAATCACCATGTTGGTGCATCTGAGAGCCAGATCAACAACTTGCCTCAATCATTGTTTCAGGTGCAATATTTTTCCTGCTGAATTCATTATTTAATAGTGGAGGTTTCAAATTTGGCCTATTGGTTTCTTTGGCTTCAAATGTAAACTGTTATTTTTTTAAATTTGAGCAACAGAATACTGATTCTGAAGAAGCTTGTGCTATTTGTCTTGAGACGCCTTCTGTTGGTGAAGCCATCCGGCATTTGCCATGCTTGCATAAATTCCACAAAGATGTAAGTTATTTATTTTTATTTTTATTTTTTTGCAATCAATTTTCTTGCATGGATTTTCTTCTAATGCAAGGTTTAGGGAGGGGTTGTATACATTCTGACATGCATTTGCAAAGAGGCTATTTCCATGACTTCAACTTCTAGCCTGTAAAGTATACTTAGGGGCCATTTTGGCTGTCGTGCTCGTTCAGCAACATGCTCGTTAGATTTGCTTCATTGTTAACTAAACGAACACTAACGACATTTCAAGCTCGATATATAAACAGTAAATAACAATCATTTGTTCGATCGCTTCGCTCGATGCTTTAAAATAAAAAATTATATATACATATGAACACGCTTATTTATCACAAATACAAAGATGGTGAATTTTGTTAAAAGATTGTCTTGAATCCTCCATCATAAAGATTTTTTTGATTATCAGATTTGAATTTCAACACGCAGCAAAATTATTTTCAAATGAGTAACAATATTTGAAATTTCGACTATTTCAACACGAATAACACGAATAAATTTTAAACGAAAAACCTAACAAGAGTCGTTTCACAAGCTCGCTCGCTTAACCCTAGTCATTTGGGATCACTTTTATTTTTTATTTTTAGTTTTTTATTTTAAATTTATTTTGTTTATGTTTTGATTTAAGATAAAATATGTTTGGTTATGATAGTTGTTTCTTAAAAATACTGAAAACATCTAAAAGTTAATTTATTATAATCACTGCACTCTAACAAATCTAATTTTAAATCATAACATATTTTAAAAATATTTAGCAAAAGGTATATTCAAACAAAATTATGATACTTATTTGAAAAGTATAGTCATGAGAAAGCTGTCTCAAATAAACTTCTAATCGCCTTTGCAATCCGACCCTAAACCAAATTTCTTTCATATAAACATTTAATTTTGATATTTTCTTTTGCTCACTTTTTTTCTTCTTCTTCTTCACCACAATTATAGTGTATTGACCCATGGCTTAGAAGGAAGAGATCTTGCCCAATATGCAAGTGTGGCATCACATAAGGAATTTCCATTCACTGCAGCAGATGTTGAAGAACACCATTGGCAATGCAGTCAAGCTTCAACTTGCTGATTTGTTCTTCCTCAACATACACTTCTTTTCATCTTACAATTTGGGTTTTGGTTGGTATATTTATTCTTCTATGTAGAACCAAATTGGCATATCAGTAGAGAGAGAGAGAGAAAGAGAGGAATCAGATATATTTCATTATTTGTTTCTTTTATTTTTCTCTCTCTAGTTTGATATTCCACTTGGCATCTAAGTAGTAGTTTATATATATATATATATTTTTGTTCAGAAAAAGAAATGGTATTGAATGATTCAGCATTGGTTTTTAATCTTTTTGTCAACGGTTTTATTTTATTTTTATAAAGATGTTAATATAGGTGAAAAGGTTATATGAGTAATGCTAGTCAATGTGCTTTATTTCTTAATGATGGGTTTTACTTTCTGGTTTTATTTATTTATTTATGAGAGATTTACATATGTGTCACATAATTTTTATGTATTTATATATCTAATATTTAAATTCTAATATATATATATATATATATATATATATATATATATATATATATATATATATATATATATATATATATATATATATATATATATATATATATATATAACAATCCATTTCAGTATCATATCAGAAATATAATCATCATTTATTTTTTTAAAGTGGAATATATTTTTTAAGTATAGAAAAGTGTTTGATATGTAAATATCTAATTTTAAGTGATAAGAATTATGTATGAACTTTTGTTATATCAAACTTATGTACACTCTTAGAAAAAAAAAGTAGAGGTTAGCTTAATAGAAAATGTTTTAATCAAAGGATTATAAGGTATTGTATTTCTTTGCTAATTAAAGTCTATAAAATTAAAAAAAAAATTGTTGCTTGAATGATTTCTCAAATGTATGCCTCAATGAAATTGATTGGCATGAGGTTGCATTGTAGGTCTTAAATGAGATGATTGCGACGCAAGAATGTAAGTTTTTAATGAGATAGTCGTGACATATGTGAGGATTGTGTCAATTTGGATTGATGGGTTAGGTTTGATTCGAAATTAATTTGACACGAATAGTTTGGTGCATAATCTTAATTTTTTTAACTGATTGACACACAATCCGAACTGATGATTATACAAAGATAGTTAAAATCAAATCAAATTAGAAGTTTATGATAAAAATTTCTACTAATTTTGAGTATTATGATAAAAATGAGTCAAATTATAGCTGACGGGTTTATTTCGAAGTTATGAAAGTCAACTGAACTGATTCAATAATTAAACGGCCAATTTCTGATCCAACTCACCCAAAATTATTCGTCCAACTCAAACTGGATTTTCGAGGGTTTGAGTGTTATCGTGTCAGATCGATTTTTTACACCCCTATATGAGGATGTGGTTATATCTCAAGAAGATAATTGATTTTGAGCTTGGTTATGGCATAAATATATGAAGCGATGAATGTAAAATTCACCTTTTGAAGAATAGAAAAGATACTATATTTGTAAATATCAAAATTTAGGTGTTAGATATGTAAATGTATAAGAATTGTGTGCTAAATTTTTCTTATTTCCTTGAAGCTCAATAACTATTAAGCATTCTTGATTGCAAATAATAATAATAATTTAGATCGAATTATAAATTTTGAGAGAAGCATTTTAGTCAATCATCCAAACCATAATTTAATATTCACTTGAGATGTTGAAACCATTGTAATACTTATGATTAAATAATGATACCTTGAATGCCTTTGTTATAATCAATTTTTGAACATATCACCATTTGTTTTAAATAAAATTTCACTGCAAAGACTAAAATTATAATTTTCTCCCTTAGGCGTTAAATAAAATAAATAAATTAATTAATACCAAATCCTTCATAAAATTTTCATTAAATTAACACCAAATCGATTTTAGTTGGGAGCTTCCTCAACTACAATTGATTCATTATAGTTGCAGGTTATTATTAACTTCAATTTAGTCTTCCAGTACAGTTTGGACGGTTGGAATTGCTTCCACTATATACATTTACCGTTATACAGTTGGTTGAAATTAAAAAAGAAAATTATGATCAAAATATTTTAATTAAAATATCTTCAGAGGTCTATATTTAACCGTAATTAATAATTTATATTCAGTACTTATGAAATTAAAATGTGGTTGATGCAATTGATATTCAAGTGATTTATGTATTCATAGGCATTGCTTTTTTTTATATAAATAATGTAAAATAAAAAATAATAAATTATATATATATATATACAGTAAAATTTATCTAAAATTATATCCTGTCTAAAGTGATAAACACGCTGATCCCAACCAGATGATATGTCAGATATACCGTATTAATGCTAAAATGATCCCTGCCTAAAGTTTATATATCCTACTTATATATATAATATAGACTTTTATATTTATATAAATAATCATCTAAAATTTTAATATTCTATCAAAAATAATATTGCTATTAAATTTTTAAAATAAAAAATATATTATATATATTTAAATATTAATTTTAAGTATTAGATATGTAAATGTATAAAAATTGTGTGTTTTGTTTGTAAAATTCTTAAATTTTTTCAAAAACTAACTCATTTTCTAGCTAAAATTTTTATTTATAAAAATTATGACAGTACATTCTGATTCATCTAATATCATAGTTATATTATTTTTATGAAATATATTTTTAATTTAAGGCATTATATTGTATTTTTAGTACAATTAAAATGTTAAATAATACAATTAAATTATTAAATAAATATAATAAAATTATTAGAAATTCATAAGTATAATTATAATAAAAATAATTATGAATGTTTAATGATTTTATTATGTATTTTTATAATTTAATTATTTATCTAATAATTTAATTTTATTAAAATATAACATATAACACTTAAAATTGAAATATATATATAATAAAACAATTCTTCTGATAATGATACGAAATACATCAGATATTCTCTTCGTTTCTTTTCGTTCAATATTTCTCACGACTAAACAACGCACCCATTTCTCTCTCTCTCTCTCTCCAAAACCGCGAATATACGGGAAGAATAGACTCCAGAGTCCAGTGGACCTGCTGATCCTAACCTCGCCGGTCGCCTCTGGTCATTGTCGCCGACGGCCGTAACCCTAAATCTTCTCACCAACAAGCCAGATCTGGAAGAAAAACTGTCGATCTCCTGGCAGCTCTCGCTTTACCGGGCGCGCTTCTCCTCTCTCTAGCAAAGCCGTTATACGATCGTAGAGGTAATCCTGTCCTTCTTGATCAGTGCTTATTGGAATTGGAAAGACTACGCATGTTTTCGTTTATCGAGTTGGATAGCGAGTCGGCGGGATCTTTGCAGCAGTGGGTGTAGAATTGAGGTTGCTTCGCTGCACTCGAATCTGGTGGCGGTGTTTTGGAATTCTGTGCGCTTTTTTCTGATGAACACAGTTTATTGGTTCTCGAATTTTTTTCTCTTACTATGCATCCTTGTGCTCGTTTTGCAGTGTGATGTCCCTGGCTAGGGAAATAGCTGTGGTGAGAACTTTTGTATCACCTTCTTTTGACGGTGTTTGGCATTGAATGTTTGAAGGGATAAATTGAAATTATTCAAAATTCAGCGTCCGGGTTCAGTGGGGGACCTGCCCCAGGGTGTCAAATTCGAGTCCTACCCTCTGGCTCGAAGGGCGAATTCATCGCAGTCCATTCTGATGGATGAAGACATAGAAAATGGAAGTCTGGTGTCGTACCAGGAGAAACCGAGGACATTTCCCAACATGCGGAGTAAACCTAACACCCCCTTGGTAAAGTTTTCCTCTATATTCTAAATTGTTGATTTTTTTGGTTTGTATATTTTTTTTATTCATTACTATTTTAAACCGGAATTAAGTTCCTTTTAGATGGTTGTTATGATCTCAATGTAGTTCAGTTGAAATGATGTCATTCTTTTGAGGTGCTATACAAAATAGAAACATAAGAATAAGTTGCTCCATAAGACGGTCAATGTGTTCATGAAGTCCTAAACCGGATACACATTCAAATAGTGAGTTGTAAAACACATTTCTTATAGAATATAACTATATTTTAGAAGGTTATTTAGGAGGCTCTCATACCTCGAATTCAACCCAACTGAGATTGAATTATTTTAAAAAAAGGGAATTAGTCATTTCAAGTCAAGGTCAATAGGCTCTATGGAAGATTAAAATAGGCAAAAGGATTGCAGTATTAAAGTGGGACCTGAATTCATTCTAAATGAGTTAAAAACAAGAGATTCACCCAAATTAGCAAAAGAAATTATAGTTTATTTAAGTTTCAATGAAATATAAACTAAATCCACAATTTAAGCATTACAAGTAAAACTCTCAATATTCAAGAAGTTTGAATTAGACAAAACTAAATCTACAAGCCGAGCATGGAGAGAATATGGGCTAAATTCAAGCTAAATTTTCTTAAAGGAGGGGGCAACCAATCAAGGTGGAAATCAAAATAACTCTCCATGATTCACTTCACGAAGATCTCTCTCTCTCTCTCCCTCTAAGGAGAAGAATTAAAAATTATATTCTTTTAGGTTTTTTGGTTTATTATTATCAGATAAAAGTTATAAGCATTTAGATAAGGACTTGTCTTCTCAAATAAGCTATGTAGAGTTGATTGAAATTATCTCTTTTTTTTTCTATTTTTAGGTTAGATTGGAATATTTATGAAATTTTTGATTTTTTACTAGAAAATTAATTCATTATAAATATAACATGTAACTAGGCTTTCGGATTCATGGAAATATATCGGAACACATTTTTATTCAATTAACATTAGTCTTTCTTCTTAATTTTCATCCTCTATCATTGAAAATCTATTGGCACCTAGTCCTAGGAGATAACAAAGCCATCAACCTCCTCTATACCTTTTTGTTTCTACTATCAAGTTTTGACCATAACATGGAATCTAACAATTGCGACACCTGCCACATCCATTTATAAGTGGGATTGAGACCCACAATTGTTATTTGGTCTTTATTTTGGTGTCAAATAGTGAATTTTCTCTTTACTAAAGAATGAAATTAGAGAATATCAAAAATGGTAAACAAGCCAAAAGGACAAGCTAGTGAAACTAGTACTTCTTTAATTCCCTACGAGGGAGCTACTCTTTTTTGTTTTATCTTGAAAGGTTTTTGCATTTGGTCTAATAGGTAAACCTAGGTCTTTGCATGCTCCAAGAAAGTCGAGATTTTATGCCAAGTTGATTCCAGCTCAATTTGGTATGAAATCTCAAATTTTATACCCATAGGACTCCATTTCATGGGTCATATAAGTGAAGATGAGACATTAGCAAGGATAAAGAAGACGCTCTTTCAAATGATCGTAATCATAAAAATTATAATAATTCTACTATTGGATCAAAATTCTTATTTCATGTGGCTTAATTTTCAAATTAGGCTTAATTAAAACTGTAATTAGCTAATTGAGCTTTTAAAAAAAATTTAAAATACCAACGGACGACCGACGCCGATTGGATGTTTCACGTCGCCGTGATCGGCGGCTTTAATTTTTTTTTTTAAATTTAATCAAACAACTTTATTTTTGGCCATATCTGCATACGGATTCGGATTTCAGATCGTTGGAAATGTAATGAAAAATTAGCAAACTTTCACGTTGACAACTTTGATGAATCTCGCCGGCCGTAGCGAATGTATGAATTTTGAAGTTGCAAAAAATAAAGATATTCTCAGTTCTTGTTTTTATATCGCTCACATATATGTCGATTTCATCGCTCTGGATCGTTGGAAAGATAATGAAAAAATTTTACAACTTTCATGTGACAACTTTCGATGAATCTCTTCAGTACGCTATGAATGTATGAATTTCAAAAAAAATAAAGATATCGATTATTTTTTACATATTAGCTCACGGGTGAGATTCATCGAAAATTATCAACATGAAAGTTGTAGAATTTTTCATTACTTTTCCAACGATACTAAACACGAAATCCGAAATGATGAGCGATATGACCAAATTTTTTTTTAAAGATTAAAGCCAGTGTCGACTGACGGGCAGCCTGGCCACCAGCCTCCCGCTGACGGGGATAGCCTATTTTAAATTTGTTTTTAAAAGGCCTAATTAGCTAATTACAATTTTAATTAAGCCTAATTTGAAAATTAAGCCTATTTCATACTCAAGTCTAGAAGGATGTGATGAGTATTCAAGCGAACCGCAATCTGTGTACCTAAAAGAATCACAAAATGCTAAACAAAGTCTAGTGAATACCTAAGAGGACCATTCATATGCTTAGAAGTCCTTAGGTAACCTGATGGTGAAAAAGGAGGCTTATCTATTCGAGTATGAAGAAAAGATGAAGACCAATAGGAACATGCAACAATTACAATTGAGCAGCAAGAGGAGAAATAATCCTAAATATAGTTTAGAAGCTGAAATTATCACTAATATAATTTTGTAGGTGCAAAAATCTTTTTAAAAGTAACTAAGGTCGAAGAGGATTGAGCCACAATTTATGGCTCCAACGTGCGAGCGCTAACAATGGCTAATGATCAACAACTTGCCACAACAGATCATTAGCAAACAGAGGGCTATAACACTATGTTAGGAGGATATGGCCAACTTTAACTCCAAATTTGAGTCTATCGAGCCTCATTTGTCGTTTACTATGGATTAATTCTAATATGGGTGGCTACTCAAGGAACTTGGGCTAACTTTATCATTAGGAATGGCTACTATTAATATTTCTTGAATAACAACATAGGTGGCTACTACAACTTGGGATCAAATGGTCCAACCCATGGTAAGGAGACATTAGGAGTTCAATATGGAATCTTAATTCACTTTAAATGTATTAAAAAAATATTACACAATTTTCACCCAAATCAGCAAGGTTGCCCATAATTTGGAATTAATTTTGAAAATTTAAAACTAATTCCACCATGCCATATAATCAATATTTGCAATCAATATTCAACGTGTTTAAATAAATCGAAAACTAACTTAAAAATTGAGCCTAGCCTGGAGAGAATCTAGGTTAAATTTAGGTCAAATCTTTAGAAGGAGGGAGTGGCCACTAACAGAGGAAATTACAGTTCATTTCAGTAAACTCTCTCTCTCTCTCTCTCTCTCTCTCTCTCTTTGTGTGTGTAGTCGAAACCAAGAAGAATAATTCTTAGGAATATTCTCTTAGGTATTTTCATTTTTAATCATCAAATAAACATGATAAGGATTTAGATAGGGACTTGTTTTATCAGAAAAACTTTTCAGATGTGGATTGCAATTTTCTTTTCAATTTTTTTTTTGCTAGATTTTAGTATTCGTATAGTTTTTTTTTTCTTTTTTAGGAACTTAGATGTCTTAATATACAGCTTGTAACTAGGCTTTAAGATCAATGGAAACTATTCAATTGGTATTAGTCTTTCTTTCTATCGCTCTTTCTCTCTCCTCCAAAACCTGTTACATCTAGCCCTATGAGATAGCAAAGTTATCAGG
Source organism: Cymbidium sinense (assembly GCA_021442155.1). Lineage (NCBI taxonomy): Eukaryota > Viridiplantae > Streptophyta > Magnoliopsida > Asparagales > Orchidaceae > Cymbidium > Cymbidium sinense. Next base: position 815,807 of record CM038232.1, read on the forward strand.
CCCTTCTATCTCTTTTTGGGCCATATCAAGCAATCACACAATTTTCCTATTACAACTGCTGATTGCATCCATTTAGAAGTGTTACTGAGATCCACAACTCCTGTTTGTTCTCTGTTCTGGTGTCAAATAGTGAATCTCATCACTATGAAAGGCATAAATCAGAGAATACAAAAGGTGGATAACAAGCCAACAAGAAGGACAAGTTAGGGAAACAACTAGCAGTTCTCCAATTACTTATAAGGGCACTACCCTCCCTGGATCTTGACTTGTTCTTGCAATTTTTCTCATAGGATCTTAGCATGCTTCCAAGGAAGCTTAGGTTGCATAAAAATCCTACCTGTTTGATAGCATTTCTCATCATTGTTTTCAAGTCGGTTTGATTTCATAATGCAACTTTGTTGTTGTATATATTTGATTCTAGATCAGAAAGGTGAGAGAAGAAAAGAGAAACCTTAGTGTATCTTAGTTATGGCTTTTTGTATGGGATATAGTTTTGATTTGTAGGTTTATTTGTACTTTTGGTGTATAGTTTTTAGTGATTTCACATGGAACTAGAGTTACAGTACCATGAACTCTTTGTTTAGCATCCCTTCCGAGCCACGAAATATTGAGATTTGTTTTTAATTTGTTCTGAAGCAACATTTAGGTGTGTATATCACTACATATATTCCATGACTTTGCCATGTAGCTCACGTTATTACCTTAATGAAATTGAGAATCTTTAGGATTCCATTTTAAAATTGATCAATTTAAATGTGATGCATAAGTGCTGGAAATTAATTGGCACTAATGTAAAGGTATATTTTGCATGGAACTGGTAAATCAATAAATTGAATAATATTTCTGTAGGATTTTATATATCTCTCACCTAATTACATTTCTAATAGCACATTGGCATGGCTTCTGAATTATTTAACCGTATGGAAATATTGTTGTCTCATGACAAACACAAGACAATATATTTTTTTTTCAGCCGAGAATATCAGCATCCTTTTCATTGAAAAAAAATCGACATCTTGAGAAGTGTTTTCAAAACATAGTATGATCAACAAGAAAGTAGTTCTTCTCTCTCTATTTATGTTTCATTGGCCCAAATTTGTAAAAATATTTCCTGCCTCTTGTGTTTGCAATGGAGGTTCTTCCAATATATTGAAATAGAACTTCTCCTGACTTTTCTTTTTAGAGAACCATTCAGTTCATTGAGTGAGAATGAGGTGCGTCACTGGAACATGAAAATTTTGGCATCGGGTTACATTAAGCCTAGCTATGACAACTTTTGCATCCTTTTATAAGTCTACATTTTGATATAATTTTCTAGAGGCCCTAACAAATGCTTGTTGTATCATTGACAATGATACTATGCAAATAAAACTTGTTACATGTAGCCTTTTGAAATTCATGATAATATTCAAAAGTAGGATTTTTTTTCCTTTCTTGTACTTATATACTTTTGGTTGTACTTAAAATTTTTTGCATGTTATTATTGAATCATCTTACTTGGATGAGATGTTTGGGAGCTCAGTAACTTATGTCAGACCCAACCACAATGATGGCTGTACAAGTATCATCTACAAGTTTACAAATCAATTTATTATGTGATAATTTTCTAAAAAAACACAACAGCTGACCAATCTACCATTGAAATTTAAATTCGTAAATTGATTTTATGCATTTCCTCGCAAAATTAGTCATGCAGTCAACTGCTCTTTTAGATTCGATCATTTTACATATTTTAGAATGTGATAAATTTCTATCATAGAATGTCTGCTAGAAGTTTGCTAATTTTTTTAGCTTTTTGTGTATTACGTGAGATATTTGTTATAGAGATATTCCCTTGTTTCTCTTTTTGATATATATTTTTTTATTTTCAGATTTTTCAGATTTTTGCGAGAATAAATGCACGGGTCTTGGCTGTCTTGCTATTGCTGATACTTGGAGCTGTGTTTTATGTTGGAGTTATTACTTCACCCATCCTGGTGTTTGTTTTTTCTATTTGCATAGCAGGCTTCTTTTTCTCAGCTTATTTGACAAGATGGGTTTTAGCAAAGGATGAGGGACCCCTGAAATGTCACAGGTTACACAATTATCATATCACATTTTACTTTTTTATATTTGTAGCTTTTCATTTTTTTTTGGTATTCCATGTGTCACGAGTACTTGATTTTTGTGATGATTATGTGGTGCTTGATCTCTTTCTTTGATGAAACATGCTGTGTTTGAGAGTTTGGGGTGGTAGGTAACCAATCCCAACTCCAGCACATAATTAAAAGATGTGGGGAGAGGAGTGGCAAGTAAACCACCTCAACTCCACTGCAATCAAAAGATGCAAAGGGAGGGAGTGAGTCCACCAAACAAAGCTTGGTTACATGGCTTGAGAGCAAGGGGAGACTTTAGGCTCATGAAAAAGTTTATATTCTTTATTCATTCTTATTGACATTGAATATTGATTTATCACATGTTATTGTTTGTTGAGCATTTGAGGTTGCTTCACCCTCAAAATAGGGACACATGTTATTGTTTTAGTTATAGGAGGGCCTTTGTGTAAGTGTCTCATTAGCATGGGGTTCAATAGAAACGATTGAAAATTGTGGTTCTATTGTGATCCTGAAAATTGCTTGTAATTAAGATCCAAATTAGACGCAAAACTAGAGATAGAAACTGCACCTAATTGACATTACCAACAGTAATACTCTCCTTAATAGTATGAAAACAGTGACACCTTTGGTTTTAGCCAGACGCATCATCTACTAATTTCAATCCATATTATGCATTAATTAAATAATTATAATCAGTTCTGAGCTATGGGTTATATATTAATTTCAGAAACTTATTTCCACTTGTTAATGCTATTGATTTACTTATCAGAAAATTATATTTTGTAGTATATGGAAATGCTTTGAGGCAATCTTATAGTTATACAATTATTGACTTGATTGATGGAGCAATATTAGGTTAGTTATAGTGATAGATCAGTTGTTTTTTGCTTCAGAATAAGCTTCCTTTTACATACGTAAGAGGATCTTTATGCTGATCTCTTTAGTATTCAAAAGTACATGAGATGATTTGGGCATGTTCGCATCACCATGTGCATAACAAAGGATAAAGAATACATCAATATGACAAATAGAATATTTGTGAAAGAAACAGGTATGAGAAGGGTACATAAAAATAATATGGCTAAAGTGCTAAAAAAAACTCATGAAATAGAATTGAACTTGCATGTGATAATCAGTAATGATAAATTTAGTTGGATGATTTATAATATTGACCTATATAGTTGAGGTGAGAATTTGGCTAATGATGATGATCAATGTTTAACTTGAGTCATTAATCACGTTTGCATGTTTATGTGAATTATTTAACATGATGTTCAAATGAATTCATTCTTTGAATCTGATTATAAGGATAATCTTTACCGTGCCATATAGTTAATAGATTTAATCATTTTTTGTCATTAAAACTCATTTGGTTTGGTGAAGTACCTCATTAATCTGAAATTTTATATTCGTGCTTGTTAAGATTTATTTGTTCAAGTTATCCCTCATTTGGCATATGCATCATGGTATCCCCTTTAGATATCAGATGCCATACGTGATGGGGCAGAAGGTTTTTTTAGGACTCAGTATGGAACTATTTCCAAGATGTCAGTATTACTAGCACTTGTTATTCTTAGCATATATCTTTTCCGCAGTACAACTCCACAGCAAGAATCATCTGGTATAGGAAGGTATGATAATGTAACTTTCTCTTCTTCTCGCTCTCAGTAAGAGGGAAAGTTTTCTTCTTTTTGCATCAGTTTTTGTGCAACTTTGCTAACCTTGATTCATAATTTGCTATTTTTAGGTCAACAACTGCATTTATTACTGTTGCCGCTTTTCTCCTAGGCGCTTTATGCTCAGGCCTTGCTGGATATGTTGGGATGTGGGTTTCTGTTCGTGCAAATGTTCGAGTTGCAAGTGCTGCTAGGCGTTCAGCTAGGGAGGCTTTACAGGTGGTTTTTGTGCAGTAATTCATGTATTTGTTTTTCAATAAATTTAATACTTCTAGATTTCAGTTTTTTAATAAACACTTATTTGCAGATAGCCGTTCGAGCTGGTGGCCTATCAGCCATGGTGGTTGTCGGCATGGCTGTAATTGGCGTGGCATTCCTTTATGCTACATTCTACGTGTGGCTTGAAGTAGATTCACCTGGTTCAATGAAGGTTGTAGACTGTAAGTTGCTTGCTAATCCATTTCCCAAGACGTTTAAATAAAACAAGGCTATTGTTTTGTTTTGGGCTTATGAAAACTACATCCAATGTACATCTCAAGTGTTAAATTTCTACTATTTTCAAGATCTATCTGAATTTTCTTGCTTCTGGCCATGTTTTTGGATCCGTGTAGTCATACATAAACAAAGAAAATTATTTCTGTTGATTGATAGGCCAGGATATGTTTCATTATGTGCACGTATGTTTTTTTTTTGGAGTAGTTTTTACATTTTCCAATGTCCAACCCTTTTAAGGTGTTGGGACCATGCTTTGTGATACATGAACTTACAGCTTCCTAGTTCAACTATGTAATTTAATGCATAATAATGATGCATGAAGTTTTATGTATGACGGTTTTATAATATATTTTTATGATATATTGGACAAATTCAGAAAGTATAGTTCACAACCCATTAACTTAACTTAATATTGCATCTTCTTTTTTAATGCAAACCAGAAAACATGTAAAATTCACATAAATAATGATTTAGGGGCTGTTTGGTTGCAAGTAAAAGAAGTGTAATGTAAATCAAATACATGTAATTTCACTTATTTGGTGTTTGGTGTGTTGTAAATTAAATACCGCGTAAAATTTTACGGTATTTGAAATACTTTGCACAAGTTATTCTCCGTGTAAATGAAATACCTCCGAATCCAGTGAAATTAGAAATCATGGGCTGAAAACTTGGAGTGCGTGTATGCCCCTTTGTCTCCCGCGATAACTGCCACACAAGGGAACCCGCGACTACAAGATCTGAGCCGCAATTCCTGGGATCGACAGTGCTTCTCCTGCAATAGTTGTGTTGGCGAGAGGTGGGATCAATTAATTGCCTGCAGATCGCGAGCTCCCCGACCGCGTGAGCTGCCACTGCACTTTCCCCATAGGTTCAGCCCGCTGAAAGCCTCCGAACGTTCGGAAAGAAGATGAGCTCCTAGAAAGCGTGGTGTGGTAACCTCCATTCAATGATGGCTATGGCTCTGTTCCGGAATGAGGAAGGAAGGAGAGAAGGAATCACCGCTGCTGAGCAAATTTATTGCCATGAGGAACGTAGTTTTTGTGTTTTCCCGTACCATCTTGGTCACTCGCCATTGTCCAAGATACCTACTTCTTCACCTCGATTGTCCTCATCTTTACCGCGATTCGGGAATTCGTAGTTCTTTCATCTATTTACGATCGATGGTTCCATTTTTTTTCTTTCGGGGCTTCTTTGTATTAGATCCAGGATTCAGTGGCAAGTTGAGCGACTAAAACCTTCCGTCATCCTACCTAGGTAGCTCGTCGGATAATAGTTGTAAGGTAAGTCGGAAGCTAATGCCAGTTATATGGGATGTTAATGCTTAAGGTAGATGATAGATCGCTTGTATTATATCAGTTTTGTGTGTTGCTTTCGTCTGTTGATTTTAGATCAAGATTTAGACCTTCTCCAATTGATTTTTCTGTCAAGATGTTTGGTTGCAATTAAAAATCTATCAATATGATTCAATTAATTCATTAATGTTAACTCAAATGATATAATTTTATTTAAATGATAAAATAACTATGATTTATTTATTTTAGTATTCAAGTTGTAAAGTTAATCAACATATCAAAAATAATGCTTTTATGTAATTTTTAATATATATATATATATATATATATATTGAGCATCTTATGAAAGTAAATAAAAAACATTTTAAGTTACAGAACAAATATCATTAAAATAAATTCATTTATCAGTTGAAGTTGCATAGAGGTCCTCCACAGTGTCTAGTTTTTCACTTTTAATTTTAAAATAAATATATTGTAATCCTTTTTTAACCAAGTAGTAAATTTTTATTTATATTTTAATATATATTTAATTTATTAATTTAATAATTCAATTAATGAAAAAAATTATGTAATTATTCTACATACAATAGATTCAATACTTGGTATTTACTTTACTTTTCATATACCCAACCAAACAGAAAATATAGTTTTCATATATTTACTTTACATACAACCAAATGACGGTAAAGTATTCAGAATTCACTGTATTCATTTTACACTACATTCTTTTTACACTGCATTCCTTTTTCAGCCAATTAAACAGCCTCTTAATGGTTAACTAATTGAACTTTCACATCGAAATTCACTACCATGAAAATGCACATGTGATAAAAAAATCAAATCACGCCAAAATCAATAAATTTAAACTGTATGAGTTTCTATTAAATTTATTTACACAAGCAGGCCATTTACAAAAAAATATAAATCAGGGGTGCAGGAAAACAAATAACCAAAATAAAATTCCAGGTCTTATGTTGTTACAAGAAGATTTCTTCACATGAAATTTTGTAATCACCAAAGGTGCTAAGGCTAAAAAGTATTGCATCCAACCAATATTCAAGAACGGAGAGGGACAAGCTAATTCAAGAGGGAGATTATGGAATTTTTACATGCCTTAGGTATTATCTTTTTATAATCACAGAACTTTTTGTTGAGTAAAAAAATACAATAAAGATGGCTGCCCCTAACTCAAAAAGTTGTTGAAATCTTGCTGTCATCACAAAACTCATAGGAACGAAATGGCTTCCCATAATACCTGAATCTTCACGAAGTCACAAGCTAGACATAATCACAGCCATAAGTCAAAGTTGAAAATCGAGACATCCAAACAACTAAGTTATGAGTTATGACTGCTAATAACAGAAAGATTTTCATAACAATTAACTTCAACCATCAGAACCAAATGGAAACCAACAAGCAACAAATACATAATATTTAACAAGAATTCCTGGCCCAATGACAAATGACTAAAGTACCAAATCAACTCACAAAAATCAGCTTAAGGCCAAAACAACAATAAATCGAGATTAAACCATTGGAAATAGCTACTAGACCAAATATAGGACAAAATTGAGAATCTTGCCGGGGAAGAGAGCACAATCCATTTTTATAAAGATCATTTTGTAGGCATGCTTATCCAAAAAAGTATTGAACTCCTAAAGGAGTAACTCCTAAAATAAATTAACATAATTAAAGAAAAAAGTTTGAAATTCACTCATCTCAACATGTCTTGTATTTTTAGGGACTATAAAATTTAAGGTTTGCTTCACTTTGAATTTGTAATATATACATGATTTGAAGACAGTAGTGTTTTCCATAAACATATGGAGTTGATTGCAAGCCTTTAGTTTGGTTATTTTATATGGATCTGAGTGTTGATGATATAGCACATCAAGGGAGAAAAAGACTTGTTATAAGGTCTCAATCCAAAAATCAAAGCTTATGAGACTTATGTTGTGTTTTATGTGTTGTGGTAATTTATATTTGTATCCCATGTGCTGGGTATTATGTGGAGGATATATTTAGTTATGTTCAAGTGTTATATGAGAATTGTGATTGAGATCATCAATTGTTCAAGTGTTAGAAGTGCATCAATAGTATGACACCTAGCCGCTATTCTTTTGTTACTACGGTGATCCCTTACGTAGTGTCTGAACAGAGAAGTTGGCGCCTATGCACCGCGAGATGATGGGTTTCGAGTTGTGATAGTTTTTTAGTGGTTTTCTCTCAACATACACGCCCATTGAAGTATTGTATTTATATAAACGTTTATTCTGACTTAATGGAGGATTTTAAGACTATTTTTGTGTGAAATATCTTGAGTTAGGTTAGACTTGGTAATGGTGATCTCTTGTTGCTGTCTACTTCAATGAATAGAACTCCTCGCATCTCTTCCATTTTGATGAGTGGAAGATCCTGAAGCACCCCTTCCTCCATTTGCTACGACTTTCTGTAACCGCATCAGTTGTATTGCAAATTAAAAGATGAGTTAGTGGAATAAAGATTTTGATATTTTGGTTTAAGGTGACCGCTAATTAGTTGGATGGAATTAATTTCAAATGAATACAAATAAAAAAATGTTTTGAAGCACAAACTCTTTGAAAAATTAAGACACATTTCAATCACAAACATGCATCTGCCATGCTTCAATGAGGGGGAAAAAGAATGGACCACTAACATTGTTAGAAATTGTATAAAAAGATTTATGTAAACTTTAAATAACATATCATGAGGCAATCAACTTGAATCAATACAGGAGGATTCATAAAGGTGGGTCCATATAGTTGGGTGAAGGTTGAAGATCATTTTGACCACATAGTTGTTTAAAATACTCAAATAGTGTTTAAATACCATCAAAGGTTGTGCAAATTATGTCTATTTTTGTTTGTTGGAGTGACAAGGATGATGAAGAATATACCGTCAAAGGTTTTGGAAGTAGGACCGAGTATAACTTATATCTGAAGGAGGGCTATACAAAATTGATTTATGTGAATGCAAATCTTGTACGTCTCCAATATAATGAAGTTTAAGTTCTATCTTCTAGGATAGGTCTGTGTTAAAACTCTATGTTAGCAACATGTTTTCATATTTCGAGTACTTTGAAGTCTACAATCATAAGTTGATTATCAATCACTCTTTTCTGAAATTTTTTTGATTGGGTTAAGTAGGAGCACCCTTGTTGAGATGCTAAATTCTTAGTTTCTTATGCGCTTGGGTTGCAGTCCCGAGCCTTAAACCTCCTAAGGCGATTTATTTTAATAAGCCTAAACTTTGGAAGAGCTTTAAAATTCTTCTACTCATGCTATGTGAGCCTCAAGTGAACCTCCTTAGTTTATCCATTTTTTGCTAAAATTATTTTCTTCTTTTTTTGCTTGATTGACATCGATTGTTAGTAAAACACAGATTGATTATTTTCTAATAAGAAAAATGATCGAGATTTAGATAGAAAAGTCATTCCAGTGAAAGTTTAAGACAAACATCGATTGTTAGTTTTAGATTTTAAGATGAAAGATTGGAAGATTTAAAAAATAAATCAAATTATCATAGGATTAGATAAGCACTTAAAGAATATTAATAAAATATTTTAAGAAATTCTACAAGAGTTTAGAATGGGATGTTATAAGAAGTTAATATTATGTGAAAAAAGAAGAAATTAAGAATTGTAAAAAATGTCTTGGAGAATTAAAGGAAAGCTTTTAATAAAAAAAAGTGATGGAATATGTAAAGAAAAGATAAGAAATAATTATAAAACTATAGTGTAAAATGAGAATTGAGAAATATATAAAGTATTCAGAGAGATCAGAAGAAACAATATATGAAAAAAATTTAGTGATTTATACAATAGATAAAGAACAAGAAGAGTGAAGATGTTTATAAGTTGACCAAAAAGAGATATAAGAAAAGATCTGTGAGGATGGGGATGAAAATCATAAAGTTTTTCTTAGAAAGAAAGAATATTGAAAATAGGTGGATGAGGTATTTTGATAAAGCTTTTGAAGGATCGAAAATACGATTGATTTTAGCAATCTTAATAAAACAGAAATTTTATTTTTTATTAGTAAATTTGAAGTTAGAGAAGCTTTAAAGAAAAAACAATAGGACCTGATAATATTCCAATAGAAGTGTTGAAATGTTTAGGAGATCAAGGAATTTCTTGACTTATAAATCTTTTTAATGTTATTTTAAAGACTAAAAAGATGTCAGATGAGTGGAGAAAGAGTTTGTTGGTTCTTATATTTAAGAATAAAGGGAATGCACAAGAATGTGGAAATTATAGAGGAATTAAGTTAATGTCATACATTGAAATTATGGGAGAGAGTAATTGAGCATAGTTTACGATGTGATACAAAAGTTTTTCACAATCAGTTTGGTTTCATGCTAGGTAGATCTACTATGGATGTTATACATTTGTTAAGAGGTTTGATGGAGAAGTATAGAAAAAGTAAGGAGGATCTACATATGATATTTATTGATTTAGAAAGAAAGCTTATGTTAAAGTTTCAAGAGATGTTCTTTGGAGAGTTAGAAAAGAAAGGAGTTAATATTGGTTATTTTCAAGTCATTAAGGATATATACTGAGCTATACTTGTGTCCAAAGGAGGATTGACAAAATATTTTCTGTTGGATTACATCAAGGATCACTTTAAGCTCTTATCTTTTCGCTTTAGTTATGGATATTCTTACTAGGCATTTACAAGAATATGTACCTTGGTGTATGTTTTTTGTTGGTGACATTCTTCTTGATAAGACTAGAGAGGGAGTCTAAGAGAAACTTGAATTATGGAGGTCAACCTTAGAGTCTAAAGGTTTTCGTTTAAGTATATCTAAAACTGAATATATGGAGTGTAATTTTAGTTGTAGAAGTTATAGTCGTAGTGTTGTGACATTAGGTGAACAAGTCATTAAGAAGAGTGAGCGGTTCAGATATTTAGGCTCTATTGTTCAAAATGATGGTGAAATAGATGGAGATGTTATTAGTAGAATTCAAGTTGAATGGTTGAAGTGGAGGAATGCATATGGCCTGTTGTGTGATAGAAAAGACACTTAAACTTAAGAGAAAATTTTATAAGATGGTGATAAGACCTACTGATTTATGGTGCGAGAATGTTGGCCAATAAAGAGAAGCATAAGACTAAGTTAAGTGTTGAGATGAGGATGCTTAGGTGGATGAGTGGCTTTACTCTTAGAGATAAAATGCTAAAATGAGTATGTTCGGAAAAAGTTAGTAGCTCAGGTGATAAGATTAGAAAGAGTTGCCTTAGATGATTTTGGCCATATAAAGCGTCGGGTCCAGATGACAGTTAGGAGAGTAGATGCATTAGATTTCTTTATGTTAAGAAAGGTAGAGGTAGACCTAAAAAGATTTGGTTAATATGTATAAAAAATGATCTTAGTATACTTAAATTAAATGAGAATTTGACACATAATAGGACACAATGAAGACGAAGGATTCATGTAGCTGACCCCACTTAGTGGGATAAAGGCTTGTTGTTGTTGTTGACATTAGCATCTGTTGATAGTAATAGTATTGCGCTATTTTAACTTTACTCCATTATCTACAGTGATTTTTTTTTATATCTCTCAATTTTTGGAGGTAATCTTCTTCTTTTATAATGAAGAGCAATATATTTACCCGTGTTATTAGGCTTCTCATATTAATTTAGCTTTTTATTTTTGCTATTTTTCTGCATTTGTTTTTTGTTCCCATTGTTGGATTTGTATGGTATGTTGGTAGTACGTTTGTGCTGCAATGCCATATTATTTTCTTAAATCCATACCCTTGTATTGTGATGTATCTTTGATGTTATTTTTTTGAATAATTTTCCCACACTTTGTTACTCGCCTCTTATTCTACTTTATTCTGTACTTTTTTAATATTTAATGTTCATGGCATAGTTTTGACATATACAGGAAGCTCAAATTAATAGGTGAGCTAAGTATCATTAGATTTTACAAATAATGAAGAAAAGCTCTGCATAGAGTTTTATATATATGCAGGTATAGAGCATCATTTTATTTCACTTCATGGTTTTGGCATTGTTTTAAAGATTCTTCCAATTTAATGTTGGCATTTTTCTTGTTACTTGATGACAAGCAATGGAATCTTACAAAGAATATGATTCGAATTGCTATGCAAGAGTAATAAATATGAGAAATTTTTTGTCCTTGTTTTTGCATATTTGCTTGTAGATTAACATATTTTAGGAGAATTATTGCAACGAAACTCATCCTTAATTTTGTAGGGAACCATATATATAGAATCAAAAGCAGATACAGTGTGCTTCTTTGAATGCTTTTTTCATGTAATAATACAAATAATGGGACGAAGGATGAATAATTTTTTTTGTGTGCGATTGTTAGTAACTAGAAGTTGTAATATGTATATATGTTCTAATGGGATGAACAATTACTATTTTTTTTAGTTTAAGGTTTTTGGATAAACCATTGGTAAGTTGATGCATTTGAATCTTGGAAAATGATGTTCACTTGGTATGTTGACAAAGTTAAAGAAAATCTTGTTTTGTTTTTATGGACATCAAAAATTTCATGCTTTTTTGCAGTGCCTCTTCTTCTTGTTGGATATGGTTTTGGTGCCTCGTTTGTTGCCCTTTTTGCTCAGTTAGGTGGGGGAATTTTCACTAAAGCAGCAGATGTTGGAGCTGATCTTGTTGGTAAAGTAGAACAGGGTATACCTGAAGATGATCCTCGAAATCCAGCTGTCATTGCTGATTTGGTATAAAAACATAACTCTTTTGTGTTTTAAAATTGTGTTATCCTGTTTTAATGAAACTACTTTTTCCATTTTTCTGGCTCTTTCTTTACTTAGTTTTAAAATTTGAAACTTAATATATTGGATTCTATTAACATTGTGCATTGATGTTCCTTCTTGGATTAGTGCTATACTTTCTTTTTTACCGTTATTGTTTTTATTCACCTTTTGTTAGCTAATCCACTTTTTTAAGCCTGAGTGATGTATTGTAATCGAATATTATCATTTTATACTATATTTTAAGCTTTTTTTCATTTGCATTACATTATAATGATAAGTTGCTTAAAACGTTACCAATTTGAGCAAGAACAATAGTAATAATTCATAATAGTAATAACTACTAAAATAGTAAGAAATAAATGATTGTTCACTTTGATTTGATAACACATTAAGAGAACTTTATTAGTCCTCAAATTTTAGCAATAGTGATTGATCTACAAATTCCTAGGGACTAGGTCATTGATGTATGTATATGATGAGATATGCTAATAAATACATATCAAAATTTTTCGGTGTCATCTAGTTTGGTTGGTAAAGGCCTTGAAAGTTATTGTCAAGATCTTGGGTTTGAATCCTGTCTTCACCATAATAAAGTTCTATCTTATGAACTTTGTAGAGCAAAAAAATAAAAATAAAAACTACCACAATTTGCATATTCTCCACTTTCAATTTAAGCAAAGATTATTAACTTTTGATGCAAAATCGGAAAACACACTTTATTAATTTTTATTTAGACGACACTAAAATATGAAATTTTATGTGAAATTTGAAAACACAAAAAAAAATCATTATGCATCAAACTTGACAATACATGAATCACACATACAAATCAATCATTAAATAGTTTAAAAGAAACAAGAAGGATATGTCTCACTAATTAAAAGATCCAGGCCTCATTGCTAGTATAAGGAGAATCATCTTCCATAAGTTGTCAAAACTTGCAACCCATTGGATTTTAATTCCATAGCCGTGATCTATAAGCTTTACACAAAAAATTTTATTAGTTGACATTTAATAGGATTCATGTTGAACATGAACCTAACAAGTCTAAAGTGAACCAAACTTGCACATAAGATTTTGAGCATAATTGAACGTAAGCCAAGCTCATTTAGAGCAAAAATCTAACAAGCCAATTTGTTGTGGTGATACAAAATTCGCAAATTGCTAGTGTCTAATAGAGGAAATTTTGTGATGGGAATGGGAACATTTCTATTGAAGCAAAATCTCAAATCTAGTAAATCCCACAATTTTCAAATAAACAAACACAACTAATAACATCCAAATCAGTAGATGGCCAAACAAAGCGTTGTATGTTTTTTTGAAACTAGGAATTAGAAATAATTGAACTGAGGAATTCAAGGGATAACATTAAAATGACTTGCAATAGTATGCCAAACGTAATGAGGTTATTGAAATGCTTATAACACATTTTACTCTTAATAGAATCATCATAGTAATGTTGTACAAAACAAAAATAGAACATATAACATAAACTTCATAATCTCTAAAGACTCATAAGGCTTATCTCAATGTTTACCTTTTTTGCTTCTGACAATTATACTTTTTTTAGATTTCCATTAGAGGCCTTAGGTAACCATTTTCTTCAAGGATGGGGCCTAAATGATGAGCTCTAACACTTTGTTTATTCTTTGATTGTATTTAAAGGCTAATGATATGATCATAGATGGATTAATTCCACTCATCGAAATGCATTTAAATTGAGTTTTTTAACAGATAATAAGTAATGATATACAATGTAAAGATTTTATGAGGTTCGTGCATTATCTTGGAAGCAGTTCTTTTAGATTTAATTACAGAGTTTGATGTTCCATTCATTCCCACATCAACCTTTTTTTGGACAAGTAGCTTTAAGGAAATAAACTAGCTGGAATGAAAGAAACTTGTCATTCATTACTCTCCATTTTTGGGACTTGCCCAAAATGTCAGTTGGCCATTCCATTTAGGTTATTTTTGTTTCGAAGGAATTGGTGTGTAATGTATTTTTATTGGGTGTTTGGCTTAAATATAATCAAGAGATTTATATAAGAAATGTGAAGAAGTATATTTTTCATTGAAAACTTTTGGCCATCCCAAGTTAAAAACATAAAGAAAAATCAATGAGAATATTTTTGTAATTCACATGTCATTCCTCACACACACACACACAAATCTCATCAACGAAGCAAGAAATAAATAAATAAATAAATAAATATATATATATTTCCCTCAATTCCTAGTCAAACAAACTAGTGGGTGCCACTTGGTTTCAATTTAATTTTTTTGACATTACCATTTCTATTTTTTTAATTTTTTTTACGCCAAATATCTTCTTGGATATTTTTATAGGTTGATCCCTGTTGGAATGATGTTTTCTTAGTTTAGTTATTTGGTGGATTGCATGAAATTTCTCCTTATGTTTCTACTGTAATTTCATGTACGGATTAGTATTAGTATTGGTGTTGGATTAGCTCCTATAGCCTTAAGAGGTGCAGATTCTGTCTTGGGTATGTTTGTTTGCTTTGACTATGGTTCTTGAAAATTACTAGTTTCATTTGGCACTCATGGAATATTGCCTTGCATTAAGAGATATCTTTGCCTAAGTTGTTATTAACCTTACTGTTGCAGTCATGGTTAGTTGTAATTTTTGTTTTTATGGAGAGGTTAGGGATATTGCCAATTGATGAAGATGTGATTATTTTTGTTAGTAGAAAAGATAGGTTATAAAGATATTTGATGCGGGATAATTTACGTTGTGATAATCTCTTATCACTGTATGCTAGTCTTGGAAATGTTGCTATTGCTATAATATCGCTGCTTTACAACTTGTTGTTTCCTTAACTATCTATTGATCTATCTACAATTCATTGTTCTCCTATTTGTCATTCCTTAAATTCTTGCTTTGTTTCCTACTATTTTGTTGTGTTCATTTTACTCATATGATTCCTTCTTTTCTGTTTCCCACTACTCTCACCATTTTCCAACAACTCACACCTCTGTTCTTGCTATTCCTTATTCTGACTAATCTTGTTGGTTTCACCTCTGTTTCCTCCGATTATCAACTCTATTAGATCTCTTTTTGGTGTCGTTCATTTGCATTTTTTTTTGTGTGGGGACTTTCTATGGAGGGTTTGATGTTAATGGAATTCATGAAAAATGTATGAAAACTTATTGTATTCAACTAGATCTTGCATTTTTTTTATTTGGGGTCTTTTGTGTGCTATCAGAAGCACCTTTGAGGCATAAAAACATAATTGAACAACGTGTACTAGTTGAATGTGTATTGTTTAACTATTCACTAGTGTTGACGATTGCTTTCAAGGTGTGTTCTTGCACCAATATAAGGTCTAATCATTTCTTTGGGGTGATTTATATGTTGTTATTTTAATTTGTTTTTAAATGAGAATTTGACATATAATAGGACGCAATGGAGACGAAGGATTCATGTAGTCGACCCCACCTAGTGGGATTAAGGCTTGTTGTTGTTGTTGTTGTTGTATTCTTTGATTTGTTTATGTAGTTGAAATTTTAGCAAGTGTGTTATATGTCAAGATTTTCTTTTCATAGTATAAACTTGATTGATTGTGGAATTTTATGTTAATTCATTATTTCCACCTTAAAATTCTGATTTTGATTGCTATTAAATTATTATTATTTTTTTGAAATGAACAAAGTGTATTTGTTGCCTTTACATTAAAAGCAAGTAATTTTGATAAAGTTGATAGTAGGTAACCTGTAGATTGTTTGTATATATTTTTTTTGCAGCTCAACCTAAGTTGCATTATTAACCTTTATATTCTTAAATTTTCTATATCAAATTAGTATATGAGCTCATGATTACATCATCATAATCATTGAAGTAGGACAAAATATTAGTCAATAAAAAAATAATAAAAGGTGCAATTTAAATAAAAGAAAGTAAGTCATTGTTTGAAATGAATACAACATAATTATTAGGAGGATTAAAATTATATATCTATATTTAATGGGAGGCATAACCTAAGAATATTTTTTTAGAATGAGTCCATAATTTGGATTTTTTTTAAGAATGCTATTTATTTGATTTTCGAATAGTAAAATTACCAAAAGAAACTAGCTCGATATGCTCAAACTTATTATTGTAGCATTGCACGCAAAATGAGACCAACATTGACTAGCATGAGACATGGACTTAATGATATATGGTGAATTTTATGACTGATTGGATTATCACTTTAAGGGTTGTAGATAAAGTAATTAGTGTGTTTGTATATTATGATAGGTTTGATAAATTTCATGATTAAATATGATTTACATTGAATCTGCCTTATTATAATTATGTGTTTTCTTAAAAATTTAGAGAAGAGATTATGTTTGTTTCAAGCACAATTTACTTAGAACTCTAAGTGATATCTTTACCAATTTTTTGAATATTGAAATATGTTATAAACGATCTATTAGCAATACCACAATAATAATTAAAATATTGAAAAAATTATCTTCTCTCAAACTTGTCAAATATAAATTGACACAAAAGTTATGCATGGTCAAACTTAATCTTAATGAAGAAATTGTAGATCATGATTATTCATTTGAAGATGATTAGATAAAGACTTATAATTACAATTAAATTCTTTTAATGCTGAATCTCAGTCAATACTTATGTTAGAACTCTGCTATGAACCCAATTTTTTAAGACAAGTTAAAATTTGAATCTAGAATTGAGTATGAGCATCATGTCACAATGGAGCCAAATTTGAGTTCAACATTATGCAGGAAATTATATTTGAATTGGAACATTTAAAATAAATTAAGTCTACCATTGAAGAAACTAAACTTATCTGAACAATGGGTAGAATTCGAGCTTGAAATTAAATTTGAATGTAAGATTAATTTTGAATTTAAGCCTCAAATATACATTGAATATGAGCTAATATTGTACCTACATGGACATTTGAACATAAATTGCTAATAGGATATGACTATATTTTGAATGTGATTATGAATTACTATTCAAAATTGAATTAACTCTTGAATATGAAAGTGTGCAAAACATAGTTGTTGTGTTTGCTGAGGCAATTGAATAAATTGATAAAGTGATTATTGAATGTAAAATGAATAACTCATGCCTTAAAAAAAGGATAAAATCAACCAAACAAGTTGAGTTACCTCTTGATGTAATTTCTCGTGAACTTATGTCTCCCAATCAAATTGAAGTTTTTTTTTTTTTGTTTCTTAACAAACAAATTCATATGGAGAGACTTGTGGAGAAATTAAAATTGCATCAGTATATCAATGAATTTATTACTAATGAAAATCAAAACATAAAGTTAAATTTTCAAATTTGGTCAAATCTAAATTTGTATGGCCATCTCCATTGATATTTAGGCTATTTTGATTAAATTTCCTTGAGGAGATTATATGTTCATATAGGCATTTTATATTTGTGTTGTGTTTATGTTTACAAGTTTCTTTGCCATCTAATCATAAAGGATTATGCTATAAATTATTTGATAGCATCTCTTAGGATACGTTTGTTTTTACCATTTTCATGGTCTCTTTCATATCATTTGCATAATTTGAATAATTTGTGTATTTGTATGAAGAGATTTGCAAAAGGGTAACAATTAACTGTGACAATTATAAGTTTGTTGTTAATGCTATTAGGATTAATGTGGAATTCAAATTTGCTGATATGTTAATGTTGCATTTGAATTCTAAAAACTTTCTTTGGGGATTTTGAAGAAATTAATTACCAGAAAGATGGGGTCATGTAAATTCACAATGCATTTGGATACTTATGAATGAAAATTTCTAGTAGAATTTCAAACTGCAATGTATTTAATTTGACTTTATCGAATGAACCTCTTGCCAGTACTGTGGACTTTTCTCCCGTTACATCCCGTATGAATTCACGCCCAACACCTCATTAGATGGATTTGCTCGTCTTGTTCCAAATGTTGACTTATATGCAAGGATTATATCCACTTGTGATGGAAACATGGCAACTTTGTCTTGATTTTATTAATGAATATATATTCAATTTGTCAGAGCCTATTTTTTAAAATTGGGTAGTTTGATGTGAATAACTTCCGTTGCATGCTACAGTCTATCTTTCTATGTTATAGTCCCAGAGATGTCATTATTGTTATATTTTTTTTTTGCTTTATTCTTGCTACTTTATTGCTTGTTGGTTCTTTTCCTATTATTGTTCTCTGCCTACCTGTTGGTTCTTCTACGTTCCAATAATCTCATTATTTATTGTTCCAATGTTTCCTGCTACTGATTCACACTACTCTGTTGTGTTCCCGTTGATCAACTTGTTCCTACCTTCCTCTTTGTACGACCCCAGCTTCATTGTTTTTATGTTACTTAGTCTTTTATGCCTACTATTCTTACCATGCAATCTTAGGCACTTGCTAATTCTGTTGGTTTCACTTATGCGGTCCTTGGCTTTTTAGGTTCTTTGTTTGGCATTGTTCTCTTAACCTTTTTTTAGCGCATCTTGGAGTAAACTAAGAACTAGACTTTACAAATCAAGGATTGTATTTTTTAAAGAAGCTTTGATTATCCTAGAAGTCATGATAGATGTATTAAAACCTGTTGTATTTCACTAGATTGTGACATTCTAAGATTTTATATTTTATGTCCTTTTTGAGCGGTAACTAGGATCCTTGAGTCATGTTAAAGTAATTGAACTTTTGAGTATTTCAATAAGGATTCCACTTTTTTTCAATTTTTATGTGTGTGCTTGTTGGTTATGTTCTTTAAGTGCTTCATATGTATTGACAATTACTTGTGGGCCACTGTATCAGCATGAGGCTTGGTTCTTCTTTTGGGGTGATATATATTCTTGGTCTTATTTTAATTTATTTAGTCACTTGTTTGTGCGGGTGATGGAAATTTTGTCTAGTGTGATACGTTCTGGATTTACTTATCAATTGAAACTCGATTATTGTCAAAATTGTATATTCAGTCACTATTTTTCTTGCATAATTTCAGATTTTAATGACTATTTAATTATTATTCGGAACGAACAAAGCAGGTTTGTTGTATTTACATTAAATATGACTGATCTATCTAAAACTAATTGTTGATAATCTGTGGATTGTGATTTCTTATATATTTTCATTATGCATCTTATTCTATATTACATTAGTAACCTCAGGCCCATATTTTCATCGACATTTACTGCACACTATCATTCATATGATTTGTAATGAAATCTTGTAGTGTTTCGAGTCATTTGATCATGTGGATGTATATGCTGGAAAAGCCTTGTTGGAATCGGTATTTAGATTGGCAATATCCACTGCGGTTGACATGCCTCTCATGTATTGTTTGAGCGGATTCCATTTGGGTCGCTTTGTCAAAACTGTTTATTTGGGGTAAAACATTGCAAACTAGCTTTAAATCGATAATGTAATTAGAAATGATTTAGTTTTATACTTTGATTTAATTTTAAGCATGTGATATTAATTATCTCAAAATGTATACTTTTGTATTTGAGAAGTCAATGGTATGATATTTATTTTTGGTGCCTTATATTTATTGAAAACTGTGAAGTTTCGATTGTCTCCATATAAGTCCTAGAACAAGAATAATTCAATTTAGCAACTTGTTTGAAGCATTAGTTTGTCTCAAATTTTGTTCTTGACATCTTTTTAATGGCATATTAGAGATGCAAGTTCTCGCCATACTCTAGTGTCAATGAAATATTCTTAGAACAATAATAACAAGAATATCAAGAGACTCAAGGATGATTATTTAGATTAAAATCAGGTCTTACTTGCTAGAATCATAGAATATTGTTCAGACAAAGTTTGAGTATTATTACCAAGTTACATTTGTTTCTACTTGGTGCTCAAAGTTATCTTTGTCATTTTCATAGCTCTGTTCTCACTGCAACTTAGATGTTGTAGATGAGACTTTTTTTTTTGAGATTATTACATATTTCTTGTAGTATTTTGCTAGACTTAATTTGATACGGGTTCTATTTGACTCAAGGTTGGTGATAATGTGGGTGATTGTGCTGCTCGAGGAGCTGATCTATTTGAGAGCATCGCTGCAGAAATCATTAGTGCAATGATACTTGGAGGAACAATGGCTCAGCACTGCAAAATTGAAAGTAAGGGTTGCCCATAACATAAATTTTTTTTGTTAAGATTATATATGTAACTCTGCTTCTCTGTGATATTCTATGCGTTGATGAGAAACTGTTTTTACTATTATATACATTTTAGGAAAAAAAGAATACTCTTCATTTTTTTATGACTTTCTGAAATGAAAGTCTGAAATTGTTCTTCTGATTCGATGAATCATTTAATTTGTAATGAGAAATAATCAACTGCCTCAGAACTCTTTCCTCTTTAATTTCTGAAAGATATATTTAATTAGTAATACCTTAAATTGCAGATCCGTCGGGGTTTATCCTATTTCCTCTTGTTGTTCATTCCTTTGACCTCGTGGTATCTTCTGTTGGAATTCTCTCGATTCGAGGAACACGTGAACTTGGTTCTAAGGTTCCTGTGGAAGATCCTATGGCGATTCTCCAAAAAGGCTATTCCATCACAATAGTGTTAGCTGTTATAGCTTTCGGAGTGGTAAATCTTCACAATATTCTGTTTGTTTTATGTAATCTTTCCTAACATAATATTTCCTTTGTGAATTTTATGTTTGTTGAGGGTTTCATTTTGACAGTCTACTCGGTGGCTTCTTTACACCGAACAAGCACCTTCTGCGTGGTTAAACTTTGCGTTATGTGGATTGGTGGGCATTATAACAGCTTATGCCTTCGTGTGGATTTCCAAGTATTACACAGACTACAAGTATGAGCCTGTACGAACTTTAGCGCTTTCAAGTGCTACTGGGCATGGAACTAATATAATTGCTGGTGTAAGTCTTGGCTTGGAATCAACAGCTCTTCCTGTTCTTGTAATTAGTTTAGCCATCATCTCAGCGTACTGGCTTGGGCAAACATCTGGCCTAATGGATGAGACTGGGAGTCCAACTGGTGGCCTCTTTGGTACCGCTGTTGCTACAATGGGAATGCTTTGCACTGCAGCTTATGTTCTCACCATGGACATGTTTGGGCCAATCGCTGACAATGCTGGTGGAATTGTTGAGATGGGACAGCAGGTATTATTGTTGTGCCTAATGTTTTCTAAGTTGTCTGTCTTGAGATTATCTATATGCCTTCTTTCATGAGATGCTACAAGGTTAAATCTAACATCTCTACATTGATGTTTTCCATTCCCTATTTTAGAATTTAGGGTTCATTTGGGGTGGGCGTGAAAATATACTATGTGTTTTAGAAATTGACTGGGATCCGAAAATTGCCATCTTTTTCGATGAAAATAGTGTTTTAAGTGTCGATGAAGATTTCAGAAGACAGATGAATAGTAGATAAGACACTATCCAAAGATTTCACCCTCATTTTGTGAGGACTTTAGATCTGTCAGGTTTCCTATAAAGCAACCTATAGTTACCCTTCCCAATACTCGAGTGAACACTGACAAGGTTAATCGATAAATTGTTAAATAACGAGTATATATAATAGCGGAGTGAGTTTGAAAATTATGAAATTTATCATTTTAATTTAAAACTTTTGGGGGAACGATGACGCGCTCAATCATCCCATGATCCCCATTATGCTCGTCAGCTGGAGGGGAGATAATAACAACCCATCAAGGATCCATCAAGAACATTACGTTACGCCGTCCTTGTAGAATGGAGTTTGTCTAATGGACAAATAAGTCAATCTTAGTGATTTTTTTTTTTGTCCAATCGAACACATTCTATAATTCACAACTTAAAGAGAAAAGCCGTTGGAGAACATACGAGCTGCGGCCGTGATCGTAATTTAGTGGTGCCAATATCATACGAAGGCCGGGTAACTACCATTTATGTTGTGTTATTTGCTAAAAATCACGCGACAAAGGAGAACGCCAATGCCGCTTAAGATTATTTGAGAAAATAATGATTTTGATTTGACATCGACTTTTCAAGCAAAGTTTTCTTATCACCACAAACGTAGAGGGTGGATGATTTTAAGTTTAAATTTAAATAAGTAATTTCATTTAATTTATATTTTATTATTTTAATATTTGATCATTTTTATAATTGATTTAGATTTAAACATGTGATCATTGATCATTTAAACCATAATAAAGATAATCTTTTGAATGTAGTATCACAACTCTACGCCTTTAGAGGATGGGTCTAAACTCATCAGATCAAGAATTATTATCCTCAAAAACTCTCGGCGTAAAGACGGTCAGACTTTTGAAAGTTTGAACTTGAGAAGTGTCAATAGATTTATCATTTATTATTTTATGATAAAAGTAGCTTATTAGATTTTATTAAATTGAAATTCTTATAATAACATCATTAGATATTTTTAACCCTCACTAAACCAAAGGTAGATATCTTTCTTTCATTTTGCACACTTTACATATCTTTTAGATCTAATCAATAATCTTCAACATACATTGTATTTGTTTTAAAATATATGTACATTTAGATATCTAAGTTGTAATTATGTGCATGACATGTGTCGCAAAGCATAAGTTTTGATGGATTTTGGGTTTTGTTAACCCTAACCCCAAGACTAAATCGAATTGAAGATTCTGTTTGTATATGACTGCATATTTTCTTAAGTGTCGACTTAATGAAATTTCAATATACAGTATTCTGCTTTTAAAATGTATTTTGGATATTAAGTTGTTGAATAGATGCCAAATTGCAAGTATGAATTTTGGATTTTGGTTTTTAACTGACCCTACCCCAAATACCAAACCGAAGAATGATAGATTTATCTTTTGTCATTCTATGACAGAATTAACTTTTTAGATTTTTATTAATTTGAAAATATTATAATTGCATCATTAGATTTTTAAGTTTTGTTAATCCGGACCCAATCCTAAGACCAAACCGGGGTGTAGATATATGTTCATTCATTTCATTTGGTTGATTGCAAATATCTATTTGAGTATTTGAACTATTGAATATTTCAACATGCATACAAATATCAGTTCTTTTAAAATATTGTATGGATATTTAGATTCCTAAGTTAAAGTAGTGATGTTTGACATGACAAAAATGTCGAATTGCAAGCATAGGTTTTGATACCTAAAATCATAAATCAAATGTAGATATGTTCTCACAAATATGAATTTGACTTTCAAGTGTTTGTCATGATCAAATAGATGCTTATAAGACAAGTCAATTTTCAACTATGTCCAAGTAGATCTATTCTATAATATAATTGACTTTCTTCATACTTAACGTGAGTCTGTTTCTATGTCGTAATACATTACAAATTAAGTGATCGTTCAAATGATATGCTCTTTCAACCACTTATCCTAAATCAATCATATATCTATTCTGTAATAAATCAAGCATGTTGTAAAGTATGAATTTGATTCTTTGAAGTATTTGCATGAATCAAATGATTAAGCAAAAAGAATATTGCTTCATAAATGGAGCATAGATTTCATTTAATCAGATATTAAAGACATTCAAATTAATGTAATAAATTTTTGAATATGCATAATGAATCATTTCACTAGGCATTTAACATGAAATCCAAAAACTATGAACTCATATGTAAGAATGGTTCATGATTCATGCTTCGATTTAATTTCCTTGAATATTTATATAAATCATAAGACATTAAACTTAAATGTAAGATTGATCATAAGCATATGTAGAATCTCATTCATTAAATGCTTAAATAAATCTTAAATCAAATATTCATTTTCATATCAACATTTAATGAAAGCATCTCTTTCATATTCATGTTTATTATTAAGCTATCAAATCATATCTTCTGTTTATGAACAAATTTCAAATCTTTTATGATTTAAATTTCATTTAACTTGAGCTTTTAGGATTGAATCAATTGATCAATATTTTTTATGAATAGTTTGAATTTTGATTAACTTCTCTTTCATGTCATGTCAAGTTTAAAAGTATGATTCAAATCATATCAAATTCAAATTTTTTTATAAATTTGATTTATTAAAAATTTTGGCCTCGACGCCATCCCCACATGTTTACTGAGACATTCCCATCACGCCAAAGAAAGGCGTCGTGGTAGATGTCATATCATCTTAAAATTTTATTTGCCATCATGCTACGAAAATGAGTTTGCATAAAGATTTTTTCGCCGAACAACGTGAACAAATACTTATATCACAAGATATATTTTTTTGGAACAACGCGGCAAGACTTATATAATAAATTTTACCAGACGGGAGCGATATTTATCACGTAACGGGTTTTCCGCCAATCGAACAACGAAACGGGATTTATAGCATGCTATATCGGAACAACGAACACGTACTTATCACAAAACATGTTTCCCCGCCACATCGGAACAACGCAATACGCATCATCAAAATGTTTATATCAAACAATGTGAACATATATTTATCACAAAGTAGATTGTCACATCGGAATAACGCAGCGATTTATCACATAACAGATTTCTCCGCCACATCGAATAATGTAACAAATACTTATCAAAGAGTTTTCCCCGTCACATTGGAACAATGACAGTACTTATAACATAAGTTTTATCGAACAACGTGAACCGCATTATAACAAAGCCGCCACATGTGAATGCGTATTTATAACAGTTTTCCCCACATTAACAACGCGAATGAGATTTATCACAAAGCAATTTCAACAAATTTACATTCACATGTGTATAAAATTAAAATATTACTGAAACGCCCTTGCTATAATATGATTTTCATCACCATTTCACAATTTTGTATTTGGAATATTCAAATAAAGCTATAACATAGTGAGCAATTTCATCCTTTGAATATAAAAGAGGAAATACTTTTCTCAAAGCACACAATATAGCAATTAAAGGTCAAGAGATATATATATATTTGCTAATAGATAATCACAAAGAAAATTTTGCATATCCTATGTCTCCAATTCTCAACACTTTTATATAAATGTAAGATAAAAGATACAATAGAAAGGAGAACAATAAAATCATGCTTTGCCTCATGATAGTTGTTTGAAAGTAGTTCGATTTGCATAGAACAAAATAATCAACTTCATTTAATGAATATAAATCTGAATTTTCAATTCAACAACAAAAATACTTGCTTGCATGATAACATGATTTAGCTAATATATTTTCTAAACATTGAGAAGGGCCAAATAGAAGTGAGAGGGATCTCATGGGAATCACAATCTCTCTTTATCACTTCAAGCCAAACATCAACATAGGATTAAACCCATGAATAATAAAAATACACTTGCTCTCTTTTCATTCTGCTCTAAATCAAGAGAAAGAAACAGACATTACATATCAATGACCAAATTGAGCTTTCAAAGATGACAACATTTAAGCTAATGAAACTAGGTTTTTATTGTCACAATGTACTTTCATAATTCAAGAGCAAGAAAAGGCATAAAATAATATATCTTGTATGATTCCAGCCTCCAAATACTCATGAACAACAAACATTGAATTGTTTTAATGCAAGATAGAGACTTGACAATTACTTGTGAGTAAATTATGAACAAGCACTAGACAAGATGCAACTTTAATGAAACTAAACAACAAAAATGAAAGCATTAAACTTGCACAAATCCACATTTCAAATTGTACTTCAAAGGCTCATTGACTTAGTGATCACAAAAGAGAGGAAAACAAACACAATGTTAACAAAGTCAATCAACCCACCCCTCATCCTCTTCCTTTAACATGATGATTATATGAAGTTTAATCCACAAGCTAAACAATCACACTAAGTTTAATAAGTCTAGCAAATCTGAAATCTTGCCTAAACAAGATAGCCACTTTCATGATTGCAAGTAATCAAATAGTGGAAAGAGACAAAGCGAAGCAAGGTAACCCTAAAGCTTGCAATATTTAACTCATTTAAACAACAATATGACAACCTCAAATCTGAAAAGAGATTGAGACAACATGAAAGTGAATTTCAGCCTTTGATAACATGAAGGGAGCAAGATTAGATCCCACACATATGAAGTTCCATTCTTTTATTTTATTTTGAAGGGTATTGTTTTGGTAAGAGAATTTTGGTTTGGCTCGATTCAATTCATGCCAAATGACATAATCCACAAAATAAACACTATACAAACCAGAAATCTCATTATTTACCCATTTCAGCTCAAGCTAATGTTAAGGCAATCATTTGGAATGAAAGTATGACTTATATTAAACAAACAACAAGAATGACAACACTAGCTCCTTTAGACGTTGCAATCTCATCTCCCTTCTACTTGTCATAAAAAATATAACTTGAATGAAAAAAATCTAAATGAAATTTAAATTAAATCTCGCCAAATGATGGAGATGACTGCATTAAATCACAAAGAGAATCACATTTTGTTTTTCACACTCCTCTACCAAATAGTCAAGGTGGTGCCTTCATATGACTTTTAATCTATGTCAATTTTGCTTTAATCCAACAATGAATGCGCTGTTTGGAAGCAGAATATGAGCTAGATTTAAACAAGATTCAACCTCAATACAACCCAATCAGCAAATATGAAAACTTTGAAGAGAAAGGAAATCTGATTGCACACAACTGAAATTCAAAACCCTATATTTTTTGATCTTTCCCAAATCCTACACAAGAGAAGGCCATTCAGTAGCAGGATAAGAGTAGCAGAAGGGATAACTTATCTCTCAGGACAATAGTAGCAATCAACAAGTGAAAATTCTGTTTGAACAATCAGAGCCGTTCCCTCAAAATAGCATAAAGGCTTGGCTGCCAAAGAGGAGCCATTGGGGAGGAGGGCTTCGGTCGCTTGGCTGCGTGATGCTAGGGACAGACGAATAAGATGCTACTCATTTGGCTAGGAATTTTGCGTGAACAGCAATTGAGGTCCGAAGGAATCGGGCCCTCGATTCCGGTCAGAAGGGAGTGACGGACGGGAAATCCCTTTTGCTGTTCGGATCACACAAACAGGAAGAAAGAGGAGGGGAATTTGGTCGGCCGACTAGAACGGAAGGAATGGAACGAGCAAGGCTGCTCGTTCATTCACGCTGAGGAACAAACGGAGAGGAAAGTCGCATGAGAGAGGAGTAAGCAAGGTTACTGGTGCTCAGCTAGAAGGAACGAGAGGAAGAGGGGAAGGATGTCATTCCTCTTGCTCCAGACGGAAGGCACGAGAGAGGAAGAGCAAAAACAAGAGCTCCAAGGGGAAAGATCGCGTGAATGAGGGAGTCGTCGTTCGGTTGGGATTTAGGGCTAGCCGCACATTTTAATTGGTTGGCTAAATGGCATCCAGTGGCATAGATTAGGCGGCTGTTTTAATTGAATGAGTGGGCAATTAGGGCAAAGATTAATCAAGTTGATTGATCATTAGCTTAATAATAATATAATTAACTATAATCGTAGAAATTTTGACGAATCATCCCGATAATAAACCCTAGTAATATGGGTGTCAATTTTAAAATTTTCATTCTGTCGGACACAATGGCGCAATTGATTTCGCGATCGGAGGTCGTTTGAACCACGTCGGCGATGATCGGAGTGAAATTAGGCTTAAATTGCGCGATGTCGCACTCGAATCGATCGACGTTCGCGTAGACTTTGTTGAATTGATCGTGGAAGGCGTCGTTTGATGACATTTCGGCATGACAACGACGAAAATAATGGCGAAAATAGCTCAACGCCGCCGCTTTAACCTCGCGTAATTTCATTAAAATTGATTTTAATTAATTGATCAATTATTAATTGATCCGATATTTTTCATTTAATTAATTTTAATATTTTAGACGCATTTATGAAGCTGAATTTTAGATTTGGATGATTTTTGATCGAATTTGATTGCAATTAAGAGGTTTCAATTATATGACATTAACATTGATTTTTATAAATTTTGCTATATACGTTTAGGACTTATGACACATACTTGTTGGTCAACATATTCTAGCCGCATAGTGAATCTACAGTGAGAAAGCTGCATTAGAATGTGGTGATTGTTAGAAAATTGCAATATGATTTTTTTAAAATAAAAAAAAAATTTATAATACCCACTAAAGCTTTTAGATAATAAATTTTTCTATAGCAGCATTACCACTGTATTTTCATATCACTCTAACTGCCCCATATAGACCCTAAGCCTGCAATCTTATACAATCTGATTTAACCGTGCTATGTTATGGCTTTGGTTCATGATGGAATCTAATGGTGTTCATTTGCATATTTGTTGGACAAAATATCCTTGGAAGCCTGAAAGTGTTAGAGAAATAACAGATGTGCTAGATGCTGTGGGCAACACCACCAAGGCTACTACAAAAGGTTTTGCTATTGGGTCAGCTGCACTTGCATCTTTTCTTCTTTTCAGCGCATATATGGATGAAGTGGCTGCATTTTCTCACGTTTCTTTTAAGCAGGTTATGACATCTACTACTCAGCCATGTGCCTTTTAGATCAAATGCCACCTTTAGGTCTATATTTTGTTTCTGAATCAGTGGTTTTGCAGGTGGACATTGCAATCCCTGAGGTTTTTATTGGCGGTTTGTTAGGCTCAATGCTTATATTTTTATTTAGCGCTTGGGCATGCGCAGCTGTTGGAAAAACAGCTCAGGAGGTTGTCAACGAAGTCAGGAGACAGTTTATTGAGAGGCCAGGCATTATGGTGGGTAATAAGTGTTTTTTTGTTCATTTTTTAGAACCATTTTTATTTTGCATTGACAATTTATATTTACAAGTTTTCTGTTGCAGGAATATAAAGAGAAACCAGATTATGGCCGTTGTGTTTCGATTGTGGCATCTGCATCTTTAAAGGAAATGATAAAGCCTGGTGCTTTGGCAATTGTATCACCTATTGTAATTGGTTAGTCATTTAGGGCCTATTTGGCATCAATTTTATTTTATGTTTTTATTTTTATTTTTATGTAATTTTTAAAGCATGTTTGTTTAGTGTAGTTTTTCAACTGCTTTTTTTTTTTTTTTTGAAAACAAATTAAAAACACTTAAAACAATCTTTGGATATTTAAGTATTTTTAACAACTATCACCACTAAATATTTTTTTTCTCAAATCAAAATATAAACAAAATAAAATAAAAAACGAAATAGATCCCAAACGCCCATCAGTGTATGTCTTTTGCTTGTTCTTCATTGTGACATTTATTGAAACATTACACTTTATAAAATCTGTTTTCTAGTTAATAGAACTACTGGTCTGCAGGGTTCCTTTTCAAGATGTTGGGACAAGTCACTGGTCAGCCTCTTCTTGGCGCCAAAGTTGTGGCATCTCTGCTTATGTTTGCGACTGTTCTGGCATACTTATGGCTCTGTTCCTAAACACTGCTGGAGGAGCCTGGGATAATGCAAAAAAGTTCATCGAAACTGGTGCGCTTGGTGGTAAAGGCAGCGATTGTCACAAGGCAGCAGTTACTGGTGATACGTAA
Organism: Cymbidium sinense; assembly: GCA_021442155.1. Classification (NCBI taxonomy): domain Eukaryota; kingdom Viridiplantae; phylum Streptophyta; class Magnoliopsida; order Asparagales; family Orchidaceae; genus Cymbidium; species Cymbidium sinense. The sequence continues at coordinate 845,531 of CM038232.1, forward strand.
GATTTTCATTCCATAATTTTCTCAGTGCTTCATCAATTATTCATGTGTTGGAATTACTATGGTTTGCCTTGTTTTTCCTATGAGATTTTACATATTTTCTGTTGGTAAGGGTGGAATTTAATCGACCATCTTTAAAGAACCTCGCTTTTTAAAACCCCTTTTTCTTTCATTGATTTGATATGATCATATGTTTAACCTCTGTAAATACAAGGTAAACCTTTGAAATCCTCAAATAATTCATCATTCATGAGAATAACTGGAACAGAAACGGCAATTGTTGATTTTTTGTTTTTAGCCCACTTAAGTCTTGTAAGATGAAGCTTTATTACAGTCTAGGTGGGATTCGAAATCAAGATCTTAACAATAGTTTCTACAGTCCTTATCAATCAGACTAATTGATTTTTATCTATCCAAGATTTAAGTACATTGAAACCTGATTCCAATATTTGACAAATGTTGAACTTACATCAAAGCATGTTATATGACATTTCTTATGATCAATTTGTTTGAGATGTTCATCTTCAATCTTGTTGTTATATCTCATACATCATGTTATTATGCATTTCCTTATAAGTGAATGAAGTTAAATACTTTTATTGACATGATATTATTCTATTCTTTCAGTGTGGGAGATCCATTCAAAGACACTGCAGGTCCTTCTCTCCATGTCCTCATCAAAATGCTTGCTACCATTACTCTGGTCATGGCTCCTGTCTTTCTGTGAGAGATTTTCCGCCTCTGCCTCCTTTTTATTTCCTCCAATTCATTACTGTAAATGCTCATTGGTCCCTTGCGGGGCGTCGACTTCATCCATGGCTAGACTTGTTTTCTGATCTTTTGCCACCATTAGAATAATTTCAGAACATCAATGCCTAATTTGGTGCTCAGGTTTTCTTTTGCTTCAAAGATTGATATCGACCTTATAAACAATTTCTTTAAATGTTTTAAGCTGTATTTCTTTGTCTGTAAAACATAAGTTGTTTAAATATTAAAATCATCGTTTTCTCCACTTGTATTGAATCATTGGCTTATATCTTTTAAGTTTGTTTCGAGGGTGAGTAATCATTAAACATTCTAGAGGATGTTTTCTTGACATTTTTTTATTTTATATATATATATTTTTATAGTACTTTGAATTTTTAAGATGTAAAATTTGAATCATGTGAGAAGAAATTAATATTTCTAAATAAATGTATCAAGGTGATATCTTAGTTGATATGCGATGAGAAAAATTCATTAATCAAATACAATTTTTTATGTAACTTTTATACCTTAAAGTATCCAATCCTTTGGGACAAAAAATTAAAGAGTTGATTTTGAGATCATTTGAAATTTTTTATAAGGATATTTTTAGCAATGGAGACAGTGTAGTTCAATGAGATAAGCTCAACAGTATTAAGAATGCATCGAACACTTTAAAAAAATATAATTGAAAACTTTCCAAAGGGGTAGATGGAGCTCACATTTGAATTCATTTGATGTATTTAGATGCTCGAGAGAAAAAAAATATTTAGAAATGATTGTAATGTACTATTATGTTCTTTGAATTGATTCAATTTTTTTTTATATATATATTTGAGATAGTACTTAGTGGATACCTTGATGGAATAAAATACCTTAAAAATATAAATTATTTTCTTAGCTATTTTTGTGTTGGAAGGAGAGGCAAAAACAATAGGTTAGACCAATAAAAAAAGCGAATTTAAAGAAAACTTTAGTTTATGATTTCAAACAATGACTTTATCAATGTATTTAGACAATAGTTTTTGCCTAGCAAATGCAAGATATATTGATAAGAATCGTATAGAAAGAAATATCAATAACGAAACATGAATTTAAACCATTAATAAGACATTCTTCATAAATGATTAGTATATATGAAAGAAAATGTAATAGGTTCAAAAAGGGTTTAGAGATGATATTAGACAATCTTTAGTACTCTTGAGAATCAAATTTGGAGACCAACAATATTTTCACCAATAATGTATAATGAGAGATCCCCTAACAAAGGAGTTAGAACCCTAGAAGTTAAACTAATACAACAACAACAAGCCTTTATCCCACTAAGTGGGGTCATTACAATCCTTCTCTGTGTCTTATTATGTCAAATTCTCATTTAAACTAAGGTCATTTTTGTACATCTTATAAATCTTTTAGGTCTATACCTTTTTTAACATAAAGAAATCTGTCATCTACTCTCCTGTCGATCATCGACGACGACACTTTATGTGGCCAAACCATCTAAGCGACTCTCTCTAATCTTATCGCCTGGGTACTCCAACTTTTTTCTGAACATACTCATTCCACATTTTATCTCTAAGAGTAAAGCCACATAAACATACATGCAATGAATCAAAGTAAAAGTACCATCTAGAGTACATGCAATGAATCAACATGAGGAAAATAATTTAATCGATATGATTAAATGTATTACTTTAATATTAAAGTATATGGAGAGAATTTTATTTTATTATGGTGTTAATCATTCTTTTATAGCTAAAAATTTATTTAAATATTTTGATATGTTATCTACTACATTTCAAATTAGCTTGTCCATTATTTTACATGCCAAAGATAGCATAATAGCTAGTTACTTGTGTCTTTTAAAGTAAAATATCTAATAAAAAAGTTAATTTGAGTTGATTATCTTGTCTTTAGCTTAATTTGATGTTTTATTAAGAATGAATTGGCTGATTAAATTAAAAGCTCAAATTAATTATAAGAATAAAATTGATTGTTTTAGAAGATGATACCAAGATTTATTTTCTTAGAGATGAAAGGTTAGAGAGAAGTAACTTTACAATTTAAAACTTATAAATATTTTTAAAATATGTTTAAAAAAACTCTAAATCATAATTTTAACTTTAAAAAAAAGTATAAATTTGAATTTTTAAACACACATGACTTATTACAAGTATGTAAAATTAAGCCTTAAATAAATAATAAAGAGATTGTATTATCCAAAATATAAAAGTATTTCAAGTGTTTATAGGAATGATTTGTTAAATATATAGGTAATTAATTATATTATGGATTTTGAAAAATAATATAAAAGTCACTATCTCAAAAAAAATTTATTTTTTTATATTTTTTTTTTGTGTTTATTGTTTTCTTTTAATGAAAAAAATGTAAATGATTTAAATAACAACTTTTGAATTATGTTAAATACAAAATTTATGCTCTAATTAATATCAAGGTATGCACTCACAAAATTAAAGCTTAAATATACACATAGACACACATAAATATATTTATCTTGCTAGAAATACATACCAAGAACATCTATTATATGTGTATGAGAGATTATATACCACAGAGTTTTTTAACAACAAAAAATACCAATAATAATAGCTTTTTCTAAAGTGAAGTACTAGAGTGCTATATAAATAAATAATGGTATTTACATACATACCCCACAATTCTTATATATTTACATATCAAATACTTAAATTTTAATATTTAAATAAATAATACATAAATCTTTAATATCATATTAAAAATATTACTATCACTAACTTTTTTAAAATGAAATGTATATTTTCATGTATAAGTGTTATATATGTAAATATCAAATTTTAGGTATTAGAAATATAAATGTATAAGAATCGTATGATATGAATATGAATCTTTTAAATAAATATTAAAATTTAGATATTAGATATGTAAATATATATTATAAATGAGTGATAAGTATGTAAATCCTCCAAAATTTTTGGAGCATAGGCATTGTTTTAAGAAATAGAACTCGATGGATAAATTCAATCTTTTTAGTATGTGTCTAAAGCATATTTTATGCGAAATTAGCTATTGAATTGGTGAACAAATTTTATTCATTTTTTTCTTTGATTACAAAAATTTAAATTAAAAATTAAAAATATATTTTAATTTATAATCATAATCAAAAGGCAAATTTTTTAAAATAAGCATGGTTAAAACCTTTAGCGGATTAGGCACGTTTAAAAAAAATTTAAAAAATATGAGTCGCCTGCTTAACTGAGCCGAAAATATTAAATAAAAAAAATTACAAATTGATTTTGATAGTATCGAGTCGTTATCTAATTCAGAACTTGGTATCGTTAATCACGAAATTGGCCACGACTTTCATGTTGACCTGGAATTGAGATTGTGACACCTTGCATAAGAAATTTTGATCTACCTGAGTTTAGTTGCATTTATGATTTAAATTTCAATATATATATATATATATATATATATATATATATATATATATATATATATATATATATATATATATATATATATATATATATATATATATATATATATATATATATATATATGGCGCACAAAAGGAACCTATATATAATATTATTTTAAAACAAAGGAAAACTCAACCCAAAAGGACAATTTATGATTCTCTCACCAAGTTTCACATAGTTTTGTATTATGTATATTTTATATGAAGATAATGGCTACATTAATTTTTTTATATAAGGAGTATTTCTTTCTTTTGATGTCGACCATGAATTGTCTTTGTTTGATTAGATATTTTTCATATTAAAAAATAAAAAATAAATGTGGTGAATGTCTATTTTCTATTTTTATTTTTTTTATTTTTTATTTGTTCACTTTATAAATATATGAGATAAATTCTCATGAAATATAGTGAATTATTGAATTTTGAATGCTTAGTAGTTTGAATATTGGAGAATTTTGATGTGTTTGTTCTTTATCTTAGTGATGTTTAATTATTTAGACTATTTTTTAAAAAATATAGAAATTTAAAAAAAAATTAAAAATATTTTTAAAATAATATGTAGGTTATGATCACCTATAGGATACTATTGATCCCATAAATTTATTAAATAAAGAAATATGGCTAGAGTACATAGAAAATATAAAACAGTGCTAGAACAACGCATCAAGTATCATATGATCTACAACTACTGCAGTAGAGCATCTAATGATACGCGTGGTGGAAGTTGTCACCGAGTATAATGTGCGCGGTGGACGTCACAAGTGATGTCACGCGACATCATCTCCACTGGGAGCCGTGTCATCGAGAGGTGTAACATCTGGTATCTCCTACGATGGTCACCGAAAGGGGACTATGGGTACATCGCATGCATCCGCATGTAATGGATGGAGATACATGGAAGAGCTGTGCCGGATTGAAATAGAACATGCCTTCTGGTTGAGTATGAGTGCCAGGAAGTGTATGGACCGACATCCAGCATGGACTCATCGAATCTTGTAGCATGTAGCGAGAAGAAGACGCCGTGAGGAACTCGAATTTTCTGATCTCTATACCTGCTATCTGATATGTGCATGTCCTTATTAAGTTTCCTCTATAATTCCTCATAAGTATTGATTTAATAAAAATTTGTCTATATCTCTCCCAAAATAAGCGAGAATATATCCTCGTGTCCAAGATATGTTCGTGGACAAAGAAATTATGTTCTGTTAAACATATAAATTTATGAATAACATAAAACTTTTTAACACTTACCATCGTCTGTGAGCACGAGGATAGTAGGTGGTCGGTATTTGAGTAAGCATGTATAAGAGGCCCATGATCGATACCACCTCATGTACCAACTCACCGCCGGGTCAATTGCAGGTGGAACTACACCCACAGCAACAATGACATCGTGTCTGGCCTCCCAATATGTATAAGCTAGTGGTACTCAAACCACCAACGCCTTTCCCCATCCATCGACTCAAAAATGAAGGATTTATAGGATCTACGCCGACTCAGGTGATAGCCCAAGCCTAGCGATCGGAGGTACCACTCAATGCGCTTCCAAGATCATGGAACCCGAGCCAACCATATCTCATGATGCCCAAACGGACATCGCCACTGCGCGGATCCGCCATAAGGTTCTATATCACCTCTGATATATAGTAAATTTTATGTCTTCTATGAAATTACAAAAAAAAAAAATAATAACCAAAAGTGCACTTGGTCATACCTGGCTCTGAAGCAACCCATCAAGCTCATCCTGTAACACCTAACATGAGGTTTCATCCTTACTAATCTCGCTCCATCTGCAAAACAACACTCAAACCCTCCAACTCCGGAAGGGTACCTGAATGGGTTCCAACATATAAATGCTCCCACGACCACACTGCGAAGTGCATATCCCGCCATGTTCGTCCCGATCTTGTTGCCTTATTCAGCTCTCTATATAAGTGTGCCGACACGGCTGATCCAATATTGAACTTGCTAAATAATATCAGATCCTCTAATAAGTAGGAGATGTACCTCGACCGACAACGATGAGAGAAGCATCCATGGTGAAGATGTACGCTCGACATGCATCCAACTCGATCTCGACATATCCAAATATGAATCAAGAATGTCCAACGCAACCACCGTAATGGCGCGTCCGGCGCAGCTTTCCCCATGAAATGTACGCCAAATGTGGTGAATGGGATCGGTATAGGACACCGGGATGTCCCCAATCACCACAACTAGGGATGTGCATTCGATCGATTGACGGATCGGTTTTAATATGCTAATCCGCTTTTTGAAATTCATAACCAAAATCCAATCGATAAGATTTAATATAATCCAACCAATCCAATCCAAAAAAGTTCGATTTTCGCTTTTAAAACCAAAAAATAATTAAAATAAAAAAATGTTATTTAATTAAAATGATATATTTGAATTCATTTTATCGTTTATGATTTATATTTTTGAAATAGACATACTCATATTTTTGAAAAAGGTTTATTTTTTGAATTATGATTTGAAAGACTTTGTCACTTTGTATTTAATAAAAAAATAAATATTAAATTTATTACTTAAAAGGCACTAATTAACTCACATAACACCTGTAATGTAATAAAATATATTTCTTAAAGAAACTGTTTCTTCAAATATCTTTTTCTTTTCACACCATTTTTAATAGCATAACACATTTTACCAATAAAATTTATATGCTAAAAAAAAAGAAAATTTTCAATTGCAATATTAGTATATTACAAACATTCATAAACATTCCACATTTAAAAGAATTATAATTACATATCACAATAAACATAACATTCATAAACATAAAACATTCATAAACATTTTCAATTTATCTAATAATTCTCTTCCACATTTACAAAAGGAAGCATGATCAAGTGTTCGATGATGAAAGAGTTTTATTTTAACCTTTGCATATTTCTTTTTCAAATAAAATGATAATCTACAAAACATGATATAAAGTAGTTATTAAACTTTGATAAGCAATAATATTAAAAGATTTAAAGATCTAATCATCGACTAAAAGATGTGGAAAGCAACAAATATAAAAAAATACATAAATATAAGAACTTTAAGAAAAAAAGACAAGTTTACTGAGGTCGCTTAATGCTCATAGTTTCTGATTAATGGCTTGAAATATTAAACTATTTATGATTGCAGCTAACTCTACTAATATTCTTTGTGGCAATTGGAGCGGGGTGACATATTTTATTATGATTAGAAAGGAGATTAAACAAAAGAGATTAAAAAATGAAAATAAAATTCAAAAGAAAATAAAGGCTCAGTCAAAAAAATTACTAAGAGCGAATATGTGAGCATCCAAACTCCAAATTGATTACAATCACATACAATGCTACAAGAAGTAAATGAAATATAACATCAAAGTATATACCAAAATCGCCACCAAACATTCCCAAAGACAAAACTGATTATTAGTAAACATTAAACAACTCCACCAAAGATAACAAATTACAAAATAATTGATTATCACATTCATTTGATAACAAAATGGAATTGCATGTCAATGGATAACGATAAGTGATAAGTCGAGAGCAATCCATGCTCACATTCGATTTCAAGAATAACATCAAAACCATCATCTTTATAAACACTAAACAAACAAAAGTTCATTTATCAAAAGGGAAATAGCCAACACCCAAACAAACAAAGAGAGGAAACAGAAAGAAATCATAGACCAAGAGGGCATCCAAAATAACCATCAAAGGCTCAAAACCACCACCATGAAAATACTGTATTTAAATCCAAATGAAAACACCAAGATCACTTTTGTATTCTGTTCACCTAAACATTGGTATTACATATTATGTTAATTTACCTTCCCAAAGGCATAACATCGACAGCAGCCCAAGGCCCCAAAGGCAAAATCTCCACCCAAATATTAATAAAGTCGCAAAAATAGAATATCAAGAACCAACACCTAATAGAGAGGAAAGAAAAAAACCAAAACCATAGGAGACCAAGAGGCATCCAAACCATCAAAGCCATCATCAATGCATGAGAAAAATATCACATCCAAAGACCACCCACCAAGATGGTAAGAAGCAAATAGTGAAACACCAAAACAACAACATTGTTAACATGGTGGAAGATGACTTTAACATTCAATACTAATAGCAAAATAAGTAAGACTATAAGAGGGATTCAATACCAATAGCCAATGTAGAAGCATCAAACATCCAAGGCAAGATAACAACCAATCCCAAGTCACCAAGCCAGAGAGATTGAGAGAGGCACAACCAAAATAAAACCGAACAGAAAACAACCAAATAAAATTGAAAAAATCAAAGCTAAACAAATCCTTAACCATTAAGTTTAGGTAAACAAAGAACAAAAGAATTAACTTGTACTATTTTGGTAAAAGGAAATAGAAAAACCAAAGCTAACCATTAATATTGTTAACAACTTAACATGATGGAAGATGACTTTAACATTCAATACCAATAGCAAAATAAGTAAGACTATAAGAGGGATGAAATACCAATAGCCAATGTAGAAGCATCAAACATCCAAGGCAAGATAACATCCAATCCCAAGTCACCAAGCCAGAGAGACTGAGAGAGCCACAACCAGCCAAAATCAGGAAAAGAAAAACAACCAAACAAAATTGAAAAAAACCAAAGCTAAGTAAATGAGGCCATTAGTTTAGGGAAAATAGCAAACAAAGAAGCTAACTTGTACTATTTTTTGATAAAGAGGAAATAGAAAAACTAAAATTGACCATTAACTGTCACTTGACAACCAACAACAGCAGGCAGCAACTACTACTTACTAATTATCAAGCAACAATAAAAAAGTAAACCAGGAAAAGGAAAAACCAAAATGTATCATTTCAAGATAGCATGTATTGATATATATGATATGAGTATATCTTCAGAAGTATGAGTGTATGACAGTTTGTATCAGATTCAGAGGATCAGATTATTTCAATTTACCAAAAGGTTGGATCATCTATAACCTTTGATAGATCGAAAGAAAAAGAATTAATGCATAATATAGTATGGTAGTGAAAAAAAAAAAAAGTGTTGTAAGTAATTGGAAAAGTCTAAAAGATATAATAATACCTTCATCAAATTTATCAATATCAATGTTTCTCCTCAACATTGACGCTCATTTGTCCACTTGCTCATCCAATCTTGGGCACAAATAAGAGCTTACACCTTTTGGAGATAAAGAGCTCTAAAAGCATCTAGAACATGACCACCATACTAAAAGTAGACAGGTTGATGATATAGAATGACCAAAATATCTCTGCCATTTGAGATAAGATGGGAAACCTTGGAGCATTAACCTTCCACCATGTTAAAATGTTAAAGTCATCTTGCATAATTTGAGTCTAAAGTATTTATCTAAGTCTGCTTTTTACTCTTAAGATCATCTCTCCTATGATTATGCCTCTTAAACTTCTCAACCATCATGTACTTTCTCCCACCATCCCTTGGATCATGATGGCTTTCAATAATATTTTGTCTTATCTCGGAGCAATTTCATCTCTATTCTAACTAACTTCATCTTATAATCATAGAACATATGAAGCTAGACCTTATTGCTCATACCAAATTAGCCCCCTCCAAGCTAGGATACATATCCACTACAGCAAATTCAATATATCTAAGTTTGAACCTAGGATCAAGTACAACTGCAAGATAAATATTCATATTCATTTTATCAACACAACCCCAATACTTATCAAACTTTAATTTCATTTTCTTTGCCATGGTACTAACTTCAATATCATTATGTGATTCCCAACTTTGAAGCACACATTGGACCTCATCTCATGAAAGAATGTGTTTTGAAGTAACATATAAAGAAAATGAGAGTTATCTCATAAAATCTTTCTAAGAATGTTACAAGCCTTCTTGCATTCTCTCAATCACCATCACATGGAACTCCACCTCCACCATGATTTACATCCACTTCCTTCTCCAACTCTATTCTAAATTGAGGATCAACCTCTTCATATCTCTCAAAAACTTTTTGAAACTGAATCGCTGAATTTAACATCAGATATGTAGAATTCCACCTTGTAGGTACATCCAAACACAACAAGCTTTTGTTTTGTATTTTTTCAATTTCAATGCATTCTTTGAATTTTTTAAGTCTTGATGGAGCGCGTAATGTACCTCACCGCTTTCTTACACGGTAGATCTACCAACCTCCTTAATTCCATCTTGAACAATAAGATTTATAATATGTGCAACACATCTCATGTGTAAGAACTTACAATCAAGAACACTTCCCTACCGTTTAGAAAATTTCTTCTACAAATGATTGATAATACCATTATTGGAGCTAGCATTATCAACTGTGATTGTAAATACTGCATTAATACCCCAATCAATCAAACATCTCTCTACCTCCTGCCCAACAATCTCCCTCATGACTATATATGGGACAAAAATTAATGACTCTCTTATTTAACTTCCAATCTTCATCAATATAGTGCACGGTTAGACACATGTAATTAATTCTTTGAATTGATGTCCATGTGTCGGTTGTCAAGCAAACCCTAGTAGTTGAATCTCGTAATATTTTTTTCAAAGCATTCTTCTCATCTAAGTAAAATTCAAAGCAGTCATGAGTGAGTGTCCAACGGGAAGGTATTTTAAACATTGGGCAACATTGAGTCATAAAATATTTGAACCCATATCCTTTAACATGTTTGAATGGTAATTCATCCATAATAACCATGGCTGCTAAAGCTTTTCTAATGCCTTCTTGATCAAACTTCCAAGCTTTGAGACCTCCGATTTTGTTCACCTTTGTCACTAGGTTGCAATACTAGTAGAGTTTGATTTTTTCATGTTATGAGGATTCTTACATACTGAGAAGATGTGTCCGTAAAGTTGTAGTACCATTAAGCTTTGTATCACAATGATAAGTCTTCCCACAATAGTTACATTTACTCATCTTTTCTCCAATGGAATTATTAAATTTAGTAAAATGATCCCAGACATCTGATCTTGGTCAGACTGTCTTTCTTGTTCTCTTTTCAAAAGATGACTTGCTACTTGAAGCACTTGTAATACAATGGATATTATCTTGATTGATAGGTGTTTGATTTTGGGAAGAACCAATCATGCTAGAACTCTCTCCACAATGAGACATCTAATCAAAGTGTAAATAGATCAAGTAAGAATAAGCCAAATGGGAGTACAAAACTAAAAAAATTATATATGATACACCGATCTTGATTATACCAACGTTAAACCTATCATGAAAAAAACAAAACCACTGTAGTAACTTTGGATTGTCCACTGTAGCAATATAAATACCATATAAATATTCTTTGCACTCCATATTATTTCTACTAATTATCCAAGGCTAGCCTTCAAACATAAATGCAATCCAAATAAATTCTCCAATGAAATATAAAGTCTTAGCACAAATGTGAAATGTGAGTTGCAACTTGCAAGAACTAAACATTTAAATGAATCTTCCACCGATTATCATCAATTAATAAGTTTCAATAGATATTTGGATCGCATTATGTTGTCACCAAATGATAAAAAGAATTTGATTGAATACAATAATCATAGTTTCAAGAGGTTGGATGAAAATATCAACATCTAACTTTGATTCGAATACAATAAACATCTAACTTCCATGTTATTTTACTTCAAAGTTTCAAAATGGAAGAATGAAGGAAATCCAAGATGAATCCTTGCATGCATTTCGAAGCAACCAACCAACCACCCCTTTTAACTGATGTTTGAGATATGTGTGAATTGTGATCACTTGAATGAAATGGATTCATATTTTATTGCATGCATTTTGAAATTATTTTATACCCCATTCTTTCATTCATGTACTTCAAAACTTATGTCATTTTCCAATAAATAAATAATCTGAAAAGATCGAAATATTTCATGCGTCATGAGGTAACATCAATGCTTCAGCCTTCAAGCCTTCAACTCTAATGCTTTAACATTCACATTTAGAATGCATTTTCCAAAATATAGAGAAACATGCTTTAAGAAAAATCAACTACCCATTATGCTAAAAACAGAGCATGTTGTCTTATTAGTGTAATTAATGTCTATTCTTCCCCTTTCACTCTTTCAGCATATCAGAGAATATTTACTAGTAGTAAGCTTGGAAGTATTTATCGCTCCAAATAACTCAAGAATACATCATTGTTTCAGCAAAGTTATCATATTTTAACATTTCAAAGCGTTTAAAACTAAAAGAGATATACATTTGCATAAATTTTGAAACAAGCAATCTCTTTGCTATCCTCATTAGCTAAATAACATAAAAAATAATAAAAAACACTAAGATAAGTTCATAAACCGAATTTATAACAAAAGTCACAGAACAAATCAAAGAAACATAACAAAATAATCCATTACTATTGACAGTGATAAGAAATACCTGAACCCCGCCTCGCCCTCGCCCGAAATCGAATAGTAAACAATTTCAACTCCAACTCTCCAAGTCTCCAAACTTCCAAAGAAGCCACAAACAAAACACTAAAGAATAAAAGAATCCATGAGAATCGAGACAAAACTGCATATTGAATTTGAGAAGAAGGGAGAAGCGCATGCAGCTTGCGAGACAATGAGAGAGAAGGGAGAAGTCGAAGAGAGCAACAGATGAACGAATAAAACGCCCACAGTTGATAGCTACAATGAATAGTTGAAGCAGTAAGTCAAGATGAAGAGAATTAGAGAACTAGGGATAAGATCATAAGATCGATAAGAGAACTCGCCATGGTGGAAATGCCGAATGGGATTGCCATTTGCCTATTGCCTTTGCCCTTTGCCTTTGGAGTTTGAGTTTGCCTTTGCCCATCGCCTCCCAGGACACTAATCAATTTTTTTGCACGGGACGCGACGAGCACAACGCGATGGCTAAGGCCTTCCGAAGTTCAACATCCATCATCCGAGTTGGTTAATTTTGGATTTTTGATTTTTTGATATTATAAAATTTTAAATCCAATCCATAATCCAAAAACCGAAATTAGCTAAAATTAAATCCAAAATCTAAAATAAAATTAAAAATTGATCCAATTTAAAATTTTGGTTCGGTTTTAAGCGATTTTAAATTTAATTATTTACTCACCACAACAATCCGGCCATGAAAGCCATCGCCTACCCTCTCCCTGCTTATAACAGGAGGTCCGTCAATCCGAACACCAAGGATCATGGCTACGTCCTGCAGTGTGACTGTCATCTCACCAACCGCTAGATGAAATGTGTTGTCTGGTGACGTGCCAACCAAAGCCGCTGTGTGATCTAAGATCGCAATCGGAAACACAATGTAACTTCTGTAGTCCATCCATGAACCGGACAATTTATTGGTCATTCATTGATCATAAATACTGGGCGCGAGAATCGTAGTCTGCATAAGACAAAGTGTATGTATCATCAGAAATTTATATCTGCAATGTGACAAATAGTACAACAACATACCATATCGAGGTGTGCGGCTCATGTTTGCCCGGCGCCGATGCTCGGATGCACCTCGGGGTGCGGGGCCATAATGGAGGGGCTCATGTGCGTCATGTCGACGCTAACTTCCTCCATCGCCATATTACGAAAATTTATTGTTCAGGTTAAATGCATTCAATTTCATATGTACATACATATGTAAACATGTAAGACATTATAATTGTTTTATTTCATAAAATACGATCTTAACTACGGAAAAAAAAAGATGTACATGAGCAAAACAAGAAATGCAGAGTAAAATACACATAGTAAACACACATCTATATACAGGATCAAACTAAGAAACACACATAGGCCTGAAAACACACTAGTATTTAAAGAAACATTCTCTTTAACAGATCAAACTAAGAAAAATAAATGACCACATATTAGATTACATAGCTCGAAAGAAAAATGTACAATACAAAGTTCTCTGAGAAGGAGGCGGTGATGGCAGTACAAGTAAAACACATATGCCTGACAAAAATACTAATGTCGCCTTTGTGGACAAGTAGTCCTGTTATGCCCTAGATTTTTGCATAGACCGCATATTCTGTTTGATCATTTTATGTTCTCTTCCATTGTATTTGTATATCAGGGTCTAGCTACCGGTCCGAACATTTGGTGGTGTAAGATCTGTTTGTTGACCTTCATCGGTAGCCGATGACAATCGGGGATAACATGAAATTGAGCTTAGTATGTTTGGCATCGTAGAGTGTAGTAAGGAGAGCGTAGTATTGGTTTATGTGACGTTGTCCCATCACAAGATGACATGAGGACATGGAATATGCTGATAGTTGTGGTACTGCGCATGTACAAATCATGATTGATCTTGCACTTCAACCTTGAACGATATGGAGGACATTATGAAAACTTGGTATTCGATCACGCTTATCCGTGTGAGATCTGAGCAATTTCTAGCTTCATGCTCATTTTGCTGCAGCTGAGCCTTCACATGTGGAGCAAATAGGGAATCATTCGCCCGAATCAGGTCAGAAGTAGTGTTGAGTCTTTTGTTGAAGACCGATTGCGGTTGGCCTGGATTGGTAACCCGTGCCTCTTCCGTTGTCGCATGCGGTACCCTCATCATGGCATAATGTCCACTTTGCCACATCTCTTTCGCGACTCTGCGGACGGTTTGATATTCTTGATATCCGTCATAGCGTGTATAAATGTGGATGCTTGTATTTCAGCATACATTTTACGGCACATGAACTGTATCGAAATTCCATTGTTCTGCCTTCTTGAAATTTTCCGTAACGAGGTGCATTGCCATGTCCTTGCTCGGCATTGAATGAGAATATGTGGCCTACGACATACACAAATCAAAGCACCAAACCTCTTGCTTGCAGAGCATGTAGGCGCCACAAACATGACAGATTATTATGCTATGAATCGTATCGTGAACCTCATTTTATTAGAATCACATGTGATATATTCCACATTATTTGTGATTGACCAACCAAGTAAACTTTAGGTGTCTCTTGTCATGGAAACACATTCTCTCTCATTTAGGTGTTGGAATAAAATTATCTTCTAGAAAATAGAATTTGATGGGAGACCATCAAAGTTTAATTCTTCATCCCATTGTTGGGTTGGACAAGCAGCGTATTCATTGTTACTAAACATGTTCTCCTCAAAGGTCGTTGTTTTGTTAGAGTAATCTCTTAATATATTTGGTTGCGATTTGGATCTTGTTCTTCCCCATCTCACCCTCTATCATCACTTTCGAACTCGTTATGTTGGGCATTGTTTTGTAACCCTCATCCCGGTTTCGGAGAATCATCATCATGGTACTCATCCATATTTAGTTGAAGCCATATGAGTAGCGAATAGAGATAGATATACACATCTTCACCGACATATGAATGTAGTGTTTTTTGGTTAAGGTGAAAATTTAAAGACAAACAAGCAGTTCAAACAAATTACCTATGATGTGGTCCTTGTGGCGGTAAGTGGTGTTGAGAAGTTTCAATTGCCGAAATTCATCTGGATATAATCGCCCTCGACAATTTGTTTCATTTCAATTTCAACATATATGACAACAGTTGTATGCGATTCTTTGCATTGATGGCGACTTATTCGTCATCATTTAGTGGTGTAGCAATGGAACTGGCACCAACAGAGAACCTACATATGAGATTAATCCTGAACCGTGCCGAATCAACGTTTAGGCATGATTCGATCTTGACACTACTAAAATTAGCCCGACGAGAAATTAATATAGGACGACTTTTCCGATATCGTAGGGAAGAAATCATCATACCTTCGCCATAATAGCACCTAATATCTTGCTTGAACTCATTTTGAATCAAATATGTATAAATCTTTGGAGAAGCGAGCTTTAAGTTAAATTAATCGTTATCTTATAAAACACAAATGACAAATAATTTATGATTTGCCTTACAAACTGACTGAAGTAAACACCCAAAGTTTTAACAGTTCTCATTCACTGAATTCTTAGAAGTACTAATCAGATTAGTTAAAATTAACTATTAAACAAATAATAACTATAATTATATTTTTAAAATCATAATTAAATCAACTATCATTAAAATAAATAAATACCTAAACTATTAAATTAGCTTAACTCAATCATCTATCAAACAAACCTAAACCAATTATCGATCAACCCAACCTACTCATATCGTATAAATTCATAACTCAACATTCTCAAATATTAAGGTTGCTATATTTTGGGATACACCCCACTAAATAAATTGCGTTAAAAAGACAGTCATTCTTATATAATCACTTCTAACAACAAAAAAATAGGATACTTAGAGATACATGTTAAAATAGCAAAGAGTAATTAATCACATTCCCTATAACTCACACTCTAACTCCAATCTCCATATTACACAACATAACGGTATGATAATCATTTTACACGAATATTTTACCTAAAAATATTTAAATAAGTTAGATCCACAATATGTGCTACAAATATCATTAAGTCAACAAATGATCACGTATATGTCGGTTTATTTTGAAAAAAAACCCAAAATACCTTTTTCCAAAATGACCGGATCCGGCACGTATGGCGGGGATCAGCCAGTGGCCTAGGACCAAGCGGCGTTCTGCGGCCGTGGCGGCGGCAAGCAGTTCATTCTAGGGAGAAACGCAGTGAGCCGGTTTTTTTTTTAAAAAATCATTTAAGCCAGTCACCCGTTAAACGGACGATTGTGCCTATTTTTAAATTTTTTTTTAAACGTACCTAATTCGCTAATCAAGATTTTAGCTATACTTATTTTAAAAATTTTGTCTATTCAAAATATTCAATAGCAATATATCATAAATTAAATAGTATATATTAAATTAATGATAAGATTATTATATTATTATTATTATTGTATTATTAAATATATATAAATATATAAGAATTATGTGGTGTCTGCGGATATAGTAGACAACTCTTAAGTTAGGAGTTAGGAGGCCGAGCCCATGAGAGAGAGAGAGAGAGAGAGAGAGAGATGGTTGCATCGGGCGATGACGAAATATTCTCTATTCAAGTTCGATTCCGATTGGAACGAAGACGCCGAGGAGGAGCTCCGGGCCATAGAGTCCGCATACACGGCCGCAAAGAGGAAAATCTCCGATTTTAAACACCAGGAGTCCTCATCCCAGCGCCGCCGCCTCCCTGGCTGGGCCAACGCTGCCTCCCCTTGTGGGAGCACTACACACGGTCTCTACGGTGGAAATCGCGATCTCATTAGCAAGGTTGATGGGTCCCCTTGTTCTTGCCCTAGGAATGGACTCTGTACTTTCTCTCCGACACCTTGCCAAGGTTCATGGTTTCGTCTCAGATGCTATTCTTTCCATTTTCTTTGTATCTTTTTTGAAGCAGTTATTTCTCCGGCCAAGAAATCAGGGTAATTTAGCTTTTTAGAAACATTTCGTGTCAGTAAAGGTCAAATTGTAGAACGATGTCAGTGGCGTGGTTTCTCAAATTTGCGATTTAACTTGTCACGTGATTTTTTTTAATGGTTGTTAAGATGAACTATAAAAACGATCTGTTTTGTTTGAGTATTGTTGAAAGGTACGGAAATGACGGCTGAAAATGCAGCCGAAAGGGGCTGATATTACTATACAAAAATAGGCATGATGATTGGAAATGTTACGGTTACCTAAAGGATGAACATTTCATATTTGTCTCCTGACAAAAGGAGTCTAGTTAAGCATCCATCATCTGATTTTAGTACTAATTAGCTCGCCCTCTCTACTTGTGCACCACTAATGATATCTTTGTCTCTCTATCACTGTCGGTCCTATTTTTTTTCTCTCTTCTTCTTCTTCTTCTTGAATTTCTAAATCATGAGTCTATTTCATTTCCCACTAAAAGCATTATATTGATCCCAATGAAGATGCACCTTCGCTGAATTTATTCTGCAGTGCATTGCATTGTATATATTTTCCATCAGATTCCTGTGTCAGTATTTCGATATTTTAACTGACTCTCTTCCGTTGCTTATGGCTTACGGGCAGCAGTATTAGATGGAAGGATTAGCATTGTAAACTTTTATGTATTTTGTTTACCACAATTTGAACATCTAGAAGATCTCAATATCTGAGAGTAAACTTGAGAAAATTTCCTGATGGCGAAATGTGATCTACTGAGAGCTTATAAATGGATTGTGGAGTTATTGGAGGTAAATGTTGCATGCCTATGCCTACTAAATTTAGAATGGAAAAATAATTTGAGAAGTTCAAAAAGATATAGTTGGGAGACTATATTCTGGATGATGCAATTCATACTCATGATACCATCTAGATTTTCACAGTAAGTGTAGAATTTCTATATTAGAAGTGCCACTATTTAAATTTGAATTGAAGCATATATTGCAAGCGATTATGTGCAACTTCCTGTTGCAATTTCCCTTTTATCTGAAATTCTTACTGACAAGATGTTAATTTCCTTTTTGTACTTCTTAACTTTGTCTCTCTTTAGAGATGAATCAACTCATGTAATGTTCCATCGTTTCATTACCTTGTATGTGCTTTGATACCCTTTAGCTTTACACAAAATGCATTCGGGTTCTTATAGTTACGTATGATATGCAAGTTTAATAAACATATTCCCTCTAAATGCATTTGGGTTCTTATAATTACATATGATAAATGAACATATCCCCTCTAGCTTTTCAAACCAAAGTTGAAGGCTGCAAGAATCTTTATTTGAGTCACCTCTATTATGATGCAACACTTAAGGAGTGGCTATTATATTCTTTAATGCAATCGCAGAGTCACTGTTTAATGCTCACATATGTGATGCTTGACCTCATCCAAATTCAGGAATAATCTATTTTTGTATTTAAACTTCAAATTTATCTTGGAAAGTATATCCTTAAATTTCTTATGGAGATGATCTTTATAACACATAGGCCTTATCAAAGGGTAGCCTTGTAATTACATTCCCCATAATTGGTTATGTTCTTCATAGAGTTAGATGTGAAGTACAAATCAGAACAATTTTCCATGGAGATAAATATGAATCTAATTTACTTTAAATCTTGTATATTAAATTAAGTGACTATGTCAAGATTATGGATCCTACTTATGAATAGTTTTAACGATCATGATGATTTTAAAGCAAAAGTCCCACTGAGGAGGGTCCGTAGCTTTGAATTGATCTCCTGGTTTGCTTGATACCCTTCAACACCTAAACATTCGGTTAGCTCCAATTAAAAATGAGAGCTGCACCTACTTATTAATTAATGAACAAGCATCCTACAAATTGATAGGTATTCCAAGTTGAAAGAATGGAAATAAACATCAAGATGCCCTGCAAGTGGAGTCATGTACAACTATAGTAGCTGCATATGGAAGCATTCCAATGTCATCAGACAATTACAAAGCTTGCTAGGAATTTGAATATTTCCCTTTTGTATGGAAATCTACCAGAAAATTTGGCAATCATGAAACCATGTGGCTTTTGTCATCATCATCATCAATCATAAATATTTTGATTTATATTCCTAACTCTTCTTCATTCGTCATCCTTCATAATGGATATTGATTTTTTTGCCTTAGAGTTCTCTACAATATTCATCTTGGATGGGAGATTTAGTAATAATATTTGAGTTGATTCGATTGTAGAAAGGTATAAACTACATTACTTGAGGAATTTGTATGGGAGATTTTATCTTGTCTTTCCTTAATTATAATGGTATGTTTTTATGAATTATCATCATTATTAGCATGAACCGCCGAACCTACTTTCAGGAAGAGTAATGCTTTGAAAAATATGTGAAGGCTAAGTACTCAAGGTTGACTTTACTAATCACTTTTTCTTCATTCATTCATTTTGAGTGCCTATGTTGTTAACTCTAGAGTACAATATCTTTAGTGAAATATTTTGGTACAAGGTTAAACATGATGGGAATGCTTCTTTCCCCACCACTACCTTCCTTGGCTGTATGGAAAGAAAGGGGGGCTATTGAGATTTTTTATTATGGTTTTGTTGTCGTAGCTATGTAGTTTTTCTGTTAAAGTTTATGAGATATATATGAAAATTAAACTATGAACATAAAATGAAAGAATAGAAGTAATAAAAGAAGAGAGAAATGTGAGATAGAAAAAGATCGAGATTAAGAAAAGAGGGGGTGTTCAGTACCTCCATGAAGCCATGCAAATTTCAATTCATCATCAACATTAATGTTCATTATTCATTACATGCTTGTTTATATAGAACAAAAAATTTATATAAATACTAAATTGCTGATAAGCCTTATAAATTGATCCAAGTGTTGCCTACATTGGGTTTTGATGCTTATTAATCGCTTTGTTGATCTTGGCTAACATGATATGAATCAAATGGATTTAAAATATTGTACAAAGGGTTCATATTCCTGTGATGGTATATTTGACAGATCAACTTCCTTTGGAACTATTAGCATGGTAGTTCTCCATTCATCTTGGAGTTTGGCAACCCAATTATTTCTTCTTAAATGGGGAGAAAGGAGGTTGCAACATGGCAAGCATCTATTGTGCTTGGGCTTTTTTGTTACATTTTCTTGCAGGAGAGTGGTTGAGGCAGCTTACTACATTGTTGTTCCTTAGATCAACACACTTTGGAGGAGGTTTTTGAACCTTAATATGTCCTTCTCACCTCCTCTATCAGCAGCATTTATCCTTGAGTCTAAGTAAGCATTGCTTGTCCCCATGTGAACCATTTTTACTGCAGAGGAGAGCTTCCCTCTCGATCTGTTAATTAATCAAAGGAACAAGTAGATGAGCAGCTAGGGGAATGCTTGCTATAGTCGGATCCTAGTTAGGTTTGAGTAGACAGTGATTGCTCAATTTAATATCTTCAGGTGCGCTTGATCAGAACTTTCGGTTCTCAATGATACTGTTCCAACTCATCAACACTCAAATGAGGTGGGGTTCATTAGTCACTGAAGACCTAGAGGACATGACACACCCCAGGTGTTGAAAGATTGCTCAATGAAATGATTTCAGCAGCATGGATATTGCTCAAGGTGTTGAAAGAAGTATACGGAGTCCTAGGACAAATGCATTTATATATGATGAAGCTGGATGTGAATTTGTCTCCATCTCACAGTCATCATGCAATATTATTGAAAGATATCTGTTCTTTTGTTCGCACATTTTGCTAATCTTTGAATCTGAAATGCTTGTAGGATTCTAAAAGGTTTGCATTTTGTTGTTGGTTTTGAGGAATTTATTATCGTTTTTAGAAAATTCCAAACAACCTTGCGCTCTAAACAAGTTTGTCTGAGCAGCAATGCTGTACTTCCTGAAGGATCCAATAAAGTTCCCATGCCTCAGTATGAAAATATTTGATGTGGACCAAATCAGTTGTTAATTGCTTTTAATATACCGAATATCCATATTGGATCAATCCTTAAATTTTTCAAGTTTTGATGTTTACAGTGAACTTTTGGTGGATCTTGAAGTGTTCAACTTTTTGCATTGGTGAAATATATTATTTGTGTGCCAACATGCAAGAAGATCAAATTGTAATTTTTGACTTTTTTCCCCTAAAGCTGTCTTATATGCCAGAAAAAAAAAATCTTTAATTGTTGAGGAGCTTCCTTTATTTTATATATGAATAACATGGTGGAGTTGTAGATGCTTATTTGACAATTGCAACTAGCTAACTATAGCTGTCTTAGTTCTTGACTACATATTTTATTTTGTTTATATGACAGTTAATTCAAAACTAAGGCATCCAGTATTTACTTTTGGTGGGCGCACTGTCTACTGTAGGACCTCTGCTGAGGTGGAGCAAGCTACAAAAGAGATTTTGGAGAAAATTGAACAGTTGAAACATAACACAAATGAAATCTCTCTTGGATTTGATTTAGAGTGGAAACCTGTTTTCATAAAAGGTTGGATCCATGATACCTTTTGTTTGTTAGTTACCTTATCTTCTATTCATTTAGGGGATGTTTGGTTTGTGGAAAAATGAGTGTAAAATACTTGAAATGTAGGGGTTTTAAGAATTTGTGTTTGATTTGAAGAATTTGAAATCTAGTGTAAAATTTTAATATATATATCTTGTAGTTCAAATCTTGTGTATTTGAAATTTGTCAATTTGGGCAATTTTCAAATACACCGTTTGATGTAAAATGAGATTGACCGCCACCGCCTCCAATGACATATACCCCCCCCCCCCCCCCCAACCACCGGCCGCTGACCCCACATTGTCACTGCTACCACCACCTTGCCATCAAAACTATATGTATTTTACTTTGCATTAGGTGATTTCACCAAACAAGAAAAAACAAATTCATACATTTCTAGAATATTCAACCGAACAACCTACAAGTAATTCAAATATATCACTTTTACTTTACCCTACATTCTTCTTACACCACATTTCAAATTCAATCAACCAAACAACCTCTCAATCACCATATAGAGATATTGAAGTGCATTCATTTATATGTTTCATTTTTTTTGCACCAGGTAAATAGCCATGCATATCCAAATCATGTTCTTTTATTTTGGAAAGCAGAGAACTGTTTGGATTGATCTATAGCAAATTAGTTCTACTAACTTGTAACTCTATTATAATATAGTTGTTATTTCATTTAAAAATAATCTGATATCTGCAGGGAAAGCACCTCGGAAAACTGCAGTATTGCAAATATGCCTGGATTCGTCTGATTGTTATGTCATGCACATCATTCATTCTGGCATACCCCCTCTATTGAAGTCACTCTTAGAGGATCCTTCATCTTTCAAGGTATTTCTGCATCTTCAAATTAATAATCCAATTTTGCATAGTGGCTAATTTATTCTAGTAAATATCATTAGATATGTTTTTTTTTTTTTTTTACAAAGGTTGGGATAGGAATAGCTAATGATGCATCAAAGATTTCAAGAGAGTACGATATTCAAGTAGCATCATTGGTAGATTTGTCAAGATATGCAAATCTCAAGCTTGGTGGTGCTCCCAAGAATTGGGGGCTTTGTTCTTTGACCGAGATGCTTGCTTGCAAACAGGTAATTCAAATGATTGAGCTATCATTGTATTTTTCTTCTCAACCTAAAAGCCAATCCCTCCCCTGCTCTATCTCATGAACCCAAGAATTCAAAGGAGGATCCAAGGAGGCTTGAAACATAGAACAAGGAAGATCAAATAAAGAGACATGAAGGAAGGAGTAATCTAAAATTCCACTTGATCCTGTTTTTGTTAAGTTAACATCACACTCTCCCACTTCTTGTTTTGGCTGAAACACATTGTAGGATTTACCTTAACCTTAGCATGCTATTAAGGAGGGTCACATTAGTGGACAACGTTTTCCTTGAGTAGGATTTCAATCTCCCCATTTGTTGTAATTAATTGGGTGGAGAACTCTTTTCACTACTAAAATCTATGAACAGTTTTCCCTTGTGAGCACCAATCCAGTAAGGAGGCTAGGCTCATAGCCTACCTTGTTGGTTTTGGATCATAATTCTGCAGGATCATCAAATTTTCTCTTATATCGTCTAAATGTTAATTGATGTTCATAAAAGTATGATTTGTGTGGATAGTGATATTATATTTTCTAAAAGTAATGGTTCATAATCCTTCATATGTTCTAGAAGTATGTTAATTGATCTTGCTTATCTAATCAGCTACTTATGCTATTATCAACCCAATTTACTCGAGCACATCTATGATGTTTTCCAATGCTTCAATCCTATTAATACTTGCTTTCCGTTTTAGCTTATTTTTTCCGTTCAAAGCAAAAATGTCAAGCTCTTTCTATCCTTACTAGTTCTTAAACTTCATCAGATATTCTGCAGAAGAAAGCGTTTTCTTATTGACTTCTTGTTTCACCTTTAAGAACCATAACTACATTTGTCCCTACAGTTATTGAAGTCCAATAAGATAAGAATGGGGAACTGGGAAGCCAGTGAGCTATCAAAGGACCAACTTCACTATGCTGCTACAGATGCATTTGCTTCCTGGTACTTATATCAGGTACAGTCTCTGTAAAAAAAAAAAAAAAACTTCCTTTTAAACATGTTTGTTTTTTCTTTTTCTGTATCTTTCACACAAATTATTTGTGCATTATGCTTGTACAGATTCTGAAAACCTTCCCTGATCCAAAACCTGAAACTTAGTTTGGGAGAGACCTATTGTTTCTGCAAGTATCAGTTGTTAGTGCAGAAAGTGAACTTTCAGTTAGTCAGCACAACACAGTTGCCACATATCTGTATGGTCCCTAATTTAGGCAATAAATTTGGGAGAAATTTTGACAATTTTTAACAGTAGAGCTTACCAAATGTACCATGGCAAGTGCTCAGAAGATCAATTTGCATATAGCAAAAAGTTCTTATAGCAGATATCCTATAGAAAAAGCTCCAAATTTCATCAATGGAGTGAAGTAGAGAGCCCTAGGTTAACTTGAAGTTGCATTTATGTATTTATTCTTTGAAAAATAATTCAAAATGCCTTGTAGAATATGTCCCATGGCTCTTATGTGGACCCTTTGGTTACCTGAGGATATCATTTGTGTTATGAAAGAAAAAAAGGGCATTTACATGCATAGCACACAATTCTTATATATTTACATATTTAACATTTAAATTTTTTATGTTTATATAAATAATGTTTAAAATTTTAATATTATATCAAAAATAACATCCTCATTAAATTTTTAGTGTGAAATTCATCTTTTTATGCATAAAAAAAATGTTACGCTTATAAATATTAAATTTTGACTATTGAATATGTAAATTCATAATAATTATCATGTAAATTAAAAAAAAAAAAGAGATCCTCATTAAATATATTTTGTTTTAGAAAAATTTACTTATCACATAATTTTTATAAAATATATATTTATGAACATTTTGAGAAAATTATATATTTAACATATAATTTTTATATATTTATATATAACATCTTAAATGTGATATTTATAAAACAGCTTTTTATACATAAAAAAAAGGTACATTTCTTTTTAAAAAGTAATAATATTATTTTTAATATAATAATAAAGATTTAAATATTATTTAAATAAATATAAAAATATATTTAATTAAATTTTAAAATAAAGATGATCTCAAACACTCTTGTCAGTTATAAACTTAAAATCTGCTTGTTAGCAAAACAATAAGTATTTTAGTTTAAGAGAATTGTTTTAAAACTGGAAGAAAAAAATATTATTTTACAAACTACCACTCTTTAAAATTACACTACCATTCAAAGACTTAACAAATATTCATAGAATATCCAGCGAATCGTTGATATATCATATTTATTAATAATTAAAATTCTTAAATTTTATTTTAAAATAAATATACTATATATATATTAACTTAAATTCAATGAAGAAGCAATCTTCTCTACTAATATGCCACGAATTCTTTCTAAAATAAATTCCCTATTCCATCCATAATAAAATAAATTAAAATCCTCTTAAATTTATTGACTAAAATTTAAAAAAATTACAAGCATACCACGTAACTTTTATATTTACTTCTCTATTCGAAAAATAAATTATTTTTAAAATTATATATATATATATTAAAAATTAAATATTAGATATATAAATACATTTACGTGGCATGCATTTAAAAATTTAATTATAGCAAGCCAATAAAAAACTTCAATGCATACAGTTAAGCAGCAACGTCTCCTATGCGACAGCGTTGAGATTTGTGCATAAACGCAAGTCAATGCGGCTCTTGTGAGCAATCCAACGGCAAACAACAAACAAAAAAAAAGCTATTATAAATCCTGAATTAATGGCTTTTACAACATTAACAAAATACAAACCGTAAATCTGATAGAGATAATAGTTGACTGCTTACAACTAAAAGAACAAAAAAAAGAAAAGAAAAGTAGGTACAAAAACCTAGCGGCCATAAAAAGAATTTTACAAACAAACAAAGAATAATTTTACATTTTCTATCGTTGAATGTGCATTTAAAAAAAAATTAAGAATAAACAGACGAATTAAAAATGGGTGACAAATATTATATATATATATATATATATAGAAAAATGGGTGGATTTACAAAGCCTGGAGCAAAAAGGGAGAGGGAGAGGGAGAAGGAGCATTCTCAGAGGCTCTCAGTCCTGTAAAAAATGGAAGGCTGGGTTCTGAAGAAGCTCTTCTGCTGGTTTAACATCTACGAAGTCTTTCTCTTGCAATGAACTTGATATGTCGTCAACGGAGAAGGGTATGCTGAAGCACGAATATCAAAGAGCTCATTTAATTCTTCTGAGTTTACAGATTATTATAAAAAAATTATAAAAAAAAGGGAGTGGGGAAGGTTTAAAAGCTATGAGATATTTTTTTTTTTTTTTTACCTGGAATTATCATCCAGCAAGAATGAATTGCTTACTGCTGTATTTGAATCCTCTGTCATCAAAATCCTCATGCTGGAGAGAACCTGAAATTCAGCAGAGGCTTTTGCATTAATCACACCAAATATTACAGCTATATATATATATATATATATATATATATATATATATATATATATATATATATATTTATATACATTTGATAACTCTTATGTATTTAGTTAATGATAGTGATATTTTTGATGTAATATGCCCCTAAATATGTGTGAAATTTCCCTCTGTATATATATATATATATATATATATATGAAGTAAAAAATTTCTACCATGAAAATGGTTAAAATGCTTGAAGGAAACTTGATTCACAATTTCCAAATGCTAAACGCAGAGGCCCACTGAATTTTTAGAGAATGGTGATGCATTCATTATATTACAACACTTACACTTGAAGAGACACTCTGGGTGTTGTACTTATCGTCCCAATACTGCGTGCATATTCTATAAAGCTGTTGCACACTTAATACCTGTAGATACAGTACAAAAATGTGACATAAACCTTATATATAACAATGGTTATCTCTAGTTGCATGAGGCAAGAGTAGAAGAAGGTAATCGTACCGGGCAGAGATCATTGACTATATCATCATAGGAAATTCTGTATTTTTGAAATATAACCTGCACCACAGCAGAAACGTTTCACATGCAATAAGACGTAAGAACTTTCTCGCACATGCCATGAACCATACCTGTCTTAGATTCATGTAATAGAAAAGACAAAGGGAAAGATGAAATTTTTATGCGAGCGCACATGCGCACTCCTTGTAAAGGTTGGCAAAATAGAAAAATAGAAAGTCCAAGAGCCTTGATAAAGATATTAGTAAATGATTCCTCATATGAACAAGCATGTGGATTGTGGAATGATCTTTCATATGTGTGCCTGGGTGTGAGTTTGTGTGTATTGTGGATGATGACATTTAATAAGCACATAATTAAACAAAGTAATTGAAGAAAAGCCTCATATTCAATGCCAAGAACCTAAGCATATCCTTTGCCATCAATTGAGCCTAGTAGTGATCCATACAGCCATAAGAATGGAACTTAAATAATGAAAATCTGTTGACAAAATATGAGCTTAATCCTAAGGGGGTGTGGATGACGATGAGGAACACCCATTTCACTAGCCACTGCAAGCTTTAAATTAGGATGAAGTAGAGCCACATATGCGTCCCAGGTATAAAGACCATAAATCCAATGAATGTTATAATCTCTCATGTGCTTAACGTGACAAACTTGACTTCGTACTATGGTAAGGAAATTCTACCAATGATATTTTCTTGTAGTTTGCCTACTGAAACACAAGTATATTATGTGCACATCTTCTTCGCTAGTACCAGCATTAAATATCTAATCATATTGGCCATTGGAGGATCATTCTTTCTTGACACACAAGGAGACATCTTTCTCTTGATTTGCTTCAGACACATCAAGGGATTCATTCACTGGAGGTGAATCCTTGATGCTGGGAGGTGTTGATGATGCATGACTATTTTTGCCCCTGTCAGGTCATTAAAAGTACTTAATGTATCTAGGTCTTTATGATGTAATTTATTTTTGGGAGATTTACATACATACCACACAATGCTTATGTATTTACATATCTAACACTTAATCTTTACTTGTTATATATATATAATACCTCAATCTTCAATATCACATCAAAAATGCCATCACTCAATTTTTTAAAATGAAATGGACCTTTTTAAATATAAAAAATATTAGATAAGTAAATATCTAACTTTGGGAATTAGATATGTAAATACAAAAGAATTATGTGATACATATGTAAATCTTCCTTTAAATTTTAAGTGACATTTATAAAATGAGAACTTTATGCATGGTGTGTGCTTTTATGTCATGTATTTATCACAAGAGTTAAACCAACTTTATTTCCTCCTAAAGTCAAACCAACTTTATATGTCATGTATTTATCACAAGAGTTAAACCAACTTTGTTTCCTCCTAAAGCCAAACCACTAGTCCTCCCTCTTCTCTATCTTCATAAAGCCATTGTTCCGCGCCTTTCCTTTTAGAAAACATAAAAATTATTCATGCTTAAAATATATTCTGAGAAGCTACATGCAACTCCAGCCCCCACAACTAGTCCATTCTCCTTCCCCAAACAGCTAGCCACACACCGACTTGGTTTCCTTTCTTTTGTGAGAAATGCCCTATGTGATGGCTTATGTAGAATGTTGTTGATGAATAAAAGATTTTGCTAAATACTGAAATTATTTCACATTCAAGTGAGAAATATTTCAAGAGTGTGAGAATGCTTCTCTCGGAGGACTTCATAAGGAAACAACGTTCATGGGAAGTATTTGTCGTGAAGTTTATCTTTAAATCATTGTTACACATTTAGGGGTAAGTTTATACCATAAAGCTACTTTGGCACAATCACTGTTATTTTTTCAATTTTGTCAGTTCTTATCTCTCTTAATTTGCCATCCTCAACTTCACAAAAAACAAAATATAACATTCATTAAGCCTTCATCTCTTATTTAAACATCAACTAATAACTGCTCAAAACAGTAGTTGGCTTAATTGAAAAGAACAATATTTACTTTTAAAAACTTGATAACAAAGCTTCTCATCTCATCCCAAATCACAAAATCAACAGCTTCGAAAAAGGTTAATAATGATAGAGAATCGTGCATATTAAAATGGTTGAAAATAATTATTAGTTAAAGATTAATAACTTCTTAGGCCACAAAAAATAAATTTTGTTTATTTAACTTGATCAATTTTGCAAATATTTAGAACAGAGTTTCTTACCAAGAATCCAACAGCTTGTCTTATGTGCTTCAGTTCCTCCCAGGCCGTACCAGCATACTGTGAAAGAGAATTAAACAAAAGAACCCATTTTGAATCTTAAAAAAAAATTGTCCATAGAAACAACAAATCTTAAAAATTCTCAAGCATAAAAGTTAACCTCATTACCTCTGGTTTTGCTTTAGCACACCACAACTCCAGGTCAGCCAAGCCAGCTTTTACATACTCCCCATTGCTGAAGGAACAACATTCACGACGGAGTAGGAGACTATATAACAGAGTAAATTTTTTAAGAATGATACTTGCAGATCATAAAAGAGATGAAAATGCTAGCAACCCGAATTGAGCAATCACCTATTGAAGAGTTGCATGTTAATGAATGAGAAAATCTGAGTGAAGACCTTCTGAATTAGAGCTGCAGGTACCTGAATTCGAAGATAATTATTAGTATGGATTTCCAGTTCAGAACAGTCAGCACAAAAAATTTATCAACAAAACTCACATAGTTCTGCTGCAATGTCTTAAGAAGGTTATTGAGGCTATCAATTATGCTCTGCCAGTGAGAAGTTTGACCTGAGTGACCAAACGATCCAGAGCGGCTGGAACCTCTGAGCATGCTTGCCTTTGCTGTTCTTGGTGCCTGTTATACAAGCAATAAAAATGTTCAGGTTTAGTTCATCCGTCCATGATATAAAAATGAGATTGCAAGTAGCAGTGCCTACAGGTGAAGAACTGTGAAATAGGATGAAAAGCATTTCAAAAGCATAAAAAACAAACAGCCATGCACAATTGTCTCACTCTCCTTGAAAAAAAAAAGGATGAATAATAATGATTTTAATCCCATGGACTCTAACTAGTTTACAATTTAACCCTTATTTCTATCAATTTAAAATCACCCATTATTAAACAAAAATTAAGTTTATTTTTAAGATGAATTAAGGTAAACAATAAAGATACCTTCGACTAAAACAAAAAATGCAGTGATAAAATATACACCTGATAATTTAATAATGTTTCGCAAAAAATAGTGTTTAAAAATTCAAACCACACTTGTTAAAATCCAGTTTGTATCAAACATGAATAAAAATTCTTCATGTATCCCACTTGATCAGTAAGTAAATTCTTGAAATAGGAATGGTGCATCTAAACATGACTTTATTCATAATAACTTGATAGTTTTCCATGCATATGTCTATGATCTTTATCTATAATTAAAAAACAATCTTATAATCCCTCTCAATCAATAAAACAAAACCATAAACGTTTAATCATCAGATATCAAAAGAAACATAAATCTAAATAATGCAGATATTCACAGAAGAAAAACCCAACAATCATGTTGCAAGTATTGCATTTGATCATTTTAGAAGGTAAAAAATAAAGCTGCAACTCTCGTATTCAATCATAATGAAAGTTAGAAAGAATTTATCACAACATAAGTAGAAAGAAACCCTAAGACGGCAAGGATTGATCAAATGACAATTGGTGCATAAAGAATCACAAAAAGCCAATGAATAAAGAAGGAATGCAGATGCGAAGCATCACAAGAATGCTTGAACTTGTGAATAATCACAGAACCATAAAGAAGTCACAAGATAGAGAAGTTTACACAAAAGCTGGAAGAAATCAGTAGGATGCCATCAGAGGACAATTTTATCAAATTTGTTCAGCTTGAAAAATTCATCTTTGATGAATTATTCGATTGATATTTGTCAAGATGTAGGCAAAATTTTTACACTTACCTAAAAGAAATATCCACAAATCATCACTTGCATGTTTACGAAATTAACACATATTTAATATGTGTGATATTTTCCATCAATAGTGGACATGATTTCATCACTAGTTATAACTTTTGGCACAAGATTAACAAAGTTGCTTAAAACTTACAGAAATGAGATCTCAAATGTAAGTGTAGAAAGAGGAAGCAAAATTGAAGAATCTTAGACCATAGTTGACGGATCATGATATGAACGCAAATCCAATACAGTAAAAAGACATACTAGTATTAAAATTATAGGGATTTCTTCTATAATCATTTAATTCTTTGCATAAAATGGTATTATTATTCTAGTAGTTACTTTCTGAAAGACTCAGAGAAAACACTTCAAAGGTAAAACATATATTATCATTTGATTTGAATTATGTGTCTTATAGTAAACTTATAATTTTCATAATTAATAATAAGCATCTAGCTAATATTTTCATGCAACTTAATACATAACTAAAAAAATGCGATGATGGGATATGACAAGAAAATGCAAAAATAATTATATGCTTTCTAATGAACACAGAATAACTTATTAAAAAAAGGAGATGCTACATATACATACATACATACATACATACATACATATATTTCATACAATCTTTAAGCTGATAACTAGCATTGTCTAAATAAGATGCGTTCACCACATGGATGGGCCATCTCTTTGAAGATAAATAATCTAAATAATTTAAAAATTAATTGTGATAAAGTATGTAATTTTGGATTAAAGTTATTATATTAAATTATAAATTTCACATTTTCTTGAAGGAGATTTCCATTAAAAAATGTTTTTGAAATGTTTTCAAAACTTTAATCTATAGGATTCTTTTTTATAAGTTTTTCAATCAAGAAAAAAAATTCAGAAAGAAAATAATATCCAATTGATTTGTAGGCAAAGAATATATCAATAGATACCACAGTTAAATTAAAGATATTTCAATTGATTTATCAATTACAATTATATGATTTGATCAAGTTTTAACAATAAAGATATATTCATGTTTACAATAAAACAAAATTTAGTGTCAATTTTTGTTTTGGATTTGATTTGGACTCTTCGCTCAATTTCAAGTTCAAATTACAATGTAGATTTTGGAGCATATTCAAATTTAACAAAATAATATATAGAATATGCTATAAATCTTATGTGCCTTTAATCCATCATTTAAAGAGCATTCATAAACTAAAATTTCATTAATAAAATCAGGCTTGATCATACAAGATACTTGTGTGCGTCTAATAGAATTTATATGAGATTTTAATAATTTTTTTTGAAAGACAAGTCAATGGTGGACAATTATAATAGAATGATAGTTATAATATTTCTCAAACTATAAATAATTGTATAAAGCCTAGTCTATTGTCACTGTAGAATAATTGGATAATTCATGTTCAATTTCTTTTTAAAGTCCTTAATGAATTATACAATAATAACATAATAATCTTTAGACATGAGCTATAAATGGTCTTCAACTAAAAATGCATAATAACTTTGCACGAGTAGTTTCAAAAGTGTAATTTTGGGAACTTAATAGGCATACCATGACAGCGACAACTTTATGTGTTCTAGGCAATAAGTCCAGGCCAAAATAACATCATTATATATAGTTTTGTTTGTTTTTTGCCGCAAAAATCAATCAAGTACATGGTAGTGAGTCATCTCTTTTTTATAGAAGAAAATTCTGAAATATCATAAAATTACATGACTAACTTTTTTGTCTCATGTTTGTCTTTGACCAATTATGCACAAAGACACAAACTAATGAAAATTTGCTTTCATCTAGAAGGACTTGGATTGTTAAGCTTGTTTTAAAATAAAATTTGATTTTATAAGCATTTCTTTCAATTAGATTTATATTTGACAAGGCTTGGTTTATGACCAAGAATATAGATTTTTTCTTGTTTAATTCATTGGTTTCATCCATTATGTACAAAAAAGAGAAATGGCGGATTTAGACCACAATAATAATTTTATTCATATATTTTTAATCTTTTGCACTATCCATAAATTAGTGTAGTCTAAGTCGTGTGCTATAGTTACACAAAAACCTTTCCACCATGTTACACTACTTGTCATTTACAATTATGTCTATAATTATCCATCCACTTTGAAAATACCTCGCAATACCTCCACTCGAATGCCATAATATAATTCTTAATCACATGTTGTGTTGAAATTTCCTAGAATTGTAATTCTTCTATTTGTGCCATTTTTTTTAGCAAGTAGGTATAATTATTATATCAAATGTAAAAATATTGCAATGTAAACTTAAACTTTAATAAAATTTTAATTTAGGGAAAAATTAGATAACACGAACTTCATAGGCCACAAACTCTAAAATTTAATAATGATTTGTTACCTTCATAAAAATAAAAATAGGAAGAGCATCAATACAAATGACAATTTAATATTTTTTCCCATGAGAAATAATGCTTTAAAATCTGAAAACACGATAACCATGCAACTAATTGAAAACCACATACTCATTGAAATCTGGATTGTATAAACTTGAATAAAACCAATCACATTCAAACCAGTAATAATATTTTGAGAACAGAAGTAAAATACAATGAAAAAACTCACCAAAAATCAAAGCTCTAGCTTATACAAGGAGACACTCTCTTCAAAAATTAAAAGTTTCGCACTTGATTAATGAGTAAACTCCCAAAAGTAGAAGGCATAACATATTTAATTCAACTTTATTCAATATAACTTTATTGTGTTTTGCACAAGCTTGAGAAAATCATTTATAATAAAAAAAGGGAATCCAGCTCTATTGATCAAACAACCAATAAAAAGTTGCAAACATCAGATATAAGAAGAAACATACATCCTAACAGGGATTCATAGAAGACCATCCACAATAGCTGCAAGACAAGTCCCTCATTCAATCACCATGGAAGATAGAAAGAACTGTAACTCTCACGCTTGATCACAACTAGAAGCAAAAGAAAACGGAATCCCACACAAAACTCACAACATAAGAAGAAAAAGAAATGCAGGGATGGTCAAGAGTAGTCAAACGACTCAACAAGAATCGTCAAACAGCTCCAAAATAATAACTAGAAGCCATTTAACAAAGAACAATGGTAATGAAGGAGGCCACAAAACAGTAGGAAATCATGAGATTGTCACAAAGAGTGGATCACTTTCCAGCTCTTGTAATTACTATGAGTGCATTGGCATATTGACATAAAAAAGAAGGATTTTTGGGAAACAACTAAAATATTCAACTGAAACAAGCACTTGAAACACCAGTTTGGAGCCTACCTCTTTTGACTTCAAGCCACAATAATTTATATCGTCAATTTTAAAAAGAAATACAAATTTCATTGCAGTTGTAAAAAGTCAATCACAAATCATTGAGAGTGAATGGAATTCACAACAGAAAATAAAAGCAAGAGCCTGTTTGATACGCACTTGTAAATAATTTTTTTTACACATTAAGTAATTTTCACCGTACAAAATTTAGTGAATTTACTCCATAGTTATTTTACTTGGTAAAATTGTTACAAAGTAAATGCAATGAAATTGATTACATTAACTAAGGCCTTTTCATTTCATCTATTTCTGAAATTAAAAAAATTACAGCAATTCACTAGGAGAAATCACACAGTCCTAGTCATAGCTACTAACAAATAGATCTTAACATACCTGGATACACAAAGTAAGCAAGTGCGTCAAATCCTTCTTCATATTATCCCGAATAATGCCATATATCTTCTCCACATAAGCTGTAAGTTGCTGCTTGAAAAGCAAAGCAGGGTACTTTGCTTCAACTTGACGCACCACCAAGTCCAAACCATCCACAACAAGGTTTGAGGAAGATGAAGAAGACCGGAATCCCTTAACAAAGGAATCCAATGGTAAAATAAATAGCCATAGTAAGCTTGTAAGATGTACAAATATGACTTGAAGCAAATCATGCAAAAAAAAATGAGTCATACTTGAGTCATCCTCCCAAACAGTGAAGTTGGAGGAGTTTTCCTGCGTGGAGCACTACCAGCTGCTATTAAACTTTTTTGCAGCAAAAATAACAGGGCAGTTGTATTGGATAAGCAATATGCTAGGTGGTCATAACTTTCATCATTCTGCATTTTAAAACTTATATCAGAAGTACTGCAAGACGAAACTCATCCAGAAAAAGAAGAATACTAAAAATTATAATCGAAATTCAGAAAAATTATTCTGTACTATTTAGGTAAAATCATACCGAATTTTTTTTACAAATGTATAGTACGAAGACACAATGTAGTGAAGTTATAAATTTCAATAGAAAAATGTTCAATAATTATATTATTGAAGAGTGTACTTGATTATCAATTTAGAAGCAATGAAAACAGCCCTTATATATAAAAAAGGATAGATTCTGCCTCTATATAATACCTTTAAACCACATATCAGTGACAAGCAAACTAAAGGACGCAAAACTCTAAAACTTAACACTAGATAGAGCTAAATACATAAAACTGACTGCAACAGCAACAACAACAACAACAAGCCTTAATCTCACTAAGTGGGGTCGGCTACAAGAATCCTTCGATAGAATACAAGATTTTATAGAAGATTATAAGACGTGTCAGTTAATTAGAAGGAAATTTGTCAAATTATTAGGATCAGAAGTTTCTAATTTTATTTGATATGAGATTCTCCTTGCATGTTGCATAAAAATCTCTCAAGATTGAATTATTTAAAACATAATAACTCCATATAACTTGAACAGTGAAATGCAGATATTGTGCCATGCCAAATGTATGCATACAAGGTGGCAGAGGCATTTTTATGTAAAATACAAAAAATAGAGATTTATAAAAAGAGTTGTCAAATCTTTGCTGTTTAAAGGCCAAACTCCTTGTGCTATAAACTAAGCTTTCATTGTAAAAACCAGAATACAAAAGAATTAACTGGTAACAGCAAAACTCCTCCATTGACATTTTATATGCCACATTGATAGATTTATTGTTGGACTTTCTCCAGTATTTTCACACTCACAGCTGTTCACACAGTAAATGCGCTGGACTCAACAAGGTGTTAGAACTAAACAACAATATATCTAATATTTCATTTGTAAAAAAGAAGTATTCATTACAAAATTCCAGCATAGATACAAAATGCATTAACTTCATTACTAAAGAATAATAAATCAAGAAACTCACGATATAAAAAAAAAATTTTAAACCCTGAATTCAAATGCAACCATATCAGTTCTGTAATTGATAAGTAGAAAACCATGATATAGGTCATTCTTACAATCAGCATATTACCTCAATAGCAGAACCGATCATCTGGATGAGACGGTCAAAGACACTAGTTTTTTCTGATTCAAAAGATTTCCAATGAAGAAAGCATTTATAAATTGTTAAAGCAGCAACAGGTTTCCCGTTACTGAAACCAATATTTTTAACAACACAATTGAAAAGGGCGTCAACACTCTCCTGCAAGGGAATAATTTCCAATTATTCATTTGAATGAACTAAAAAAAAGAAGATAATTTTGACATTTTACAACATACATGTTGTCTTTCAGCATGTGGAATCATTAATTTACTATTAGAATTTGCATGATCCCTGATAGCTGGTGGTGCAGTCTGTGGTTCCTACAAAAGATGGAAGCAGAAAGTTCAAAAAGAGAATAGGAAACAAAGTTAAAAAGAAATATTAAACGATTAGAAAATAATAAAAAAAACCTTGGTCTCTTCAGATTTTAACTGGCCATTTTCCAAATGCTGCAGAAAATAAACAGAAAATACATGAGAAACACATGAAAGGAGATGAAAAGAAATGTACAGCCGCATGATGAAAGCATACATGTTTCATTGGAGTTGATACAATTGATAGATGTTCAGACATTGGTTTTATAGAAGAATTTAGCAATGACTGCTGCCGGAGAACTTGGTATTCTGTTTCCATGTCAGAGAGTTTTTCTCTTAAACTGTTGTAAAAAAACAACTCAGTTGTCAAAATTACATGACCAAGAGAAGATAACTATCATACTATCACATTGAACGTGACATCTCAGAATTTGCAAAAATCCAAAAACCTTTGCATTGAGTTATTTAATTGATGTATCTTTGACTCAGCCTCAAGAGCTTTCTTAAGTCTTTCCTCGCTCACTCTACTTGCTTCTTTAAACTTCTGCTCGGTTTCATCAATCTTTTTCTCGAGAGAATTTACCAATTCCTAAAAAAATAAAGCAAGTAAAACAAAAAAGGGTTAAGTATGGATTCAGATAGAATTAGAGAGAAAAGGAAGGAATAAATCAATAAAAGAGAGAAGTTGACACCATTCCACATGGTGAAAAAAAATAAGAATGTTAGAATAGAAGAAATGCGAACAAATATGTATGTCCACCTTAAATTTTTCATTTTCAGCAGCAAGCTTATCCATTAGAGGTGCATTCACAACTGGTACCGCTCTTAAGTTAGCAGCTTCCTCAGTAGCCCTTTTAGCCATTTCCTTCTCTTTTACCAGAAGAGCTTTGGTCTCCTTACACTCCTGCTGCATTTCCTGTAAAGCTGACTGCAACTTGGCATTTTCTAGTGATTTTGCTTCCTCCATGTCAGCCTAAACAGATGAAGGTCAAAATCTACAGCATAAACAACATTCTAAGAGCAATTTATGAGTATCTAACAGACTAAGACTCATAGAAACCATATCAACCCCTGATTCAACGAAAGGAAATTGTAATGTCACTAGTACCAAAAAAAAAAAAAAAAGAAGAAATTTTAACTGCTTTACATATAAAAAGTTTGATGTAAGCCAAAAAAGCCATTGATTTACAAAATTGTACTTTAGATTGAAAATTATAAATGAAACTTTTATAGTGCCCTATGCCTTGAAAACTGTAGCCAAATAGAACTGACCCAAGATGCAAATAGCACACTGCCCATAAAGCACAAACTGATCCAAAATTGACCGTACAATATAACATGGACACTGGATCATAGACGGGTACTCGTGGACTAAACAAAAGGTGTTTCCCACAATTTGATTGTAGAGAAGAAAGTTCTTGGAACATTTCTAGCACAACTCAAAACCACCACAAGCATGTGACACAAGACATGTGATTCTGCTGTTTTAAACATGTGTTCTCAACCCTGTTATGTACTTTATTAATATTTCAACATATCTATTTTTTGAAACAAAAAATGCATCTGAGAGGCAAGGAGCTAACCACAAAAGGAGTGACAAAGTACAAAGATAAATATAACTCCATAATGAGAAGCTTTTCATAGTTTAATTAAAGTACCATCATTCACATAAGTGAAGAACATTATGATAGCAATTTCAAGAAAAAAACTGTAAGATTTCATAACGTAAAAGCATTCAAAAACAATATAGAGTCCACCATATATAAGTCTTAATAGCTCCTATTCTATAAATGTGAATAGTTCATTACAAAAATAATTTTATTAGAAAGTCGAGGGAGGGTATATGATATTATTTCATCATAATATGTTAATAAGGCCAACATGTAGTATCATATCCATCAGCAATTTCCTTTCTGTTCTTTTCTTTTGCAACAAAAAAAGCTGAGCTAATTGTTTTAAAGACCAACTCAATCTGACCTTACTGTTCGGATTCGGTGATTTTCGACTCATGTCCCACCAATAATATACTCAATATCACTATTAGCTGAACATCCAATAATTGTGTAAACATCATTAACACAAAAGATCATAATTTAAGCATAGATAATCATTAAGCAGGAAGGAAAAATAGAGTGAATCTTTAATTCTTTATCTAACCCCTTCCACTGCACTCTGCTCTGCTTAAAGTTTTTCACACCAAAGCAAAATATTTATACCCACAGTTTACCAGTTTGTAGGTAACAAATCACATTAAAACATCTAAAAAACTGTGGAAAATGGATATAGTTGCAGGAGAGAAAAAAAAGTAACTAATCATGAAAAAGAGAAAATAGAAGAGTAAAACCGGATTTAATTGGTTGCTATGAACCATATATTCCGACAAGAGGATTTGAATGCAATATGAAATATGTAATATAAAACCCAGATGCATGTTCTTCAATTAGACAACACAATAAATCACCCAGGTTCCTATTAACTACCTCAATTTTTACCATCAATTTGAGGGTTATAAGTAGTTGAAATTTTTAAAATTTTAATTAAACACTAATTTCATAGAGTTTTCTAGAAATTACTCATGAATAGTACATCCATGTCAGATAATAATTTTTGGTGAGCTATGAAATCTAATCACTTCTTAAAATATAATTTGCAATAAAGGAAGCATCAATAATTTTATTAAATGAAATAATTTGAGTTAATTTTAAGAAAAACGATCTACTACTACAAAGACATCATACTTATCTAAAAGCATGTGGTAACCCTAACACAGAACACATGTTAACATATTCCTAAGGCGTATTAAGAAACAAGTAAAGGACTGTAAAGCCCAATGTTGTTTCCTTTTTCATGGATCTATTTAACAAGTTCTACAATACAAAACAATTCACACAAAATCTTTTTTTGAACTTGGCGAGTAATATCTATCATCAATCATAGCAATAATTTTATCCCAACTATGACAGCTTGCAACAATGCCATAATGCAACTCATAAACAAGAAAATCTCTCTCAATGAAGAATCAAAAATATAAAGACGAGTTCCTTTAAAAATAAAACTCTCCTTGAACTAAGACAAGTCACTGTAAGTTATGATATATTTCATTGAAGTACTTAACAAGAAATATATTTCATCTTTAATGTGATCAAAACAACTAACTTGAATTTTTCATTATGTACAATATAACAACAACTCTACAATGTATCAACAAGCTAATTTTTTTACTCCAGCATAATTTAGTACAAATGTATATTACTATAGAAATTCAACCCATTTAACATGTACGCTTTTTCTTTTGAATTCAAATATTTTAAGGATAGATAAAGTTGAAAAACAACAACACAACAAACCTTAAGCCCTTATCCCACTATGTGGGGTCGACTACATGACCTTTTTTCTCCATTATATCCTATTAAGTATCAAATTCTCATTAAATTTTAATAAACTAAGGTTATTTTTTATACATCCTAACCAGTCTTTTTAGGCCTGCCTCTACCTTACTTAACATAAGGAGCATCTAATACATCTATTCTCCTAATTGTCATTGAACAATTGACATTTTATGTGGCCAAACCATCTAAGGCAACTTTATCTAATCTTATCTGTCACTAGAGCTGCTCCAACCTTATCAGATATATAGATAAAGTTGAACAAACAATTAAAATTTGCCTAAAACTGCCTTTTCAGATTTTGGCTTAAAATGGCCTAATTGTGCAATAATCCCTCTTTTTTTTATGATGAAGTCAGTTCAAATTCGAAAGCATATGTTAGGTTGTCAAATGAAAACAATAGCCTTAATTTGTACTATAATAGCATTTTATAGTGGTCAATGAATGTTCATATGCATTATTGGTAAGAAAGGTGATGATTTGAGGTGTTTGTCATATGGTGTGAATGCTTGCCTAGTCATACCTATGAAGAGCATTCAGGAGGTGAAGTGCTTACACAGCCATTTGAGGTCTCAGGGCTTGGAACCTTGTTTTGGTGCTAGAAGCACCAGAGAAGGAAAGGAGAATAGAATGGCTTTAGAAAGATTTAAACTACTTTTTGGGTAGGTAAAATTTGCTTTAAGAACTTTCTTGTCTGTAATACAATTCATCTAGAGAACTTGCATATGGTGAGGGTATGACATGATAAAGGATCAAGCCTTTGAATCTTACTACACATGATTATACATGACCAAAGAATATGCTAAGACATGATTTGTCATGAAGTTCGATACTTGTAACATATTGGCATGCTTACCATTTAACTTTATAACAATGTTATATATCATCATATAAAATATTTGTCTGGCTTATTATGTGAGCACAACATGATGATAAAGAGATAATGAATGATTTATCATGTGAAACATTACAAGTTAGCAAATGATTCATGCATAGGCAGACAAGTCAATAGGCCTCTTAAAACCAGAGAAAAGGGTCAAGGCAGTTGGCACCTTTAATGGGAATACAAGAAAATAAAAGTACAGTATAAAG
The DNA here is from genome assembly GCA_021442155.1 of Cymbidium sinense. Taxonomy (NCBI): domain Eukaryota; kingdom Viridiplantae; phylum Streptophyta; class Magnoliopsida; order Asparagales; family Orchidaceae; genus Cymbidium; species Cymbidium sinense. The sequence continues at coordinate 886,636 of CM038232.1, forward strand.
GGGCAAAAATTTGGTACTGAAACAATAATGACAATTCGGGAGACAAGAAATAAATGACGTCATCCAATTAGATGAGCAGGCGGTGTACCTAAAACAAATGCCATTTGTATAATTGAATCAATAATGTTAATTCTTAGTGCTTCTTAGAAAAATATTGATTCTCATGAACATTCAAAATAATTTGAATTCTTATTGTATAGAGAACATATGTTACTTAGCTTCAACTCATTCCTGTTATATTCACGATGATCTTTTCAGATGCAATCTAACAAAAGCCTGCAGACTGAGATCTGGGATGAGAAGCTCTTCAAATCTGAGTGAAGTTAATTGATGAGAAGACCAAATGTTTGCCTTATATACAACGTAAATGCAAATGTAGTTTGATTATAAGACCCTTACCTTTGGTATGAGGTTGCTATAAAAACTAATTCTTAATTTTTATTGGCTCTGTTTATAAAATTTGTTGAACTGATAATTTGTGTTGGTTGGACTAAGTTCTTTTCAACCTCTCAGCCCAATCTGATTTTTATGATCGACCACAATGTGGCCTTATGCAGAACTTTGTTGTATAAATATGATGAAAAAGAAAATATAACTTAATGATAAAACTCTTAACGTTTTGTATGAGGTCATCTTGTGCGAAGAATAATTTTCATGAATATTATAAGCCATCTACTAAAATAATTCATGATTTTTATTGCTTTGTTTATGTGCTATCCTGAATGATAAAATGTATGATTGGAAACGAAATTTTTAATTCAGCCTCTTTAACTGATTCAAATTGCAAAGAGGTTATTTCCATTGCTCAACGTAACTTAACCAATGCTCCAGACCTACCCTCTTAATTCCTAATTGTCATCAGATCTTTTAAAAGTAAGGTCAAGCAATAGCTAAGATGAAAGTTTCTTCATTAGAAATTTAGTTCAGAAAAATTGATACAACAAAAAAATTCTTTATGTATATAATAAATATTGGCATGCTTACCCTCATGCGTTTCTCTAATTGCAGCCTCCATGTAAGCTCTTCAACTTGCTTCTCCAGCTTATTTTTGGCAGCTTGCAAAGCACCTGTTTCTCTTGCAGCCTGAAAAATAAATTTAGTAGATGTAAAGCACTTGAAGAAGGGTTGCATCATATGATCTTTAATATAAATAACTCATGTTTTAAATTGAAAAAAGGTTAAGCAGCTAGTGAGAAATCCCTTTTCTAAAATGTCAAAAATTGCTCTATGCAGGATCATAATGCGGGACAGGCCTGACAAAAATGGCGAGAGAGACATTACGCAGGAAAATGATAAGTAGATAAAGTAGAAGACCAGTCACTTAATTAGTAATTTGCTTATCCTGCACGTCTCTCTTCCCCGTCCACACAGAACCCCCAACACCACCCTCCTTAGAATGGAGCTGTTGAGGGATGACAAAGTAGTCATAGGCACCACCAAAATAACAAATAAGAGAATCCGCCGGTCACACTATTTATATTTGGCTAGCAAAACCTATTTCACAAAATTTACTGCAATATCTAGAGGTGATTAATTATGTCACATGTCATCATCATTATTAACTTTATCCTAACCATCAAGGGTCAGCTTTACAAATCCTTATTCTCTATTCAATCTTATTGATTGTTGCGAGAAGTGTTTTCTTGAGCAAACCCTTCTCAACAAGTTTTAGCCACGCTATCTTTGGCCTATCATTTTTCTTCATAATCCTTATGCATAAATGTCAACAACCATCTTATTGGTGTATTTTATATCATTTATCATACATGTCAAACTACTTGAGCATATTTCCACTGACTGACCTTTATTAAGTACTACTCACACCATTTTTCTATTATAATATGTAATAGCCAAAACTTTCATCCATTAAGATATTGCCCATTTTGGCATTTTGGCTCACAGTTCTCATGTTTTTGCCCTCTTGGGGCACTCCCCAAAATGGTCACACATACAAGGTGTACTTCAACATGAGCACTCTTAAACATGTAGTTCTAGATTCAAATCAAGCCGTTATGCCAAAAGGCTAGGTAACATTTCTTAAAATCTTGTATCAGCCCTATGCCACTTTACTAAATATATAGAAAGAATTTGTTCTTTAAAAAGAAAAAAGAAAAAAAAGATTTGAGTGGTGGCCAGTGCAAGTTCAAGAGCTATCATACTAGAAAGAGGTGCTTTTTGGTGCTATAGCTGATATTTATGAAGAACTCCGAAGTTACAAATGCTTATGATAGAATACTCTAATGATGGGTGACCTTCCTAGGAAGTTACACAAACAAGACAAAACTATAAGCTTTGACAATGCAAAGTAGACAACATCTTGAAGGATGAGATTTCGAGTTACGACAATCATTTCCTAATCTATCCAATTTTACCACACATTCAACTCCAAATTCGTATCTTTGACATAATGAAATTGTTTATTACCACTTTCTCGCCCAATGTATATGATAATATACTTTTATTAAAATTAATTTTAAATATCAGCGTTATTCTCCTATCCCATAGTACTCCAAATGAGCTTCTATCACAGAGTGCTTCTAATGCACTTCTCAATTTTAACCCCAAATAGTAACTCTACAAGGTATGTGCACATTGAAATTTTCATATCTTGTGCACTAAAACCACTATGACTTAAAACTTATGATAACTTTGCATCACTAGATCTTCTAACTATAATATTTAATAATTAACAAAAGTATCTAATATTTTTTATAAAGATAGCCCCATCATTGTTGCTCTTGATATTATCTACTTGTAATTAGAAACTCTTTAATCACATCACAACTACTTCCAACACTAATCAATGCTTCATCCATTATGAAGACAATTCCACCATCCTTCTCACACATTGTTCTCATAAAAAAAATAAATAAATTTTTTACAGCATTTGACTTTTCAAAATCATAGCATTGCTCTCGATATTTTTTGATTGATTTCCTTGATATAACAATCACATTTGGAAAAGATTTTCCTAAAATAAAATCAAACTTAATTTTTTGATATCGATGATATTTTCCCAAGCCTATTTTTCATAACTTTATTTAATGAGTAATTAGTCCAATTCCCTCCTGCTTAAACTAATATTGAACATCACTTTGTTGTCAAATACTAGCATCAAACTATTTCTTCAATCATTTAGCTTCTACTCATTCTTAAAGATCCCATTGAAAAAAAAAATTCTTAACCAAACTACTTCAAGACTGCTATTAGCCTTCTGATGAACCTAAAATGTTATCTTTATACATTGATTAAAAATTCACTTCACTTTTTGGTTTAACATATGGTACATTTCAACATTTACTTTACATTCTCCAGTAAAAAGATGTTCGACATGATTCTTCAATTAATAATCTATCATAGTAGTATTTTTCATCTTTCATTAATGTATTATCATCTTCATTTTATCAAAATCTCAAGAGTATAAATATCCCATCACACACACACACACACACATATGTATACACACACACACACACATATATATATAAGAACATTTCAAGCCATAAATTATTCAACCAGTGAAAAAACAAGAAACACATAGGGTGTATAAAGAGGAAACATGGGATGCTACTTATAATCTACTAGCACTATAATAATTCCCACTTATCACTTAGTCAAGAACTTATAATCATGTGAACCAAGATACTATAATTGCACTTATCCATGAAAAGAAAAGCAATATGGCGAGAATGCATGGCCATGGTGATAGTTCCAACATGAACTTTTGACTAGTAAGGGAACAACTCTTAATTTTTGCATTTACGGTGAAATGAATTTGGAACTAAAACTTCATTTTGCACAATTAAATGTTAGTGCTGTAACAGCTACTCCACGGATAAACAGAATTTACTAAGACAGCTCACCATTTTCAGCTTTTTAAGCTCCCTTCTAGCCATTCTAGCCCTCCAAGCACATTGGGTGGTGATGGCAGCCTTCTTTATCCTTAAATAATGTAACCTTGCTAAATATTGGCGACAATGGCTCTGGAAATAAAAAAAATAAATGTTTTTAATGAATAAACAATAACAGGTAAACCTTGTAAAACATTTATGCTATTAAATTAAATTTAGACAAAGTTTTGCCAAAAGTAATGCCGGAAAAAGAAAATGCTTCAAATGGTGTTGTACCACAGCCTTCATAGCCAAGAATAGTACTAGTAGATAATATTCATAACAACTGCAGGCCATAAGAATCAATTGGATATATGAATGTTCAAGCCGTGTAGGTAAATATTATCACATGTCAATGCCACACAACTAAGAAGTTAACATTCGATGAAAGCTACTTGTAGCTCAATAAATTAAATGAAGAAAAATAGACATAAAACAATTTTTCAGATATTTTATAATCTTTGCCACTGCTAGCACAAGTTCATTTACCTGGATTACAACTGCAGCTTTAGCCTCCCGTCTAAATTGAAGTTCTTTACGGGCAGCCACGCCACGTATACCAGTTTGAATGGTAGTAGATGCAGATAATAGCCCTTTGTAAGCTTTTCTTGCAATATACTTTCGAAAATTTCTCTGAATCCTTAAAGAAGCAGCATGTCTACGCATATTCTCGTAAAGCTCCCTTCCAAGATATCCTACAAAAAAATTATTATGAGACATCAACTATGCACCCTTTTATATTGACATCTAGGAGCCATGGTATCATAACTTTTTGTCAATTGCCAAATCAACTACTATGGATGAAGTCATGGACTTGTATTACCTCTGCATAAAGACTGTAGATGTATAGCTGCTTTGCGAAGTAAGATGAAACTTCGTCGAGCCAAATATGATCTAGCTTTCCTTTGAATTATACGGGCAGATCGTCCTAAAACTTCAACCCTGCGAGTATCTAATTCAGCCAGCTGACCAGCTCGAAGAAACACTTTTGTCTTCCCAATCTACATTTAACATAAAAACAGACAGATAGAGCTGTTAATGATGAAGATGACATCAGGTTTCACACCCTTTAATAATGGTCAGAGCATATGGCCACAAGCAACTCGATGAGGAGGAATATTGAGAGATTAATCCATGGTCATGAATAGCTTAATGCTTCTTAGAGTTGATATTTCAAAATCCCCCCGCAGAGTTTAATCACCCAAACAACCTACATACCTTGTCTACCTTTCCCAAACAACCTATCTTGCCCCATTTTTTCAATTTCAAATATTAACAGATATTGCTTAGAAAAATATTCAACTTATCATCACACTGTTGCCCACCCTTCTGATATTTCTACCTTTTCAAACTTAAGTCATCCAAAAAAGAAATAATAATAATACCCTAAAAAAAATGAAAGCTCGAAGATCATTTCAGCCAATGCATGAGACACCAAACGAGTAATGGTTTATAAATTACCTACCAAGTTCATTCTCTTACATGAAATATAAGTAATTACATAAATAATTGAATAAAATTATAGTCCTTTATCCTAACTATGCAAGGTTAGCTTTATGAATCCTCATTTTATATTTATTCCTATTAAAGTGTTGCATGACGTGGTAAACCAATTTTACAAAAATCTTTTTGAGCAATTCCATGTGTTCACTTAAGAAAAGCAATCACTTCCATGTGGGCCACCTTGATGTTATAAATAAGAAAACTCAAGAGTAATTTTTTCAAGTAAATTAGGTTTATTTTAAGAGATGAAGAAAACTCAGGAGTAATTTTTTCAAGTAAATTAGGTTTATTTTAAGAGATGAAGAGGGGATCAAGACTTCTAATGGGCAAGCCCCCCATAGTTAACTATCCCTCCCATTCATAAGAGAACAATCTTGACTAAGGAGGTTATTTAGACCCACTTTTAGAGCCAAATTCAATATCTCATGTTGAAGTTAATTGATGGAAATGATTAAGGTCCCGTTTGGGATCTGCGTGGCCTTGTGACACAGCAATAGGTGGTTGCGCACGAATTTGGAGAGCTTTGAGAATCTAGGCCGCAGCTGCCGCGAAGTTGCGACTCGATATACCCTTCCGCGGTCCGCGGTCGAAGATAAGTTTTTTCCTATATTGCCCATTTTTTAGCACTGAGCGTTTTCCCCGTGCCCTCGATCCATCCATCCTTTGCCCTATCTCGCGACTAGAACTCTCGTCTCTGCCAAAGCTCGCCACGAGATAGGAAACTAAGGGATTTGGCCTTAACTCTCGTCTCTGCTCTACGGGATTTCAGCTTCCTAAACCCTCCTCTACCCCTGACTTCCGCTTCGCATCCTTGTCTTCATTGTTTGCAAAGCTAACCCTCGGCTTTCCTATCTCTTCCCTTCGCGAGCATTAGTTTTGATAGATCCGTAATGCATTGTCTGTTTCTATCGTCCCTTCTCTTGAGCTTCAGCTTGTGTAGATCCTGTGATTCATTGTTTCATTTCAGCTTATTTGCACATTATGTTTTGAAGGACAGATTGAAACTTCTTTATTGCGAGGGAAAAATGTGAAGCATTGTTGATAGTTTTTAGCTCCCTTTTGCCCACATCAGTTGTAGTAGTGTTAAACATTGTGGATGTTTTTGAGATGAATGTTATTCTTTGGAGATATTGCGGCTTATCTCAGTTTATGTAGATGATTTTTGGTCATTTGTGGATAAATGTCCATGCTTTGCTCTATTATGTTTAGGGTTAATTGTCTCTAATTTAGGTTTTAACGTTTTACGATGCTTTGAGTAATCATGATATTTGTGTTTTCATGAAAAGAACAATCTTAGAAAACATTCAACAAAATTGTGTTGAATGCATTGGTTGGGTTGATTTTTAAATTTACGATGAATTTATAGTAATGTGATTCGTTACTCTTTCGATACATACTTTTTATAATTTGGTTTGTCTACTAATTTATATATCGGTGTGACTTAAACATATTGTGTCAAAATTCTCTGTTAAGCTTGTTTTAGAAGAATTATGCACACTTTAGCATCTTCTTATGATGCATATATCTAACAGAAACAAGTGCTTGCATAAATTAATATAGGGAGATTAATGGGAAATCCAAGAGACTGTGGAGCAGGTGCTACATAGAAGAAATAAGTTATATTAATTTTTTGTGATATTTGTTTAAAGGAAATACAATTAGGCATTAGGCCGACAACCTATTTCAATAAAGAGGGTTGGGAGAATTTGACAAAAAATTTTAAGGAGAGGGCAGAAAGGGATTATATAGAACACAACTTAAAAATAAATATGATCAACCGAAAAAAGATTGAAAAGTATGAAAAAAGTTGAAACAAGGATCAACTGGATTGGGATGGGATCAAAGAAAGATAACTATTGATGCATCAGAAGATTGGTGGCGTGAAAAGATTGTAGGTTTGCTTGGGGGCTGGTGGCTGTTTGCAGGTTTGTTTGGTAGGGAATGAAATGGTTGTGACGACATTGATGTTTTTCTTTCTATCAGTAAGGGTGATAGCATTTTATGTGATTGTAACCCTTCTTTTAGAAGTTTGGATACTCACATATATTGCTGCTCCTTCGAATGGATTTTGACTGAGCCCGAGCCGTCCTTATTTTTCTTTAACGCATCTTTCTACGCTTGCTTATATATTTTCTGAGCTTCTTGCAGATGTGTACATGGTGGAACCTTGCAGTGGTTATGTGCTTTTCTCAAGAAGGGACTGCTACCTTTCTACTGATTTTTACTTTACTTTTTCCTGTAATCTATTCTTGTATTAATTAGGGGAATTTCTTCAATAGGTTTATTGTAGCTAACTTTGAGATTTTTTTTCCTACAAAGACTGTGTATCTTCTATTTATATTAATAAAATTTCTATCATTTTTTTGGGAAATAGTTTCCTTGTGCTGATTTTCATTTTTAAATATTCTGCAATGTCACCTGTTCTCATATTAATAATTTTATTATTTATACACATTTTTTTATCAGAGAATATGAGTTCAAAGATCTCTACTGAGTCCAGAACTGTGTACTGCAATTGTGATTTGCAATATTATGTATTCACTTCACATAGTGAAGGAAATTATGGAAGAAGATTTTTTAGATCTTCAAGAAATGATTAAACTTCTTGAGATGGGTTGTGAATCTGAAGGTGAGAAAAAGTGAACTTGCTAGGAGGATAGCAATGGAAATTTTTTTTTAAAGGATTTGATCAATAGGATAGTAAGCTTAATATTTTAATCATACTAGTTGTTGTACTTATAATTTTAATATTATTGTTATTTATTAAATAGTGTTATTTATTAAGTGATATATAATCTGTTAATATAATTTAGTTGACTTATGACTATATATGAGTATCATTTATCTTTTTTTTTTTTTCATTCTATTACTCATCATATGTTGCGTTTTAGTCATTCTGTATGGCGAATTTGATGAAATTGAGTTTTCAAACAGTCTCGAACTTTAGCATATAACTTCCCGCCAACTAGCATCTTATGCTTCAAAAATGCCGGTACTAAATGGATCCTAAGTTGATGAAATCAAATCCTCATAGTTCTGTAAACTCAGATATACACAATGACCGAATTCACCAAAAGAAATTTGGGCCACAATGGCAAGAGAATTTGATTAGCAGTAATGGATCATCTTCTTTCAAGTATCCAAAGTAGACTGTGGTGGAAATGCATATGTCAAAGGCATGCTTTAAGAGTTATATCAACGTAATTTCTAGCAAAGTTGGTCTTGCTAATTTCACTAAATAGTTCATAAGCACAAAAAATGGTCACTTGTGGTTCACAGGTATTAAACATGACTATCAAAAAACTCCAAGGCTATCAATTATTTACGAGTATCAATTTGACTCAATAAATTTAAGATTTATTGTTTGTATAGTTTTAAATAGAAAATTTAAGTTTGATTGGATTTATTAGTATGAAAGCTTGCCAAAGTTATGTAGGGTTGGGACTTGCATCCAACGATGGGCCCATGAATTACAAATTTTTTATGAATTTTTTTGGTTTATGACAAGTACATTGGTAGGATTAAATTCATTTCAAGACCAATAAGTTCACTAAATAAGATCGTTGGGTTTATGCCAACTCAAATTAACTAGGATTGAATTTACATCCATGTGGTCTTAAGTTGGCTCTTGTAATTTACATATATTAGAAGGCCAAATGTAAGGCTTCCAACCTTGAGGGAGGAAAGCCCAGTACTAAATATCACGATCTTACTCTTTGAGTAAGGTGGCCTAATTAACTAGGTTCAGTTTAATTTTAACTTTCAACATAGTGCATATTTTAACATGCATAATGAGATGATTAACTCACTAAGACCATTAGGTTACTTGGCAGATGCTGAGATTAACACTGGGTCATTGGCATTATTTCGTGACCAATCTAATTAACATCATTTGAATTGAAGCTTTTAGCGGTGTAAAATAATTTCAATTTCAAAAAGAAAAAAATGTTTCAATAATTTTTGCCACCTTAAAGGATTAATGACTTAATGTATTGGCAGGATCCTTAACATGTGCTAGCATGATTATCAAAAAACTAGCATAGACATCAGTGTTTGTTCATCATTCATGGATGCTTGAGCTGTTCATAATGCATTTGTGTCCCTTAAATATCCTTTAGAGTGCTTATGAGCATTATCACACCCTATGAGGCAAGTATGAATGCTTAGTATGAAAATACTTATGACTGCCTCCATTCTGAGCAAATCAATTACAACATTACTTTATCAAATACCTTCTAAACAACAGCAAAAAATCATATAAAAATTTTTGTTACACTTTATACTTTCCAATTTTTTTCCTTTGAATAAAAAACACTTCCATAATAAAGTTTTATGACATAAAACAACTTGTGTATCCAATATTAATGTAATATATGCTCCACTACTTTCTTCAACAGCTTCATGCACTTGATTCATCCATAATTATCATAATCTTGAAAATCTTTCTTATAAATATGATATCAAATTATTTCTTCTCCAATCCTTTCACATTATTATAGTCTTCAAATTTTCATTGAAGGATTTATTAACTAAACCACTATAATTATCGTCATAACTCTCTAAATCTTATAAGCTTGATTCATCCTAGAGAAGCTTTGCAGAACTATTGCCATAAGGCATAAGCAGCAGCAAATACCCTAATCACTTTCACTTCAGTCTTGTTTTGTAAGTCTTCCAAACGTTCAAGATAAGGGACATATTTGGTGTTAATTCTAGTTTTCCATCCTTATGCTGCCAATCTTATCATGTCTAATCTCTTAGTTCTTTATATAAAATCTACTCCAAACGATAAATTGGGACCAAATATCAAGCTGTAGACGTTATCTTTGATTATATGTGGCAAAATCGAAGAAATCCAAAATCCACAATATATGAAGAAGGGAAAATTTTGTAAACAATAACAAAAACTTTAATGCTACTCATAACTTTCAAAGAAGTATAAAATATGAAAAATAAGCTAGTTTATTTTGTGTTTGCCTCATGCTAAGATCAACAAACAGGATATCTATAACAGTAATAGATTTCATATCTTAATGCAACAAGTTAAGACAAAAGCTTTCACTAGAAACTTAAGAAGTAATGCTTTGCTGGCATACATTTTAACCTTGTTAGAAAAGTACCCAGCACAAGCATTAGATGTTAAAACATTTACATTAATCATAGTTACCTGATAACCCTCAAGTCCAATCTTCCCAAGCAGCCTCTTTGAAGCAGTAATCTCATCATAACTACAATTACATAAGAAAGATAACCTTGATCAACACATAGAGGATCATGATCATCAAAACAAATGCAATTTAGAAATATAATACGTACCTTCCATCCAAAACATCAGGTGCAAGGATGCCAAAACGATCAATAAATTCATCAAAGGTACGCCTTGTAGGATAACCAGCACAGCTTATCCTAATAGCTTCCATAACCCCCTACACATAGGCATACAAGAATTATACCATATTACAGACAATTCAAATAAAAAAATGGCTTACCCCGCATCTGAGCTGCTGGAGCACATTGTTATTCTCAAAAATTGCCGGCTTAAGAAGATTATTAGGCTTAACACAGCGTATGTAGTGAGGCTCAGTGGCACTCAATGTTTCAAGCAGGGCTTGCAATTGTTGCTGTATGGTTAAAAATGCGATCAAAATGCAATGTAAAATCAACAGAAAAGATGTAATTAGAACTTGTGAATGAATGTAAACATCATTCCTTACTTTGAATCTTGAACCTATAGATGAGAATTTCGAAGATTTAGCCGAGTCTTCAGCAAGAGTGGGGAATAGACCAGAAACAAAGGAACACTTTGAAGTGCTCAAAAGTGATTGATGCTCAGCAATAACATAGTCTTTGTTTTTATCTAGAAATAAATCTGTTTGATAAGTGACCTGAAAGATGAAAAAAATGTAAGAAGAAGCAGAATCTGATATTTCCCAGCAATGGCATCAAGAACAACCACCACGTCATGCTGGAATGATCGAGAGCAGATAGGAATACAAACTACTTACATCCCCAGCATAGTGATGAATGGTAAAATCAGTGCGCGATAGCTTTGGTTTGCTGATGCGTTTGTGATTTTTATAAGTTTGGTATAACTTCTGGGCAAATGTTTCGTGAGTTGACCTCGGCAACACACTGCAATAGAGTACTTAGCTAAGTATCTTGAATTTTTAATGTTTTAAAATAGACATTTCTATTCCAGTAAATACTAGTTGGAATAAGGCTAATGATGATAATAATTCCAACAAAAAAATTAATGTACTTATACTTACCAAGCCTCATCAAGGAGAGCAATGATCCCGCCCGGTTTCTGTAAAAGCAAAAGACGTAATAAGTCATAACCCTGAGAAAATGGCTTGCTCAGGAAATCGTATGTACATTAAATAAATTAAAAGTGTGCCCTGCTTTACACTAAAATCAAAGTTGAAAGCTGACAAATTTAATAGTATAATCATTATTGTCTAACTTTCAAATCGATTCGCACATGTAGAGTCAAATTCACTATTTCAGATTTTTACAGTCATTTAAAGATGTTCCATTAACAAATAATATGCTCTCAATTTTCATAAAAAAAGTGAAAAATAAGTCATGATTTTAATTATTAGACAAAAAATAGAATTCAAAGAAATAACAAAAATGCAAAGCAGGGTTGAAAATGTAGGAAACAACAATGATGCTATACAGGAGTAAAGTCCATAAATTAACCTATGTCTAAACTTTGTATTGGTGAAAACTTCATGCATCAAATACAGCCCAAATGTTACGAAGTTAGCCAACAAAGCAGGAACAGCATGTAATGTTCAGATCAGAAATCATACAGTATCTACTTGCTTCAATTGTAGTATTTAAGCTCCAAATACCAATTAGCAGTTGCAGCAAAAGTCAGAAAAGAAACACATTATTTTGCAATTCCCATCTTTAAATTAGAAAATATTTTGTTCAAAAATCGTCATTATATGAACCTTTTCGATGAGGTCAAGAACATCCTGATTGTCAATGAATTCAATATAACTCCAGTTGATTTCCTCTTTTGTATATTCTTCCTGCTCCATTTTGAAAACGTGCTGTACAAGAAGCACTTGATATGTAAGAACTATATCATTGGGCGATAAACAAAAAAAGTTGTACTTTTATTCGTATTAAAACATTTCACATAAAAGAGTAAAGTATGCACTTGTTGATATGTAAGAGCTATATTTGGGGCGATAAAGAAAAAAACAGTACTTCATTCCATATCAAAATATTTCACATAAAAGAGTAAAGAATGCAGTCCAGAAATTTCAAATAATGAACCTGATTGAAATGCTGCTGGAGTTTTTCATTTGTCAAATTGATGCAAAACTGCTCAAAGCTGAAACAATTTTAAACATTAGAATCATAACGGAGGAATATCCAAGTTGAAAAATAAATAAATTAGTTGGGAAACTTTTATACACTACAATTAAAACTTAAGCTTTGTGCCCAGTAATGCCGGGCAGCCTGCTAGAGAAAAAAAAAAAAAAAACAAATCCACGGTCAACATGTAACAATTAAATAAATGTGAGCTACTTACAGCACAAATTTATGCTCTACGTATTACTGTAAGGGTACTACTAACAACAATATCTGAATAAATCAAGCCTCCAAATACTAAATTGACTGTAAAGTCTTTACCTTGTTTTGAAGACAAAATCATGAATTTGACCATTTTAATGAATAAATACAAAAGCATACCGGTTAAGCACCTGTTTGTCTTGAAGCTTTCAAATCCATAGATGTCCAACACCCCAATCAGAAACTTTGAATTAGGATCTTGTCCGATAGAACTATTGATTTTATTTACAAGCCTGAGCAGGAGTGTGTGTAAGACAAAATTAAGCAAATCTTCAATTTCTTCAATTTACACAAGAAGTAAGACCAACGCTACTTGCCAACAAAATCCATCAAAAAACCACAAATGCTTACCAATCAAATAAGCGTGAGTAAATAACTTTTGCCAAAGCATCTCTACTTAGAACTGCAGCTTCAGGATCAAGGGTTTTTGTTATGCTCTCATCCCGTGTGACAATAATGCGTTGGCATAATGATTTTTCAAGAGCCTTCTCATCACACCTAGAGAATACCACATTGCAGTTTACAAAAGGTATATTTATACTTAAATCGCCAAGTACGGTCTAGCCAGGGTAAAAGCATTTTACATCAAAAGATCGGCAGCAGTTTGCAAGTGGAACCATGACTTCTGGTCTTTCGGAGTAGATGAATCTGTTTCTTTTCCTTCCGAAAATTCAACATTGCCTAAATGTAAAATCGCAGCCACTACTCGAAAAATGGCATCCTACCCAGAAATTGGGAATAATCTCAAGAGAAAAGCACAAAACAGAAAGCAATTATATTGACTAATGATTCAAGGAATGATTACAGTTACCTGTTCCTCAGTACTGATTCCAACAACCTCCATTGCCCTTCTAGTTTGCAAATACTCTTTGGACTCATCCACACCTTCAAGCTCAAAGCAGTTACTCTGGTTAAGATAATGAAACGTTCTTGGATTTACCAATTTATACTTCTCAATGTCCTGAAATACAAAAATTCCACATGGTTTATTTTAAGAGTGGTGTGAAATAAGCAAATAGGTTAACAATATGCATAAAGAAAAACCAGTTAAATCAATTACTAGTTCTGCACTCAATTTTAGCACTTTCAGAAGTTCAATTAGATAAAACAAGTAGAATCAATTACTAAATCTATACTCAATTATAGCACCTCTAGAATTTAACTTAGGTAATCAATGAGCTGATAATTAAATTAGCTGGAATTTCCGAGTGTTGCTAATCCAATATTTCATGATGTAGTGTCTTTCTTAAGAAGAATTCTAGGATTTCCATTAGCTTTGTTCCTGTTGGTTTCATGGGGTGAGTGGGTTATATTATCCATAGTTTATACCTGATGAGTTTCTATAAATAGAGGTGCTTTGAGATATACAAAACCAATATATGGCGTGATCAAAATTTCCTTTAAAATGTGAATAACCTTTTTATCTACTCTAGCATACTCATCCTTGTTAAAGTGTGATGCTTGAAGCATTACATAAGAAGATAGCTCCTTATTCAATGTGAAACTAGTCCAGTGGTTTTGTTTTCTCTTCTTTTTTGCTTCATTATTTCTTCCACTGTTCCCCTTTTTTCATTCTTTTGGGATTGATTTAAATGTGTTATTGGATTTACTCAGATCCTTTATTCCAATTTTTTTTGTATGTCAGTTTTTCGTCATACATAAATCTAGTCATTTGCGATTGAATTTCATTTTTTTTTTCATTATTCTTCATCAAAAGGGAATAGTCATTGCATATTATTCATAATAATTGTTTTCGTAGATTGTGCATCTAATATATCAACACATAAAAAGGACCAAAAAAAAAAGTGTTGCAAATCCATCTATCTAGCATTGCACTCCATTTCATACCAGATATGCATTAAAAAACCTAGAGAGTAGAACATCCAACAACAACTTTTTAGGCCTATGAGCAGTGCTATTAAATTTTTTGAATGAACTTAGAGAAAATTAATTAACAAATTCTAAACATTGCACCATATAGTTATCAGTCAACCATCATTCAAAATAGATAGTTCCAAGTTCAAAATGAGGCATAGTCATTGCTATTTAAGAACATAAACAATTACAACAGTGCATTACAGGAAATGTGGAGTCCTATAGTTTTAAACATGGATTGCCCCTGCTCAAGAAAAAGGAATATCTTAAGTCCCCGTTTTATATGCTTAGAAATGTCCCATAGGGTCAAAATTATCTATCCATTTGGTGAAATAACCATTAAATAATATTTTCACAATAACCCTTTCCTCTGATAAACTTAGCATAAATCACAAAAGCTAGGGTCATCCATTACATGAACTTGTTCTCTATTGAGATGACTTATCAAATTAGGTAATTATTCATGCGAGGTTTAAGTTAGTTTGACCAGAGTAAAATGAGGTAATATTAAGAAAATAACTAAAAGCATGGAAGGAACAAGTATACTAGGAGTGGCTCAAAAGGTAAATACCTCCTGTGGGGCAGCACAAAGCATGTAAAAGCAGTGATAGTTTCTCTCAGGATCAGATACTTGACAGACACGAGATCTTTCAAGCAGGTAAGTCCTTATAGCTGCTCCAGAAATCTTACCCTTTTGATCAAATTGAATCTCAACAAACTTCCCAAAGCGACTGATTATGAATATCAACAAATCAAATTAAAGAACAGCTTATTTTATAAAAAGCGATGTATTTATTCAAAACTATAATTACAGCTACAGTCTACAAACAAATTCATAATGACAGTTTTAACACCTCGAGTTATTGTTTCTGACTGTTTTTGCATTTCCGAATGCCTCAAGAACAGGATTTGACTGCACATAGATTGACCAAGATATAACAAAATGAGATATTTTTGCAACTCAAGGGAGAAGAAACATTATCAAAGCATCATCTAATTTTACAAATTGTGCCTACTCTAACTACAAAATTGGCAGACATCTAACCTCAAGCACTTTTTGTTCTATAGTTCTCCCTTCAGCTGCTGCTCTCCCTCCCATGTAAGCAAGATATCGCATAAGCATTTTTGTACTTTCTGTTTTTCCAGCACCACTTTCTCCGCTGACAAGAATTGACTGACTTACACCCTCATTTATCATGAGCCTGCCAAAAAAAAAAAAAAAAAATAATGTCAATTGATACATACATATAAATGCTACATTATGAAATATTCCTCATACAAATTTAATTACCTGTATGCAGCATCAGCAACAGCAAAAACATGGGGGCTTAATTCACCAAATGTTGCCCCTTTATACTGTTCCATCATATGTGTATTATAAAGATGAGGAAGTTTTCGGAAAGGATTCACAGCAATCAATATGCTGCCAGTATAAGTCTGCAGATGAAAATTAGATAAATTACCTGTGTAGAATAGACACGCACTAAGCAAATATGATCTGAAATTTTACAATAAACTATATAAAATCATGCAGCGGTAAATAGTCAAGCTAACGTGAATATATTTAGGTAGATAACTAGCACAAATTGCCAGCATTGACCTATTTGAAACAAGAGTACGACTAATAATTATAAAGCAGAATAGCACAAATGAGATTCATTCCACAAAATCAACTTACATAGATCTCATTCATGTCATATCTTGAATGTAAATTCTGTAAAACACCTGGCTCATGCAAATATGCTAGCTTGGTCATGTCATCGACGCCACAAGGTGATGCTTCTGCATCTTTAGGAAATATATTGGACAGCTTAGCATTAACCTGCAGAGAAAGATGGAAAGGCTTCATTATGGAGCCCAACTTTTAGTGAGATCAATAATTAGAAAGCCCGTAAATCAATAACTAATATGAATAATTGAAGCTCCAGAATGAATTTTGGCATTTACTGGTCCGAACCGCAAGAGATTAACAAACATAGTAATCACTGATCCACTGACGTAGAAAAGTAACAGATCCTCAGCAAGTAAAGATGTTACCAAATAGGAGCAGTTAAGAATAATGCTAACCCTAATCATCAGCCATGAAACCTTACCGTCTTTCCATTGGTGCAGCTGACCTTCACCTCGTCACCATTAACTTTCAAAACCTCACCGTCTACCCAAGCATCATCAGGATCAACCCAAACCTGTGATCCTACCGCAATGTTTGCCAGAGTTGCCTGTGAATGAATAAAAAACAGAGTTATCATACACGCAGGCACACAAATAAAAAAAATTAATAATAATAATAATAATGCAAACAAAACGCAGTTAAAGATAAAATAAAAATAAAAATCCACAAAATATATTGCAGCAATAAAAAAAATTTTGAATTGCAACACAGTTTAATCGCTAAGATCTGTACATTCATATTCAGTAAATGATTCTTCCACCTTAATTAACTAACCAACTGAAAGCCAAATAACCAGGTATCATCCCAGCGGCATTCAATAAAGAGAGATAAAAGGAATTTATTTACATATGCTTGTGATCAAATTCGGAGGATAACCCAAAAAAAGAAAAGGAAAAGGAATTGTCCTTCCAAACATCAAAAAAAAAGTAAAACGGAGGTCCGCATTTGTTAGCTACGTTACTAGTGAAATCAATTTCCCCTCTTATGTCCTCTGATTCTCTGCATTAAGCCACAAACCCCTCCTCCAACAGTTCCGAATCAAAACATTTGTAAATTCGAACAATAACATTTCAAAACAAGTTAGTCAATACCATTTCAGCCCCGAATCAAACTCAAGAACTCGAAGTCCCCTCGATCCGCTTTCCCGTTAGACCATGCACAGCACAAGTAGCTATTTCAAGATCCAAGCCCAAATTACTCGATTCTCCTCAGCATAAATAAAGCCTTTCCGTCCCTTTTCTTCCAGAATCAACACGCCTTCCCTCTCAAGTTTGATTACGTCAAATAACTAACGTCTCTCCTCTTAAACGCAGTTAACCTCCCTTCCTCTCTCTCCCCCAACACCGACAGCGCAAGCGGTGGCAGAAAAGGAAAGAAAAAGAGGCCGAGACCGCAAGAGGAGAAAAAGAAGTCTTTTGACCTCTCGCCTCCTCTATCCAAACGTCGAACAAAAAAAACCCTCGGAGGTAGTCGCCTGCACGAATCTGTCGGACTGTTTTGTTGGATTCTCGTCTCGTTAACCTGCCCTGCGCCTTCTCATGAACGGGCGAAGAAGAAACCCAAATGCATTAAATATATGTTTTTTTTTTGTTGAAAAAATTTATGTTTGCAATTACCGAATACAGCCTCAAATTTTATATTAAATTACGAGTGTTACCCTCTTAGTTTCTTCTGCAACGTCAGGACGATCAAAGGGGTATTTTAGGCTAAATGGGAGAAAACATATCTGGAGATTTTAACTCCAGCTTACAGTTGTTGCATAATGCGACATTAATTTGTAGTCAATCTGACTTGCTTCACAAGTAAAACTCCCAAGCTTTTAATTGCTTTAAGTTTAAGAGATATTAAAAAAAAATTTTGTTGGGGATATTTCAATATAATTATAATTTGATTATATCCAAATCATAGAGAATTAATTATTTTAATTTTATATTATTTGAAATGATAGATTATTTTATCAAATGTTTAAATCATTAGATTTTGTTAATTATGTCTCTCTTGATTGTAATATGATTATTTTATGTCTGCTTCTCCTATGGCATCTTATGTAATCATTTTTATATTTATATAATTTAATTTTGCTAAGTGCATTAATATTCTATTTTTTTTACACTGGATTTTGCTATTTATTAGTTATTTATTTTCTCATACTAAATAGATGCATGTAATATTATTTATTGAATATATATATATATATATATATATATATATATATATATATATATATATATATATATATATATATATATATATATATATATATATATATATATATATATATATATATATATATATATATTCAATTAAGAATGGGAGGTCTAAAGTTCAAATAGAAAAAAGCTAAAAATTTAACTATAAAAAATAATCAACTATGAGATTTACAATTGAAAAAGAGAACATTTTGAAAATCAAAATAAGAGAAAATTACAAACACATGATATGAATAACTTAGATTTCATTATTTGGTGTAGCATTTATAAAACTTGAATTTTCATTTTCAAGTCTAGCATCATTGATATAAATTGTTGGATGCTTGGTTCAAATCTTGCATAGCTCAAATGCATGAACAACCTCAAGATGAAACCAACCTTTGCTTTAAGAATGAGGACTAAAATTGGGTTGAAACCATTTTACTTGGGGTTGACTATTTTTACAGTATTTTTTTATTGTTGATGGGTGCGTAGAAATGCTTAAGAATAATGTAAGAATGTTAATAGTATATGTTATGATATATTGGGAGAGAGATTAATATGAAGAAGAAGGATATTTCAGTCTTATAATAAGAAAAATAGGGCTCATCACCATGCTCTCAGTCCTAAAGATTTCACTCTCTAATTTTTAACAAAATATTTTTTCTCATTCAGTTCTTAATATTTAAGTAATTACATTTAAATTTTATAATTAAAATTTTAAAAGTGAAAAACAAATTAAAACTAGATAAGTAAATAAAAAGTAATGTGAAACTACTCTTATTTTTAGATTCTTGATGAAGTGGTCAATCTCTTTTCCAATCTATGCCCAACGTAAATTAAAAATATGGAAAATTAAATTTAAAGAGCCTTCCACATGGAGGAAAAGATTGAAAGTTCAAAAGTAGAAATTTTAAATTTATAAAACTTAACCAACAATATAATATGATTTATTTTTGTATAAAGGCCTTTTTTAATCATGAATTGAGCAAATGAAGAAAGGGAGGTCGGTTTAAGCATAGAGACCATTTTCCTACCAATGGAGATCTATCTTCTTCTTACGATAACACTTAGGGTACTTATACTAATGATGATGTACAATACTTCTAAACCCTAGCCGATGAAGGGTATAACTAGTGCATTGTATTCTTTTAGCTAGCATAGAGCTAGCTCTTCAATAACCTTCTCTTTTCATCGATACTGACAAAAGAAAGAGTTATGAACACACCTGTAATGCACTAATGGACCTTCAATGGTTATGATGAAGCTTTCACCATATGCTTACTCTTAATTCTTAATTTAAACCTTTGATATTAATCTTCTAATGGATCCATCATATCCTTAAGAGTCATCTTAGGTTTTTAATTGTGATCTAGTGGTGGGGTGTGGTGTTTATTTTTAAATCATGTGTATGTATAGAGAGACACCACACAGATCTGAGGGTATACTTATTGAGGTGATAACATCAAGGAATAGTATATCTCAAAAGATAGAAATCACTATCCTACAATGGACCTAATCACAATAAGGACTCCAAAGGCATTTCTTTGAATTTACTAGAGATTTTTCTCTACTTTACATGGATAAATAAAGCAAGGCTTATTTAAATGGGTTCTAAAAGTTCTATGGGGACAAGTCCCCATAGTTAATTAAATCATAAGAAAGGTGAGTTCCTTAGGAATACTCTCGATTAAAGTATGTAATTGTTATCTCCAAAGAATTCAAAGATTGACTATCAATAAATTATGTTTGAAAAAATTGTGATCAAAAGGAGAGACTTATTTTATTGAAGCCAAAGATGAGTAGGGGATGCTCATGATACTAGAAAATAGTGAGCATTTCAATCTATCCTATTTGGGCTTTATATATTTGAAATTGAAGAGAATTATTTATTTGAGTTGAAATTTATTAGAAAGCTACTTATATATCTCACAATACAAAGATTATGGAAATGCAAGAGAGGAGGATTAGCTGAAAAAATAACAATCTTATATCTTAAATCTAGGGATCTTACAAAGCCGCAATGCCTAAATCTGAAAATGGGTATATTGTTTACCTCCACAAGAGAGGTAAACCACACTACTGAGATAAGCAGTAGGTAGGCTAACTCCTACATTTAAAACCATGTGGTCAAGTCATATGTTTTGCAAGATGGTTAAGTTGTTATTATTTAGAAAGAAACTAAAGTCCTTAAACCCACTCCCTAAGAGACTAGAGCATGAGTGGTATGAATAATGACTTAGTCTAATGCAAATTTTATTTGGTTTGGACTCTTCATTTTGACACAAGCTATAAGATTTTATATGCCTAAATGCATGATGAAGTAAATTATGAGCCAAATTAAGAAAGAAGAGTGTGGTGTTTATTTTTGGTTCATATGTATGCGTGTGTATATGCGGGGGGACACCACGTAGATCTGAGTATGTACTTATTGAGGTGATTGGGTACGACATCAAGGGATATTGTACTATCTCGAAAGATAAAAATCACTACCCTACAATGGACATAATCACAATAAAGACTCTAAGACATGATGAGTAATATACTAGTTTTTTTCCACTTTACATGGATGAATAAAGGTTTAAAAGTTCTAAAGTTTCTATGAGGCAAGTCCCCATAATTATATTCTAAGGAATGTGTGTTCCTGAATACTCTTGATTAAAGTAGACAATTATTGTCTCAAGAATTCAAAGATGGACTATCAATGAATGAATATCAAGATCAAATGGGATAGATCGAAAGGAGAGACTTATTATCAAATAGAGATAAATATGGGATGCTCATGATACTAAGAAACCTAATGATTATCCCAAACTATCCTATAGTTGAGCTTTATATGTTTGAAATTGAGGAGAATTATATATTTGAGTTGAAATTTTATTATAAATCTAGGACTTATAATTTTACAATACAAATACATAAGAAGTGAAGATTTATATTTGTAGCCCCAAAAAAAAAATAACAACCTCATATCCTAAATCTAGGGAGCTTTAGCGAGGGCCAAAGCACAACCTAAACCTAAGGCGAAAGTGGGTATTATTTATCTCCACAAGAGAATACCCAATTGACTTATAACGCCTGAGTGATGTAGCCTAACTCCGATTTAAAATCATGTGGTCAAGTCATATATTTTACAAGATGGCTAGGTTGTTAGTATTTAGAAAGAAAACTAAGGTCCTTAAATCCACTCCTTAAGAGACTAAAGTATGAATGGTATGAATAATGACTTAGTCTAATACAAATTTTATTAAATTTTATTTGATTTGACCTTCATTTTTGACATATGCTATAGGATTTTATATGACTAAATGCATGGTGAAGTTGATCACGGGCTAAATCAAAAGAGAAAAAGGTTTTTTTCATCATAGGCTCTCAAAAGTTAAGCCTTTTTTTT
Source organism: Cymbidium sinense (assembly GCA_021442155.1). NCBI lineage: Eukaryota > Viridiplantae > Streptophyta > Magnoliopsida > Asparagales > Orchidaceae > Cymbidium > Cymbidium sinense. The sequence continues at coordinate 908,749 of CM038232.1, forward strand.
ATCTGGCAAAGATGGAAAATCTCTCTTAGTAAGAGTGAAATAAAATGACATGTATGATATTAAGCATACAACATCTACCAAAGGGGTTGCTAAATATTTTATTATCTTGATGTAATACCTAGGCTTTATGTGAGGTCATGAGTTATTTTAGAAAATTTATAAGTTGGGGTAAAAAATTTATTTTCTAAGAGTTTGATCACATCCGCCACACAATCATCAACAATCATGAAGAAACTAAAAAATACATATTTTTTATTGCATAATATAAATAAATCATCAAACAATTTATAACCTCAACATGAAGAATAACAGTGTATGTGATACTGCATAACCCAAAAAAAAAAGAAAATGAGTAAGCTCTACCTTATACAATCTAGATATAAAAAATAATTATAAATTAAAATAAGTGTTATGGGGATCTTCAAGTCTTCATGTCCATTTCTTCATTTGATTTGCTCCATTTGGTTTGGTAAGTTTGATCACATGGCACAGATCAAACCTTCTAACCAATGTTCATCTAACCCCATAACACCAAATTCCTAATGCATAATTACATTAAAAGAGGAAAAAAGTAAATCTAACTACACCGCAAAAATAAGTGTTAGCTAAACACACCATACAGTACATATAAATAATTTGACTTAGACCTACACATGGGTCCAACCTGTCTTAATCGTATATTATGCTGGGTTAAGCAACCTACAAAAGAGAGCATTTATATATTTTTAAGCCCCTTAAGCATAATCTCCTATAGAAAATATGATTAGGCTAACCATCTAGTCTACGCACATACACCCTAACATCAAGTCTACAATATTATATCACAAAATAAAATATATATCAAATCATATACCTCCCTAACATAAAGCTAGAAGTGGTGACTTAATCTAATGTGTGTGTTAAGGCTTGTGTGGTTTATCCTAGCTAGGCTTTAGAGTTAAGATTTTCTCTAAGTATGAAAGACATTTAATTATCAAGGGTGGTTTTACTTTAAATGGTTTAATTAATTTATAATTTTACTTAATATTTTCTTTTATTTTATTTGACATACACAAAATAACTAAGTGTTATGAAGAGAAAGAAAGAGAGGATCACTCTCTTTTATCCTTACCTTAAGCCACATCTAAAATAAATTAATTAATCAATCCCCTTTAGTGAATGACTTATTACATGTTTTAATTAATTCTAAGTTTAGGTTCACTTCAAATAAATTCATTCAATAAGAAATGTATCATAAAGTTAGTTTGAATGAATTATTATCACATAATACATGTTTGTTCATTTCTTTCTATCATATATATCATGCATATGATTAAATCTTAAGCATAGCTATACATGCAATTTGTATCTTAGTACACTTAAATGATGAATGTGAGTAAATGTATTTAAAATTGATATTTAATTTGGTTAAATGATTTTATCATATTAATTTAAAGCTCTATCTAAATTCTTATGTGAAAGCATAAGGAAAGATCCTTAAATCACATGACTAATCAACTCTACCAAATAAACAAAGTATGAATGCATATCTTTTAATAAAAAAAAGGGGTTTTCATTCATAAAGTACACATCCACATGTATAAAATTTTAAGCAAGACGTCACCATTGTTCTACTGGAACGAGTAGAACCTCCTTGGGGCTACTTAAAGTCGTGCATTCTTGGAATGTCCAAACTAATATACCCGCTAATATTCTTACTTATACATATGGATATATAAACAACTACAAGAATAGAAAGTCATGCAAAAATTATATTTTGATTTGATTGATTTATTTTGTGTAAATGAATTAAAGCTCTATCTTAATATCCAAATGCATAAGAATGAAATCAAGCTACATCACCATTTTTCATCAAGGGAATGAGGTAGAACCTCCTTTGTACTTAAAGTATCCCGGATGTGACTAATATACCCACTAACATTCTCACTTATACAAATCAACACATGAATATAAGGAAGAGACTTTATTTCACACGCTAAATTTATATTCACTTGCATTTCCTATGTATAAATATAACTAAATTTATAATATGTATGTATATCAAATCATTAGTAAATTTTTGAAAATATATTTGAGATTTAATAATGATACTAGCTACACATATTTTTAATTTAAATCAACACATGTAAATTGACATAAAAATCATTTTCATTTGATTACTTTGAAAGACATGAATGCATGAGTACAGGTGGCATATAATATTTAGCATGATTAGAAAGAAATAAAATAGCACAAGCATGTGATTTTATTCAAATCAATTAACTCCCAAGGACAATCAAACTAAATAAGATTATTTAAAAAAACAAATTTTTTTAATGTCATTTCATTTTCATGTTTGATTTGATTTAAGAAAATGTGAAAGAGATTTGCTAATCATAATCCCATCCCCCATGTGTGAGTTAATTTGGTTTAATGAATAATATTAAGGTTAATTTTATAGTTTAATTAGGTTAGGGTATGAATTAAGTCAATTAATTAATCCTTACTTACATCACCTTAAATTAATTAACTAATTAATAATGAGCCAATATGATATGCAACCACATGAAAAGCAAATTAGTAATGCTCCTAAGAAATGAAATGGGCCTAATGCAATTGGCTCATGATTAATAGTTAGGCTTAAGGATTTAATTAATTACTTTTATAATTTTCTTACACATATAAGCTAACCATAATTTCATTAGATTCCTTTAAACTATTAAACATCTAAAGGGCTTAAATTGATTAAAGGTGATTAGATGTGAATTGAATTTTAGATTGAGTTAATTAAGCTTATTAATCCTTTTGGTTAAGCATTAAGCATGTTCAATTAATGAAATGAAATTAACTTAAGGAAAGAGATCAAGAAAGAGGCCTTGATCTCAATCCCTAAGTCCCATATTTGATCACTTAAGCTCTGATTTTATCTTGAGGATTAATTAATTACTTCATTAATCATTAATTAATTTGATTCCAAAAAGTAAAGAAAACTTAGAAAATGAATTAAGAAAAATATCACAATCACATTCCTAAGCTCCCTTATTATTCAATAGAAGTAATTAGGCTTAAATAATTAATTAAGTCACTGTTCATTCACTAATTATCATTAATTAAATTAAGAGAGTGATTAAGGATTAGTTAATTAGTTTCTCTAATTAAGCAACCAATGAAATCCCAAAAATATAGGAGAGGTAGAGGTTATCCCCTTAAACATCCATAGAAAATTTGAGATTAATTGGGTGATTAATTAAGGAGTAATTAAGTTAATTAAAATTTTAATTAAATCATAATTAAGCCAAAAGCACTGCTCAAAATTAATTAATAATAATTTGCTTAGATTATACTCTGAAGTATCTTTAAAATGAGCCATAGTTTCCATTTTTTTATTTTTTGAGGATTAGTTATGATTTTAGAAGTTTCAAGCTTAAAAATAGATTATTTAAGTAATTAAAGCCTTAATCCCATGTGGCAACATGCACTTACAGATTGACTATTTAAATTATCATATCATGACTATGTGGAACGCTAACTCATGGACCATCCGAAGATTGATCGAGATTTAGAGAGAACAGTGGATCAAAAGTGATTTATCACATCAACATGCAAAATGGACACGCGATCTTTCTCCTTCATGAGATGAAAGAGGATGCCATCCATCTTTTCCCTTGAAGCTCTCGAGAATTGGGATCAAATTGATCCCACACCTTAAGAAGAATGAGAGGAACACATCTAATAATAAAAAACATATGACATTCAAATTTCCTTCAAAAAGCTCCAATAAAAATTTCCTAAGCTGATGATTTTGAGAAATTAGCTCATCGGAGCTAATGTCCAAAGGTGGGATCGACGGAGGTAGCTTCACCTAGTTAAGGCGAGGCCTTGTTGAGAAGATTCAGGCTTGATTTGGTGTAGAGCTCTCGATCGACCAAGCCGCACGAGTCTCGGCTCAGAAATCTTCGATCGAAGGCTAAGATGATTAGTTGGCTTAGACGGCATGAGGATGGTGTGGGTGCAAGGAATTGAGGTTTGATCAAGTGGGGAAGGATTATTGCAAGGGAGAAGGTTATCTTATTTTAGCTTTGCTTGGGGAGGAAGAATGTTAATCGAGAAAGCTCTGGGAATGCTTGGAAAAGCTCTGTGGGGTTTTGAAAATGGCTAGAAGTCTCATAAATGCAATTTTAGAATTAAATTGAGTATACCCTCAATTGCATTGATGGATGGAGGATTCATCAAAATTTGTTGATTACTCGTGTCATCGAGGGGTCATGTCACATGGCACACCAAGAGTGGAGGAAGTGGTGGGAGTTCAAAGCAAGATATGGGTGATGGTGTGGGATTGATCCTTGCCTTTGCCCATGGGTTCATGAGAGGGAGTGGCGCTTGTTTCTGGTCCATGAAAATGTTAGCTTAGATTGCTTGGGAGTTGGAATGCCTTATTTAGCAAGTGGAGGGTTGCCATGGGAGAGACAAAGTAGACTTTAGCTCTTATGGAAAGAATCCAATGCAAATGGGCTTATCTAATGGTCAAGTCCTTTAGATTGGGTCCCACTTGGATTTGGGCTAGCTTAGGGTTGACCTAGGGTTAATTTAGGTTGGATTAGGCTAGCCACCAAGGTTCCATAAGGTGGCTTTAGGTGATTTGGCTTCATATGATCAAAATAGGTTCATTTGGGTTAGGTTGAGTTGAGTTGACCAAGTGGTAAAAACTAAGTCAAACTAAGACTTGAGTTAGGTTGACATGATGATTTGGGATATTTTGATTCAATTAGTTTTGATAAATTTGACTTAGGTTTGAATTTGACTCATTTAGATTCAAAAGAATCAAATGGGTTAAGTCGACCAATTTGACTAATTTGAACAAATTGGGTTGAGTTAGGTATTGAGTCAAGTTCAATTAGTTAATTAAAAATGATTGTAGTCTTTAGTTTGATTTAATTTGGATTTTAGCCAATTTGATCCTTTAGGTCAGTTTGGGCTAGGTTGGATCAAGTTGACCAATTGGTCAAATTGGGCTCAATCATGACTTTAGTCAAGTTCAATAAGTGATTGAGAATGAACTTGAGCCATTGGTTGCATCAATTTGGATCATATCATGATTTGACCCATTTTAGCTTTTTAGGCCAAATTGGTTCAACTTAGGTCAAATGGCCAATTGGACTTGGTTCGGCTCAATTGATGGCTTAGTCACATTCAATCATTGATTATGAGTGGGTTTGAGTCAATGGCTTTACTCAATATGGTATATGGTGAGTTTTGGCTAGTTTGGGTTTTATTTGAGTTAAGTGTTGACTTGGTCAAAGGACCATGACTTGGTTTGACCCAATTCAAGATAATTGATTAACCTAGGATGATTGTTGATCATGATATGGGGTTTTGATGCTTAGTTCAATCCAATTTGGGGTTGAATAAGAACTTGCTCAAAAAGTCTTTTAGGTCACTTCAAGTGGACCTAAATGGGTCAATTTTGATCATGACTTGATTCAAGTTTAATTGAACATATGGACTGGATGGAAATATAAATAATCAAATTGGTTTGAAGCTCTTTGGATTTTGATTCATATGACAATTTCAAGTTAAAAGGGGTCAATATTGGCTTGACTTGGGTTGACTTGGATTTGGATTGATAATTATAATTTGTATTTATATTTGAAACAATGATTGAAGGAGTGATTGAATCAGGAAGAAATCCATGGGTTTTGAGTTGATTTGGATATCATTTAACCAAGTTCAAGAAATTAGCTAAAAGGGATAAAATTGGGAATTTGATTTGATTTGAATTTGGTTTTGGCCATTTAGATTTATATTTCAGTTATATTTGTAAATATAAATGAAGATATAAATGATTTATAAGAAAATTACTTGAGGTTGGAGTGATTTGGAAGCAAATTTGACCAAATTGAGAGATGCAGGTCAAAAGGGCTTAAATATGGATTTGATTTGATTTGAATGATTTGAATTTAGATTTAATTTATATTTGTAAATATAAATGATGGAATGATTGATTTATAAAGAAATCAACCAAATTTGATTTAGTTTGAAAGAGGTATCATATGAAGGTGATTCATGGAAGGGATTTTAGAATTAATTTGATTTTGGGTTTCAATTTTAGATTGATTTGATTTATGATTTGGGTTATTTTATTTGAGATTGATTTATGATATTGAGAAAATTAATTGAATTTTGATTTGAATTTAGTTAAGTCCATATAAAAAATAAAAGGGCTTAAGGATTTATAATTAAGATTTCAATCATTTGGAAGATTTGATTTATGATTTGGTTGGGATTTGATTTGAAATTGAATTTATGATCTTGAGAAAATCAATTGAATTTGGGTTGACTTGAATTTGGTTAAGGCTAAGTCCATAAGATAAAATCAAAGGGCTTAAGAAATGATTTAGAATTTGAATTTAATCATGGGTTTCAATAATTTGATTTGGGATTGAATTTATGATTTGGGTTGGGATTTGATTTGAGATTGAATTTATGATCTGAGAAAATCAATTGAATTGGGGTTGATTTGAATTTGGTTAAGGCTAAGTCCATAAGATAAAATCAAAGGACTTAGGAAATGATTTGGAATTTGAATTTAATCATGGGTTTCAATCATTTGATTTGGGATTGAATTTATGATCTTGGATTTGAATTTGAAGTTTTGTTTGGAAGAAGGAAGCAAGGATTGGGTTTAAGGCTATAGGGTAGGCAAGTCTTCCTTAATCCCTAAGGCATAACTTATTCCTATGGCTAACTCTTCTAAGTCTCTGGCTTAGGTGTTCACCTAATCACTAGAAGTATCTTAAGAAGAACTCTTAGTCTACAAGAGTTCTATATCTATGATGAGAAGTTGACTCACCCCAAAGTGAGGTCAACAAAGGGTACATGTGTGTGATGCAATTGACTAGGCACTTAATATTGGTGCAATTGATGACCAATAATGTCTGAAGGATTGCAACCACTAATAGAGACGATCTACTCCTAAACTCGAGATGTAACAGAATCAAGATCTTAGTGCAATGCAACTCAACTCATGCCAATGACATAAGAGAGGAAAGAAGGATCTATTGAGGGATCAAGCAGGTGAACCTTCCATTAGAGAAGCAGGTTTAGGTTATCCAAAATAGATAAAAGTTGAGTTTGATTTTAATATGATTTGGGAAGAAAAGATCCGCTGGGGATGAGTGCATGAACCTTCCACAAGGGAAGTAGGTTTAGATCATCCACTAGGGATATGAATTTGATTTGGTTTAATTTGATGAGGGCACCACTGGGGAGAGGATATGATTTGCACCTCGTCGAAGAAAAAATTAGTTTGATTTGATTAGTGGGGCATCCACTGGGATGAGAATTTAATTTGATTTGTTGACTTATGATTTGAGGTTCCATTGGGGAGAGGATATGATCTAGTTTTGAGGGCACATCTGCTAAAGATATGAGCTCGGAGCTGCTAGGGATAAGGTAGATTTAAATTTGGACTCCCCTAGAGGGAGGATGGTAAATCGGATGAAATGGACCCTATCGGTGTGCGATGGATCCACTAAAAAATGGCTAACATGTTTTCTTAGATTTACAAATAAAAGAGAGTCTACCGCCCATGAAGTAGGACCAACCAACCTAAGGGGTGCCTTCATGTGCAATGGTCAAGTGGAAGAAAGCTTATACTTATATCCTTTAAATGGGACCACTTGATGATATAACACAATATATCGAACCCGACCTAAGGTGACTATTTAAGTGAATGCCACTGTGGAATCATATCGACTCAAGAATAGTTAGAATCAATTTAATTTAAATTTTAAGATGTACCATGTTGGTGTACGATGGATCCACTGAGAAGGATAATATCGAGTTATCTTAGATTTACAAATCAGGGATAGTCTTGAGGTAAAGCTAACTAACATGGGGTGCCTTTTGCAATGGTCAAGTTAGGAAGAAAGCATAACTTACAACTTCAAACAAAGAATGATTGAGGTGATCGTTGATAGCATAATAAATCAACTGATTTTAAGGTCATTTCGCGAGGCCATCAAAAGAATGCATAATGACTATATCTTTCAAAGAGACATGGGGTGACTCATTAATGGCACAATAAGTTGAACCCAAAAGGGTACCAATGAAAAAGACTTATCTCAACTCAAAAGTCAACATTCTTATAGGAGTTTTTGATCCTAAAGATAATGCCTACTGAAAAGGTATTTGGGTTTTCTTAATACAATTAATATATATATATATATATATATATATATAATACGTTTGTTATTATATTTATGTGGATTAATGCGAGAGACCACAGAAAAGCTCATATTAGTGCCTATCTCGAATTTGTTTGACAAGGAGAATGTGCATTCATAAGATAAATTCTCCAACCATAGGACTACTGAGGGGACGCAATCCAAGAGTAAGTAATTGTCTAAAATGGGTCGCTAAGAACATGATCCAAATAGAGTGTTGTGGGAGGATTTGGCTTTATTATAAAAGAAAGATGGGTATTCAAAACGGTGAAAGTGTAGAATTTACATCTAAGAGGTTTATCCAATGAGTGAAGATGTTTAATAACCAACCAACCTTCATAAAAATAATGAAGAAGAATAGATGAGAGAGAAAATCAATTTGGGGTTGATTTGAATTTGGTTAAGGCTAAGTCCATAAGATAAAATCAAAGGACTTAGGAAATGATTTGGAATTTGAATTTAATCATGGGTTTCAATCATTTGATTTGGGATTGAATTTATGAGATTTGAATTTGAAGTTTTGTTTGGAAGAAGGAAGCAATTGCTATAGGGTAAAAGTCTTCCTTAATCCCAAGGCATAACTATTCTAGGCTAACTCTTCTAAGTCTCTAGCTTGGTTAAGTGTTCACCCAATCAATGTCTTGTTTAACTATCTACAAGAGTTCTATATCTATGATGAAAAGAGCTCACTCCCAAAAGTGAGGTCAACAAAGACATATGTGTGATGCAATTGACTAGCACATATTTGGTAGATCCAATAATAAAGGATTGCAACCACTAATGAGATCTACCTAAACGAGATGCAAGAATCAAGATCTTAGTAATGTAACTCCCATGCCAATGAAAGAGAGAAAGAAGGATCAGGGATCAAGCGGGTGAACCTTCCATTAGAGAAGCAGGTTTAGGTTATCCAAAATAGATAAAAGTTGAGTTTGATTTTAATATGATTTGGGAAGAAAAGATCCGCTGGGGATGAGTGCATGAACCTTCCACAAGGGAAGTAGGTTTAGATCATCCACTAGGATATGAATTTGATTTGGTTTAATGAGGGACCATGGGAGAGGATATGATTCACTCAAGAAAAATTATGATTTGATTAGTGGGGCATCCACTGGGATGAGAATTTAATTTGATTTGTTGACTTATGATTTGAGGTTCCATTGGGGAGAGGATATGATCTAGTTTTGAGGGCACATCTGCTAAAGATATGAGCTCAATCGCTAGGGATAAGTAGATTTAAATTTGGACTCTGAGGGAGGATGGTAAATCGGATGAAATGGACCCTGTCGGTGTGCGATGGATCCACTAAAAAGGGGCTAACATCAGCCTAGTCTTGTCTTAGATTTACAAATCCAAAGAGAGTCTACCAGCCATGAAGTAGGACTAACCAACCTAAGGGGGTGCCTTTCGATGTGCAATGGTCAAGTTAGGAAGAAAGCTTATAGACTTATATCCTTTTAAATAAGGGACCACTAGGATGATCAATTTATAACACAATATATCGAACCCGACCTAAGGTGACTATTTAAGTGAATGCCACTGTGGAATCATATCGACTCAAGAATAGTTAGAATCAATTTAATTTAAATTTTAAGATGGACCATGTTGGTGTCGATGGATCCAGGGGATAATATCGCCTACCTATCTTAGATTTACAAATCCAAAGGGATATACCGAGGTAGAGCTAACCAACATAAGGGGTGCCTTTGCAGTGCAATGGTCAAGTTAGAAGAAAGCTTGTAGACTTACAACTTCCTAAACAAAGAATGACCGAGGATTGATAGCATAATAAATCAACGACTAAGGCTCGGTCGGCTCCATGCTAAAAAGAATGCATAATAGACTTATATCTTTCAAAGCAAGGACGACCGTTGGGGTGACTCATTAATGGCACAATAAGTTGAACCCAACCTGGGGCGACTATGAGAGTGCCACCAAGACTTATCTCAACTCAAAGTAGCGATTCTTATAGGAGTTTTGATCCCTAAAGATAGATGCCTACTTGGGAAAGTAACTGGGGTTTTCTCCTAATCAATAATATAAAGATATATATATATATATATATATATATATATATTACATTTTGTTATTATATTTATGGATCTATGGAGACCACAGAAGGAGCTCATATCGCCTCCTATCTCGACTTCTAAAAGGGAGAATCGATATTCATAAGATAATTCTCCAACCACAGGGTGGCTACTAGAAAGGGGACCAATCCAAGAGTAACTGGTAGTGTCAAATGGGGTCAAGAACATGATCCAAATAGAGTGCCGAAATGTGCTAGGCTTTATCCAACTAAAAGAAAGCCTATAGGTATTCAGTGGCCAACTCAAGGTGAAAGTGTAGCAATCTTACATCTACTAAGAGTGGTTTATCCACTGGATGAGTTGTCAGTATGTCAATAACCAACCAACCTAAGGTGCCTTGCATGCAAAAATCTAGAAAGAAGGCTAGACTTACATCTCTATAAAAGCTGGATCTTATCTTCGATAGTGCTATCCACCTATAACTACTGTGGGGAGTCCCATGGACTAGACTAGACTTGAAGTAGTCAGTAGGAAAGGAGCCACTGGGGGACTTATCCTAAGCCTCAAATATACTACCAATGCATGATAACATGAAGTGCTTACATCCTCTTAAATAAAAGTCATCATGAGTAGCTAATGGCCACACCATGGCCTACCAAATAACAAGCTCATCGGGAAAGATCAAATGGAAAGAAAGCATAGTCTAACAGGACCCTTTGACACACTAGTGTAAAGATGTCACCATCTAGAGCTAATGAGTGAGTGCCATAGGCTTGCCCCACATCAAAATAGCAGATAAAAGATATGTGTTTATTTTATATGTGTAGTTTGTGTTGTGTTGAAAGGATGATGCGCTTGTTCCTTACACCAACCTTAAACACATCGTGGTGGATTCACAAGAAAAGATATTTCAAACCAATATGAAGAGATGAAATTTGAAATGAGAAGAAGTTTTATTGATAATTATTTTCAAACAAGATTTATGGATAATATTTCTTCAGGTAGAGCCCATTGATTGGAAGCATAGGCACTCTTTACAATTTATAAGCTTATAAGATCCTCCTGGTAGGCCTTTCTATGGCAAGCCTTTCCCAAGTGAAACTTCCCCCATCTTTCGACGAATAACAATTGGACTCCTTAGAACTAAAATAAGCTCTCCTACTTGAAAAGCTCTAGGTGGACCAACTTGTTATGAACTTGAATCATTTTGGCTTTGTACAACTCGAGGTTCTGGCATGCCCGGAGGTGTCTCTCCTCCAAATCCTTGAGCTCTTCTAACTGTAACTTAGCATTCTGCTCCGTTGTGATCCTACTATCCACAACTATCCTTAATTATGAGAGTTGGACTTCTAACGGTAGAACTACTTTAGACCCATACAGTAAAGAGAATGAGACAGATTGAGTTGGAGTTCTATATGTGATGCAGTAAGCCCACAATGCTTCAATTAACTGGTCATGCCATTGCCGCTTGTTATCGTCGAGTATCTTCTTTAATATTTGGATGAGAGTTTTGTTGAAGGCTTCTGCTAAGCTATTTCCCCTTGGGTAATAGATGCTGGAATATCTCCAATCTATGATGTATCTCCGGGTGACGTGTTGATTTTAGTGCTTTTAAATGCGCACCATTATCAAATATAATTCATCGAGGCACCAACCTATATGATATGGTTCTAAAAAATTGGAGCACATGTTGATGTGACCTCTCGAGTGGGATTACCCACCCACTTGGAAAAGTAGTCGGTGCCTAGAATGAACCTGACGCTTGGAAGAAGGAGGATCAATCCCCACTATGTCGTACCCAACACTCAATCAAGGCCAATGTATGGATGTAGAATGTTGGGTGGTTGATGATACACCATGTACCTAACATTGGTGGCATCTCTAGCTACATTCATGTAGTGTAATCAGGCTAGTAGTATCCTAGTCTTGATCTTGGCTTTCATCTTGGACGAGTGAGCTCCACATAAAAACTACATGATCTTATGGTTTGTTTAAAAACAACGTAACCACATATGATCGAAAGACCGCCGGTACAAGGTGCCATCCACGAGAGCATATGAGAAAGCTCTTTGCTTCATCTGATGTGCTAGTGACTTCTCTTGAGGTAATTTGCCTAAATGTAGGTAATCCATGAATGGTTGCCTCCAATTTGACTCGTTGTCCTTTTTGACAACGATAACCTCCCCTTCAAGAGAAAGTCTCTCGATGAGTTCAGCATCAATAAGGGATAAAACTTATCTATTTTTGGACCCTTATTGGTATGGACTCATGCCGCTCTGGCAAGTCTTGGCTAATGCATTTACTAATGCATTTTTCCTAGAAATCTTATAGATGGTAACCTCGGATTTGGGGCCAACAACCCATGGTATACTTATGATAATGATGGAGCTTTTAACTTTATAGGACCCAACAATTTGGTTGATAACCAATTAGAATCCCGAAGATGTTGATACTTTGGACATGTGTAATAACTAACTCGAGCAATCGAGCCTCATATTCGCTTCATTATTGGTGCATGGATTGAGATGATAGAGAATCTCATCACATCGTGAGTTAGGACCTACCACTTCCATTCCCGGAAGAGTAGATGGTTCTTCTCCTTTTGAAATGAAGCGCACCATCAAAATACATCTCCAGGGTGAAATGCTAGTGTCCCTAAGTTCATGATTTATTCATCGGGAGGTCATCACTAAGCGGGAATTAGCAGAAGTGAGTGTGTGCTAAGAAATGCTAGTGCTTTCACCCTCATGGAGGGGTATAAATATAATATCAAACTACGACAAAATCATGGACCAATGTGCCAACCGTCCGGATAGCATCTATCATGTCATGAGATATTATAGTGGATTTATCCTAGAGATCAGATTCTACTTATGAGAAAGCATGTAATGTCATAGCTTTTGAGATGCAAAGATTAAAGCTAGGTAGTATTTTTCAATAGGTGGGTAGTTTGCTTCGATAGGGATTAGATGATAGTTGAGATAGTATAGTGCATTCTTTTTTCCTTTGTCATTGGTTTAAGCCAAGAAAGCACCAAGGGAGTCGTCTAATGTAGCAGTATATAATATCAATGACTTGCCCGGGATAGGGGCTGCTAGAACTAGGTGGCATCATCATAGTGCTTGATCTTCAAAGGCATGTTGGCACTTGTCATCCCACCGTAACTTAGCATCCTTTTGACAAGTCTTGAGAATGGTGGCATCTTCGATAGTTGGAAATGAAATCCTTAGATATGCCAACCACCCTAATGATCGAAGTTGAGTTAGACTTTTGGGGTGACATTTCTAAGATAGCCTTGATCTTCTCAATTTCTATTCCATGTCGAAAATAAACCCAAGGAATTTTTTGAAGCTATCCAAATGCACACTTCAAGGGATTCATTTTAAGGTTAAATTATCTTAACCATTTGAAAACTACTCTCAAGTCAAAGTGATCTTCCTTTTCTTTTTGACTACAAGATCATCAATAACATTCAACTATGATGAATGAGTTCATTGAAGATCCCCTTGGTATGTAGCAGACATTTTAAGGTGAAAGGCATGACCTTATAACAATAGAATCGGGTTCAAAAGTAGTATTTTTCTCATCCTCAAGGCCATCTTAATTTGGTTGTAGCTAGATGACCCATCCATGAAAGAGAATTGCATGAGATGAGGAAATGTCCATATCATATAGAAGTGGAAATTCATCTTAGGACATGCCTTATTTAGATCCCTAAAATCATGCATATAATTTGGCCATTCTTTTCTTAACTGAATGACAGCCAACCGTGGGATATTTTTCTTCCGATAAAGCATCATTGATCTTTCTTGATTTCAAAAATGATCCGCTCAATTTCTAATTGCATGCCTAGGAGCTTGCTTGATAGGTTAGAATTAGTTATTGCTAGTTTGTATGCTACATCGAAGATAAACCGCATTTTCTTCATAACTCCATGTAAAAGTAGTCCTTAAACTCCCAATAGCCTAACTAAGTCATTGGTTTCTTCTTCATTCAATAAGGAACTGATGTATGTCGGGCGTGGATCTTCTTTTATTCCTAAGTTGATTTCTTTGAGTTCATTGATGGTTGATCTAATTTCTTCTTCAAACTCTGGCGGTGCATCTTTGACTTCAAGCTCATTTGGGTCATCTGAAGTTTCTAAACATACCTCCTCATAAGAGTTAGCATGATTTGAGAAGAACCTATCAGACTCCAAATGATTGGTGATGAATAGGCAATGGTTGTCATCATCGATTAGACCCACTGTGATAAATCTTAGTCGTGATCTTGATTGAGAATGCCTGCTTTAGTTGTCCCATAATCTTTCAAAGTAATCTGACCTGTGTTTAAACCAAGTATGTGGGATTATTCTCTTCTTTGCCAAAATTAAGAACACAAGGCTAATACCAATGAAAAGGCAATTGTATTAAATCTTTATATAAATCTTCCTCAAGTTCTACATCAACTTCTTAACTTGAGGACGATGCACCCAACAAAACCCTCTTTGGCTTGGCATCTGTGGATGACTTGGGGGCCTCCTTAACTACCAAACCCTCAACTTTCTAGGAAGAAAGAGGGGTTAGAGCTAAAGTTTTCAACTACTACCTGATTGTTCTATATAATGATGATTCAGATACATTCATGCTTTGCTTGGAGGCCTGGTCTTCATTGCTATCTGGCTCTAATGTTACCTCTAAAGGGACCCACTGAGAGGGGTTGATTGGCTTGTTAACCACATGCATCCTCTAAACTGGACTCTAGGTCTATGTGGATAGCGGGGTACTATGAGCTGAACCACAGGAGGTCTTCCACCTCTAGAACCCGCTCTTCCTCTACCCGGTGGGGTTGAGTCATCCTACCCATGTGTTCATATGGAGGAATAAACTGGTGGAATCTAACTGGCTCTACTTCTTCCTCGTTCCATTCTCACTTGCATTCATTTTCTTTTTCTTTTTCATTTTATTTTTTATTTTTTATTTCTTTTTCTTTTTCTTCTTCTTTTTCTTTTATTTTTGAACATTGACCAAGTTCGCGAGAATAAACTTTTTGATTTTGAGGAAGGTAGTAAGTTGCATCCTCATATATCTTGACCTCTTTAACTAAAAATAGCTTCAAGTCTCCTTTGACACAATACTCGATTCCATCTCTTCAGAATTTGATGCATTGATGTAAAGAGGAGAAACTGTGTTGTTTCCATGTATCTAAGGCCTAGAAAGCGGTGAAAGATGTATCAATCAATTATGTAGAACTTGGCTTCTATCTTTAGTCATATCTCTATAATGGCAACACCATGGAGCTAAAGCCTCTTCTTGCTCATTGAATCCCTCTCATCATCGATCTCCTCGAGTTTAGAGATGTCAATCCTCAAGTAGGCAGGGTCTTTAGACTCATAATGTTCATGCACCTAGATCAACTAACACCTAGAGTCAGATCTACCCATATCCTTGTGATGTAGAGGGCATGGTTGTGCTCAGTTATCCCCAAAAAAAAGGTCTTCATCTGTGAATGTAACTCCATGGGCTTCTCTTGAATAACATGCCTCCTCTACAATAGTGGTCAGCTGAGCTAAGAATATTTTTGGATCGAGAAGGGCTTTGATCAATGACTCCCTCATCTCTTTGGATAAGACAAGGGCATTATATATGCTTAGCTTAGTCGATAATTTCTCATGTGAGCGACGACATTGTAGTCAACTTTGGGCTGGTCCTCCATAAGCATATCCATAGGCAAAGCATCCTATGGAGGGGCAACTTGATCGCTAGAACCAATGACTTGCTTACCCCTTATCTTGAGGTGCTACCCTATGATGTACAACTTTGCCACTACAGAGGTTAACTTCAGTGACTTCATGAGATGGTTTAGTGGAAAGTTCTACTTGCTCATCAGGTTTACTCACAGCTTCTCATATAGGTTCATCAGAGTCAAATGACTCCAAATCAAACTCAATGGGTAAACCTGAGTGATTCAAGAATGGATAATCCATTTCTAAATCAAAAAGAAGAGTGAAAATAGATTATTATTAATTAGACTTGGAGGATGTATAGGAATAAAATTGATCATTAGAAGTGACACAAATGTAAGTGGAATTTCTTCATTGATTTCTTAGATTTGGATGGAGGTATAAAATAAATCAAGTAAAGTAGCAGTGAGGATTTGGCACCCCTCGATATAATATGACCACTAAAAGAAAAGCCTGGAGGAACTCAACTATGAAAGAGTGAGAATGTCGATTGGTGGTTGCATTACTATACTATCTGCAAGTGGAGGTTGTCCTACTTCTTTGGGCTCCCAAGTTATTCTTAACAACTTGCAAATCTTCCTTAGAGTTGGAGGTTTGAGCTGCTTCAAACACCTGCAAGGGTAATTTTTTGATCTTAGAAATAATTTTCTTGGAGGTTCGGGATAGGGCAATATCCCAACCTTCCTTTGTCTTAAGAGGATCACATGTATCCCCAAGGATTATCTATAGAACTAGAAGGTTGTTCTATAGGTATTCCTTGGGATGACAACTCGACTTGAAGCTACTCGTCCTTAAAGGTAATGCAATCTTCTAAGACATGGCTAACACATGTGGTGGTAGGGGAAATAGTTTGGATCATGACTCTTGCCCACTTCCTCCTGGCTCTTAGGCTGGTAAAAATCGGCTTCTTTAAGAGATTCTTAAAGATCTTCTTACCTCCCTCTTGAATGAATAAGGTTTATTCAATTATCGAGAGTAGGTAAGTAATAGCTACATGGTGGCGGGTAAAATATACTGATGATCTGATGAGGGAAGGTGGTGTACATGGTGGCGAGGTGGTGATATGATGGTAGAGGTGGTGGCGAGGGAGAGGCTAAGCTTCGAGGCCTATCTTGAACCTAGGCGGATGTTTCCCTTATCAACTATGACTACCACGGTTTCTTCTCAAATGCCTTCGAGGTCGGGCCGGTCTGGAAAGGCAACTGTTTGGCTTTTTCTTATAGACTAGCCGCCTTGTTGATTAATTTCTTGAAGGTTTTAATTATAAAACCATTGACCATGAATGTAACCGGGCCATGGATGTTCTTCAAGAGAATCTCTATGACATGTTGTTTAGACAGTTGTGGTTCACATTTCATACTCAAGTTTTGTTACTTAAGAATGTCAATAAAGGGACTCATTGGGACTTGTGCTACAAGATCTTCTGTAACCCTTTGATGAGCTCAAACCTCTTGATGAAGAGGTTCTCCAACTCAAAATGTCTTTTACCAAATGTTGGGCAATTGACATATTAGTCAAATGCAACACCTACTAACAAATAATTTAAGTGCATCACTACCTCCTGATCGCAATGCCCTGAAATGTGCAATGTGTTGGCGAGGGTTCCCACTATCATCAAAAATCTTGAAGGACAGAGGTATATAACCCTTAGGATGCTGGAAAACATCAAATTCCTTCCTATGATCTACCCTTCTAACAGATGATGAGCTTTGTTTGCCAATGCATCCTTTCACTGCTACTCCACCACTTTAATATATCATGGAGGTGCTATCCACCACCTTCCTATGAAAGCTACCATTATCTTCCTTTGTTGAAATGCACCTAGGATGATCTGAGGTATGTGCTAACTTGCTCGCTCATATGGGAGAAGGTGGAAAATGACTACAATGCGAAACCATCACATCAACTCCGCAATTTTCTTTCCCATTTTATCAATATGATCTTCTCTTTACCTAAGTTGGTGGAGGAGGTATTGAGTTGAATGGATGGCATCATCCTCTTCAACTACAATACCTTCCTCGCTCTACTAGTCTATATAGAGGGAGCTTCTAGTATCGACCATGTGGACTTTGGCCAAATCCTTAAGAAGGTCATCCTCATTAGGATCAAATGCTACCCTCTCATCCTCTGAATATGTGATCACTACCTAAGAGTTCCTCTTCTGCAAAAGGTGCTATAATCATCCAAGGAATGATCTCCTACCTTGCACAGAATAAAGACTCTGACGCGTAGTGACTGGGTCATTATAAAAAAATACATCTAATTATGCCACTGGTGCTATCTCTGGGAGGACTATGCTCGCTAGAAGATATATGCTCATGACTCACTATTGGTGGAGTGCTATCTGGGGATCCGCCATGGGACCAGAATCCCTCTCCTCTCGCTATTACCTCATCAGCTCGATGGTGGTGATGGTGACCACGGTCACCATTCCTTCTTCACCAAGAAAGTAGAGTGAGGAGGAGTGGGATCCTTGGTCATAGCACCAGGGAATTTTCTCTCCATGCTATCTTTTGTGCCTTTGTGGGAAGGGATGATGGGGCCCAATGGGTGATGGTGGGTGAGGAGGATGTGGTGGAGATGACACCCACCCTCACTGGGCTTTCCCTGTGACTTGTGGTCAATACTATGTTGGGTCCTATCACCCCGGTGGTCCATGATCGAGAGGAAATCCTGTGGTGGAGGCAGCTACAAACCTCCGTCCCTTACCCGATTGAGCTTCTACGCCTCGATGCTCTATCACCGCCTGCAATACTCCCCTCGGGATGATCAACCTCAAATCAAAGTGTCGACACTATGAGTGTGCTGCCAACCCAGTACCGCCCATATGGCATAGGACTTCCTCCTGTCCTTAGTCAAAGCCTCATAGTATGTGGGTGGTGGAGGAAATGCAGCTATCCTCCTATAGTTTTCTTCTCCATCTGATGCCGAGATGGTAAAACCTATTGCCACTAAAAAGTGGAGAGGTCTCATGGGGAGATCCCTCCTCAGCAACATGGGATGTCATCTATCTGAGTGCACACTCATGCCACTTGATCTTGGCTTCAAGCAGTCAGTGGATTGAATAGGGCAGTGCGAGAACTAGATCCTACCTTAAAGGTAGGAGAGACTATCTTTGAAGTCAAGATAGCCTTCCTCTTAGAGGGGACCAGTGAGGAGGTGCTAGTACGCACCTGAGCGACTGTAGGAGCAGCTAACTGCATGGGAACTAAACTGACTGGTGGAACCTCAACCGCCTTCCTCTTTAAGGAAGATCGGTGTCAATGCGATGACCGATTTTGCTCAACCACCACCTCATCCGACACAGGTGAGGGTCACCCCCTCACAGGTAATGCATGCTCCCTCAAATCCTCGACCAAAGAAAACCAAGTGGGTGGAGTCAGTCTTAGGGAGGTTGGCCTGATCCAAGGACAAATCCATCCTGGATGGAAAGGTAAAGACGAGCTTCTAGGAAGCCATATATATTGACTGCAAAAATAAACTGCACTGACTGGTCTGCACTGTATCTTTGCATATGTTGAAATGTAACCTGAGTCAGATCTCTACTTTAATGCTTGTTCAAAGAGAGTAATAGAGATTTGGAGTTATGAACCCACACTCAACAATTCAAATATGTTAAGTAGGGTTCAGTGGAGAGATTTTGATTTGTGAAGAGAGTCTTTACCATTTGATTTTGATTTAGAACCCATACTTAACCAATTTAAGTAGGTTGGGCAGGGTTCAGATATTTGAAGATGTTTGTTTTATTATCTTGTTTGAAAATTTTTTATTTTGAAAGGCTTTACTTAGCAAATTTAGGTATACTAAAGAAATGTTGTGATTGTATGTTTTGAAAATTTTGTGAAAAATCCTTGCTTGTGGTGATTGATTATGTGTTAGATTGATTTGAAGATGAGGTTCTCCACTTAACAAATTTAGTATGTTAAGTAAGAACCAAATATGATTGATTAGAAAATATGATTCACACTTAAAAAATTTGATATGTTAAGTGAAAGCCAAATGCAATATGATTTGAGAATGAGATTCTCACTTAACAAATTTGGTATTTTAAGTGAAAGCCAAATGTATGTTTTGAAGATGAGACTCTCACTTAATAAATTGAAGTATATTTAAGTGAAAGCCAAATGCATGTTTTGAAATGAGATCCTCACATAACAAATTGGATATGTTAAGTAGAGGTCAAATTCATGTATTGAATGAGGCTCTCACTTAACAAATTGAGTATGTTAAGTGAAAGCCAAATGTATATTTTGAAAATGAGACATTCACTTAACAAATTTGGTATGTTAAGTGGAGGTCAAATTCATGTTTTGAAAATGAGACCCTCACTTAACAAATTTGGTATGTTAAGTGGATGTCAAATTCATGTTTTAAAAATGAGACTCTCACTTAACAAATTAGATATGTTAAGTGAAAGCCAAATGTATGTTTTGAAAATGAGACCCTCACTTAATAAATTTGGTATGTTAAGTGAAGGTCAAATTCATGTTTTGAAAATGAGACTCTCACTTAAAATATTGGATATGTTAAGTGAAAGACAAATGTATGTTTTGAAAATGAGACCCTCATTTAACAAAATTGGTATGTTAAGTGGAGGTCAAATGTATGTTTTGAAAATGAGACCCTCACTTAACAAATTTGATATATTAAGTGGAGGTCAAATTCATGTTTTGAAAATGAGACTTTCACTTAACAAATTAGATATGTTAAGTGAAATTCAAATGTATGTCATTTTTGAAAGAAGGGAAATCTATTTAACAATTTTAGGTATGTTAGATAGAGTTCAATGATATTTCTTGCTTTCATGTGTGATTCAGAGAGAAACTTCAACTTTAACATATATGAAATATATATTAAGTGAAGTTTCAATCTTATGGTATAATTTTATTAGAAAATGGAATTTTCATTCAACAAATTTGAGCATGTTGAATGGAGGTGGTCATTTTCAAAATGTGCTTTTGAAAAGAAGGAAACCCCAACTTTAGCCTATGTGAAATATGTTAAGTGGGGTGTCAATTTTGTGCTATGATTTTATTTGAAAATAGACTCCTCATTCAACAATTTTGAATATGTTGAATGAATATGGTCATTTTCAAGAATGCTTTTGAAAAGATGAAAACCCCAACTCTAACATATGTGAAATATGTTAAGTGAGGTTTTAATTTTATGCTATGATTTTATTTGAAAATTGACTCCTCATTCAACAATTTTGAGTACGTTGAATGAATATGGTCATTTTCAAAAATATGCTTTTGAAAAGATGATAACTCCAACTTTAACATATGTGAAATATGTTAAGTGAAGTTTCAATTTTATGCTAATGATTTTATTTGAAAATTGACTACTCATTCAACAATTTGGAATATGTTGAATGAATATGGTCATTTTCAAAAATATGCTTTTAAAAAGAACATCCATGTAATAATCATAGGGATCATTAGATGGGGTTTGGTTATGTGAGTTTTGAAAAATGTGCTTTTGGAAAGTGGTACTTTGCAAAAGAGTTTATTTTCTTAATCATTAAGGTGAACCTTACCTCACCAAGCTAGTGGTAAGGAGATTTTAAATTTTTGTCATCTCCTTTCATGAGTTAATTTTATTTTTCACCTATTGGGAAACCTAATAGGGGTTCCAGGACCTACAAGGAGTGAGGTCCTAAAACATAGAGGTTGTTGGTTAGCTTTGCTTAATAATAAAATAAGCTAAGTGCCAAGGAAAGGAAAGACAGTCTTGGCCTCATATGAAATACGAGTCCACTATTGATGCTTAGAGACAACAATTACCTACTAGAGATGGAGAGAGGTACCATCCCCAGCGGAGTCGCCAGAAAAAATTGTGGTGTTTATTTTGGTTCATGTGTATGTATGTATATATGGGGGGAGGACACCATGCAAATCTGAGGATGTACTTATTGAGATGATCGGGTATGACATCAAAGGATAGTGTATTATATTGAAAGATATAAATCACTACCCTACGATGGACCTAATCATATAATGAGGACTCCTAAGGCATGATGTGTCTTCAAATGTACCAGAGATTTTTCCTCTACTTTACATGGACAAATAAAGTAGGGTCTATTTAAACCGAGTTTCATAGTTCCCAATGGGGGCAAGCCCCCATAGTTAATTACATCCTAAGGAATGTGAGTTCCTTAGGAATACTCTTGATTAAAGTAGGAATTATTATCTCCAAGGAATTCAAAGATATGACTATCAATAAATTGGCTATGTTTGGAAGATCAAATGGGATAGATCGAAAGGAGAAACTTATTATCAAAGCCAGATGGAGATAAGTAGGGGATGCTCATGATACTAAGAAACCTGGTAAGCATCCTAAACTATCATATAGTTGGGCTTTATATGTTTGAAATTGAGGAGAATTATATATTTGAGTTAAAATTTTATTAGAAATCTAGGACTTATAATTCCATAATACAAGATTGTGAAAATATGTAAGAGGTGATAATTTATGCTTATAGCCCCAAAAGGAAAATAACAATCTCAGATCCTAAATCTAGGGAGCTTTAGCGAGGGCCAAAGTATGACCTAAATCTAAGGCGAAAGTGGGTATAATGTTTACCTCCATAAGAGAGAGTAAATCACCCGATTGCTGACTTATAATTGCCCGGAGTGGCAGCCAGCTAACTCCTACTATTTAAAATCATGTGGTCAAGTCATATGTTTTGCAAGATGGCTAGGTTGTTATTATTTATAAAGAAAACTAAGGTCCTTAAACCCACTCCCTAAGAGACTAGATCATGAATGGTATGAATAATGACTCAGGCTAATGTAAATTTTATCAAATTTTATTTAATTTGACACTTCATTTTTGACATAGGCTATATGATTTTATATGCTTAAATGCATGGTGAAGTTGATCATGGGCTAAATCAAAAGAGAAAAATGTGTTTTCTATCATAGGCTCTCAAAGGTTAAGCCCTTTTTCTATCTAATAAAGATGGAAACCCTCTCTTAGCAAGAGTGAAATAAAATGACATGCATGATATTAAGCATACAACATCCAACTGAGGGGTTGCTAAATATTTTATTATCTTGATTTAATACCTAGGATTTATGTGAGGTCATGAGTTATTTTAGAAAATTTAGTTATAAGTTGTAGTAAAAAATTTATCCCTAAGAGCCTACATCCAGCATGCCATCAATCATGAAAATACTAGAAAAATACATGCCATTTCTATTGTATAAGAAAATAAATCATCAAACAATTTATAACCTCAACGTGAAAGAATAACATGCAGGATGTACCGTGACAACCCAAAAAAGAAAATGGGTAGGAAGCTCTACCCTTATACAACCTAGTATAATGAAAGAATAATTATAAATTACAAAATGATAAGTGTTATGGGATCTTCAAGTCTTCATGCTCCCTCCATTTCTTTATTTGATTTGCTCCATTTGGTTTGATAGGTTTCTAGGCATCACATGACACCCTAGAATCAAACCTTCTGGCCAATGTTCATCCCTAACCCCCATAAAACTTAACCAAATTCCTAATGCATAATTACATTAAAAGAATGGAAAAAATAAATCTCACTACACCTGCAAAATAAGTGTTAGCTAAACACACCATACAACCCAAACAGTTATATGAACAATTTGGACTTAACACCCTACACATGGGTAATCAAGTCCACCCATCCTAATGTAGATTATTCTTTGGGGTTAAGCAACTTACAAAAGAGAGCATTAATATTTATTTTAAGCGCCCCTTAAGCATAATATCTTACAAAAAATATGATTAAGCTAACCACAGCCTAACATCCAGTCTACACACATACCCTAACATCCAGTCTATAATAGTACATCACAAAATAAAATAAACATCAAATCATATACTGCCCTAACAAAAAGTTAGAAGTAGTGACTTAATCTAATGTGTATGTTAAGGTTTGTGTGGTATGTCCTAGCTAGGCTTTAGAGTTAAGATTCTCTAAGTATGAAAGACATTTAATTATCAAGGGTGGTTTTACTTTAAATAGTTTAATTAATTTACAAACTTTACTTAACATTTTTTTTGTTTCATTTGACCTACACAAAATAACTAAGTATTTGAAGAGAAAGAAAGAGAGGATCACTCTCTTTTATCTCTACCTTAAGTCACATCTAAAGCAAATTAATTAATCAATTCCTATAGTGAATGTCTTATTACATGTTTTAATTAATCCTAAGTTTAGGTTCACTTCAAATAAACTCATTCAATAAGAAAGCAATCTTAAGGTTAGTTGGAATGAATTACTATCACATAATATATGTTTGTTCATTTCTTTCCATTATGTATATCATGCATATGATTAAATCCTAAGCATAACTATACATGCAATTTGTATCTTAGCACACTTAAATGATGAATGTGAGTAAATGTATTTAGAGTTGACATTTCATTTGGCTAAATGATTTTGTCATATTAATTTAAAGCTCTATTTAAATTCTTATGCAAAAGCATAAGGAAAGAACCTTAAATCACATGACTAATCAACTCAACCCAATAAAAAAAGTATGAAAGCATTTCTTTTTAATAGAAAAAGGGGGTTTTCATTCATTAACTAAATACACATCCACATGTATAAAAGTTTTAAGCAAGTACATAGCCATTATTCTACACCAAGGGAACGAGGAACCTCCTTGGGGCTACTTAAAGCCGTACATCCTTAGAATGTCCAGACTAATATATCCATTAACATTTTTACTTATACATATGGATGTATAAACAACTACAAGAATACAAAGCCATGCAAAAATTATATTTTGATTTGATTGATTTATTTTGTGTAAATGAATTAAAGCTCTATCTAAATTCTAATGTCCAAATGCATAAGAATGAAATCAAGCAGGTACATCGCCATTATTTTGCACTAAGGGAATGAGATATGAACCTCCTTAGGACTACTTAAAGCCGTGCGTCCCTGGGATGTCCAGACTAATATACCCGCTAACATTCTTACTTAACAAATCAACACATGAATATAAGGAAAAGACTTTATTTCACATACTAAATTTATATGCACTTGCATTTCCTATATATAAATATAACTAAATTTACAATATGTATGTATATTCAATCATTGGTAAACTTTTGAAAATATATTTGAGATTTAATAATGATACTAGCCACACACATTTTTAATTTAAATCAACAATCAAATACTGCAATTTGGTAAAATATGAGAGATTTAATTGCCACAGTCTAAGGATTACAAAGTTATGTACTCTCTATACTCTTATACGATTATAGAGTTTTCTGGGCATTTTTATAATAATAGTACGTTTCAGAATAAAGCTGCTCAGAAGAAGAAAGTCATCCTGATAAAGAAATGATTGCACAGTCTGGAGTATGAGAATGTCATCCTAATGTTAACTCGAGGCAATCTTCCTAATCAATCACGTAGGTGAGCTGTGTGCTAAGTAAAAAAGAAAGTCATCTTGGAGACTCTAAAGCTTTACAAAATGATTGCACAATGAAGAACACATAACTAAATGATATCATGCATTGAAATATTTTTCGTAATAATATCCATCATCAACTTAGTGTTCACCGACCGAAGAATGACCGTTGAGCTCGAGTTGAATTCTTGAGGTAGAACATCGTATCAGTTAATGATTTTTAATAGCATCGATGTGTGCTATGCGCGCATACCTCTAAAAGTACTCGGCATAACAGAAAGGTGTTAAAGGGTGACTAACATGTTCTCGTGACACTATCGGTTGAACTTTGGATTGTAACAAAAAATATGATGGTTTCAAGATTAGCGATTATTTTTAAATACTACAAATTAAGAGGCAAATGAATTACTCTTGGTTTTCTTGGATCTCTCCTAATTTCCCTTAAGCCTTGCGTTGGAAACACCCTTTGGACGTTGCTTTACTGGATCCTTCAATATATCTTTTCCCTTGTCTGCTGTAGCTGACTTCTTCTTCTTCTTAGCTTCTCTATCAGCTGAAAGAGAATTCCCACTTAGTATAGAGTCAACATCATCATATAGTTTTTTTAAGGATTGAAGCATATAGTTCTCAGCTTTATTATTATCCTGTGCCCTGACACTTATTTAATATGCATATCGACTAACATGGTTCTGAAAAATAATGCCAGTAGTATTTCCATCTGTGCCTTCAATATCTCTTAATTTTCTATATGCACTATCGATGTAAATATCCCTCTTTGCTCTGGTAGACCATCGCATGAGAAGATATTTATATGGAATGCGCACTACATTTTTTTGACTAAGAACTCTGATACAATGGGCACAAAGTAATCCCATCATTTCAAATTTCTTACAAGTACAAGTTACATCTGTAGTCCCATCGAAATGGACGTCCATGTTTTGGATGAATTTTTATTCTCTAAGTTTCTCACTAAATACTCCATGGGATCATTATCGATACGATCGATAGGCCTCCAACTCCGCAAAAAATTCTTCCTCAAACATAGATACGCCTTTCTTGTATAAAACATAGCCTTATTTTAGAATTGGGTGGTCTTAATAATAGAACAATCGATGGCTACACTTGAAGTCTTCATCATGTTCATTAGCCATGTCTCCATAACCTTCTAACCCCAAGAAACAATCGGAGAACTTGTTGGTTTAGAGATTCGTGATATACATTGTTCATGACTCACTACATTGCTGACAAGATGCCCATGCGAATGAGTCTTTGAATGTAATGTAGACCACTTGGATCTAATTTTATAAAGCTCAGACCAAGGATGATCATGCTTGCCTTCTTCTAGCAAGACCAAGCTTCTTCAAACTCTTCCTCGAGTCACATTTTCTCATGCATAAAATAGCCCTTGTACCCTCTTAATACTATTAAAGGAACCTTGGAAGGAGCTTTCAAAATATGCCATTGGCACAACCTATGATGAGTATGCGGTAATACAATTTTGATAGCTGTGTTATAGATCTTTATCGTGAATATTATAGGATGTCTGCCACTCATCAACCAAGAAATATCTAGAGAATGACTCAATCATCTCTTGATAAAAGGCTACTCAAATAACACATTTTGCCAGATGATTCACTCCAACAAGAGGGCACAAAGAAGATTATATTTATTGAGTTGATAGCTTGTATCAAAATTATCACATCACCAAAACATCATATTCTATCCTAGACATGCCATTGCTCCAAAAAAACTTACTAAATGTCGACTCATCAACTTGTACATCCCATGCAAACATCCCATCCTGCCTTTTCCTTGAACAACAGATTAATGCATTCACACTATTCAATCTCGATCTTTTCTCTTTCAATAAAATTGAAAGCATCTCTTTTTGTGAATCCAATATTCTCTACACCGCCAACCTTCTCACTTAGATAGCTGAATGCATCAGTTGCTCTAATTCCGGTCTCTGTCATTATCTTCAACAAGAAAGCCTTTTCATTGCTAATGCATCTGTGTGATCTAAGAAGATGTAGGCTTTGCCAACGAATGATTATGACTTTCTATATATTTTTAACCATCCACTCCCCTCCAAATCAATCAGAGAATCAGGGACAACCGTCCTTCAATTTTTTTGGAATTTTGTTGTTTGTTTAGTAGATTTCTTTGACCTTTTTTGCATAAAAAAATCTTTTGATTTCAATTTCTTGAGTTTGCCAATAACTAGTATGGTCCTTAACACAAGCTGTTTGATGTGTAGTCACAAGATCTGCATATGCCTCCGTTTCATTAACAGCAAGGAGTTTCCCAAATTTGGTTCATTAGATATCATTTCATCATCGGCTTGATTCACCTACCATGGCTCCCACATAAATGTGACATATAAAATAGCTCCACAAATAAATATATTCCCTCCAAACGCCAAAGAAAAGGAAAAAATGAGCTAAATATAGAGCGTACAGATGCAAAAAATGTCCAAACATCCCACCAAATTGCATCTAATGTAATGTAATTAATATAATCTGAATAACTAGGCCAAAGAAACTGAAAAAAAATATCCACAAAATTATCTCTCAAGAGAGTACATATGCAAAATAACACTACTAAACTAACCAAAAAGTCACCAAATTGCTTCCACTGGAGTGTAATGAACATCAACAACAGACCAAAGAAACTGTGTCCAAAAATTATCTGTACTCTCAAGAGAGTACATAGAGTACATATGCAAAATAACACTAAAACACCAACCAAACAGCCTCCAAATTATTCCTGATAAATTGCAATGAACATATTTCCCCCAACCAGGCCAAAGAAACTGGAAAAAATATCCACAAAATTATTTATACTCTCAAGAGAGTACAAATGCAAAATAACACTAAAAAATTAACCAAACAGCCTCCAAATTATTCCTGATGAATTGCAATGAACATAATCTGAACAACCAGGCCAAAGAAATTGAAAAAAATATCCATAAAATCATCATTTCCTCAAGAGAGTACAGAGAGTAATGTGATACAAAATAACATTAAAAACTAACCAAACGTTTCCAAATTATTCTGATGGATTGGAATGAACATATTTCCAACCAGCCAAAGAAACTGGAAAACTATTCTGGCCAAACATATTCTCCAAATATAAAGAAAGTGAAAAATATGAGCTAAATACAGAGAGTACAGATACAAAAAATGTCCAAACATCCCACCAAATTGCTTCCACTGGAGTGTAATGAACATAATTGGACAACTAGGCCAAAAAAACTGGAAAAAATGTCCACAAAATCATCAGTACTCTCAAGAGAGTACAGATGCAAAATAACACTAAAAAACTAACCAAACAGCCTCCAAACAAGTAAAGAAATCATCATAAAAATATAAACAGTATTATATCAAGTTATCCATGAGTACAGAGAGTACAGAGTACAGAGAGTACAAAGAGTATAGAAAGTACAGAGAGTACAGAGAGTACAAAAGGGGCAGTCTTCTTGTTCAGTAAGGCTTCTTTTGCTTTGTATTTTTTACCTTCAAGATGCTCTTTAAGGGCTTCCTCAATGAAATTTTGGCCCAACCTATTTTATCAACATGCCAAACAAACCCAAATTAAAAAAATAGCAAAATGACCATTTTACCCCTAAGCCATAGAACAAATTTTAGCCTATCCCATGGGTTATTTTGTCATACCCTCATCACAATCACTTGAGGCTTTCTTAAAATCTCAATGGGACTTAGTGATGAGTGGTGCATATAACCTAACGGGTTTCGGTCAACCCATTTGACCCATGGACCAAACCTGACCCTTAGGCTTGAAATTCAATTTTCAAACTCCCCCTAAGCTCTAGACTAGGATTCATCCGATTCCAAGGGTCCCATAGGAGAAGCTGTAGGTGAGCCTGACGTGCAGGTAGAATCTTCCATTACCCTACCACAAGATATCACCGAAATCAATCTCTATAGTGGCAAGGTTCTACCTCCTAGGGCAACACCTCAAGATAGAGGGAAACAAGTCATTGGTGTAGAGGATCGAGAAGCACCTCCACGATACTCCCTGGATATGCTTGTGGAGGATCACTAATGGATTACAATGTCCTCTCATCTAAGAAAGTTTCCATCTAAACTAAGCATATATGATGCCCTTATCTTATCCAAAGAGATGAGGGAATCATTAATCAAGGCTCTCCTTGATCCTAAAATATGCTTAGCTCAGGTGACTACTATTGGTGAGGAGGCACATTATTCCAGAGAAGTTCAGGGGATCACTTTCACAGATGAAGATCTACTTCTGGGGGACATGGAGCAAAACCATCTCTTCTACATTACAGATTCAGCCTTGCCATAGTTCTCATCGGTCTAGGTGCATCTATGAATATTATGAGTCTAAAGACCCTTGCCTATTTGAGCATTGACATCTCCACACTTTGAGAAGATTGGATGATGTTGAGAGGATTCAATA
The DNA here is from genome assembly GCA_021442155.1 of Cymbidium sinense. Classification (NCBI taxonomy): domain Eukaryota; kingdom Viridiplantae; phylum Streptophyta; class Magnoliopsida; order Asparagales; family Orchidaceae; genus Cymbidium; species Cymbidium sinense. The sequence goes on from CM038232.1 coordinate 938,552, forward strand.
AACAAGGCGAGAGGGTTTTAGGTTCCATAGTGTTAGCTTTGGAGATAGGTGGCTGGAAGACTGAATCCAAGTTTTATATCATTAATTTGAATACTTCATTCACTACTTTGCTTGATAGGCCTTGGACACATCAGAACAAGATGATTCCATCCTCTTTCCATCCGTGCATCAAGTTCAGGAAGGATGGGATTGAGTACTATGTCAAAGGAGATGAAAAGCTATTTTTAATTAGAGAGATTGAGATATATGAGGATGTAACCTACTATCTTCCTCAAAACACCCTTTCTTGTGAACTTGGACAAAATTCAAATAAAAAAAAGAAAATGAAGAAAAAAGAGAAAGCAAAAGGAAAAAAGAAAAGAAAAATGAAAATCCAAGTGAACAAGAAAGGGAAATTGAAGAAGAAATAGAGCCACATATCACATTCCACCCATAGTTTATTCCATCATATGGACATGTGGGTAGGATGACTCGACCTCCATCAGCCAGAGATAGAGGCAGAAATAGAGGTAGTTCCAGAGGTGGAAGACTCCCTAGTTAACCATCAGCAAATAGGGGTTATGTTCCAGTTCATAGGAGTACCCCTACTATTCACATTGACTTGGAATCCAGCTCAAAGGATGAGTCTAATGTGATTAGTATACCAACCAACCCCTTTCAGCAAGTTTCATTGGAAATGACACTTGAGCTGGACAGCGATGAAGATCGGGCCTCCAGACAAAGCGAAGTATTTGTATCAAATGTATGTGAAACTATCAGGCAGCATTAGGAACCTTAGCTCTAACTTCACTTTCACCTCAAAAAGTTAAAGGTTTTGTAGTTAAGGAAGCCCTCAGTCTTCCAAATATATGAAGATGAAGAGATTCTTTTTGGGATCATCCTCCTCAAGTCCTGAAGTTGATGTAGAATTTAAGGAGAATTTGTACAAAGAATTAATGGAATTGCCTTTTGATTAGTATTTGCCTTGTGTCCTAAATCTTGCAAAGAAGGGTTTGATTCCTTATACATGGTCTAAGCACAACTTAGAATGCTTCGAAAAGCTATGAAATTACACAGGCAAGGAGGCACAATCAAGATCAGGACTAGGACTTGATACAGTGGGTCCAGTCGATGACGAAGACTACTGCTTAGTTATCACTAACCATCTGGAGTTTGATAGGTTCTTTTCACACTAAACTAACTCTTATGAGGATGTGTGTTTAGAAATCTCAAATGATCCAAATGATCTCCAAATCAAAGAGGCAACGCTAGAATTTGAAGAGGAGATCCATTCAATAATTAATAAGCTTAAAGAAATCAACTTTGGGACAAAAGAAAACCCATGCCTGACATACATCAGTTCACTACTGAATGAAGAAGAAACCAATGACTTAGTTAGACTATTAACTAAGTTTAATAACTACTTTGCCTGGAGTTATGAAGAGATGCCTAGATTATCTCCTGATGTAGTAGTCCACAAACTAGTAATAGATCCTAACGTTAATCCTTTCAAGCAAGCTCCTAGACACATGTGATTAGAAATCGAACAATAAGTCATTTCTGAAATCAAAAAACTGATCGATGTTAGTTTCATCAGGGAAGAAAAATATCCTGCCTGGTTAGCCATTGTCATCCCAATTAAGAAGAAGAATGACCAAATTTACATATGCATCGATTTTAGGGACTTAAACAAGGCATGTCCTAAGGATGAGTTTCCTCTTCCTATACCAGAGTTAATGGTGGACATCGCCTCATCTCATGTAGTATTCTCTTTCATGGATGGGTCATCCGGCTATAATCAGATCAAGATGGCCCTCGAGGATGAAAGAAATACTGCTTTTTGAAACCTAATCAGAATCTATTATTATAGGGTCATGCCTTTCGACCTTAAAAATACTAGTATTACATACCAATGGGCCATGACTCAGATCTTCAACAAACTCATCCATCATCACGTTGAGTGCTACATTGATGATCTAGTAGTCAAGAGTAGAGAAAAGGAAGACCATCTCTATAACTTGAGAGTAGTTTTCGAATGGTTAAGATAATATAACTTCAAAATGAACCCCCTGAAGTGTGCATTCAGAGTAGCTTCAAGGAAGTTTGTTGGTTTAGTTGTCTGACACTGGGGAATAGAAATAGATCCAGAAAAGATTAAAGCTATCTTAGAAATGCCACCTCTTAAGAGTTTAACTCAACTCAGATCTTTTCAAGGATGGTTGGCGTATGTAAGACGCTTTATTTTCAACATATCGGGGAGATGCAAGCCATTCTCAACGCTTGTCAAAAAGGATGCCAAGTTCAAGGGATGATGAAGTGTCGCGTGCCTTTGAAGATATCAAGCGATATTTGGTAGCCAGTTCTACCAGCCCCTATCCTAGAAAGTCCACTCATCCTCTATAATGTTGTATTGGATGACTCCCTCGGTGCTTTATCATCCCAAGCCAATGACAAAAGGAAGTAGAGTGCTCTCTACTACCTCAGCCATCATCTAATTCTTGCTAAAGTGAACTACCCACCTATTCAAAAACATTATCTAGCTTTGATCTTTGCCTCCAAAAAGCTACGATATTATATGCTTTCTCATAAGGTGGACTTGATTTCTAAAACCAATCCACTCCAGTATCTCATGACATAGCCAAAGTTATCCGGACATTTGGCATGATGGTCCATGATCCTCTCGCAGTTTGATATCACATTCATACCCCTCTGTGCAGTAAAAGGATAAGCACTAGCAAATTTCTTAGCAGCACACCCACTTTTTGTTGATTCTCCGCTTAGTGATGATCTCCCCGATGAATAAATCATGAACTTAGGAGAGGTTGATAACCGCCGATGGGAGATGTATTTTGATGGTGTAGCTTCTTTTCATAAAGGGGAAGCACCATGATCTAAACTTCCAGGAAAGGCCAAGGTAGGAATAATTCTTTTAACTCCAGACCGCGATGTGATGAGATTCTCATACTATCCCTGCACCAATAACGAAGCTGAGTATGAGGCTTTAATTATCAGTCTAGAGTTAGTTATCACAGTTTGTGTCAAGAGCATCAACATCTTTGGGGATTCTCAGTTGATCATCAATCAGATGATTAGGTCCTACGAGGTTCTCAAACCCAAGCTTCATCATTATCATGAGTATACCATGAAGCTGTTGGCCCAAATCCTTGAAGTCACCATCTACAAGGTTCCCCGAGCAAAGAACATAGTAGTAGATGCTCTGGCCAAACTTGTCAAAGAATTGGCATGTCCAGAAGATGAATCCATTCCAATAAGGGTTTAAAATAGACAAGTCCTATCCATTATTGATGCTGAACTCATCAAGAGACTTTCTCTTGAAGGGGAGGTTACAGTTGCCTATAAGGACAAGGAACTAGATTGGAGGCAACTATTCATAGACTATTTAAACACCAGCAAACTACCTCAAGAAAAGTCACAAGCTCTTTAGGTAAAACAGAGAGCTCTCTCCTATGCTCTCATTGACGGCACCATGTACCGACGATCCTTTGATCAAATGTGATTATGTTCTTTAGAAAAATATGAAGCACGTGACATTGTAACTGAGGTACATTCAAGTTTATGCAGAGCGCATCAATCTAGTCCAAAGATGAAGATGAAGATCAAGAGACTACGATACTATTGTCCTTCGATGATTATCGACTGCATGGATATAGCTAGGAGATGCCATCAGTGTCAGGTACATGGTGTGGTCTTACATCAATCACCCAACATTCTACACTATACATTGGTCTCATGGCCATTTGAGTGTTGGGATACTGACATTGTGGGTCCTATCGATCCTCCTTCTTCCAAGGCGCATTGGTTCATCTTAACTACCACTGACTACTTTTCCAAGTTGACGGAGGCAATCCCACTTATAGAGGTCACAACTTAGCATGTGCTTCAATTTTTCAGGAATCATATCGTATATAGGTTAGGGGTGCCTCAATGAATTATATTGGATAATGATACTGCATTCAAAAGCACCAAGATCAACAGCTTTTCCATAAGACATGATATAGATTAAAGATACTCCATCATCTACTACCCCAGAGCAAATGGCTTAGCAGAAGCATTCAACAAAACTCTCATCCAGATACTAAAGAAGACACTTGATGATAACGAGCGACAGTGGCATGAGCAGTAAGTTGAAGCCTTGTGAGCCTACCGCACCATATACATAACTCTAACTCAATCTGCCTCATTTTGTTTAGTGTATGGGTCTGAAGCCATTCTACCCTTAGAAGTTCAACTCCCACCACTAAGGATAGCATTGGGAAGTAAAATCACTATAGAGTAGAATGCAAAGTTACGGTTAGAAGAACTCGAAGGTTTGGAGGAGAGTCGCCTACGGGCGTGCTAGAACCTCGAGTTGTACAAGGCCAAAATGATTTAAGCTCACAATAAGCTAGTATGCCCTAGGTCTTTTCAAGTAGGAGAACTTGTATTAGTCCTAAGGAGACCAATTGTTGCTCGTGGAAAGATGAGAGGCAAGTTTGAACCACTTGGGACGGCCCCTATGTTATAGAGAAGACCTACCAAGGAGGATCCTATCAGCTCATTGATTGTAAAGGAGATTGCAAAGGGGAACACTCGATGCTTCCTATAATGGGCTCTATTTGAAGAAATACTATCCATAAAAATTATGTTTTGAAAATAATTCTATCAATCAACAAAAATCTGATTCCATTCATCAAAATATCCTCTTCTTTCGAAGCATTATTTGCTTGCCTTGTGAATCTACCATGACGTGTCTAGGATAGGTGTAAGAATCCCCCAGCGGCATCCTATCCCTTTTTCACAACATAAACACAATCTCCTGGCACTATTAGAATAGGTGTGGGAGAACTTAAGTGACATCCTTTCTTAGTGGGAATTCTCGGTAGCCATCTGTGGCACCATTTCACCCAATTCTCCAAGTGTGTTTAGGATAGGTGTAAGAGTCCCCTAGCGGCATCCTATTCCCTTTTACCCAAGCACAACAACAAACACATTTTTTTTCTTCTCAAGCTATTTTGATGTGGGAACAAGCCCCCTATGACACTCATTCATTAACTGCTCTAGGTTGGGTCTACATGCTACCTTGCTAGTATGTCACCCCAGTGGTCAGTTGTTGGAGGATGTGAGCCTCTGCACTTTCTTCCTAATTTTACCATTGTAAACCAACGAGTGCCTTGTTAGTTTGGTAGTCTTCATTGCTCAACCAGTAAGCTACCTTGTGTTGATTTTATTTAAGAAGATGTGAGTCCCTATGCTTTCTTCTTGAACTAACCACCATGCACTAACTCGATCGAGTATATTTTAGGTTTAGGGTAAGTCCCCCAAAGGCTCCTTTCTTCTTGACTACATTTGAGTCGATATAAGTCCCCTAGTGGCATTCGCTCAATAGTCGCCCTAGGTCGGATGGCACTTGTCGAGCCAAAGACAAACTATCCTAGCAATAAGTTCCACTATAGGAGGATGTGAGTCCCCGAGCTTTCTTCCTAGGCTGATTGTTGCAAACTGATGGGCACCTTAGGTTGGTTGATGTTTGCTATGCTAACAGTGACTCACCCGGTGAGTACACCACTCTTGGCAGATATGAGTCCCCGAGCTTTCTCCTTGAGTTGGACACCGAATACCTATTTGATATATGACTAACCATGTCATTTTCTCCAGGTTTTGGATCAAGCCCTTAACGGCCCCTCTCCCTACGGGCACTCTATTTAGATCACGTCCTTTATTTACACACCACCCATGTTACTCTTGGATTAGACAGTCCCCCTTTTCTAGTAGCCACCCCTGTGGTGCGAAAATTTGTTCAGTGGATGCACAGATTCTCCCTTGGTTCAATAAATCTGAGATACGTCTAGGCTGATATAAACTCCTTTTCAGTTTGATCCCTCACAAACTAATAGGGTCCATGATAAACAAACTAAACAAACAAACAAAAGATTAATTCACTTGTGGATTAGGAATTCAAGCCCTAAAGGGCCCCTTTCCCAAAAGGCATCCTATCTTTAGGGCGTGTCGAAAACTCCCATAGAATTGACTACGAGTTGAGATAAATCCCCAGGTTGGTATTGACTCTATAGTCGCCCTTAGGTCAGGTTCAATCTATTTTTCCACATGCAGGTTGCCTCAACAGCCATTCTGCTTTGGAAGATGTAAGACTATGACACATTCTTTCTAGCATGATTGTCATAAATAAATGGGCAGCCCTTGGTCAGGTTCGGTTTGTTGCCCAAAGCAACCAGTCACCCCAATGGTCTTTTGTAGTGGAAGATGTAAGTCCTAGAGCTTTCTTCCCTTAGATTGATCATTGCAAACCGAAAGGCAGTCCTTTGGTCGGATAGTTCTCCCATCGACTGGGAAGCTATTCCCTTTGATTCAATAAATCTGAGATAGGTCAAAGCTGATATAAGCTCCTTTTAAGTGTAATCCATGGCAAACCAATGGAATCCATCAAAGCAAATTAAAAAATGAAATTACTCTTTAATTATCTTTGAGTTTATTTAAGTCCCCCAGCGGCATCCACTAAATAGTCAGCCCTAGGTCGAGTTCGATCTGTTGCCTTGCCAACCGATCACCCCAGTGGTTCTTTGTTCTGGAAGATATGAGTCCCCACAGTTTCTTCCTCATTTGACCACTACAAACTGAAAGGCACCCCTTTAGTTGGTTAGTTCTATCTTGTGATTGGTAGACTACTCCCTTTAGATTAGTAAATCTGAGTTAGGTCTAGGCCTTTATAGCCTCTGCTCAATGCAGTCCATTGCAAATCGATGGGATCCATCATAATAAAAATAAACTAAAAATTGAAATCAATCTTTTATAATCTTTGAGTTAATTTAAGTCCACCAACGGCATTCACTCAATAGTCAACCCTAGGTTGCTTGATTAAGCCATTTGACCCACTTAGGCTCACTTGACCCAAAGAAACTTAAAGTACCCCTTATGAGCCAAATTCTAATCCTAACTAAATTAGATTGAACTAAGCCCATCTAAGCCTCACATTATGAGCAACAATCATCATGGGATGATAAATCACTCAAATTGGGTCAAACCAAGTCAAACCTAAGAGTTGACCAAGTCAACACTTAGCCAAAATAAAACTTAAACTAGCCAAAATCCACCATAGACCAAATTGATTGAAACCATTGATCAAAACTCATTCATGATCAATATTTGAACTTGACCAAGTCATCATTTGACCCTAACCTATCCCAATTGGTCACTTGACCAAAGTTGACCCAACTTGACCTAAAAGTCAAAATGTGTCAAAACTTGATCTAAGCTAAATTATTGAAACCAATGGGTAAAATTCATTCTAAAATGATTGTTAAACTTGACCAAAGTCTCAATTGGCCAACTAGACCCAACCTAGCCCAATTGACCATGAACCAAACTTGACCTAAAAGATCAAATTGAGTCAAAGCCAAATATAAATCAAATTGATTGGAAACAAAGATACCAACCCATTTCAAATGACCAATGAAACCTAAACCAACCCACGTGGTGCTAACAAGATTAGTCATATAATTAGGGTTTTAATTATTCAATTAATTCTGAAATCTTCAAATATTCATATCTAAGTGTAGAAAAACAAATAAAATAAATTGCATATGAAAGATAATTGAATGTAGAAGATTATAAAATTGATTTTGATAGACTTTGAATAGTGTTATTTTCTAAATTTAGGTTTTATTAGAAATTTAATTAGGCTAATTACCCTCTAATTATTCTAATAATTAATCTTAAATTTCTTATGTGTATTTAGTGGGATGACTTCTACCTCCCCAAATTTTCTTGGGATTTATTAATGGTTCAATTAGGATAATTGTTGGATTCATTCTTAATTACTTTCCTAATGTAATTAAGCCCAATTAAGTGTGTGATCAGTGGTTTAATCTCTTGATTGAGTTAATTAAGGTTTTCTTAAGTGAATAGAAGGTTTAGGGTATAATTTTGGGATTTTTTCCTTAAGCTATTCCTTAAACCCACTATTTCTTCCTTAATCCAAACTTAATTAAGGATTAATCCACTAATTACCTACCTAATTAATTTGATAAAATTCTAAAACCTTCTAGAATTTAATAAATTCACTTTAGGTAGGTGCTTAGGTGTTCAATAACCTAAGTGGCTTAAGGAAATCAAAACCTAATCCCCATGTGTGGGGAAGGTTATGAAAGTACTTAACTTAAACCCTTTAGCTTAATTAAACATTAATTGTGAGCCAAATGAATTAGGCCCTTTTCTTCCTAGGTGCATTACTGATTTAAATTCCTTGTGTGGTTTTATGTCATATCATTGGCTCATAATTATTTCATTAAGTATGCTAAGGTGGTATAGGTAAGGGATAATTAATAAACTTAATGTACACCTTAACCTAATCAAAATAAAAAATCACATGAAACAAATATATTTTTCAAATTGAAATCAAACTCAAACAAAATTCAAACTCTCTTGAAATTTGATTTACTTTATTCTATAGGATTGTCTTTAGAATTAATTAGGGTGAATGAATTTACATCACTTTATTTCCTTCTTAGAATGCTAAGTGTGTATTTCATATGAAATTTATGCATTCATATCTTTTAAAAATCAAAATTAAAATGAAATATTTTCTTTATGTCAAATTGCATGTTTTGGCTAAAGTAAAAATATGAATGACTATTATCACTATTAAATTCAAATTTTTTTTTAAAACTGATAAATCAAATATGAAAACTGAAAGGTATGTTACTTATACTTTATTTATAAGCTTGCATGTCAATAAAAAAATGTGTCTTATGTTTGCTTCCTTTCTTTCCTCTTAACATGGATTTGAATAAGATTTGTAGTTTGTAGAGTGTATAGTTCTTTTAAAAGAATATAACACTTTCTTAAAATCTACTCTTATCCTCTTCCATGTTATAACTTAAGAAAGATATTTATATTTACACACATAAATTAAACAATCAAAATAAAAATTAAATGAATATAAACTTTTGCATCTTTCTTTTTCCATTTACTTCTTTTATACATGCATATGTATTTAAGAAAACTGGTATATTAGTCTGGACAACCCCGGGGTTGCAAGGCTTTATGTATCCCTAAGTAGGTCTTGTACCTTACACCCCTGGTGCTAATAATAGGTTCGTACTCACTTATGCCTTTCATACATACATGTGCATATGAATAAAGGATAAAAAATAACTTTTTCTACTTAATGAAAATCATGCATCATAAAGCATCTAAATTTTCGTGATATTACTTATCATTCATCATTAATGTGCTAAAATTCTCATTTGCATGTATAGATACTTTTAGGATTCATCCATATGCATGTTATATATGTTGGGAAAGAAATAAAGTGGTGTGTGTTTTGTGATATTATTTTACTTTACTTAATCTTAAAATATCTTTCCTTTTGAATAGGTTGTTTAGGGAAAATCTAAACTTAGGATTAATTAAAATATAAGAAAACACTAAATGAAATTAAACATGAATCTATTTTACTTAAGAAGAAGTTCTCTTTTCTCTCTCTTTACAAACTTAGTAATTAATTGGATTCATTCAAACCTAAACAAAGCATCAAATAAAATCAACCCAAATCAACTAAACACTTAAATGAAACCAATCTAAGTTGAACATCTTCACACTTAGAAAATCTAACCCTTAAAGCCATAGCTAAGCATACCATACAAGCCTTCTAAAGCACACACATTAGACTAAGGCACCATTTCTAGCTTTAGGTTAGGGCGGTGCATGATTTGATGTTTGCTTTTATTTTATGATATTTTGTTTTGATCTGGATGTTAGTGTGAATGTTCCTAGAATGAATGGTAGGATGATTTGGTCTAATCATTATTTTTTGTAGGGGATTGTGCTTAAGGGGTGCTGTAATAAAAGTAGAACTACTTTTGTTGTGCAAGTGCTTATACCCCTAAGCATAATCCTATAAGCCAGGTGGACTTGGTTGCCCATATGTGAGGTGCTAAGTCTAATATATATGCTTGGGATGGTTTGCTTAGCTAATCTCTATTTTGCAGGTGTTAGTTAGATTTACTTTTCCTTTTCATGTAATTTTTGCAATTAGGATTTTGGAATGATTGTTATGGGGGATTAGGATGAGCATTGCTTATAAGACTACATCTTATGTACCATGTGAAGCCTTTGGAGCAACCACCTTCCAACCATTGAAAAGAAGGAACCAAAAGAAGAAAGAAGGAACCAGAAGAAGAAAGAAGAAAAGAAGAAAGAAGAAAGATGAAGTGAAGAATGATGACCTCCATAACATGAATTCTTGCTTAATTGTAATTCATTTGTAATCCAGGTTGTATAAGGGTAGAGCTTGGCTGCCTAATTTTTTTTTGGGTTTGTGCGGTGGAGCCTGACCATAAATGACATTTTATTTTTTTGCGCTAGTTTTATAAATTGATTGATGTTTGTTTAACTTATGCATTAAGATGGAATCTTTTCCTAGTTTACTCCTTGCTTTGATATATGGCCTAAATGACGATTTGGCTCTTAGGAAAAAATAAATCTTCTACCAAGTTAATCAACTCAAAACTAAAAATAAATAACTCATAACCTCACCTAAAGCTTAGGTTATAAAATAAGATAAAAGAATTAACGACCCCTTAGCTGAATGTTATCTTATTTTTCTAACATCATGCATAAAAAGCATATTATTTCACTCTTGATTGGTGGGTTTCCACCTTTGCCAGAGAACTTGGCTTGACCTATGAGAGTCATGGTGGAAACACACCTCCTTTCTAGCTAATTTTGTCTCATAATCTAATTTCTCATGCATTAGGCATATGTATCCTATAAGCCTGTGTTAAATGAATTGTCCAAAATAAAAATAAAATATATGAAACTTTTGCATTAGATTTATGTCATTAATCATGCCCTACATGATCTAGTCTCTTAGGGAGTGTGTTTAAGGACTTAATATCTTTCTAAACAAACAACTGGGTAGCTATCTTGCAAAAGCATATGACTTGCCTACATGCATTTAAAATCAGGGAGTTAGTTGCCCACCCCGTGTTAAAGTCCACCGGGTGGTTTATCCTCTCTGTGGAGGTAAACCATATATCTATTTTCACCTTAGATTTAGGTCATGCTTTTGGCCCTCGCCAAAGCTCCCCAGATTTAGGTTATGATGTTCCTTTTCTCTTTTGTGGGCTATAAGTATAAATCCTCACCTCTTAGGCATTTCCATAACCTTGTATTATGAAATGTTTACATTTCTAATAAAATTCAACTCAAACAATTAATTCAATTTCAAAAAATGTAAAGCTCAACCATAGGGTAGTTTGGGATGCTTACTAGGCTTCCTAGTATCTTAAGCATCTCCTACTTGTTTCCATTTGGCTTTGATAAGAACTCCCTCCTCTTGATTGATCCCACTTGACTTTCTAAAAATAAACCAATTGATTGATAGTCCTACCTTTTCAAAATCTTTGGAGACAATGATTATTTACCTTAATTGAGAGTATTCTTAAGGAATCTTGTTCCTTAGGATGTAATTAACTATGGGGGCTTGCCCTTGTGGGAAATTTAATGAACTCGATTTAAAATAAACCCTGCTTTACTTTTTCATATAAAGTAGGGAAAGAATCTCTAGTATATTCCTAAGACCCATAGTCCTTATGAGTCCTTATTGAGGTGGTTAGGTCCATTGTAGGGTGGTGACTTCTATCTCTCGAGATAGTACACATTTCCTCAATGTCGTACCCAATCACCCTAATAATAACATCTGTGGATCTACGTGGCATCCCAATAAGAGCAGTTATATGTATTTATGTTTTCATTTATCCTCTCTTTTTTCGAAAAGGGGAGATTGATGAAGGTGATTCTATATATAAATTTTCACCACAATGAAAAAATATAAATGCTTTGTTGTGCGTGTTACTTATACCCTAAGCATCACCCAAATTAGGACAGGTGGGCTTGGCTACTCATGTGTGGGGTGCAAAGTCCAAATCATTCATATAACTGCTTGTGTTGTGTGGTATATTTAGCTAATCTCAATTTTGCAGGTTTAGTTAGATTTGTCTTTCCCATTTTAATGTAAATTTTATAATTAAGATTTATAATGAATGTTAAGGGAGAATTAGGATGAACATTGGTCATAAGACCATGTCTTTTGTACCATATGAATCCTTGGAGTAAACTACATCCCAAGTCAAAATGAAGAAAGAAAGAAATGAAAAAAATGAAGAATGAAGATCCACATAGCATGAATACCTTCTAAATTATAACTATTCATTTGTAATCTGGGTTGTATAAGGGTAGAGCATCGCTACCAATTTTTCTTTTCGGGTTGTGCAGTGATACCCGACCACATCGGCCTCTTATTCTTTTACGTTAGCTTTATAAAATTATTTTATTTTTATTTAGCTGACATGATTTTCCTAGTTTCCTAATTGTTTAATGATTGTTGAATGGCCTAGATGCGATTAGACTCTTAGGAAAAAATAAATTATCTATCCAATTAATCAACTCAAAATTAAATTAAACAACTCATAACCTCACCTAAAGCTTATGACATAACTCAAGATAATAAAAGATTTAGCAACCCCTTAGCTGGATGTTGTATATCTCACATCATGCATAAAAACATATTGCTTCACTCTTGCTAATGGAGAGCTTCCACCTTTTCCAGGGAAAATGGCTTGTCCTTTGAGACCCATGGTGGAAACACACCTCCTTCTTTCTAATTTTGGCCCATAACCAATTTCTCATGCATTAGGCATATAAAATCTCATAGCTCGTGTCAAATAAAAATACCCAAAAATCAAAATAAAACTTAACAAAATTTGCATTATATTAAGTCATTATTTATGTCCTTCATGATCTAGACTCTTAGGGAGTGTGTTTAAGGACTTAGTGTCCTTTTTAAATAAATAACCTATATCTTACAAAGCATAAGACTTGCCTACATGTATTTAAAATCATAGGAGGAGTTAGTTGGCCACCCCAGCTTGTAAGCCCAACAATGTGGGAGGTTTATCCTCTTGTGGAGGTAAACCATATACCCATTTTGCCTTAGATTTAGGTCTGCTCGCCAAAGCTCCCTAGATTTAGGTTCAGATTGTTATTTTCCTCTGGGCTACAAGCATAAATCCTCACCTCTTAAGCATTTTCATGATCTGGAAATTATAAGCCCTAGATTTCTAATAAAAATTCAACTCAAATAATTAACTCTCTTAAATTTTAAAAAAAAATATAAACCCAATCATAGGATAATTTAGGTTGCTCACTAGGTTTCCTAGTATAATAACCATCCCCTACTTATCTCCCTTTGGCTTTGATAATAACTCTCTCCTCTTGATCAATCCCACTTGATTTTCCAAAAATAACCAATTTGTTGATAATTCTATCTTTAAAATCTTTGGAGACAATGATCATTCACCTTAATTAAGAGAATTCTTAAGGAATCCCATTCCTTAGGATGTTATTAACTATGAGGGCTTGCCTCCATAGGGAACTTAATGAACCCGTTTAAAATAAACCCCGCTTTTACTTCATGTAAAGTGGGAAAGATCTTTGTATATTCAAGACCTATTGTTAGGAGTCCTTATTAGTGATTAAGTCCATTGTAAGATGGTGACTTATGTCTCTTGAGATACATCATTCCTCATCTCTCTCACCCTAATGAGTACATCTGTGGATCTACATGGTGTCCCAACAACTAGATAATTTTTCAAAATTCCAAGTTTTGAAAAATAAACACCACAGATTTTTCTGTCGACCCCACTGGGGATGGTTCTTCCCTCCATCTTTGGTAAATGACCGTTGTCTCCAAGTATTGATAGTGGATTTGTATCTCATATGAGTCTAAGCATACCCTTCTTTTTCATTGGCACTTACCTCATTTCATTCTTAAGCTATGCTAGCCAACATCCTTTAGGTTTTAGGACCTCACTCCGTGTAGGTTTTAAAACCCCTATTAGGTCCCCCAATAGGTGAAAATAAAATTTAAACAAAAGAAATGATTAAAAATTTTGTTGAACTTCCCTTACCATTTCTATGGTAAGGTAAGGTTCATTCTATAAATAAGAAAAATAAATTTGGCATAAAAATTTCACTTTTCAAAAGCACTTTCTAAAAAAGTTTAATACTCGCACAAAAAATTTCATAACTCAAACTCATCTAACAATCTTGAAGATTGTTATATGAACATCCTCATTCAATATACTCAAATTTATTGGATGAAGATTTCATTTTCAAATATAACCAAAATTAACTTTCAAAGGGCACAAATTTAAAATGAACATCCTCATTCAATATACCCAAATTTATTGGATGAAGATTTCCTTTCCAAATAAAATCAAAATCATCTTTTAAAGCACACATTTGAAAATGAACATCCTCATTCAATATACCCAAATTTATTGAATGAAGATTTCATTTCCAAATAAAATCATATCATAAAATTGAAACTCCATTTCAATATATCTCACATATGTTGAAGTTGGAATTTCTTCATTTTCAAAAAGTACAAATTTGATGGTAAGCCTCTTCATTCAATATATTGAAATGTGTTGGATGGAGGTTTCATTTTCAAATAAAATCACACCATTGAAATTCCAACAACATTCCACATAAGTTGGAATTTCCTTCTTTCAAAAAAAAAAAGCAATAATCACACAAAAATTTCATTTGAAAAACATGATTGACTCATTTGACATACCCAAATTTGTCAAATGAGAGTTTCATTTTCAAATTTGGATCTTTATTTAGCATACCCAAATTTGCTAAGCAAAGATCCCTCTTTTCAAAAAATTAAAACATCAAAATTAAACACATTTGAACTTTATTTAGCATACACAAATTTGCTAAATAAAGTTCTCATTTTCAAAATCAAAATATCAAAATCAAACACATTTGAATTTTATTTAGCATACACAAATTTGCTAAGAAAGTTCAAAACATATCAAACACATTTGAACTTTATTTAGCATACACAAATTTGTTAAGTAAAGTTCTCATTTTCAAAATCAAACACATTTGAATTTTATTTAGCACAATTTGCTAAGTAAAGTTCACTTTCAAAATCAAACACATTTGAATTTTATTTAACATACACAAATTTGCTAAATAAAGTTCTCATTTTCAAAAAAAATCAAAACATCAAAAAAAATACATTTGGACTTTATTTAGCATACCCAAATTTGCTAAGTAAAGATCCTTCTTTTCAAAATCAAAACATCAAAATCAATCACATTTGAACCTTATTTAGCATACACAAATTTGCTAAGTAAAGTTCTCTTTTCAAAATTAAACATCAAAAAAAAAAAACACATTTGGATTCTTTATTTAGCATACCCAAATTTGTTAAGTAAAGATCCTCTTTTCAAAATAAAAAAAGTCAAGCATATTTGGATTCTTTACTTAGCATACCCAAATTTGCTAAGTAAAGGTTTTATTTTTCAAAAATCAGAAGTCAAATACATTTGGCCTTTATTTAGCATACCCAAATTTGTGAAGTAAAGATCTCATTTTCAAAAATCAAAAATAAAGAATCAAATATATTTGGACTTTATTTAACATACACAAATTTGCTAAGTAAAGATTCCATATCCAAATTCACACATGATTCACATCATGGGCAAACAAGCAAAAGAAGAAAATTGTTTTCAAACAACTCATTTAGCATACCCAAATTTGCTAAGTGAGCAATTCAAAATCAATTGACCTTTTAACATACTCAAATTTGTTAAATAAGGGTCCCCAAACATAAAAAATCAAATTCAAATATGAATCAATGGAAGCATCAAAAATCTCATCAAAATATTTGAACCCATTTTCAACATACACAAATTTGTTGAAAATGAATTCTAAATTCAAAATCTTCTCAAAATAATTCAAAATCTCTCCTAAATCAAAGAACCCCACATATTCAAATTGTTGAGTGTGGGTTCAAATTCTAAATCAAATTCAAAAAAAATCAGAACATCAAAAAATAGAAAAATGATTTGAGTTTGTTTCCAACAATTGTAAAAGTTCAATTCAATCTTAGTACTTCTCAAGAGTAAATGGATGCAAGTGTGTATACTTTCCCTTTGGGAGATTTGGCCTTGGATCGGGCCTTCCATGATGATTTGCTCATCATACACTTTGGTGAGGATTTAGGGGTGATCACTTGTGAGGGACAACCCTCCGCCAGAATGTGGTGTCGGGCTAGTCATCCATGTTGAGATGCCTTAAGACTCAGAATTTATTTCATTGAAGAAGAAGATAGTTCACAACATCCATAGTAGTGCATACGCATTTCCCATTATTGCCTCAAGACGAGCTAGTACCCACTCATGTTTCTGGCTACCCCAGGGGAAGTCTCCTACCTTGAATAGGGTCTAGTTCCACCTCACCCGCAGAAACTCAACACCATAATAAGAGCGCAAGATCAAGTCTCATGTAAGGAGATGGAGATGGAGCTATTAGGTTGTAGAGGAGTCACCGTAGTTTCTCCTTACAGAACAAGTTCCATCCTCTTCGGATCTGGAGAAGAAGATGTTAGGAGGACGGTCATCACCTCTGCTCATTTATGAGGCACCTACCAAGATAGGAGGTCACCGTGATAGTTCTGCTGGAGAGTTACGACGATGAGTGGTGCCCGCTCAATCATGATCATTATCCTCAGGTGGGAGCATATCCATTAGAGAGGTAGGGAGGCCTGTATCCATGTTACCAGCAGAGAGAGGCAAGGTACCAAGTAGCTCGCCCCTACCTCTAGATTTCCTGATCAACTTACCCACACCCTCACACCGACAAGATTCTATTGATTGGTACTACACCACAAAGAGGGAACCCCATACGTGAGAGAGTCGGTGTTATCTCCATCCACATCCACACTCCATGTCATCATTGCCACATAGTTCATCTTCCACAGTTCCATCTAAAGCCATGAAGGCAGCATCAAGGGAAAAGAAAGCCCCACTGGTGATCCGACTATGGCCAAGAGATCTCATTTCATTTACACTATCGACTAAGGTGAGGTTGAGCTCTCTTGCCCGACCTCCTACTTCAGTTGTGGTGAAGAAGGAGTGGTGACCTAATAGTATCATAGTCATGCCATTACCACCATCACCTCAACAGATCATGGATGTAGCAGTAGCAAAGGGAGAAGGAGACATTTCTATTGTCCCTATGGTGATAGATCCTCCAAAGAGCAGCACTCCACCCATGGCGATGCCATGAGCATGTATCCTCCGAGTGTAACCCTCACGGTTAGCTCTCGATCGTGGAGTCAAATGTATCTCCATTCATGTGCATGATCCCACCACCACGTGAGCATTTGTTCCGGATTGGACGCTCGATGATATTGTAGCACAAGATATCTCATTGAGAAGAAGGAAATCCTAGGGTATGATTGGTCTCGACCCGAGGAAGAGAAGGTTAGCTTTGATAAAATGAAGATGAGAAGACTCCGAGGTGCATATGGTTGATACCAGGGGTTCCCTCCTTTGAGATCACCAAAGTTTGGAAGGTGTTGTGATCGAACAGGATGATACAACCCATTCAACCCAACACTTCCTTCAACAACTTAAATAGAAGGATGAGCAAATTGACAAGATGGGAAAGAGACGAGGATTCATTCTAACACTTCATCAAGCCCCACAGCATCCTACCATTGTGAGACCGCCAACTGAGTTATGCATGTCTTGGATCAACCCAAGAGTTCATCCAATAGAGTGGTAGCACTTGTACAGAAGGTAATGGGTACCTCCATATAGAAAAAGATATTAAACTCATGGTTGAACAACAAGTGAGAGAAGCACTTGCACAAGCTCGAGGTGGTTCATCAATTCCAAAGGGTAGACCCTACCAAGGAATTGATCCAATATCCTAAGGGTTTGTGCCTCCTTCTTTCAAGAGTTTTGATGGCAAGGAACCCATGCATATAGTGCACTTTAGGCCATTGTAACATGGTGAAGCGATGCACTATTGTTCCATCTCTTTATCAGTAGCCTAGTAGGTATAGCCTTTGATTGGTACGCTGAACTCCCAAATGATTCAGTGAAGACTTTTGTTGAGTTGGAGTAACTCTTTATTAAGAGATTTACTGGAGCTCAGCAAAAGGCAACTGTGGATGATCTCATTATAGCTCAACAACACCCTGGTGAGTCCCTCATTGCTTATATTCTTAGATGGCATAATTTAAGCATGAAATATGAACCACAACTATCTGAACAACATGTTATTCAAATTCTACTAACGAATATTCATTGCCCGGTCGCCTTCATGCTTAAAGGTTTTACCTTCAAGATATTTGAGAAGCTAATCAACAAGGTGGATAGCCTACAAAGAGAGGCCAAACAATTGCCTTTTTAGGATCAATCATCAAAGTCAAAGCCAGAAGTTTAAAAAGAAGCCAGTAGTAGCATTGAACAAGAGAAGCAACCGCCGGGATCATGAGAGACCTCGAGCTCCACATCATTGCTTCCTTCTCCACCACCTCAGCATCTTATCGCCACCATAGCCTCCATGACCTTCGTGCCTCCTCCTCACCATACTCATACACATACCCCTCCAGGTAACTATCATCCACCTACTCTTTTGGATAAATTAAATAAACCTTATTCATTTAAGAGGGAGGTAGTCAAGAAAATATTTAAAAACCTCTTAAAGAAACCTAATTTTTAGCTACCTGAACCTAGAATGCCAGAGGAAGTGGGCAAGAGCAATGATCCTAACTTTTCCCTACCACCACATGCTAGGCCATGTTTTGGAGGATTGCTTTACATTTAAGGACTTTGAGCATAGCTACAAGCTATAGTTATCCCTAAGGAATATTTAGTGGAACAACCATCCAGTTCTATTAGGGTAATCCTTGGGGATACATGTGATCCTCTTAAAATAAAAGAAGGTTAGGATATCTCCTAATCATGAACCTCTAAAATGATTGTTTCAAAAATCAATAAACTTTCCTTCCAAGTGCATGAGGCAAGTTGAACCTCCAACATCAAGGAAGGTTCACAAGTTGCCAAAGATAACTTAAAGTAGAGCTCAAAGAGTGAGCCCATACTTGCCGGATAGCCAAGTAGGCAACCACTAATCGAGCCCAACCTTCATTCCACCATTGCAGCTACTACTTTAGTTAGCTTTCTTCTAGTACATCTTGTATACATCTTATAGATGAGGCATCAAATCCTCATCACCCGCACTTTACTAGATTTCTACTATGTACCTCCTTTTAAATCTAGAAATTGAGAGAATAAAGCTAGTTTGAATTACATGTCACTTATGGGTTTTAATTCTACTCTTTAGAAAACTCTTCAAGTCTAAATAATTATAACAACTTCAGTCATCCTCTTTGATTCATAATGGACTTTCCTTCTCTAATATGGGTTCACCTCTTGAGATAGACTTGGAATCATCGATTAGGGGTCATTGTAGGTATAATGAGCGGTAGAATCTTCCACTAACACCCAAGAGATCACCAAAGTTAACCTCCATAGTGGCAAGGTTCTACCTCTAGGACCTCAAGATAAGGGAAATAAGTCATTGGCATAGCAGAAGCCCTCCACGGATGCTCCACCCATGGATATGCTTGTGGAGGATCAGTTGATTAATGTCTCGCTCACCAGAAAGTTGTCATTAAGTTAAGCATATATGATGCCCTTGTCTTATCCAAAGAGATGAAAGAATCATTAATCAAGGATCTTGATCTAAGATATGCTTAGCTTCGCTATTGAGGGAGGCACATTATTCAAGAAGCCCGAGTCACATTCACCAATGAAGACCTTCTTAGGACATATGGCACAAATCCCCTCACATCATGGATATAGCGATTGGACTTTCTAGGGTTTTGTTGATCGGTGCACATGCATTATGAGCTAAAACCCTTATTTGAGGATCAACATCTCTACAGCTCAGGAGATCGGATGATGTTGAGGATTCAATGAACAAGGTAGAGGGCTTTAGGCTCCATAGTGTTACCTTTTGGGTGAGGGCGAAGCCAAGTTCTATATAATTGATTCAAATACGTCATTCATTGCTTTGCTCGGTAGGCCTTGGATACACTAGAACAAGATAAATCCATCCTCCCTTCATCGATTGCATCAAGTTTGAGATGGAATCAATCTGTCAAAGGAGATGAAAAACTATTTTCGATTAGAGAGGTTAAGATATATGAGGATGTGACTTACTATCTTCCTCAAAATCTAAACACCCATTCTCGTGAATTTGGCCAAAATTCAAATACAAAAGAAAAGAAAAGAAGAAAGAAAAGAAAAGAAGAAGAAGAAAGTATAAAAGGCGAGAAAGGGACGAGGAAGAGGTAGAGCATGTTACATTCCACCCTTGTTTGTTCCACCATATGGACATATGGGTGATCAACCTCCACTAGGTAGAGGTAGAGGGATATAGAGGCAATTCAGGAGGTGGAAGACCCTGGTTGGCCAATAGGGGCTGTTCAGTTCACAGAGTACTCTCTATTCACATGACTTGGAATCTAGCTCGGGATGAGTCTCATGTGATTAGCATACCAACCCCTCTCTGGGTTTCATTGGAGGTGACATCAGAGCCAGTGATGAAGACCAGGCCTCCAAGCAAAGCATGAATGTATTTGAATCAGGTTTATGTAAAACTATTAAGTAGCAGTTGAGAACTTTAGCTCTAACCTCACTTTCTTCTCAAAAAGTTGAAGGTTTAGTAGTTAAGGAAGCCCCTAGGTCTTCCATGAATGTCAACCAAAGAGATTCTATTGGGATCATCATCCTCAAGTCAGTTGATGTAGAACTTGAGGATAATTCATATAAAGATTTAATGGAATTACCTTTTGATTGGTACTCGCCTTGTGTTCATAATCTTGCAAAGAAAGGTTTGATTCCTTATACATGGTCCATAGATTAGAGTATTTTGAGATATGGAACAACAAGGGAAGGGATGCACAATCAAGACCAAGACTAGGATTGATAGTGGTCATGATGACGATGATTACTACTTACTCACCAATCATGTCGATAGGTTCTTCTCAAACCACTAACTCTTATGAGAGGATGTGTTTAGAAACTTTAGATGATCGATGATCTTCAAATCAAAGATGCACCTCCAATTTGAAGAAGAAATCCATTCAACCATCGACAAACTCAAAGAAATCAACCTCGAGATGAAGAAAATCCATTATACATATCTTCTTTGAATGAAGAAGAAACCAATGACTTAGTTAGGCTATTGAGTTTAAGGACTACTTTGCATGGAGCTATGAAGAGATGCGGATTATCTCACATATGTAGTCCACAAACTAATAATGACATAACATATCAAGCAAGCTCCTAGATGCATGCGATTAAAAATCGAACAATAGGTCATTTCTAAAGTCAAGAAACTAATCGATGCTGGTTTCATTGGGAAGAAAAATACCTACGGTTAGCAGATGTCAGTTAAGAAAAGAATGGCCAAATTCATATGCATTTTTAGGGACTTAAATAAGGCATGTCCTAAGGATGAATTTTCACTTCCTATACCAGAATTAATGGTGGACATTGCTCATCTCATGTAGTATTCTCCTTTATGGATGGGTCATCATACCAAATCAAGATGGCCCCGGATGAAAACACTACTTTTCAAACCCGATCGAATCTATTGTTATAAGGTCATGCCTTTGGCCTTAAAATGCCAATGCCACATACCAGGGCCATGACTCATCTTCAACAAACTCATTCATCAGTTGAATGTTATGTTGATGATCTAGTAGTCAAAAGCAAAAGGAAGACCATCTCTTTTTGAGAGTAGTTTTGAATGGTTAAGATATATAACCTCAAAATGAACCCCCTGAAGTGTGCATTTGGAGTATCTTTAGGGAAGTTCCTTGGGTTTATTATCCAACACCGAGGAATAGAGATAGACATAGAAAAGATCAAAGTCATCTTAGAAATGACACCCCTAAAAGTTTAACTCAACTCAGATCTTTCCAAGGGCGGTTGGCGTATCTAAGACGCTTTATCTCCAATCTATTGGGAGATGCAAGCCATTTTTAGCACTTGTCAAAAAGGATGATAAGTTCAAGTGGGATGATAAGTCGAGATGCTTTTGAAGACATCAAGCATATTTGGTGAGCCACCGTTAGCATCTATCGAAACCACTTATCCTCTACACTCGCATTGGATGACTCCCTTGGTGCTTTGTTGGCCCAAACAATGAAGGGAAGGAGAATGCTCTCTACCTCACCATCATCGATCCCTGGCACTACCCACCTATTGAGAAACATTACCTTTAATCTTTTGTATCCCAAAAGCTACAACATTATCTGCTTTCTCATAAGGTAAACTTGATTTCAAGAATCAATCCACTACAATATCTCATGACACGATCGACATTATCCAGACGATTGGCATGTTGGTCCATGATTCTCTCACAGTTCGATATTACATTTATACCCCTATGTGCGGTGAAAGGACAGGCACTAACAAATTTCTTAGTAGTACACCCACTTCATGCTGATTCCCTGCTTAGTGATGATCTCCCCGATGAACAAATCATGAACTTAGAGGAGATTGACAATCGCCACTAGGAGATGTATTTTGATAGTGTGGCTTCCTTTCACAAAGGAGAAGAACGACGATCTACTCTTCCAAGAAAGGCAGGGGTTGGAATAATTCTCTTAATTCTAGATCGAGATGTGAGAGATTCTCATATTATCTCTCCAATCCATGCACCAATAATGAAGCCTAGTATGAGGCTTTAATTGTCGGTCTAGAGTTAACTATTACAGTGTGTATCAAGAGCATCAACATCTATGGGGATTCTTGGTCATCAACCAATTCTTTGGGTCTATAAGGTTCTAAAACCTAAGCTTTCACTACCATGAGTACACCATGAAGCTTATTGGCTAAATTCCAAGGTCACCATCTACAAGGTTCCTCGAGAGAGAATAGTAGATGCTTTGGCCAAACTTGCAAGGAATTGGCATGTTAAGATGAGTCCATTCAATAAGGGTCCAAAATAGACAAGTCTTATCCTTGATGTGAACTCATCAAGAGACTTTCTCTTGAAGGGAGGTTATAATAAAGATGAGGAGGTGGAGGTAACCATTCATAGATTACTTGAACACGTGCAAACTACCTCAAATAAATCATAAGCCCATCGGATGAAGTAGAGAGCTCTCTCTATGCTCTCATGGATGTGTATGATGGTCTTTTGATCAAAAGTGGTTACATTAAACACCCATAAGATCGTGACCATGGTACATTATTCTATGGGCGCATCAATCCATCCAAGATGAAAGCAAAGATCAAGAGACTAGATACTAGCCTTTGATGATCAGATTGCATGAACGTTGAGAGATGCCATCAATGTAGGTACATGTGGTCCTACATCAACCACCCAACATTCTACATCCTACATTGGCCTCATTGCCATTTGAGTGTTGGGAATGCAAGGGGTTGGTCCTCCTTCTTCCAGCTTCCATTACTTTTCCAAGTGGGGCAATCCCAGGTCATAGCTCGACATGTGCTCTAGTTTTTAGGAACCATATCATATAGGTTTGGGTGCCTCAATGAATTATATCGATAATGGTATTGCATTCAAAAGCACCAAGATCTTCGAGACATAGTATGATTGGAGATATTCCACCATCTACTATCCAGGCAAATGGCTAGTAAAGCATTCAACAAAACTCTCATCCAAATACTAAAGAAGACACTGATAACAAAATGGCATGGCATGTTGAAGCTTTGTGGGCATACCCCATACAAAACTCCAACTCACCCATTCTCCTTAGTGTATGGGTCGCTTCTACCATTAGAGTTCAACTCCCATCACTAAGGATAGCAGTAAAATCACTACAGAGAATGTAGTTAGTTAGAAGAGCTCAAGGTTTGGAGGAGAGAGATACTGCAGGTGCTAGAACCTCAGTTAAAGCAATATGATTCAAGCTCACAACAAGCTAGTTCCCTAGAGCTTTTCAAGTGAGAGCTTATTTTAGTTCTAAGATTGTGCCGTCGAAAGATGGGAGGCAAGTTTGAACCCACTTGGGAAGGCCCTTTTATAGAAGGCCTACCAGGATCTTATCACTTATTGATTTAAGAGGAACACCGATGCTTCAATTAATGGGCTCTATTTGAAGAAATACTACCCATAAAATCATGTTTGAAAATAATTATCATCAAAATTTATTCCAATTCATCAAAATATTCTCTTCAGCGTTGTTTGCTTGTTTGTGAATCACATGACTGTTTAGGGTAGGTGTAAGAGAACCCAAGAGGCATCATCCCTCTTTCAACCAAACAACATTTGTTTATACTACTAGAATAGGTGTGAGAGAACCCAAATATCCTATTTGTTAGAGTGTAAACAAAACATCCTTTCTTTGAACACCATTTGTACCATCATATTTTAGATTTGGATAACCCATGGCATCCTTTCCTCAACTACTTTTTTGATACAGCCCCACCCGTATCACTATTGTATGTAGCAAGCGCTACATCACTTTTCAAAATGTGAGTCCATGCTTTTCTTCCTAAATTGGTATTTGAACCAATGGGTCCATTTTTGAGTATTCCCCCGGCTTTCTTTGTTTGATAACCACATTGATATGAGTATTACTTTTGTCTTAAATACATGTATTACTTCTTTTTGATAAGCCCCATGTTGACTCTGCGGATGCTCCTTTAGACCCCCACATTTCTACTTTGGTTACTTTTGATTAAGTCCCCATGTAGCCACCCTGGTTGGAAAATTTGTTAAGATGCACAATTCCACCCATTAATAAATTTGAATAGATAGCTCCTTCTCGGTATGATCCTCACAAACTTGATACAACAAATTAAATTTATTCTTGGCTTGTTATTACCCGGTTACGTATTTGCTACTAAAGCTTGAGTTGAGATAAGTCCCAGGTTGACACTCTCTCTGTAGTCACCCTTAGGTCGAGTTCAATCTATTTTGCCACAAATAGATTGCTCCAGCAATCATTTCTCTCTGGAAGATGTAAGTCTACTATGCATTCTTCCTGGCATGACTGTCGTAAACCTACAGGCAGCTTTAGGTCTGGTTGACATGTTACCTTGTTAATATGTCTTCCCTATGGTCTTTGGTTCAAGAAAGATATGAGACCCCATGCTTTCTTCCCTAAACTAGTCATTGTAAATCGAGGCACCCCTTTGGTTGGATAGTTCTCCCCTCGACCGGGAAGCTACCCCCTTTGGATTGGTAAACTTGAAGTAGGCCAAAGGGCGACCCTACTCAGCGTCCATCCTCCGATGGGATCCATCAAAAAAATAATTAAAAATAAAATTAATTTTGACTATCTTTGAGCTGATTTAAGTCCCCAATGGCATTCACTCAGTAGTCAGCCTAAGGTTGGGTTTGATTCATTGTGTCACCAACTGATCACCCTAGTGACTAATCTCTATTTTGGAGGATGTAAGTCTACTACACTTTCTTCCTAGTATGCAGCACATCGAAGGCAACCCTTGGAGTCCTACAATGTGGTTGGTAACTACCCTTTGGATTGGATAAATAGTAGGTCAAGGCCGACATGGCCCTACTGGTCAGATATCACAAATCGATGGGAATCCATTAAATAAATTAAAAAAAAATGAAATTAATTTGACTATCGATTTAAGTCAATGGCATTCACTCAGTCACTAGGTTGGGTTCAATCTTGCAACAAATCATAACTAATCCCTACTTTGAAGGATGTAAGTCTACCATGCTTTCTTCCTAATCAACCATCGAAAAACCCTTTGGTTGGATAGTTTTCCACTGGTTGATAGACTACCCCTTTGGACTGATAAATTTGAAGTAGGCTAAGGCCGACATGGCCCCTACTTAGTGCAATCGATCGTAAACCAATAGGGTCCATCTCAAAATTCAAAACTTAAAATCTAAAACAAAATCAACCAACCTCCCCCAGTGGAGTCAAATCAAACAATTCAATATGCATCTGTGACGCAAATCCTTCCAATCTCCCTAGAGTCAATTCGTCAACCCAACACTTCCACATGAAAGGTTCACATCTTTTCAGAGTGGATTTCTAATCCATCAACGGTTCACAACCTCTCATCCCAGTGGATGACTTAAGCCTTTTCCTTGGTGGAAGTCATACTACTAGTGGATTCCCCTTACTCTCTTACATTTTGACATAAGTAGAGTCACATTGTGCTAAGCTTTTGATTCCTTCTACACCTCGAGTTTAGGAGTATATCATTTATGTTAGTGCTTATGATCATTCGAATGTTGTTAATCATCCATCAACCACGTCTATGCCTTTTCAATCACACCACACCTATTCACCTTTGTTGACCTCACTTTGGGAGTGAGCTTTCAACTTCTTCATCTTAGATATGGTACTCATCTACTCACTAAGAGTTCCTTTCTTAAGACATTCTCAAATAATAATCCACCAAATAAACTAATCATTCTCAATGATTTTCTCAAATCATGAATCAATTCCAAATCCAAAATCTTTCCTAAGCCCTTTTGATTTCATATTATAGACTTAGCTCAAATCAATTCCAAATCACTCCAAACTCAAAAGATTTTCACATAACCCATTTATATTCTCATTTATATTCACAAATATAAATGAAATATAAATTCAAATAACCAAAACTAAATTTAAAACTCAAGTCCAAATCTAACCTAAATCCACCATTACCCTTTCAAGTCAAATTCTTCACCTTAGCCAAACCATTCACAAATCAATCCAAACCTTTAGATTTTCTCTTCAAACAATCATTCCTTCAATCACATGCCCAAATATAAACATAAACTACAATCATCAAACCCATGTTCATCCTTGAACTTGGAATTGTCAAATGAATCAAAACCCGTTTGACTCCAAATCACTTGCAATTGGATTTATATTTCAATCATAAGTCCATATATGAGTTCTACCAAACTTGATCAAGCTTTGATCAAGCTTGACCCACTTAAGCTCACTTGACCAAGTAACCTAAAAGTACCTTTTGAGCCAAATTCTAATCCAACCCAAATTGGATTGAACTAACCCATCTAAGCCTCACATTGTGATCAATAATCATCTAGATGATCAATCACTCAAATTAGGTCAAACCAAGTCAAACCTAGCCTTTGACCAAGTCAACACTTAGCCCAAATGAAACCTAAAGTAGCCAAAATCCGTCATAAGCTAAATTGATTAAAATCATTGATCTAAACCAACCCATAATCAACGATTGAACTTGACCAAGCCATCAATTAGAAACCTAGCCTAATTGGCCACTTGACCTAAGTTGACCTAAAAAGTAAAAATGGGTCAAATCTTGATCTAAGATAAATTGATTGCAACCAATGGGTCAAATTCATTCTAAATCACTTGTTGAACTTGACCAAAGCTTCAATTGGCCAACTAGACCCAACCTAGCCCAATTGACCATGAACCCAACTTGACTAAAAGGTCAAATCAATCAAATCAAACCAAAATTGATTGAAACCAAAGCTTGCAGAATATTTCAAATAATCAACCAAGCCTAAACCAACCCATGACCTAACCCAATTGGGTCAAATGGTTCAAATTGGTCAACTTGACCCATTTGACCTAAATGAACCTTAATGAACCAAAATCAAATATAAACCAAATAGAACTAAACCAATGATACCCATAAGCTCAAAATGATCATTTGAACTTGACCTAACCCATGGTTTGACCCAATTTGACTAATTAGTCAACCTGACCCAATTTGACCTAATTTGACCTAAATGGGTCAAATTGAACCAATTCAAACCAAATTAACTCCAAATCACTTGAAATTTGGCCAAACCCATTTTTGAATCATTTCAAATCTACCCAAATCAAAATCAAGGCCAAATGACCATTTTACCCTAGGTCAAAGGGTATCCTATGACCAAATTCACTTGGAATTTGGTCATATTCTTTCTCAAGGCCACTTGGCATCCTTCTAGTGGTCCACTTGGACACCAAGGAGGGTGGTGAACATGACCCAATCACCTTAGGTTAGCCATGACCCAACCCAAGGACAAACTGACCCTCCAATGGGAATTGAGCACTTAGAATCACCAATACACTCACCCAGCACATGGGGACTCACTCTCCTTCCCTCCACTACCTAAAATGAATTGCATGGAGTGTCTAACAACCTGAACCAATCAATCAATCTCAGCAATTGAGCTAAAATGGCATTTCTAGTCTTCACCATCTGATCCAAAGAGGGGGAGATATACTCCCCCTCATTCCCACTTAAACAATAAGAACTGAATTCGATTGAGCTCTAGGAATCGAAAGCAAGCTTCTCCAAGCCTTAGCAAGCATTCCTGAGCTCCCCCATTTCCTCATTCTAGGTTTTGCTCAATTTGGAATAAGGGAGGCCAATCCAAATTCCAACTCACTCAATTCTCCATCAAATCCAAATTACTCTTACAAGCACCATCAAGGGACCTCGTCGAGCTCAATCAAGTTGTTTCCCAAGTCACCAAGCCATGGGAAGGAGGACTTTGATCAAAAGCGACATTGAAGAGAACTTGGTCTAAGCCATCCACTTCAAATCAAATCTTGATACCTTTAACAGGGCTTTGTCTCTACTAGACGAAGCTACCTTCTCCATTAGAAGCGTCGGTGATAGCCTCCGGTGAGGTATTGCTCAAAATCGATCCTATGATAAAAATTGCTTGGTCCTTTGTGAAGGGAATTGTAATCCCATTAGATCTTGACCATTGGATACCTTGCTTGTGCTCCTCCAAAGGTGTGGGGTGAGTTTGAGCTCCATTCGAGCTCAAGTGAGCTCAGATCAAGTGACGATCGACGGACGACATCCGCATCTCACTGCTCAGGAGGAGATAGATCACACACCGTCCGTTCCGTGTGATCGAAATGGATGGTTGTGATTAAATCATGATAGATCTCCCTCTGATTTAAGCCTAAACCATGGGATTAATCGTGATTGTTTGATCTTAGATTGGACAACCCGTGGAAAAAGTGCGTCCACCACCGGCTAACTCAGCCACGGATGTGACAACTTAAATAACATATCCCATTGCACCACGTGAAAACCACGCTGCGTTAGCTGCCACATGGCCAGACGAGATTAGGGGGTTTAATTAACTATAACTAATCCCATTTTAATCATGGAACCTCCAAAATTCATAACTAATTGTGAAAAAATCCAAAAAAATATAAACTCAACTTCATTTTAAAGATAATTCAAAGGAGATTAATATAAAATTAAAATGAATTGATTTTGAATAGTGACTTTCACTCAATATGGGTTTTATTAGAAATATAATTAGATTAATTACTCCTTAATTACTTCAACAATTAATTCAAACTTCCTAGGGTTAATTAGTGGGATGACCTCTGCCTCCCATGATTTTCTTGGAATTTATTATTAGATTAATTAGGGGAATTGCTCATTTCATCCTTAATCCCTCTCTTAATTAAATAAATGATTAATTAACCTATTAAATGGTAATTAATTCATTAATTAAGCTTATTAATCATCTTGAAACAGTGAATGTACTTAGGGAATGAGATTAGGATTTCTTTTCCAATCTTTTCCCCTAAGTTCATTTCATTTGGATAAATACTTAATTAATTTGCAAATTGATTAATGACTTAATCACTTCATTAAATGGCTTAATTAACCAAACTCAAAATCAAATCACTCTAGAACTTAATCACTTAATCTTGGGTAGATTCTTAGGTGTTCAATAACCTAAGAAATTTCAATGGAAATTATAATCAAACTACATGTGTAGGATGATTATGAAAGTACTTAATTAAACCCTTTAGCTTAATTAATCAATAATTATGAGCCAATTGCATTAGGCCTCTTTATTTCTTAGGTGCATTGCTGATTTAAATTCCATGTGATTGCATATCATATGTTGGCTCATAATTATTTAGTTAACTATGTTAAAGTGGTGTAGGTAAGGGATAATTAATGGATTTAATTAACACCTTAACCTAAACAAAACATAAAATAAACCTAGTTATTCTAAAAATTAAACTAAACCAATTAACACATTGAGGAAATGGGTTAGGACCAGCAAACTCTTTTTTCATTTCCTAAGTTAAATCAAATTCAAAAATATAAAAATCTACTTAAAGAATTTTGATTCACTTTAAATGATCTTATTTTATAGGATTATCTTTAGGAATTAATTAGGGTGAATGAAGTCATATGATTACACTCCTTTATTTCTGTCCAAGCATGTTAAATGTTGTTTGCCATATGAAATCATGCATTCATATCTTTTAAAAAATCAATTTAGTAAAATGTTTCCTTTTATGTCAAATTGCATGTTTTGGCTAAAGTAATAATATGAGTGGCTATTATCACTATTAAATCAAAATTAATTTTTAAAACCTACAAATCAAAGATTATGAATGAAGTGATGCTACTTATAAATACTTATAAGCTTGTATGTGATTATAGCAAAAGATGTGTTTTATGTTATTTTCTTCTCTTCCCTTAACATGGATTTGAATAGGATTTGCAAAGTGTATAGTGCATTTGAAAAGAACACAACACCTACTTAAATATATTCCTATACACTTCTATGCTATAACTTAAGAAGAATCTTCACATTTACACATGTAAATTATACTACTAAATTAAACACACACACACAAAATCTTTTGCATGATTCTTTATCCATTTAATCTTTTGTGTACATTTACATGTATTTAAAAAAAGTGGTATATTAGTCTGGACATCCCGGGGCTGTGAGGCTTTAAGTAGCCCTAAGTAGGTCTTGTACCTTATGCCCCTAGTGTAGAAAATAATGGTGGCATACTCACTTATGTCTTTTATGTTAATGGATGAAGAATCCCCCTTTTCTACATAATAAAAAAACATGCATCATTGGAACATCCAAATTTTTAAATCATATATCTTAGCATTCATCATTAAAGTGTGCTAAAATTTGCATTACATGTATAGAAATTCTTAGGTTCATTCATATGCATGATATACATGGTGGAAAGAATAAAATTGTTGTGTGTCATGTGATAGTAATTCACCTTAATTAATCCTAAGATGCCTTTCGTATTGAATAGGGCTATTTAGAGTAAATCTAAACTTATGGTTAATTAAAACACATAATAAAATATTCACTAAAGAAAAATCACTAATGAATCTACCTTAGAAATTACTTAAGGTATTGAAGAAAGAGAAGTTCTCTTCTCTTTTTTTCTCTTCACAATATTTAGTAACTAAGTGTAGGTTCATTCAAATCAAATCAAATCATCACCAAAAATTAAAAAATCAACTAAATCACTTAAAATGAAACCACCCTCTAAATTGAATCCTTCGCACTTAGAAAATCTCAACCTTAAACCCTAGCTAATACATGACACACAAGCCTTAAATGGCACACACATTAGGCTAAGTCACCATTTTTAGCTCTATGTAATGGTGGTGCATGTTTCGATGTCTGATTTTGATTTGTGATGTAGTGTTTTCAAACTGAATGTTAGGGTACATGTGCGTAGTCTGGATGTTAGGCTGATATTAGCCTAATTATGCTTTTTGTAGGGGGTTGTGCTTAAGGGGCATTGTAATAAAAATATAAATACTTTTGCTGTGTAGGTTTCTTATACCCTTAAGCATCACCCAAATTAGGACAGGTAGGAATGGCTACCCATGTGTGGGGTGCTGAGTCCAAATCATTCATATAACTGCTTGTGTTGTGTGGTACGTTTAGCTAATCTCTATTTTATATGTTTAGTTAGATTTATCTTTCCCATTTTAATGTAAATTTTGCAATTAATATTGGAATGAATGTTATGGGAGAATTAGGATGAACACTGGTCATTAGACCATGCCTTATGTACCATATGAAGCCTTAGAGTAAACTACATCCCAAGTCAAAATGAAGAAAGAAAGAAATAAAGAAAGAAACAAATGAAGAAAGAAGAAATGAATGAAGAATGAAGACCCCATACATGAATTCCTTCTAAATTATAATTATTCATTTATGTCGGGTTGTATAAGGGTAGAGCTTGGCTACCCATTTTTCTTTTTGGGTTGTGCGGTGGCACCCGACCACATCAGCCTCTAATTCTTTTACACTAGCTTTATAAAATTATTTGATGTTTGTTTACCTTGTGCATTAGAAATGGCATGATTTTTCTAGTTTCTTAATTTCTTGATGGGTGTTGAATGGCCTGGATGCGATTAGACTCTTAGGGAAAAGTAAATTTTCAATTCAATTAATCAATTCAAAATTAAATTAAATAACTCATAACCTCACCTAAAGCCTAGGACATAAACCAAGATAATAAAAGATTTAACAATCCCTTAGATGGATGTTGTATGTCTCACATCATGCATTAAAACATATTACTTCACTCTTGCTAATGGAGGGCTTCCACCTTTGCCAGAGAAAATGGCTTGACCTTTAACATCCATGGTGGAAACACACCTCCTTCTTTCTTATTTTGGCCCATAACCAATTTCTTATTCATTAGGCATATAAAATCTCATAGCCTATGTCAAATAAAAATTCCCAAATATCAAATAAAATTTAACAAAATTTGCATTAGATTAAGTCATTACTCATGCCCTTCATGATCTAGTCTCTTAGGGATTTAAGGACTTAGTCTCCTTTCTAAACAAACAATAGCTTAGCCATCTTGCAAAGCATAAAACTTGCCTACATATATTTAAAATCGTAGGAGGAGTTAGTTGGCAAACACCCCTAGGCGGTTGTAAGCCCAACAGTCGGGTGGTTTATCCTCTCTTGTGGAGGTAAACCATATACCCATTTTCACCTTAGATTTAGGATGTGCCTTTGCTTTCACCAAAGCTCCCTAGATTAGGTTCTGAGGTTGCTATTTTTCTTTGTGGGATACAAGCATAAATCCTCACCTCTTAGGAATTTTCACGATCTTGTGTTGTAGAATTATAATCCCTAAATTTCTAATAAAAATTCAACTCAAACAATTAACTCTCCTCAAATTTTGAAAATATACCATAGGATAGTTTGGGATGCTCACTAAGTTTCCTAGTATCGTAAGCCTCCCCTACTTACCTCCCTTTTGCTTCGATAATAACTCTCTCTTCTTGATCAATCCCACTTGATTTTCCAAAAATCACTAATTTATCGATAGTCTTATCTTTGAAATCTTTGGAGATCAATGATCATTCACCTTAATCGAGAGTATTCTTAAGGAATCTCATTCCTTAGGATATTATTAACTATGGGGGCTTGCCTCCATAGGAAACTTAATGAACCTAGTTTAAAATAAACCCTACTTTACTTTTCTACGTAAAGTAGGGGACAGATCTCTAGTACATTCAATGACCCATTATCCTTAGGAGTCCTTATTAGGTGATTAGGTCCATTGTAGGATGGTGACTTCTATCTCTCAAGATAGTACACCATTCCTCAATGATGCACCCAATCACCCTAATGAGTACATCTGTAGATTTATGTGGTTTCCCAATAACTATACAATTTTTTAAAATTCCAAGTTTTGAAAAATAAACACCATAGTACCCCATGGAGTTGTTGGCCCAAATCCCAGAGGTTACCATCTACAAGATTCCTCGAGGAGATGTAGTAGCTTGCATTTAAGCCCCAGAGTTGTCATGTCTGAAAGATGACTCCATTCCAATAAGGGTCCAAAATAGACAAGTCTTATACCTTATTGATGGTGAACTCATCAAGAGACTCTCTTGAAGGGGAGGTTGTCATTGCTAAAAAGGATGAGGAGTCAGATTGGAGGCAACCATTCATGGATTATCTAAATATAGGAAAACTACCTCAAGAGAAATCACTAACACATTAGGTGAAGCAGAGAGCCCTATCCTATGCCCTCGTGGATGGCACCTTGTACCGGCGGTCCTTCGATCATATATGGTTACGTTGCCTAGACAAACATGAATCTCGTAAGATCGTGATCGAGGTACACTTAAGATTATGTGGAGCGCATCAATTCAGTCTGAAGATGAAAGCCAAGATCAAGAGACTAAGATACTACTGGCCTTCAATGATCATAGATTACATGGACGTATCTAGGAGATGCCACTAATCTTAGGTATACGGTGTGGTCTTACACCAACCACGCAACATTCTACACCCTACGTTGGCCTCATGGCCATTTGAGTGTTGAAGTACTGACATAGTGGGTATGATTGATCCTCCTCCTTCCAAGGGTCATCGATTCATTCTAACTGCCATCGACTATTTTTCTAAGTGGGCGGAGACAATCCCACTCAGAGAGGTCACAGCTTAGCATGTGCTCCAGTTTTTCAAGAACCATATCATATATAGGTTCAGGGTACCTCGTTGAATTATATCTGATAATGGTACCACATTCAAGACACAATATAGATTGGAGATATTCCACCATCCATTACCCGAGGTCAAACGGTCTAGCAAAAATCTTCAACTAAACTCTCATTCAAATATTAAAGAAGACACTCAACGATAACAAGTGATAGTGGCATGAGCAGTTAGTTGAAGGCTTGTGGGCCTACCGTACCACATACATAACTCCAACTCAATCTACCCATTTCTCCTTAGTATATGGGTTTGAAGCCATTCTATCATTAGAAGTCCAACTCCCATCATTAAGGATAGATGTGGGTAGTAAAATCACAACATAACAGAATGCTAAGTTGCGATTGAAAGAGCTCAAAGGTTTGGAAAAGAGACGCCTTTAGGCATGCCAGAACCTCGACTTGTACAAAGCCAAAATGATTCAAGCTCACAACAAGTTGGTCTATCCTAAAGCTTTTCAAGTAAGAGAGCTTATTTTAGTTCTAAGGAGACCAATTTTTTCTCGCCGAAAGATGAAAGGTAAGTTTGAACCTACTTGGAGGCCCTTTTGCCATAGAAAGGCCTACCAAGGAAAATCTTATCAGTTTATAAACTATAAGGGAGAGCGCCTAATACTTCCAATCAATGGGCTCTACCTAAAGAAATACTATCCATAAATCTTGTTTGAAAATAATCATCAATAAAACTTCTTTTCATATCAAATTTCATCTCTTATGTGTTAGAAATATCTTTCACTTGTGAATCCTCCATGACGTGTTTAGGGTTGGTGTAAAAGAACCCAAGTGGCATCCTATCCAACACAAACACAAACTACACACAATCCTCTAGTGGTATTGGGTTAGGTGTAAGAGAGCCCAAGAGGCATCCTATTTTGTCTAGTTCAACTAAGTTAGGTGTAAGAGAAACCAAGCAACATCCTTTCTTAGTGGAATCACAATTACCTCTGTGGAACCATTTCATTCATTCTTCTACATGTTTAGGGTAGGTGTAAGAGAACCTAAGTGGCATCCTATTCCTTCTTTCACAATACAAATGAACACATATCTTTTATCTTGAGCTATTTTAATGTAGGAGCAAGCTTCCATGGCACTCACTCATTAGTTGTTCTAAGTCGGGCTAATATGCTACCTTATTAGTGTGTCACCCCAGTGGTCACTCGTCTGGCGGGTGTAAGTCTCTGCACTTTCTTCTTGACTTGACCATTGCAAACCCCCTTGTCAATTTGGTAAGCCTTACTGCGCAACCAGTAAGCTACCCCTTGTTGACTTTGTTTAAGAGGATGTAAGCCTACATGCTTTCTTCTTGGACTAGCCATCATGCACTAACTGGGTCAAGTATAGGTTTAGGATAAGTCCCCTCTCCTCCCCGACTACTTTGCATGGGTTTAGTCCCTACAGGACTCTAGAGTCACCCTAGGTCAAATATCGAATAAGATAGATCCCATGTTCTACTTTAGAGATGTAACCTTACATGCCTTCTCTGAGATTGTCTATGGGCACCTCTTAGGTTGGTTAGTGTTCGCTATGCTGATAGCGACCCACCTGGTGGATACACCACTCTTGGCAGATGTGAATCCTAGCGCTTTCTCCTTGAGTTGGCCACTGTATACCTACATGCTTTCTTTTACAGGGTTTCGGATAAAGCCCCTAATGATGCACTCTATTTGGATCATGCCCCTAGCGATCTCATTTAGACACGCCAGTTACTTAGATTGGGATCCCCTTTCCTAGTACCCACCCCGTGATTGGAAAATTTATCTCATATCATTCTCCTTGGCCCAGAGTCTGATAGGACTAGGCTGATATGAGCTCCTTCTGTAATATCATAAACCACAGGTCCATGATAAGATAAAATAAACAAAATATATCCTTACTTGTGATTAAAAATTCAATCCCAGGCCTTTCCTAGCATGCATCCTATCTTAGGGTGTTAGCAAAACTACCATAGAATTGCACTACTTTGAGTTAAGATAAGTCCCGGTTCCTCTCATAGTCACCCAGGTGGGTTCAACTTGTGCCACCCAGTTCCCCTGGCGGTCGCCTTTGCTTTGAAAGATATAAGTTTATTACACATTCTTTCCAGCATGACTGTTGCACACCGATAGATAGCCTTAGGTCAGGTTCGATTTGTTGAGCAAGCAATCAATCACCCAAGTGGTCCTTTGTTCAGAGGATGTGAGTTCCCACAGTTTCTTCCTAACTTGACCAATGCACATCGAAAGGCACCCCTTAGGTTGGTTAGCTCTAGCCCATGGCTGGTAGTCTATCCCTTTGGATTTGTAAATCTAAGACAAGTTTAGGCTGATATTAGCCCCTTCTTAGTGGATCCATCTTTGATGGGATCCATCAAATTAAAAAATGAAATTAAAACAAATGCAATTCAATCAAATGATATTATCACTACTTTCTGATATAAATCCCCCTGATTCACTAGGTCCTTAGGTTGGGTTTGATTTGTTGCATCTAATGAGTCACCTCGACAGTCATCTTTGCTTTGAAAGATATAAGTCTATTACGCATTTTTTCCAGCATGACCATTGTGCACCGATGGGCAGCCTTAGGTCAGGTTTGATTTGTTGCGCAAGCAACTGATCTCCCCAGTGGTTCCTTGTGTGGGAGGATGTGAGTCGCAGTGCTTTCTTCCTAACTAGACCATTGCACACCGAAAGGCACCCCTTAGGTCAGATAGTTTTGCCATGTGGTTGGTGGACTACCCTTTGGATTGGTAAATCTAAGATAGGCCAAGGCCGACATAGCCCCTTCTCAATGCAGTCCATCATAAACCGACAAAGTCCATCTTAATATTTAAACTTAAAATAAATAATTAACCAACTTCTCCCCAGTGAGACATTAATCATCCCAACCTCCCCAGTGGATTCAATTAAATCCAATTCAAACATTCTCCGAGGCACCCAGAAATCTCATCAAATCCTTATCCGATGGATTACAACTCTTAGTGGAAGGTTCATCCATCTATCCCTTATACATTCTAATCAGTGGATACTCTACCCAGAAATCTTATCTTGGATAACCTAAACGCTTCCAGTGGAAGGTTCACATGCTTGATCCCTTAGTGGATCCCTTCTTCCTCCCTTATGCCCTTGGCATGAGTGGAGTTGCATTGCACTAAGATCTTGATTCCTTCTACATCTCAAGTTTAGGAATAGATCATTTTTGTTAGTGTTTGCAATCCTTCAGACATTGTTGATCATCTCGGTCAACACCAATATATGTGGTGTGCCTTGTTAGTCACACCACACTATGACTGTTGACCACTTTTGGAGTGAGCTCTCAACTTCCTCATAGATCTAGGACTCTTATAGACACTAAGAGTTCCTTAGCCTTAAGACACTTCGTGATTAGTGAACACTTAACCTAACCAGAGACTTAGAAGAGTTAGCCATAGGAATATTGGGTCTTAGATTTAGGAGGACTTTTACTACCCTATAGCCTCCCAATCCTTGCTTCCTTCTTCCAAACCAAATCTCAAATTCAAATCCAAATTCCAAAATCAAATTCAAATTTCAAATCATAAATCAATTCCAAACTCCAAGTGAATAAAACCCATAATCAAATTCAAATTCCAAAATCCCTTCTTAAGCCACATGAACCACCTTCATATGCTTAGCCAACCCAAATTTGGTTGATTTATTCATAAATCAATCATTTCGTCATTTATATTCATAAATATAAATGAAGTCCAAGTTCAAACTCTCCAAATCAAATCAAAATAAATCAAACTAAATCAAGACCCTTCATAAGCCTTATGGACCCACCTCCATAAGCTTAATCAAATTTGCTTTCAAATCACTCCAAACTCAAGTGATTTTCTCATGAACTATTAATATCTTCATTTATACTAAATCACTCCAAACTCAAGTGATTTTCTATGAAAATTTATATCTTCATTTATATTCACAAATATAAATAAAATATAAATTCAAATAATGACCAAACCCAAATCAAATCAAATTCTCAATTTTAGCCCTTTTAGCCAAATTCTTGAACTTGCAAAATGATACCAAAACCAATTCAAAACTCATGGATTCTTCATGATTCAATCATTCCTACAATCATTGACCCAAATATAAACATAAACCATCATTATCCAAACCCATCAACCCAAGTCCCATGTTGACCTCTTTGACTTGAAATTGTCATATGAATCAAAAACCATTTGGCTCCAAACCACTTGTAATTGGATTTACATTTCAATCCTAGGCTCATCTGTGAGTTCAACTAAACTTGAATCAAACCATGATCAACCAATTAACCATTTGGGCTCACTTGACCCAAAGTGGCCTAAAACCTTTTGAGCCAAGTTCTAATCCAACCCAAATTGGATTGAACTAAGCCCATCTAAACCTCACAACATAGCCAACAATCATTAGGGTGATTAATTACCAAATCAAATCAAGTCAAACCTAGCCTTGACCAAGTCAACATTTAGCCCAAATGAAACCCAAACTAGCCAAAATCCACTATATATGCCAAATTGATTAAAACCATTGATTCAAACTCACTCATAATCAATGATTGAACATGATCAAACCTTCACTTGAGCCAAACCAAGCCTAATTGGACCCAAGTTGACCCAAATTGTCTAAAAGCCAAAATGGGTCAAATCATGATTTGATCCAAATTGATTGCAACCAATGGCTCAAGTTCATCCCAAATTGTTTATTGAACTTGACCAAAAATGAGCCCAAGTTGACCAATTTGTCAACTTGACCCAACCTAGCCCAAATTGACCTAAAGGGTCAAATTGGCCAAAATCTAAATTAAACCAAACCAAAGCCTACAATCATTTTCAATTAGCCAATTGAACTTGACTCAACACCTAACCCAACCCAATTTGGTTAAATTGGTCAAATTGGTCAACTTGACCCATTTGACCTATATGAACCCAAATGAGCCATAATCAAATCCAAAGCAAATTGAATCAAATGACACAATACACTCCAATTGGTCATGTAAACTTGACCAACCCTTGGTTTGACCCAATTTGACCAAATCAACTTGACCCAACCTAACTAATTTGACCTAAATAGGTCAAATCAAATCAACTCAAACCACTTAAATTTGCTAACTTTGACCCATTTTAAATGCCCAAATCAAACCCATAGCCAAATGACCACTTTTTCTTGGCAAGGAATCCCATGACATAATACACATGTATTTGGTCATTTCCTTTCCCACTTGGCACCCATTCATGGGTCACCTAGGACCATGACCTGACCCAAAGGTGGTTGTTGACCATGACTGGGAGGTGAAATCACCTCCCCCATTGAGCATTTCAAACCACTGGACATCCACACTACCTCCTGGCAGCCACCTCCACACCTCACCCAACCAAACTAAGCCACATCATCCACCCAAGGACCTTGAACTAAATGGCCAAAAAGATCAAGAAAAGCCAAACCAGCCATATGTCCATCCAAGGAATGAGGAGGTATACCCCTCATTCTCACTCAAATTCATGGACACACTGATTCAACCCTCAGCAAGAAAGAGATCCTGTGAGTTCCAAGGCTTCAGCCCCAAAAGCCCCACTCTCATTTTATATGAAACCAAATATGAGAGCCTCAATTGATTGCCTTTTCAAACCTCCACCAAAGTGCAATTAATTTTGCACACCATCCTTGGACCTATGAGCCAAAATGAATTATTTCAAGCTTCATGGTGAGAGTTCAATCAAGTCATCCATATATTGTGGATTGACCTGATGAAACTACATCAAATCAAAGCTCTAAAAGCTTCATTTCTACCAAACAAAGCTTCCTCAATCATTGGAACCATCATCACAAGCTCCAATGAGGTATGCCATAAAATGATCCAAAAAAATAAGTTGGTCTTTTGTGAAAGAAAATTCTATGTCATGTAATTTCCACCATTATATTTCTTTATTTTTTTGCTTCAAGGTGTGGATAATTTTCATTTCCATCCAAAGTGAGCATGGATCGAAAGTGACACCAATGGATGGTGATCCATCGCTTACCACTTGGGAAGACACACAATCATGAACCGCCCATTCACATGATTGGACGGACGGCCCTCCGATCAATCCATTTCTCTCTAAATCATGGATTGAATCATGGTGTTCATCTAAACACAATCCATGGAGAACCCACGTCCTCCCAGTTAGCCTCGATGTGACAATTTCAATACCCTACCCACCAATAATGCGTCCGCCACATCCATGGGATTATGTTTTAATTAGGTTAATTAATCCATTTTAAGCTTCAAAACTTCTAAAAATCATAACTAATCAAAAAATCCAAAAAAATACAAACTTGATTCATTTTAAAGATATTTCAAAGTAAAAAGAATAAATTATTATTAATTGATTTTAAATAGTGATTTTAGCTTAATTAAAGTTTAATTTAGAAATCAATTTAATTAGCTATTATTCTTACCAATCACCGATCTCCAACTTTTATGGATGTTTGGGGACGACCTCCCCATTTTTTCGGATTTTATTAATTTCTTAAGAAAATTAATTGATTAAGCTCACTTTTCTTAATTTAATTAGTGATAATTAGTGAATGAATTTAATTAATTATTTAAGCCTAATTACCTCTAAAAGGAGCTTAGGAATGTGGTTGGGATATTTTTTTCATTTCTAAATTTTTCTTTATTTTTTGGAATTTGATTAGTTAATGATTAATGAGGTAATTAATTTAATTAATTAATTAATCTTAAGATAAAAAAATCATAGCTAATTGAGTGTTAAATGACTTAGGGGTTAGATTGAGGCCTTGTCCGATCCCTTTCCTAAGTTAATTTCATCATTCTAATAAAATATAATCAAAGAATTCAATCAATTAACTAATAAGCTTGATTAACTCAATCTAAAATTCATTTCACAAAGCAACCCTTAATTAATCTTGGGTAGCTCTTTGGTGTTCATACAACCCAAAGTGAGATAATGAAATTATGGTTAGCTCACATGTGTGAGAAGACCATAAAAGTAGTTAAGTGAGATCCTTTAAGCCAAATTAACAATTAATCATGAGCCAATTGCATTATGCCCCTTTCATTTCTTAGAGCATTGCAAATTTACTTTTCATGTGGTTGCATATCATATTGGCCTCATTATTACTCAGTTAATTAACTATGTGTGGGTTAATTAATTCACTTAATTCATACCTAACCCAATTAAACCATAAAAATCAACTTCTAACTTCTTCATTAAACCAAATTAACTCACACATGGGGAATGGGATTAAGATTAGTAAACCTCTTTCATTTCCTAAATCAAATCAAACTCAAAATTAAAAATGTCATTAAAGAACTTTGGTTTATTTTAAATAGCCTTATTTAGTATGATTGTCCTTAGGAATTAATTGGAATGAATGAGATCATGTGCTTATGTTCTTTTATTTCTTTCCAATAATGTTAAATGTTGCTTGCCATGTGTAATCATGCATTCATTTTGTTTTAAAATTAACTAAATGAAATGGTTTCTTTTATGTCAAAATACATGTGTTAATTTAAATTAAAAATCTGTGCAGCTATTATTACTATTAAATCAAAAGTTATCTTCAAAAGCCCATAAATCAATTATAATATATGGAGTGATGTTAATTACAAATATCTATAAGTTTGCATGTGTTGATAATATAAGATATGCAATATGAAGCTCTCTTTCCTTACCTTATATGGATTTGCATGGGATTCATAAATGTATAGTCCATTTGAAAAGAACACAACATTTGTCTAAATCTACTCCTATGCATCTCCATGCTAAGACTTAGGAAGAATTTCATCTCACATATGTAAATCATATAATCAAATCAAATGACTTCTTGCATGACTTCTCGTTCTTGTGGTTCTTTTTGTACATTCACATGTATGCGAGAAATGTAGTATATTAGTCTCGACATCCCAAGGCAGTGAGGCTTTAAGTAACCCTAAGTAGGTCTTATACCTTACACCCCTGGTGTAGAACAATGATGTCGTACTCACTTAAAACTCTTATACATATGTATGTATAATATGACCAATGAATAAGAATCATAAATCAAATAAATTAAATACAACTTTTGCATGGGTTTTTATATTCTTATAGTCGCTTATAAATCTATATGTACATAAGAAAAGTGGTATATTAGTCTAGACATCCCGGGACTGGGAGCTCTAAGTAGCCCTAAGTAGGTCTTATACCTTACGCCCCTAGTGTAGAACAATGGCGACATACTCACTTAAAACTTTTATACATGTGAATGTGTACTTAGCTAATGGATAAAAAATTCTCTTTTCTATTAAAAAAAGACATGCATTCATAATTCAATCAAATGAAATATTTAAATTCCACAACACACTTCTTTGCATTCATCATTTAGGTGTGCTAAGACATACATTGTATGTATAGGTATGCTTAGGATTCATTCATATGCATGATATACATGATGAAAAGAAATGAATAAACATGTGTTATGTGATAGTAATTCATTTTAATTAATCTTAAGATGCCTTTCTTATTGAATAAGGTCATTTAGAGTGAACCTAAACTTAGGATTGATTAAAACATATAATAAGCCATTCACTAAAGAAAATTGATTAATTAACTTGCTTTAGAAGTGACTTAAGGTAGGGATGAAAGAGAGGTTCCCCTTTTTCTTCTCTTTATAACACTTAGTTATTAAGTGTAGGCCATATGAAATAAAAGAAAATATTAAGTAAAATCTTCAAATCAATTAAATCACTTAAAGACAAATCAATCCTTTATAAATTAAATCCCTCACACTTAACAAATTACAAGTATAAAACTTAGTTAGGACATACCGCACAAGCCTTAATGCACACACATTAGATTAAGTCACCAATTCTAGCTTTATGTTAGGGTGATTTATAGTTTGATGTATGTTTATTTTATAAAGTATTATTG
Organism: Cymbidium sinense; assembly: GCA_021442155.1. Taxonomy (NCBI): domain Eukaryota; kingdom Viridiplantae; phylum Streptophyta; class Magnoliopsida; order Asparagales; family Orchidaceae; genus Cymbidium; species Cymbidium sinense. The sequence goes on from CM038232.1 coordinate 981,599, forward strand.
TAGACTGGATGTTAGGGTGTATGCATGTAGCCTGGATGTTAGGCTGATATTAGCCTAATCATGCTTTCTGCAGGGGGATTGTGCTTAAGGGGCCACTAAATAAAAATATAAATGCTTTTCACTATGCAATTTGCTTATGCCCCTAAGCATAATCCAAGTTATGACAGGTGGGCTTGGTTACCCATGTGCGGGGTGCTAAGCCCAAATTTGTCATATAACTTCTTAATTTGTATGGTGTGTTTAGCTGACATTTATTTTGCATGTGTAGCTATAATTACTTTCCTTCTTTTAATGTAATTTTGCATTAGGATTAGGATATGTGTTATGAAGTATTAGGATGAGCATTGGTTATAAGAAAAAGTCTTATATACCATATGATGCCTTTAGAGCAAGCACATCCAAATCAAGCCAAAAGGAAGAAAGAAATGGAACAAATCAAATGAAAAAAATGAAAGATGAAGATATGAAGAATGAAGAATGAAGAATAAAGACCCTCATAACATTCACCATTTGTAATTGTAATTATTCTCTTATAATCTGGGTTGTATAAGGGTAGAGCTCGACTACCCATGTTTCTTTTTAGGTTGTACGATGGTACCTGAGTGCATCGGCCTTTTATTCTTTTGCGATAGCTTTATAAAATTATTTGATATTTTTTTAGCTTATGCATTAGAAAAAGTATGCCCTTTCATAGTTTGTTTATGATTGGTGATTGTTGTATGGCCTGGATGCGATTAGGCTTTATAGTGTTTATTTTTGTGATTTGGTGTATTTCATATGTATATGTGAGGGGACACCACATAAATCTGCAGATGTACTTATTAGGGTCATCGGGTATGACATTAAGGAATAGTGTACTATCTCGAGAGATAGAAGTCACTACCCTATAATAGACCTAATCAACTAATAAGGACTCCTAAAGCATGATGGGTCTTTGAATATACCAGAGATTTTTTTCCTAGTTTATATGGAAAAGTAAAGCAGGGTTTATTTAAATCGAGTTCATTAAGTTCCCATATAGAGGCAAGCCTCCATAGTTAATTACATCTTAATGAAAATGAATCCCTTAAGAATACTTTCGATTAAAGTAGGCGATTGTTGTCTCCAAAGAATTCAAAGATAGGACTATCAAAGGATTGGTTATATTTTTGAAAATCAAATGGGAGAGATCAAAAGGGAAGAGTTTTTATTGAAACCAAGGGAGATAAGTAGGGAGTGCTCATGATACTAGGAAGCCTAGTGAGCACTCCAATCTATCCTATGGTCGGGATTTATATATTTGAATTTGAAGAGATTTATCTGTTTGAGTTGAATTTTTATTAGAAATCTAGGACTTATTATTCCATAGTACAATGTTGTTGAAATGCCTAAGAGGTGAGGAATTATGCTTGTAGCCCGCAAAGAATAACAGCAACCTCATATCCTAAATCTAGGGAGCTTTAGCGAGGGCCAAACTACGACCTAAATCTAAGATGAAAATGGTTATATGGTTTACCTCCACAAGATAGGGTAAATAACCTGACTGCTAGACTTATTATCGTCTGGAGTGGCAGCCAACTAACTCCTCCTTCACTTTAAATCCATATAGGTAAGTCATATGTTTTGCAAGATGATTAGGCTATTATTTACTTAGAAGAGAAACTAAGTCCTTAAACTCACTCCCTAAGAGACTAGATCATGAAGGGCATGAATAATGACTTAATCTAATGCAAAATTTTAACAAGTTTTATTTGATTTTTGGACTTTTTATTTTGACACAGGCCATAGGATTTCTTGCCTAAATGCATGAGAAATTGGTTATGGGCCAAATCAAAAGAGAAAATGTGGCTTTCTATCAAAGGCTCTTATAGGTCAAGCCTTTATTTTGTGGCATAGATGGAAGCCCTCTTTAATAAGAGTGGAGGAATATGACATGCATGATATTCAACATATAATCATCCAGCTAAGGGGTCGCTAAACATTTTTATTATATCGATTTAATTCCTAGGCTTTTATGTGAGGTTATGAGTTGTTTTAAAACTTTAGTTATGAGTTATTAATGGGATAGAAAGTTTACTTTTATCCTAAGAGTCTTATAAAATATCAAATAATTTTATAAAGCTATCGTAAAAGAATAAATAATGCGACCAATCAGACAACCCTAAAAAAGAAATATTTAGCCGAAGCTCTACCCTTATGCATCTCGGTATAATGAAAAAAATTACAATTATGAAATAATAAGTGTTATGAGGATCTTCATTCTTCATCCTCCATTCTTTACTATTCATCTCTCATTTCTTCACCTTGATTTGCTCTATCTCCTTTTCTCTTTTGGCTTGATTGGGATGTAGCTTGCTCCAAAGGCATCACGTGGTATATATGATATGGTCTTATAACTAATGCTCACCTTAATCCCCATAACACTTATCCTAATCCTAATGCAAAATTTATATTAAAAGGAACAAAAGTAAATCTAGTTTCACCTGTAAAACAAATGTTAGCTAAACACATCATACAACCCAAGCAATTATTAGAATAATTTGGACTTAGCACCCACACATGGGTAATCAAGTCTACATGTCCTAACTTGGGCTATGCTTAGGGACTAATCAACCTGCATAGCAAAAAGCATTTATATTTTTATTACAACGGCCCCTTAAGCATAACCCCACTACATAAAATATGATTAGGCTAAGGTCGGCCTAACATTCAGACTATGCACATATACCCTAACATCCAGTCTAAAATAATACATCACAAAACTAAACATTCATCAAACCATGCACCGCTTTAATATAAAGCTAGGAATGATTACTTAGTCTAATGTGCATGCGTTAAAGCTTGTGTGGTATGTCCTAACTAGGCTTTGGGGTTATGATTTGCTAAGTGTGAGGGATTTAATTTATAGATGATTGATTTCCCTTCAAGTGGTTTAGTTGATTTGAAGATTTTACTTAGTGGTTTCTTTTGTTTCATATAGCATACACTTAGCAATAAAGTGTTATAAAGAGAAGAAAGAGAGAGAATCTCTCTTTTATCAATACATTAAGTTATTTCTAAGGTAAGTTAATTAGCTTAGTTTTCTTTAATGAATGGCTTATTATGTATTTTAATTAACCCTAAGTTTAGATTCATTATAAATAGCCCTATTCAATAAGAAAGGCATCTTAGGATTAATTAGGATGGACTACTATCACAATACACTCATTCATTTCTTTCCATCATGTATATCATGCATATGAACAATTTTAAGCATACTTATACATGCAATGTAAATCTTAGCACACTTTGATGTGAATGCAAATAAGTGTATTTCAACATTTAAATATTTCATTTGTTGATTGAATTATGAATGCATGTCTTTATTTGTAGAAAAGAGGGATTTTTCATCCATTAGTTAGATGCACATTCACATGTATAAAAGTTTTAAGTGAGTATGGTGCCATTATTTTCTACACCAAGGGCGTAGGTACAAGACCTACTTAGGGCTACTTAAAATCTCGTAGCCCTGGAATGCCCAAACTAATATATCACTTTTCTTAGATACATGTAAATGTATGAATAACTATAAGGATAGAAAAATCTAAGCAAAAGTTATGTTTTCTTTATTTGATTTTTGACTCTCATTCATTGGCCATAAGAGTTTTAAGTGAGTGTGGCGCCATTATTTTCTATACCAGGAGCGTAAGGTACAAAACCTACTTAGGGCTACTTAGAGCCTCGCAGCCCCGGGATGTCCAGACTAATATATCACTTTTCTCAAATACATATGAATATATAAAAAGAACCACATGAATAGGAAATCATGCAAGAAATTATGTTTGATTTAGTTATATAATTTACATGTGTAATATGAAATTCTTCCTAAGTCTTAACATGGAGATGCATAGGAATAGATTTAGGCAAGTGTTGTATCCTTTTCAAATGAACTATACACTTGCAAATCCTATGTGAATCCATATTAAGAGAGGGAAAGAGAACTTCATATTACACATCTTATAATATCATCACATGCAAGCATATAAATATTTGTAATTAGCATTACTTCATAGGGAAAGAAAATGCAATCCTCTCGTGGCTTCAAAGCTTGGGAATTGGTTCGGTTGGCTTTGATAGGGTATGGTGATGGTGTGGCTAAGAGGAATTAAAGTTTGATTTCAAAATGGGGAGTATTGGATTGGGATGCTACTCCTTGTCCGTGAATGGTCATCAATGGAGAGGGCTTAGGGATCCTTGCAAATACTCTGAGGAGCTTCAAAATTTACCTAAGAGAGCTCACGATGCAAGTGTATGCAAAATAATCTTCAAATTGAGTGGGTATACCCCTCAATTTCCCATCATAAAGCGTACACATTTTATGTCGTTAGACTTGTCTCCATCAAATCGGAGCCACCAAGGATGGGGTCAGATGGGGGGGCTGCCTGGACCCAATGTTTAAGGATGCCATGGTCTTGATCAAATGGGTGCTCAATTTGGGTTGAAGGTGAGTCAACTCACCTCCAAAGGGTCCTTAGCTGACCTAGGGTGACTTAGGTTAGCTAAGTGGGTTAGGAGAAGGTTCCATAGAGTGCTAATGAGTTTCCATGGAGATGGGGTAGTTGACTTTTGCTTGGTTCCAATAGTTTTAAGGTTTAAATCCTATGGTTTGATGGTTAATCCCCTTAATGGGACCCACTTGCTCATGTGACATGTCGAGTTTGATCAAGTCCTGTGGTCCCATAAGTTGGAGGGATTTGACTTCATCGAATGGGTTCCATTTTTTCTAGGTTGTTGGGTTGACCAATTCATCAAATTCAAACAAGGCATGATGTTCATATGATGATTTGGGATGTTTTGATTCAATTAATTTGGATTGGTTTGGCCTAGTTTGAATTTGACTCATTTGGATAAAAGCATCAAATTGGTCAAGTTGACCAATTTGACCAAATTAGGTAGTTAGTGTTGAGTTAAGTTCAATTGGTTGATTAAAAATGATTGTAGGCTTTTGTTTGGTTTAATTTGGAATTAATTTGAATTTGGTCAATTTAGGCTAGGTTGGGTCGAGTTCACCAATTGGTCAACTTGGGCTCAATCATGGCTTTGGTCAAGTTCAACAAGTGATTTGGAATGACCTTGAGCCATTGGTTGCAATTAATTTGGATTGAATCATGATTTGATCCATTTTGGCTTTTTAGGCTAATTTGGGTCAACTTAGGTCAAGTGGCCAATTAGGCTTGGTTTAGCTCAATTGATGACTTGGTCATGTTCAATTATTGATTATGAATGGGTTTGGGTCAATAGTTTCAATCAATTTGGCATATGATAGATTTTGGCTAGTTCAGGTTTCATTTGGGCTAAATGTTGACTTGGTCAAAGGCTAAGTTTGACTTGGTTTGACCCAATTCAAGATAGTTGATCACCCTATGATGATTGTTGATCATGGTTGAGGTTTAGATGGGCTTAGTTCAATCCAAATTGGGTTGGATTAGAACTTAACTCAAAAAGGTTCTTTTAGGTCACTTTAGGTCAAGTGAGCCTAAATGGGTCAATTGGCTTGATCAAGGTTTGATTCAAGTTTAGTTGAACCCACATATGAGCTTAGGATTGAAATATAAATCCAATTGTAATTATTTTGGAGCCAAATGGGTTTTGGTTCATATGACAATTTCAAGTCAAAAGGGTCAATTTGGGCTTGATTTGGGTTGACTTGGATTTGGTTTGATAATGATGGTTTATGTTTATATTTGGATCAATGATTGAAGGATTGATTGAATCATGAAGAAATCCATGAGTTTTGAGTTGATTTGGGTTTCGATAAGTTCAAAGTTTAGCTGGGCTAAAATTGGGAATTTGATTTTATTTGAGTTTGATTTTTGGTCATTTGAATTTAAATTTCATTTATATTTGTGAATATAAATGAAGATATAAATGTGTCATGAGAAAATTGCTTGAGTTTGGAGTGATTTGGAAGCAAATTTGATTAAGCTTAGGGATGTAGGTTAAAAGGGCTAACTTGGGTTTTGATTTGGTTTGATTTACTTTTTATCACTAGGGGGTTTCATTTATATTTATGAATATAAATTAAAGAATGATTAACTTATAAAGAAAATCAATCATGTTTGGGTTGATTTGGGTCAAGATTTGATTAGGTTTATGAAGGTAGGTCCATATGGCTTAAGAAGGATTTTGATTTGGTTTGATTTGATTTGATTTGGTTTGAAAGGTTTGAATTTAGATTTCATTTATATTTGTGAGCATAAATGAAGGAATGATTGATTTATAAAGAAATCAATCAGGTTTGAGTTGGTTTGAAGGAGTTTTGGCTAAGCACATGAAGGTGGTTCATATGGCTTAAGGAAAGATTTTGGAGTTTGGTCTTGATCATGGGTTTCAATCATTTGGGGTTTGGAATTGATTTATGATTTAGAATTTGATTTGAGATTGGATTTGCTAACTTAAAAAATTAAGTGGATTGGGCTTGATTTGGATTTGGTTAAGGCTAAGTCCATAAGATAAAATAAAGGGCTTAGGAAGAGATTTGGAGTTTGAATTTGGTGACGGATTTCAATCATTGGATAGTTGGATTTGATTTTGGAATTTGAATTCGAATTTATGGTTTGTTTTGAAAGAAGGAAGCAAGGATTGGGCTTGGGCCATAGGGTAGGCAAGTCTTCCTAAATTCCAAAGGCACGATATATTCCTATGGCTAACTCTTCTAAGTCTCTAGGGTTAGGTTAAGTGTTCATCTAATTACTAGAAGTGTCTTAAGACTGAGGAACTCTTAGTGTCTATGAGAGTCTTATATCTATGATGAGGAAGTTGAGTGCTCACTCCAAAAGTGAGCTCAACAGGCTCCTAGGATAAAAATTAATTTTTTTTAATCAAACTAATAACTCATAACTAAACCTCTAAAATAACTCATAACCTCATACAAAAGCCTAGGCATTAAATCAAGATAATAAAATATTTAGCAACCCCTTAGCTGGATGTTGTATGTTTAATATCATGCATAATCATCTTATTTCACTCTTGTTAAGGGAGGGTTTCCATCTTTTCTAGATAGTAAGGGCTTAACCTTTGAGAGCCTATGATGGAAAAATACCTATTTCCCTTTTGATTTGGCCCATAACCAACTTCTCATGCATTTAGGCATACAAAATTATATAGCCTGTGTCAAAATAAAGAGTCCAAAATTAAATGAAATTTGATAAAAATTTGCATTAGATTAAGTCATTATTCATACCCCTCATGCTCTAGCCTCTTAGTAAGTGCATTTAAGGACTTAGTTTCTTTTCTAAATAACAACAACCTAGCCATCTTGCAAAAATTGTATGACTTGCCTACATGGATTAAAGTGTAGGTGGAGTTAGCTAGCTGCTACTCCAGGTGGTAATAAGTCTAGCAGTTGGGTGGTTTACTCTCTCTTATGAAGGTAAACCATATACCCACTTTCGCCTTAGATTTAGGACATGTTTTAGCCCTTGCTAAAGCTCCCTAGATTTTAGATCTGAGATTGCTGTTTCATGCGGGCTACAAGAATAAATCCTCCCCTCTCAGGCATTTCCACAATCTTGTATTATGAAATTATAAGTCCTAGATTTCTAATAAAATTTTAACTCAAATAAATAAATCTACTCAACTTTAAATATATAAAGCCCAACTATAGGATAGATTGGAGTGCTCACTAGGCTTCCTAGTATCATGAGCGCTCCCTACTCATCTCCTTTCATTTCGATAATAACTCTTCCCTTTTAATCCATCCCACTTGATTTTCTAAAACACAACTAATTTATTAATAGTCTTATCTTTGAATTCTTTGGAGACAATAATTGCCTACTTTAATCGAGAGTATTCTTAATGGATTCATTTTCCTTAAGATATAATTAACTATGGGGGCTTGCCCTCATAGGGAACTTCAGAATCTAGTCTAAATAAACCCTATTTTATTCATCCATATAAAGTAGGGGAGAAATCACTAGTATAATTGAAGACCCATCATGTCTTAGGAGTCCTAATTAGGTCATTAGATCCATTGCAGAGTAGTGACTTTTATCTTTCGAGATAGTATACTATTCATCAATGTCATACCCAATCACCTTAATAAGTATACCCTCGACTGGTATCCTCCCCCATACACACACATGAATCAAAAATAAACACCATAGGGAGAAAGCGTGGTAGACTTACATCTTCTAAAGTGGGGAACAACCATTGGGGTGACCTGTTAATGGTGCAATAAATCAAATCCAATCATAGGCGACTACTGAGTGAATGTTACTGGTGACTTATGTCAGATCAAGAGTAGCAAAGATTAATTTTATTTTAATTTGATGGACTCGATCGGTGTGCGATGGATCACACTGAGAAGGGGCTATGTTAGCCTTAGCCTATCTCAGATTTACCAATCTAAAGGGGTAGTCTCCGTAGTGGGGTAGGACTATCCAAAGGGGTGTGCAAGTGCAATACTAGAAGAAAGCATACCGACTTACATCTTCAGTAGGACTAGCCACAGGGTGACCTGCTGATGTACAATGATCGAACTCGACCTGTCGGCCATCGGTGTGCAATAGTTGTGCTGGAAAGAATACGTAGTAGACTTACATCTTCCAAAGCAAGGAAGACTGCCCGGGTAACTTGTTGGTGGCACAATAAGTTGAACCTGACCTAAGGGCGACTATTGAGAGAGTGCCATTGAGGACTTATCTCAACTCAAGAGTAGTCAGACAATTTCTATATGGAGTTTTGCTGACACTGCCCTAAAAATAAGATGACTGCTTGGGAAAGATGCCACTGGGGGCGTTCTCGAAATCCACAAGCAAATATATATATTTTGTTTGTTTGTTATCGTGGACCCTGTTGGTGTGTGAGGGACCACACTGAGAAGGGACTATGTCGGCCTTGACATATCTCAAATTTACTGGACCAAGGGAGAATCTCTGCATCTGCAGATTCGAATCTCCAACCACAATGGTGGTTACTATGAAAGAGGGACTGTCCAATCTAGGAGTATCCCAGGTAGTGTCTAAATGTGGTTGCAGAGGATGTAATCCTAGTAGAGTGCCCACAAGAGAAGTTATCTTGGACCCTGTAAATAATAAAGCCTATAAGTATTCGATGGACAACTCAAGGAGAAGGCGTAGCAGTCTTACATCTATCAAGAGTGGTGTATCCACTAGGTGGGTCGCTATCAGTGAACACCAACCAACCTAAGGTGCCCATCAGTGTGTGACGATCAGTCTAGGAAGAAGGCGTGTAGAATTAAATCTCCCTAAAGCAAAATTGATCACCGGGATAGTCTATCGATAGCTCAACAAATGCTATATGGCCTAGGGTTGCCCGTCAGTGTGAAACGGCTATGCTATGAAGAAAGCGTAGTAGACTGACATCTTCCAAAGCGAGGAACAACTGCTGGGGTGACCCATTGTTGGCATAACAGATTGATCCGACCTAAGTGCGACTACTAAGTAGGGAGTCACAAAGAAGGACTAGACCCAGACTTGAAGTAGTTAGGAGGAAAGGAGTCGCAAGGGAACTTACCCTAATCCTCTACTCGACCAAGTCAGTTTACGATGGTAAGTTTAAGAAGAAGGCGATGTAGACTTACATCCTCTTAAACAAATTTGATGTGATGGTAGCTTACTGATCGCACAGTAAGGCCTACCATACTAACAAGGTGCTCATCAGTGTGCAATGGTCAAGTAAGGGAGGAAAGCGTAGCAGACTTACATCCTCCAAAATAAGAAGACCACTGGGGTGATGCACTAGCAGGGTAGCATGTCATCCGGCCTGTGAGTGTCCTACTATTAAGGCGTTATCCTTACTTAAAGTAGCCTGAGATAAAAGATGTGTATTTATTTGATATGAGTTTATGTGTACTTTTGTGTTTGTGTTGTGTTGATGAAGGATAGGATGCCACTTGAATTCTCTTACACCTACCCTAAACATATCGAAGAATGGATAAAATGATGCCACTGGGGCATTGTAACTTCACTAAGGAAGGATTCCACTCAGGTTCTTACACCTAACTTAGTTATGCTAGTCAAAATATGATACCTCTTAGGTTCTCTTACACTATCCTAATAGCACCAGAGATAAATATTGAGTTATGGATGTAAGTTTGAAGGAATATTTAAATTGATGAAGAATTTTGAAGGGTGATTATAGTTTGATATTATTATTTTTTATTTGGACTCAACAAATGTAGATGTGAAAATATAACTTTACTAAGGAATTGATTTTAATTTATTTAAAAAAATTTCTTTAGATGTGTGCAAATGGAACAACAATAACTAAGACTAGTGTTCTTTCTCCAAAATCCTTTGGACCGAGTCAAAGTAATTGATCATCCTTAGTGAAAGAAATACACCAAGGCTTCTCAAATTTTATGCTCTAATTTATATTTGAATGAAAGAAATTTCTCATTCTAATTACTTGAATTATTCTCCAAATTTGAATTTTGATTTTGAGTGTAATGGCTTTTGAGGTAGTGTTTCTTGACTAGAAATACAAGACGCTCTCCTATCATATTGGTTTAAACTACTTTCCATCATTCAAAACACCAAAGTAGGCCTTTTAATGATTAGAAGCAAAATCTTGATTTTGAGAGTTTTCAGATTGACTAACTTTGAAAGAGTTTATACCAACTATATTCAATGTTAACTGAGGTCTCTCTCTTTTTTTTTCTCTTCTTTTTTTTTTTATTTTCCAAACCTTCAAGCTTTTCAATTTCTCTTTCCCTTTTTTTTTCTTCTTCTTCTTCTTCCCCATTTTTTTGGAGGTTGCATCTCTAATATCACTTTAGTCTCTTTTTTATATCAATTTTTTTTCGTTATCACGTGATGCTTTACTACTACAACCCATAGAAATTTCCTGTTGACCACACTTTTGGAGTGAGCTCTTAACCTCCTCTTCTTAGACTTAGGACTCTTCTAGACACTAAGAACTCCTTAGTCATAAGACACTTCTAGTGATTAGGTGAACACTTAACCTAAGCCTAGAGACTTAGAAGGGTTAATCATAGGATTAGGCTATGCCTTAGGACTTAAAGAAATCACCTATCCTATAGCCTAAACCCACTCCATATACACCTTCTTAAATCAAACCCAGATTCAAATCTCAAACCAAACCTCAAATTTAAATCCCAAGTCTAATTTCAAATTTGACTCCAAATGATTGAAACCCAAAATCAAATTCAAATACTAAGACCCTTCCTAAGCCATATGAACCACATTCATAGCCAAAACTCCCTTTAGATCAAATCAAACTCAATTAATTTCTTTATAAATCAATTATTCTTTTATTTATATCCACAAATATAAGTGAAATCTAAATTTAAATGACCAAAATTATATCAAAAATCAAATCCAAACTCAATCTAATCCCTTTGAGCCAATTCTTTGGACTTAGCCAAATTATATCCAAATCAAGTCAAAACTAATGGATTTTCTCTCGAATCAATCATTCATTCGATCATTTATCCAAATATAAATAAAACTTACAATCATCAAACCAAATTCAAGTCAACCCAAGTCAAGCCTTACTTTTGACTTAAAGCTTTAATTGAGCCAAAACCTATTGGACTCCAAATTGATCGCTAATTTATATTTCAATCTAGAGCTCATATATAATTTCAACTAAACTCAATCAAACCAAAACCAAACCAATTGACCCACTCCACCACGACCCAAAGTGATAAAGGACCCATTTGAGCCAACTTTCAATCCAACCCAAATTGGATTGAACCAAGCTCACCGAAACCTTCCATCATGATTGTTGATCACCCTATGATGATCAATTGTAATCAATTGGGCCAAACCAAGCTCAATTGGCCATTTGATCCAAGTTGACCTATATTAGCCTAAAGGATCAAACTGGGTTAAATTATGATCTAACCCAAATTGATTGCAACCAATGACTCATGTTCATTCCAAATTGATTATTGAACTTGATCAAAGCCACAATTAAACCCAATTTGATCAATCAAGCCCAATTGAACCATTAAGTCCAAATAGGCCTAAAGAGTCAATTTGGCCTAAATCCAAATTAATTCAAAATAAAGAACACATTCATCTTCAATTAGCCAATTGAACATGAATCAACCCATGACTTAAGCTAATTTGGCCAATTTTGGTCAATTTGATCCAATATGACCCATATGACCCAAATTGGGCCAAATCCCTTGAAACCAAGTCATGACCTATTAGGGGCTGATCAAACTCGACCCAAACCCATTTGGGATCAGCCCAAAATCAACTCAACCTATTTAAATCCCTCATGGATCCTCCCCCACATAGGATTTCACCCAACCTCATTTAATTCTCCCCAATCACATGCACTTAACTCCTCCCCAACATTTGCATTTAATTGAGCTGATCATATGGCAGCAAGAGAGGACTTTAGAGCAAAATCTGAAGTTCTCAATCAATCCATCACCCATCCCAACCACCCCAAGCAAGATGGCACTCAATTTGGAGCTAAAAAATTCAAAAAATAATGGATTTTTGGCCATTATAAAAGGAGGGGGAAATGAGACTTCACCTCTCTCCCTCCTATCACCATCCAACCCATAAGAGCTCCAAAGCAAAATAAGGAACCCATCCCCACCTCTTTGAGCCATTCTTGAGCTCAAAAGATAAATAGTTACTTTTCGAGTATGAAAAGATCGGAGAAGATGATATTCTAAAGGGAGGCAAAGGTTAAAAATCATTCCAAAGCTTCCTCACATACCTAAGAGTTCACGATCTTCATCACTGAAACCATCTCTGTGAGGTTTTGCCAAACTTTACTTTAGAATTTCTTGCATTTTGTGTTAATTTTCTTGTGATTTTAGGAATTTCCCCTAGATAATTTTGCATTTTTATTTTAAATCATCCCAATTAGAAAATAGATTTTTTTCAGTGAAAATTGACATGAAAATGGGTCCATTTGGACATATTTTCACTTAAAAATTCTATTTTTCCTTTTTAAAAAAATTTTTTATTGTTCATCGCCGGCAGGTCTACAGCCGCTGTCCGATCCCATGGTTCGTGGGATCGAATGGCTCTGATCATGTGCGGATCGCACGATCTGGACCTTCAGATCACTTGATGCGATTTGGACCATCCGATCATATGGTTCGTGCGATCAGACGGCTCAGATCGTGCGTCGATCACATGATCCTAGCCTCTAGATCACGCGATATGATTTGGACCGATCTGCGGATGGACAATCTTAAGCCGCGTCGCTCTCCATGGGTTGACCGACGCTTCCCAAAGCTGATGCGACACGCACGAATCGATGATACCGCATGGCACATGCGCGTACGCGATTCATTCACGCGGCACCATGTGGCGCTGCATTGCCATGTCAATGTCGTGCAGATTTTCTGATTTAAAAAATTAATTTAAATCACCAGAAACTTCAAAATTTTATAGAAAATAAAATACTTAACCAAAAATTACAAGCAATGACTCATTAGATTCGTTGGATTCTTCTCTCCGAGAGGAATCCAACAAACCCAAAATCCTAAAATTTCACTAAGTATTTTGAGTTTACTTTAAGTTTTAGTGAAAACTAAATTTCATTAATTAAATCAAAAATATATGTCAGATTAAGTCAAAATTTTTAGGGATTGAAATTAAAGTTAAAACACACCTACCATAAAATTTCAAGTGAAAAGAACTTCTAGATTGAGAGAAATTAAATTTTGAAGTTCAAATTGTCCATTTTAATAAAATAAATCAAATAAAAAATTTTATAAATTTACAAAAATCTTCAAAATGGTTTAAATCACTTCAATTGACATCTAAGACTCTTAAGAAAATAATGTGATTTTCTGAATTCTAATGAACCCTAAATAAACACTTAAGATTAAAGTTTAATCAGTTAAGGAATTAATTAAAACATAATCTAAAAATAATTTAAATATCAAATCAAAATTAGAAATAAAATAACACTTAAGCAATCATTAATCAAACCTCAAATCAGAAAAAAAAATCATCCTTAGAGGAAATTAAACCAAATATGATTAACCTATTTAAGTTAATAAAACTCAATTAAATGATTAAATCTTAAATCAAACTTAAAATTCAACAAATCTAGGAAACTTTAACATGGGTTAAACTAGTATAACTAAACCTACACTAAGCATGGAGTCTTAATCATATGAAACTCCTTAATGAATATAAATAAACTGAAACTAATTAATCATTAATTAAACAAGAAATCAAATTGATTAACAAACTAATTCAACATAATCATTTGATATTAATCAAATTAAACCAAATAATTTTAAAATAAACTTAATTAACATATGATTAAATCACATCCATTTGGAATAAGATAATTAATTAGCCATTAATACATAAACCTTACAACTAAATCAAACATGAATGAAATCTAATGAACATAATAAATGAAGAAAATCAAATCTAATTATAATTATGAATAAGCAAGTTTAATTGAAATAAAAATAAATAATTAAATCACTTAATCTAATCAAATGATAATAACAATAATCCTTTAATCAAATCAAACTTAAGTAAAACACTTAACTAAATCAAATCACACACATATGGGAAATTAAGTCATTAATTAAATAAATCTTTGATTAATCTAATGATTTAAAAAGTTTAATTACCCTTAATCAAACTTAATTAATTAAATATTTAATTAATGCAAACTTAATGAATTAATCTATCATCTTAATGAACCAAATTAATTTTATAAATCACATTAAAATTAATTCAAATCAAATTAATTAATTTAATCACACCTCATAAATAAACTAATTAAGCCAATTAAATCATATTAAACTTAAACTTAATCAAACATAAATACAATTAAATACTAATCAAAACCCAAACCTAAATTATTAAGTCATTACATCATTAATCTAAACAAATATGAAATCAAATTGAAGATTAAATAAATCTTTAAAATTAACATAAATACACTTCTTAATTAAACTAAACACATAATCACATTGAACCTAAGCAAACCCATAGACTAATAAAGCTAATCAAATAAAATTAAATTAAATTAAGAAAGACTCTCATCAATTTAATATGTAATCAAATCAAATCTCATTCAACCTACTTAAATAAGATGAACTAATTAAGTGTCTAATGTATGAAATCAAAATGCAAACTAAACTTTGATAAACATTACAAATGGATGATGTTAAAAGTAAAATCCTAATTACAAAGAATCAAACTTAATTAAAATCAAAATAAAATATTAATTAGTCTAATCCGATCAAACTACAAATTAATGAAACACAATCAAATCAAATAAGCATAAAATTAAGTTACATAACCATAATCAAAGAAAAGAATTAAATATTAATTTAAAAGGATATTAAATTATCAAGATTTAATTAAACTAAAACATCTAATCTGAAATTAATCAATCAAAAATACATGAATTTAAATAAACTTAAACTTCATTAGATATTAAGGATATTGAATTATCAAGATGTAATTAAACCAAAACATCTAAATTAAAATCAATCAACAAAATACTTAAACAAACTCAAATTCTAAATTCTAAATCAAATCAAATAAATTACACAAATTCAAATGGGCTAATTAAGATACTTAAGGGCCTTAGTTAAATTCTTAGGTGTTAGGGTATAGAATGGGGTGAGTTCTGTCTACAAATGGAATTCATTCTACTCTTTATTCTTGAAAATCTAAACATCATTTTAACCAAATAAAAGTGAAATAAAAAATAAAAAAATAAATCATTTAAATTGAAATCACCGAAAGATAAAATTTAAATAAATTTAAACTCTAAATTGAAACTTAAACTAAAGAAGCAAGTAAAGTCTCCACACAAGCCTTAAGCACACATTAGAATACTAAGTCACCACTTCTAGTGCTAAGTTAGGGTGTTGTATGTATGATGTTTTGTTTTATTTTGTAATGTAATATTTTAGACTGGATGTTAGGGTGTATGCCTCGTAGACTGGATGGTAGGCCGTGATTAGCCTAATCAAATTTTCTGCAAGGGGTTGTGCTTAAGGGGTCGTTATAATGAAAATATAAATGCATTTCCTGTGCAGGTTGCTTAGCCCCTAAGCATAACTCATGTTAGGATAGGTGGGCTTGGTTACCTATGTGTGGGGTGCTAAGTCCAAATTATTCATATAACTACTTGGGTTGTATGGTATGTTTAGCTAATATTTATTTTACAGGTGTAGCTAGATTTACTTTTCTTATCTTTGATGTATTTTGCATTAGGAATTAGGATTAGTGTGGGGATTAGGATGAGCAAGGCAAGGCTTACCTGGGTGCCATGATGCCTTTGGAGCAAATCAAATCAAAAGGAAGAGAAGAAAATGAAGAAAAGAAGACCCCCATAGCATGTATTATTTTGTAATCTGAGTTGTATAAGGGTAGAGCTCGGCTACCCATTTTATTTTCTCTTTTCGGGGTGTACGGCAGAACCCGATCGTACTGGCCTTTTATTCTCTTACAGTAGTTTATAAAATTGTCTGATGTTGTGTTTAGATTGTGCACTAGAATAGCATGCTTTTCATAGCTTCTTTATGATTGATGTTTGAATGTGTGGCCTGGATGCGATAGACTCTTAGGATAAAAATTAATTTTTCTACCCCAATTAATAACTCACAATTAAAATTTAAAATAACTCATAACCTCACATAAAAGCCTAGGAATTAAATCAAGATAATAAATTTTTTAGCAACCCCTTAGCTGGATGAATGAATGTATAATATCATGTATGCCATATTCTTCCACTCTTATTAAGAGGGGGCTTCCATCTGTGATAGAGAATGAAGGTTTAACCTGTAAGAGCCTTTAATGGAAGAACACCCCTTTCTCTCTTGATTTGGCCCATAATCAAGTTCTCATGCATTTAGGCATATAAAATCTCATAACCTGTCTTAAAATAAAGAGTCCAAAAGAATCAAATAAATTTGATAAAATTTGCATTAGATTAAATCATGGTTTCATACCACTCATGCTTTAGTCTCTTAGGGAGTGAGTTTAAGTACTTAGTCTCCTTTCTAAATAAATAATAGCCTAGCCATCTTGCAAAAGCATAGACTTGCCTATATGGATTTAAAGCATAGGAGGAGTTAGTCGCCACTCGCATAAGTCAGGGGTGGTTTATTCTCTCTTATGGAGGTAAACCATATACCCATTTTTTCCTTAGATTTAGGCCGTGCTTTGGCCTTCGCTAAAGCTCCCTAGATTTAGAATCTGAGGTTGATGTTTCTCTTTGGGGCTACAAGCATAAATCCTCACCTCTTAGGCATTTTCACAATCTTATATTGTGGAATTATAAGCCCTAGCCATCTAATAAAATGTTAACTCAAATAAATAATTCTCTTCAGTTTCAAAAATATAAAGCCCAATTATAGGGTAGATTGGAATGTTCACTAGATTTCCTAATATCATGAGCATTTCCTACTTTCTCCCTTTGGAATCCAAAAATAAGTCTTCTCCTTGATCTATCCCATTTGATTTTCTAAAATAGCCAATCCTTTGATAGTCTTAACCTTGAAATCTTTGGAGACCTTAATTATCTACTTTAATCGAGAGTATTCTTAAGGAATTCTCATTCTTTAAGATGTAATTAACTATGGGGGCTTGCCTCCATAAGGAACTTAATGAACCCGGCTTAAAATAAACCCTACTTTACTTTTTTATGTAAAGTAGGGGAAAGATCTCGGTATATTCAAGACCCATCATGCCTTAGAGTCCTTATTATGTGATTAGGTCCATTATATGGTGATGATTTCTATCTTGATATAGTATATCATTCTTAATGTCATACCCATCACTTCAATAAGTACCCCCTAAGATCTGCGTGGTGTCCCACATCCTCAAAAATAAACACCACACTTCCCTAAAGTCATACTAATTGTATACTTTAGGGGATTCACAGGGTCATAACTACTCGAAGATAACTATTCATATCATAAAGATGGTCTTCCTTTTCTTTACATTTGACCTCGAGATCATCAATGTAGCATTCAATTTGGTGATGAATGAGTTTGTTGAAGATTTGAGTCATGGCCCAAGATATGTAGGCATTTTTAAGGAAAGGCATGACTTTATAGCAGTAAATTTTGATGGAAATTATAAATGCAAATGACTTCTCATCCTCTGGCATCATTTGATCCATCCTTGAATGAGGAGACTACTTGTAAAGGGGTTATGTCCACTATTAAGTTTGATATAGGTAATGTGAATTTTTCTTCAAGACATGTTTAACTTAGATCTTCAAAATTAAGATATGTGCGGATTTGAATATTCTTCCTTTTAACTAGAGGTTAACTTCAAACTTTGATCCTCTTCTTGGTGCAAATGTTCGCATCAAAAGTTTATAAAATAGGAATAGCAATAGATTTAAATTTGAGTTTGCAAACTACTACCTTTAGAAATGTATTTGGCACTTTATTATAGTCTTAGGTAAAGCAGTCTTTCAACTACAAAAGTAACCTAACCAAGTTGTTGGCATTTTCCTTCTAACTTATCATATATGGATGTTGGGAGGGTGGGTGGACCCTCTTTATGTTCTGAGGTTAATTTCTTGAAACTTTTTAGTTAATGATCTAATTTTCTCTTCAACTTCAGAGAGGTTAGGAGCAAGTCTTAACTTCCAATCCTATAATAATATCATGAGATAATAGAATTGGAGTCAATGAGCTTGCATACCTACTAAGTTTCTAGTCATATCATACATGAATCATCTTTTTAGAATTTTTTCATTGCTATCTAACTCCAGAGATTCGTCAAAATTTGACTCAAATTTATTTCATATATTCTTTGTTCTTTTTTCTTGAATTTACACCTCGTACACATGATTCATCCTTTGGATTCCAAATTAATGTGTATTATTGGTTTTTTACTTTTATTTTTTTCTTATTCTCTTTCTCCTTTTTTTAAGTCTTTGTTTATATTGTGTTCTCTTGAGGAGATTTCTTGTCTTTCTTTTCCATAGGATATTCTATGTTAAGTGTGACTAGAGGAGGTTGCCATTAACTGAGCAAGGAAGAATCAGATTAAGTTTCAACCAAACACTTTTCTATCTCTTTAGAGAATGTGAGAGTGCACTTATTGTTTACCTTAGTGGGCAACCTTCCAAGATAGTTTAGGATCTTAAGATTAACCTTCAGAGCAGTTTGATGCCCATATTTTGGATTGTGAGGTGTATCTTAAGAAGGATTTAGAATTTGATTATTTCCAACGACTGGTTTGCTTCTTCCTATGGTGTTGACCAAAGTGGTAGGACCATGCCACTGCAACTATTGACTTATGTGATATCTTCTAAAAGAGATAGAATTGATGTCTACCTACTCTTTTGGTCCCAAAGTTTATCCAATTATACCTTTAAAATTTGATGATTCTAACTCTTTATCGATA
The DNA here is from genome assembly GCA_021442155.1 of Cymbidium sinense. NCBI lineage: Eukaryota > Viridiplantae > Streptophyta > Magnoliopsida > Asparagales > Orchidaceae > Cymbidium > Cymbidium sinense. The sequence continues at coordinate 1,000,930 of CM038232.1, forward strand.
GTGACACCATGAAAGGTTAGAATGGGGGCATCTCTACCGAGTTGGAATCATTAAAGACATCAAGTCTATCGGTGCTACTATTTTATGGATTATGATCATTATTATGATTGTCATTTTGAGAATTATCTTCTTTTGGGAATTAGGATTCAAGTCATTTGAGTCATACTTATCTGAAATAGATAAGACATACTCAAAATCCTTGTCAATTTCAATATTGCCCCTAAAGGAACCTCTATGGCCTTTCTTCTTTATGGTGAAAACCTACATTTTGGTTTTAAGTTGAATTCCAACATAAAAATTTTATCAACCATAAATAATAATGAATATTGCATTATCATAAGTCATTTTAAGGTTTTCAAGCTCTATGTCAAATTTGATTCAAACATTCTTGATAGATTTAAAGAATTTGGACCCACACTCATCAAATTTGAATATGATAAAGGGGGTTCAAATAATTAAATATTGATTTGGAGATATTTGAAGAGAATTTCTTTGCAACCTCACTAGTCAAATGTTACTATGACTGTAGGTTCAGAGCTCTTTGATTGGGATTTAAGAAATTTTGGAACCTTAATTTTCAAATATTAATATGACACTATGTTCAAAATTTTAGGATTTTTTTTTAGGTTTTGAAAATGGAACTCTCATTTAACAAATTTGGGTATATTAAATGGAGTTCAATTGTATATTGGTATTGATTGTTGTGTATTGATATGTGGTTTTGTTTTGATTTTTGAAGAGAAAACTCTCATTTAACAAATTAAGGTATGTTAAATGGAGTTAATTTTCTTTGAAAATATGTTTTGAAATTTTGTTTGGAGATCTTGACATTTTTAAGAGGAAAATTTTGTTTGTTGTATTTGTTGTTTGATTTTGATTTTGAAATAGAACTCACATTTAACATATTTGGGTATGTTAAATGGGGTTGGTTAATTTTGTTTGAAAAAGGGTTTTGATATTTATTTTTGAAGAAGAGGTTTTATTTGATTTAATTTTGATTTTGAAAAAGGAAAAATTAACAAATTTGGGTATGCTAAATGGGGTTCAATTAATTTTATTTTGAAAGGAGTTTGAAAATTTTTGGAGAAAAGATTTTTGCCTTTGTTCAATTTTTCTTTTAAAGAGAGAACCTCCATTTAACAAATTGGATTATGTTAAATGTGGTTCATATGATTTTTTTTTAAAGACTTTTGAAATTTTTTTTTAAAACATGTTTCTATTTTACTTTGGATTTTTATTGAAATTTTGTTAACCATGGGATGAACCTTGCTTCATTAAGTTAGTGGTAAGAGGTTTTAAATTTTATGTTTGGTTATTTCTCCTTTCTTTAGTTAATTTATTTTTACCTATTGGGGGACCCAATGGGGTTTTAAGACCTACATGGAGTGAGGTCCTAAAACCTAAATGTTGGCTCACTTTGCTTAAAGATGAAATAAGCTAAGTGCCAACGGAAAGAAGGATAGTCTTGGGCTTATATAAAATTTAAGTCCACTATCGATGCTGAGATAATAATTATCTACTAGATATGAAGAGAGGAACTATCCCCAGCGAACACCACATAGATCGAGGAGAACTTATTGAAGTAATCGGGTATGATATTGAGGTATGATATACTATCTCAAAAGATAGAGACATCACCCTTCAATGGACCTAATCACCTAATAAGGACTCTAAGGCTTGAGGACTTCAATATATGGAGATTTTTCCCGCTTTACATGGATGAATAAAGTAGGGTTTATATTAAACCGGTTCTAAAGTTCCTATGGGGGCAAGTCCTCATAATTAATTACATCCTAAGAAAGGTTAATTCCTTAGGAATACTCTTGATTAAAGTAGGTAATTATTGTCTCCAAAGATTTCAAGGATAGACTATCAATAAATTGGCTATGTTGGAAAATCAAGTGGGAAAGATCATGGAGAAGACTTATTTTTGGAAGCCAAAGGGAATAGGAAGGGAGTGCTCATGATACTAGGAAACCTAATGAGCACTCCAATCTATCCTATAGTTGGGCTTTATAATTTTAAAAGTGAGAGGAATTATTTTTATCAGAGTTGAAATTTTAATAGATTGATAGGGCTCATAATCCATCAACATAAGGTTGTGGAAATGTCTAAGAGGTGAAGATTTATGCTTGTAGCCTGAAGGAAATAGCTACTTCGGGTCCTAAATCTAGGGAGCTTTAAGAAGAGCTAAAGCATGACCTAAATCTAAGTGAAGATGGGCATAAGTTTTACCTCCATAAGAGAGGTTAAATCACCCGACTATTGGGCTTACAATCGCCTGGAGTGGCCGCTAGCTAACTCCTCATAGGCTTTTAAATCCATGTAGAAAGTTTTATGAAATTGTAAGATAGTTGGGTTGTTATTAATTTAGAAAGAGTCTAAAGTCCTTAAACACACTCTCTAAGAGACTAGAGCATGAGTGGCATGAACAATGACTTAGTCTAATAAATGCTTTTTTTCAAATTTTATTTGATTTTTGACACTTCATTTTAACAAAGGCTTTGGGATGAATCTAGACCATTTCCTCCTCTTGGAATATTATATCCACCAATGGTCTCCACCTAGAATTCACTCAATTTTGGTGTCTTTATCCCAAAGGAAGTGGGGAAAGGGGTCTTGTTGCTTGGAGGAGCTCCTGGAGTGTGTGCAATGGCAGAATGAGTTCTTGGAAGCCTCTCTTTTTTGTGCTTGGGTGGCCAAAAATTGCCACTAATGGTGATTTTGGGCTTCTAATAGATGTCCTATGGCTTGGGGTGCTTATAAATGATAGGGAATCATCTTAGGTGGCTTAGTTTGGTTGGTCAAGGATTGGGAGGTGGCAGCCAAGAGGGATTAGTGGGTGTCCTATGGGATGCTCTAATGGGAGGAGGCGAGGTGACACTTCCACATGAGTCATGGCCAACCCAACAGCCTCTTGGGTTAGGTTGGGCAGTGTCCTAGATGCCTAGGTGGACTAATGGGAGAGTGTTAAGTGGCCAAGGAATGGAAATGACCCTTCGCCTAAGTGATTTGGCTCATGTGATACCCTTGACCTGAGGGTAGAATGGTCATTTGGAATTAGATTTAATTTGGATAGATTTGAAATGAGTCAAAAGTGAGTTGAGCCAAATTTCTTGTCATTTAGAGTTCATTAGGTTAGGTTTGGCTCAATTTGATCCATTTGGGTCAAATTGGGTCAAAATGGGTTAGGTTGACCAATTGGTCAAATTTGGTCAAACCAATCATTGGGTCAAGTTCATATGACCATTTGGAGTGTGTTGGTGTCCTTGGTTTGGTTTAATTTGGTTTATATTTAATGTTGGTTCATTTGAATTCATTTGGGTCAAATGGGTCAAGCTGACCAATTTAACCCAATTAACCAAATTAGCTTAAATCATGGCTTGGTTTGGATTTAGTTAATCATTTGGAATATGTTGTTAGATTTAGTTGAATTCAATTTGGATTTGATTGGGTTTTAGGTTGGTTTTACCCTTTAGGTCAAGTTGGTTTCAATAGGTCATTTGGGTATAGTGAGTAAATTAGGCTGACTTGAGGCTTTGGTCAAGTTCAACAATCAATTTGGAATGAATTTGAGCAATTGGTTACAATCAATTTGGATTAAATTTTGATTTGACCTATTTTGACCATTTAGGTCAATTTGGGTCAACTTGGGTCAAGAAGGCCAATTGGGTTTGGTTTGGCTCAATTGATGGTCAAGTCATGTTCAAGTATTGATTTTTGGTTGGCATGAATCATGGGTTTCAATAGATTTAGCTTAGGTTATAATTTGGCTAGTTCAGGTTCATATGGATTAAAGGGTTGACTTAGTCAAAAGGCTAGGTTGACTTGGTTCGACCTAATTTATGATAATTGATCAACAATCATGTCATGAAGTTTGGATTGGCTTAATTCACTTTGATTTGGATTGAGCCAGATTTTGGTTCAAATAGGTCAAATTGGTCACTTTGGGTCAAGTGAACCAATTGAGTTTAGTTGGCTTGATTTTGGGTTGAGTTTGATTTAGTTGAGTTTACATATGGATTTGAGATTGATATATAAATTCAACTGCAATTGGTTTGGGTTCAAATGAGTTTTGGTTCATTTGAATATTTTAAGTCAAATGGGCAAGTAGGTTTGACTTGGGTTGATTTTGATTTAGTTTGATGATTGTAAGTTTCATTTATATTTGGAATGGTTATTGAAGGTCTAATTGATTTATGAGAAAATCAATTGAATTTGGTTTGACTTAGATAGGATTTTGGCTAAGTTCATGAAATTGATTCAAAGGACATAGAAGGGTTTTGATTTAGTTTTGATCATTTGAATGTAGATTTAATTTATATTTGGGAAGATAATTGAAGATATAAATTGATTATGAGAAAATCAATTGATTTTGGATTGATTTAGATGGAATTTTGGCTAAGTTCATGAAGGTTGATTCACATGACTTAGGAAAGATTTCAAGTTTGGATTTGGTCATGGGCTTTAATCATTTGGCTTGGAATTTGGATTTGGATTTGGATTTGGATTTGAAATTGAGATTGATTGTAGGTTTGATAGCGTGAATCTGGATTGGATTTGGGTTTAGGCTATAGGGTAGATGAATTTTCCCTAAGTCCTAAGGCACATTCTAACTCTCTAGGTTTAGGTTAAGTGTTCACCTAATCACTAGAAGTGTCTTATGACTAAGGAAGTCTTAGTGTACAGAAGACTCCTAGGTCTAAGATGAGGAGATTAAGAACTCACTCCAAAAGTGAGGTCAACCATCTCTATCCGATGTGAGGCTTCCAAGAATCCCATTAAGCCTAACAATGTTCTTAAAATAAGACGAGCAACATTTAAGGCGTCAAATGTTTTCTTACATGCCACGAAGTGAGACATTTTTGAAAATTGATCAACGACGACCATGATCGAATCAAAAACCCTCTTACTTTTAGGCAACCCCAACACAAAATCTAAACTTAGATCTTCCCAAATGGTTTTGGGTTGGGCAAAGGTGTGTAAAGGCCATTATTTTGCTTATTACCCTTATACATTTGGTATATTGAACATCATTCAATAAATCTTCCTACATCTTTGTACAATCAAGGCCAATAAAAATGAGCTTGAAGCTAAGCAAAGTTTTGTCTCTTCCTGTATGAGCGGCTAGTCCTCCTGAATGCATTTCTTCAATTAATTGAGCTCTAAGTGATGTATTTGGGATGCACAATTGATTCCCTTTGAAAATATATCCTTATTTCGGTGAATAATCAGCAATTGGTGAATTGGAGTGGCAACATTTCCAAGGTTCAGCAAAGTCTTCATCATTTTCATATTGCTCTTTCAAAGTTTTCATACCAGTTATTAGAATTTGTACCACCACCAGTAAATTGGCCTTTCAACTAAGTGCATCAGCCACTCTATTACTTTTGTCAGACTTGTGCTTTAATACAAAGCTGAATTTTTGCAAAAACAAAATCCAACATACATTTATTCTACTCAAATTCCTTTGAATTTGTAAAAACTAAAGGGATTTATGATCATTGTAGATTATAAACTTTGATGTATGAGGTAATGTTCCCACTGTTTGAGAGCTCGTACTACAGTATATAACTCCTATTCATAAGTCTACCATCACTGTCTAAGTTCACTCAACTTTTTGCTGAAAAATTCAACTAGTTTTCCCTCTTGTGTTAACACCGCACCTATGCCAATTGCCGAAGCATCCACTTCTACTTGAAATGGTCTTTTGAAGTTTGGAATTGTTAATACAAGGACGTTGCATAATGCAAATTTTATCCTTTCAAAGCTCTGTTGTTCTAATCCCCATACAAAAGATCCTTTTTCAACCAATTTGTAATTAGGGCCATGTGAGAACTGAAATCCCATATAAATTGCCTATATAAATTAGCCCAACCATGGAAACTACGTACCTCCGGGATGGTAGTAGAGTTGGCCAAGATTATATAGTTATTATTTTCCTTGGGTCTATTTTGATGCCTCCAGCAGTCATGATATGACCAAGGAACTGTACTTGGCTGACAGCAAATTCACATTTATCCAATTAAGATATAATTTATGCTTTTTTAACTCCAATAAAATTGATGTAAGATGGTGTTGTTTATTTTTAGATGTGGAGACACCGCAGAGAGTACTTATTGAAGTGATATTGAGATGATATACTATCTGAAGATAGGGATATCACCCTTCAATGGACCCAATCACCTAATAAGGACTCCTAAGGCATGATGGGTCTTCGAATGTACCAAAGATTTTTCTCTTATTTTACATGGATGAATAAAGCAGCATTTATATTAAATCGAGTTCTAAAGCTTCCTATGGGGGCAAGCCCCCATAGTTAATTACATCCTAAGGAATATAAATTTCTTAGGAATACTCTTAATTAAAGTAGGCAATTATTATCTCCAAAGATTTCAAGAATAGACTATCAATAAATTGGCTATGTTGAAAAATCAAGTGGGAAAGATCAAGAAGAAGACTTATTTTTGGAAGCCAAAGGAAATAAGTAGGAAATGCTCATGATATTAGGAAGCTTAGTGAGCATTCTAATCTATAATATAATTAGGCTTTATATATTTGAAGACAATTATTTTGTTTGACTTAAAATTTTATTAGATTACTAAGGTTTATAATCCATCAAAACAAGGTTGTGAAATGTGATGTTTATGCTGTAGCTCTACCTACCGGATCATAAATCTAGAAGCTTTAGGAAGCTAAAGCATGACCTAAATCTAAGAGATGATGGGCATAAAGTTTACCTCCACAAGAGAGGATAAGTCACCCGACTACTAGATTTATAACCACCTGGGGTGACAGCCAGCTAACTCCTCCTACATTTTAAATCCATGTAGTCAAGTCTTATGAAATTATGAGATAGTTAGGCTGTTGTTTATTTAGAAAGAGACTATAGTCCTTAAACCCACTCTCTAAAAGACTAGAGCATGAGTGGTATGAATAATGGCTTAGTCTAATGAGAAATCTTTTCAATTTTTTTTTATTTTGACACTTTATTTTGACAAAGCTTTTGATTTTGATTATATGATGAAAGTAGATTATTGGATAAATCAATGAGAAGGGGTATTTTTCACCATAAGGGTCATTTCCCGCACAAGAATAGAAATCCCCTTTCTTCAAGAGTGAGATAATATGATATACATGTTGTGAAACATTCAACCATTCATCTAAGGGGTTGCTAAATCTTTTAATTATCTTGATTATGTCTTAGGTCTTATGTGAGATTATGAGTTATTTAAATTTTATTTATGGGTTATAGTTGGGTAAAAGATTTATTTTTCTAAGAGCCTAATTGTACCCATTCCACGCATTAAAACATTATTCATAAAGAAACTACGAAAAGCATGATATTTTTATTACACAATTTAAGCATAACCTCAATCAATTTTATAAATCTAACATAATAGAATAAAAGGCCGGTGAGGCTGGGAATCATCGTACAACCCGAAAAGAGAAAATGGGTAGCCGAGCTCTACCCTTATACAACCTAAAATATAAAGGAATAATTACAATTTACAAATGAATAAATGTTATGATGGGTCTTCAAATCTTCATTCTTCATGTCTCCTCCTTCTTTAATTTGGATGTGCTTGCTTCAAAGGCATCACAAGGCCTCCCAGGATAAAGCCTTCTAATCACTGCTCATCCTAATCTCCCATAGCACTAATCCTAATTCCTAATACAAAATTACATTAAAAATAGGAAAAATAAATCTAACTACACCCCTTAAGCACAATAGCTGAACACACATACAATCCCAAGTAGTTATATATAAAATTTAGACTTAGCACCCTGTACATGGGTAACCAAGCACACATGTCCTAACTTGAAATATAGGAGTTTAAGCAACCGATAAAAGAGATCATTTATATTTATTTTAAGCACCCCTTAAGCACAATCCCCTACATAAATATGATTAGGATAATTATGGCCTACCATCTAGTCTACGAAACATACACCCTAATATCCAGTCTAAAATAATATATCATAAAATAAAATATACATCATATCATACACCGTCCTAACATAAATCTAGAAGTGGTGACTTAATTCTAATGTATGTATATTAAAGCATGTTTGGTATGTCCTAACTAGGCATTAAGGTTATGATTTTCTAAATATGAAAGGATTATTTAATCATAAGAGGTTGATTTCAATTTAAGTAATTTAATTGATTTGGGAATTTTACTTAGTATTTTCTTTTGTTTCATTTGATTTACACTTAGCAACTAAGTGCTATAAAGAAAAGAAAAGAGGATTTCTCTCTTTCATCCTTATCTTAAGCCATTTCTAATGCACATTAATTTGATTTAGTTCTTTTTAGTGAATGGCTTATTACACATTTTAAATTAATCCTAAGTTTAAGTTCATTTTAAATAATTCTATTCAATATGAAAGGCATCTTAAGATTAATGTGATTGAATTGCTATCACATGACATATGTGAAATCATTCCTTTCCATCACATGTAACATGCACATGATTAAGTCTTAAATATACCTACACATATAATATGTTTAGTACACTTGAATGATAGATGTGAGTATGTATATTTAAAGTTTATACTTTCCTATTTGATTGAATTATTTTATCATATTAATTTAAAGCTTTATCTAAATTCTTATACAAAAATATAGGGATGAAATTAAAATGGTATGTGTCATTGTTAACCAGTGAGGTAATTAAATGACCTCCTTAGAATTTGATGTCCAAGTACCATTTTGGATTGCTACCATATAAATTTAAATACATGAACATAAGAAAGAGAGCTCCAAATCACATGATTCAATTCAATCACCAATTATGGATGCATGTATCTTTGATAAAAGAAAAGGAGTTCTAATTTCATAATTAAATAAATACACACACATACATGTATAAGAGACAGCATAGTACATTGTTAATCAAGGAAGTGAGGTAATCAAATGACCTCCTTCTACTTAAAAGCCAATTTCTTGGGATGTCCAGACTCAATATTTATTTTTCTCAAATACATATGGATGTATACATAAATGAAGGAAGGGGAACCATGCAAAGGTTGTATTTTTATTTTATTGAAACATTTATGAAAATAGAGTAAAGTTTAATCCAAATTCTAGTATTGAAATACATAAGAAAAAAATCTAATGGAGTACGTGCCATTGTTAAACCAGGGAAGTGAGGTAATCAAATGACCTCCTTGAGGCTAGCTAAAGCTTCATATTCTCAGGATGTCTAGACTATATACCCATTAACATTCATACTTACTGTTGGTTAGAAAAATTTCTATTAGGGGGTCGCCTTTCAAATCTGTGGTAAGAAAAGAAAGATAAGACACTATAAAATTAATCTTTTTAGGATGCCACATAGATCCATAGATGTTCTTATTCAGGTAATAAGCTCATCAAGGAAGTGTCTCAGAGATGGTTCTACCCTTTAATGGACTTAATCACCTCAATAAGGACTTAAGGATGATGGGTCTACATATGTACCAGATTCTTCCCTACTTTATATGAAAAGTAAAGTATTTTAGACAGTAAATAATGAATGAGATTTGTCTTTTAAAGATTTAATAAAAAAGGACTCAATCGATTGGTTCATTTTGAAGATCAAATGGGATTAATCAAGAGGGAGAATCGAGCCAAAGGAAGATAAGTAGGAGATGCCCACTGCTGAAACCCAAACTCCAAACTATCCTATGGTTAGGCTTTACATTTTCAAAATTGATTTAGTTTGTTTGAGTTGCATTTTCATTAGAAATTTAGGACTTATGATTCCTTAACACAAGATTAAGAAAATGCCTAAGAGGAAGTATGCTTATGGCCAACAAAGGGAGAAGCAACCTCAAACCTAAATCTAAGGAGGCAGGTCAAAAGCACAATCTAAATCTAAAGTGAAAATGGGTATTTGGCTTGCCTCTACAAGAGAGAATAAAACCATGACTTGGACTTACAACCGGTGGCCACCAACTAACTCCTCTTATGATTTTAAATAAAATACAGTCTTATGTATGCAAGATAGCTATTGTTATTTATGCTTATGAGTTTAAGGATAAACTAGATTTATTTATAGAGATAAGAGATTAGATCATGTAAAAGGTCCTACTAACTCCTATTTATGCCAACTAACTCCTATTCATTTCATCAAGATAGCTAAGTACCCCTTAGCTCTAAGTAGATTTTAAATACAAAATAACTCCATTTCATTTTTACTCAAATCTAGATCATGTAAATTCAATGACTAAATCTTATTCAAATTTCATTATATTTTCATTTTTGGATAATTATTTGACTGCTAATAGGATTCATATGACTAATGCATGAGAAATCAAATTATTGGCCTCATGAGAAGGGAGGAGGTGTGTTTCCACCATGGCTCTCAAAGGTCAAGCCAAAATTCTCTTGCAAAGGTGGAAGCCCTCTAATCAAGAGTGAAATAAGATGTTGTTGTGCATGATATTACAAAAGAAATGCTCATCTAGCTAAGGGGTTACTAATTCTTTTATCTTGATTTTAAACCTAAGCTTTAGGTGAGGTTATGAGTTCTTTATTTTTAATTTGAGTTTTTATGCTTGGTAAAAGATTTATTTTTCTCTAAAGAGCCTAATCCACATCCTGGTCATACATAAAGAAAGGAAGAAACTAGGAAAAGCATGCCACTTAATGCAAAAGCTAAAATAAATCATCAATCAATTTATAAAACTAATCAAAAAAAAAAATAAAGGCCGTTGTTTGGGCACCACATAAACTCAAAATATCAAATTGGGTAGCTCTACCCTTATACAAATTACCAATGAATTAAATTATAATTAAGCAAGGAATTCATTATTATGGGGGTCTTTAAGCTTCATTTCTTCTTTTCTTCTTTTCTTCTTTCTTCTTCTTTTCTTCTTTCTTCTTTTGGTTCCTTCTTTTAGATGGTTAGAAGGTGGATGCTCCAAGGCTTCACATGGTACATAAGATAAGATTTTATGACCAATGCTCATCCTAATCCCCATAACAATTGTTCTAAAATCCTAATTACACAAATTTACATGCAAAGAAAAAGTGAAAATCTAACTAGCAACTGCAAAATAAAGGTTACCTAAAACAAACTACACAAATTTCAAGCATATATATTGGACTTATCACCCCACACATGGGTTACTAAGTCCACCTGACCTATGGATTATGCTTAGGGGTATAAAGCACATGCAAACAAATGGATTTATATTTTTATTTATGATAGCGCCCCTTAAGCACAATCTCCTACAGAAAATAATAGTTAGACTAAGAGTATCCTACCATTCATTCTATGAGCATACACCTTAACATCCAGTCTAAAATATATATTACAAAACAAAACAAACATCAAACCATGCATCGCCCTAACCTAAAGCTAGAAGTGGTGACTTAGGCTAATGTGTGTGCTTTGAAGGTTTGTGTGGTATGCTTAGCTATGGCTTTAAGTTAGAGTTTTCTAAGTGTGAAAGCATGTTCAACTTAGAGGAGGGTTTCATTTAAGTTGTTTAATTATTTTAGTTGATTTTATTTCATGTTTTGATTTGGTTCAAGTGAATTTTATAATTAATTACTAAGTTATAAAGAGAGAGAAAGAGAAGATAACTTCTCTTTCCTTCCCTAACCTAAGTAATTTCTAAAGTAGATTCACATTTTTGTTTGATTTAGGTGAATGTTTTGATTAAATATTTTAATTAATCCTAAGTTTAGATGAACTCTAAACAAACCTATTCAAAAAGAAAGGCATTTTAAAATTAAATAAAATGAATCAAAATTCACATAACACACATTTCTTCATTTCTTTCTCAACATATACAACATGCATATAGATGGACCCTAAGCATATCTATACATACAAATGAAAACATTTAACACACTTTATGATGCATGCTAAGTAACCCATCTAAGGAAATTTAGAAGTTGAATATGCATGATTTTTCTTAAGTAGAGAGGGGTTTCTTTATCCAAATTTTCACATACACACATGAAAAGTAAGAAAGGCATAAGTGAGTCATTATTAACCGAGGTGTAAGATACAAAACTTACTTAGAAACTTAAAGCCTCAACCTTGGGGTTGTCCGGACTAATATACCACTTTTCTTAAATACAAATATGTATAAAAGAAATGAAATGGAAAAGAAGAATGCAAAAGTTGTATTAATGGATTTATTTTGTTTATGCAATTTATGTATGCAAATATAGGTAGCCCTTCTTAGGTGATAACATAGGGATGAATAGGATATGTAATTAGGTAAGTGTTAGGTTCTTTTCAAATGAACCATACATCTTACCAAATTTCTATTCAAAATTATACCAACATGAGAGAGAAAGGAAACCTATACTAAGCATACCTTTATAATATTTCACATGCAAGCTCATAATTAAAATATAAGTAGCATACTTTCAGATTTGATATTTGATTTATGAGTCTTGAAAATAATTTGGATTTAGTAGTGATAATAGCCATTCATATTTCTACTTTAGCCAACAAATACAAATTTGACATAAAATAAGCAATTCCATTTTAAACTTGAATTTTAAAAAATATGAAAGCATGAAATCACAAGACATACAAATTTAGCATGTTGGGGAAAGACTCAAAGAAATGAAAGCATGTAAACACATTCACTTCACTTAAATCCTAAATACATTCTTATGGAATAAGAAAGTTTAAAATAAATCAAAGTGAGTTCAATGCAATTTTTGTTTAGTTTGAAGTTTGATTTAATTTTAAAAAGGTGAGTTGTGTTTCCTGTTCCTAACTCATTCCCACATATGTTTGATATTTTTTTTTACTTTTTAGATAATTAGATCCATTTTTACGTATTAATTAGGTTAAGGTATGAATTAAGTAACTTAATTACACCACCTTAGAATAATTAACTAAATAATTATGAGCCAATGAGATGACAATAAAACTCACAAGGAATTTAAATTTGTAATGTGTGCCTAATAAGAAAAGGCTTACAATTTGGCTCATAATTAAAGGTTAATTAAGCTAAATTAGCAAGTAATTTCAAAACACCCTTTCACACCTATGAATTGGGTTTTGATTTTATTAATTGAACTTAGGTTATTAAATCCCTAAGAATCTACCTAAAGTAGATTAATTAAGTCCTGGAAGTTTTTTAAGAATTTTTGGAAATTAATTAAGGGGATGATTAATGAATTAACCCTTAATTAATGGAAGATTAAGGAGAGAAAAGAGGATTTAGGGAATAGCTTAAGGGAAATGCCCAAAAATTATTCCATAAATCTCCTATCAACTGGATCTGACCTTAATCAACTCTAATTATGGATTAAAATCACTAATCACACCTTAATTATCATTAATTAGATTAAGAGATTAATTATGAAATCCATATTCAATTCCCCTAATTAAGCCTTTAATAAATCCCAAGAAAATTACGGGAGGTAGAAATCATCTCTTAAAATATACCCAAGAAGTTTGGGATTAATCAGAGACTTAATTAAAAGGTAATTAGCAAAATAAACTTTCCAATAAAACCTAAAATCAGAGAAAAGCATAATTCAAAATCCCTTGAACTTAATTTTAAAAAAATTTAGGTTGAATTATCTTTCCATAGAAATTTATTTCATATTTTTTTGAATTTTATTGAGAGAGATATGAATTTTAGAAGATCTAGAGATTAATTAGCACTTAAATAAATCCATAACTAATCCTCGCTCATGCGTGTGGCGTGGTACTTTACGTGTGCAGTGAGCCTCACTTAAATGTTAAATCCAAAAGGCGGCTTGATGGCGGACATGCTTTGATCTCTACCGTCTGATCAAAGATCGGATGGCCAGAGATCTCCCTGTGGTTTTAAAAAAGGATATAAGAAATTCTAAAAATGGGAATAATCTCAATCATCCATCCAAAATGCATGGATGGATGGCTGAGATCTCCCCAGTTCTTCCCTTTAGATCAATACAAGCCATCCATGATCTAGGGGAAGATCCAAGCTCGATTGAGCTCGGATTCAAACCAAACTTAACCCACACCATCTAAAGGCAATAAGAGGCACATCCAACGGTGGATCTTACATGACTCAAAGATTTCTTTCACAAAGGACCAACACATCCCATGCTAGGTGGTCAAAAAATTCCATACCTCATCGAAGGTGATCATGCTCGATAGATAGCTTGCTCAGTGGAGGCGAAGCCCCGTTGAAATTCCTAGGCGCCTTGGGTGGTGGCTCTATGGACCAACACCACTTGAAGATCCTTGTGGCCTTGATCTAATTGCTCCTCTCCTTGATATGGGAACTCCAATGGAAGCTTGGGTGAGCTCGTATTGGTCCTTAGAAGAAGTGTGCAAGAGGAATTGGGATGATTTTCGGTGTGGAGAAAGTTAGGAGTTCAAGTGAGCTCCCTTATTTTCACACAATTCAAGACCAAGAAGATGAGATTTGATTTCACTCGAGGAAGCTTGAGGAGGCTATGGGATTGCTTCTCTGACTTTCATAGGTGCAATCAAAATGATGACTGATAATTATGAATTTGATTAGGGGGAGTATATCTCCCCCCTTGAAGGATCGAACAGTCGTACGCCTATGTACCATTTTGATCCAATTGATCACAATGGGAGGGTTATTTGATCAGTTAGATGTGTGGTCAGTTTGAGGCCTTGAGTAGAATGTCAGCCTCCCATATGCTTGAATTTCAGTGAGAGATGGATTTTGAATTAGCCATTTTGACCCATGGGATTGGGTTTGGTCGTGGGGTCAATTGGGCTGACCCAAACTCATTGGGTTGGGTGCACCACTCTTCATTAGGTCTCCTTGAGCTTTTAGGAAAGCCTCAAGTGGATATGAAGAGGGTATGACCAAATTACTCATGTATTAAGCCAAAATTTGTTCTATGGCCTAGGGGTAGGATGGTCATTTTGCTTATTTTTTAATTTGGATATGTTGGGTATGTGGAGAAACTAGGTTTGGCCAAGTTTCATGAGATTTAGAATTCATTTGGTAAGGTTTGGCTCATGTTGACCCATTTAGGTCAAAATGGGTCAACTTGGGTCAAGTTGACCAATTCATAAAATTAGATCAAACCAAGGGTTGGGTCAAGTTCATATGACCATTTGAAATGTTTTAGTGCCTTTGGTTTGGTTCAATTTGGTATAATTTTGAGTTTGGCTCATATGACTTCATTTAGGTCAAATGGGTCAAGTTGACCTATTTGACCCATTTGACCTATTTGGGGTAGGTCAAGGGTAGGTTTAGGTTTGGTTAGTCATATGAAGTGGATTGGTATCTTTGTTTCCAATCAATTTTGGCTCAATATGACCCCTTTAGGTTAAGTTGGGTCTAAGGTCAATTGGGATAGGTTAAGTCTAGTTGGCCAATGGAGGCTTTGGTCAAGTTCCACAAGTGATTTGGAATGAACTTGACCCATTGATTTGGATCAATTTGGCTTAGATCAAGTTTTGACACATTTTGACTTTTTAGGTCAAGTTGGGTAAACTTGGGTCAAGTGGCCAATTGGGCTAGGTTAGGCTCAAATGTTGGCTTGGTTAAGTTCAAACATAGGTCATTAATGAACTTAGATCAATGGTTTCAATCAATTTGGCCTATGGTGAAATTTGGCTATGTTAGGTTTCATTTTGGGCTAAGTGTTGACTTGGTCAACCCTTAGGTTTGACTAGGTTTGACTTGGTTTGACCCAATTTGATTGATTGATCATCCCATGATGATTGTTGATTATGATGAGAGGCATAAATGAGTTTGGTTCAATCCAATTTGGTTAGGATTAGAATTTGGCTCATAAGGGTACTTTAGGTCACTTTGGGTCAAGTGAGCCTAATTGTGTCAAATTGCTTGGTCAAAGCTTGATTTGAGCTTGATTTGTATATGGACTTATGATTGAAATATAAATCCATTTACAAGTGGTTTGAAGTCAAATGGGTTTTGATCCATTTGACAATTTCATATTCAAAGGAAGAATATGAAAGGATTTAAGGTTTGATTTTTGAATTGGATTTTGATTGAATGATTAAAGTTTGTATTTATATATGGATTCATGATTGTAGGTTTGATTGAATCATGAAGGAAAATCAAGAGTTTGGCTTGATTTGAAGTTAATTTGGCTAAGTTCAAGATTTTGACTTGAAAGGCTTAGGTTGGATTTTAAGTGGATTTGAGTTTGATTTGGAATTGGTTTTGATTGTTTGAATTTATATTTCATTTATATATGTGAATATAAATGAGAATAACAAATGGATCATGAGAAAATTTCAAGGAGAAGTGGTTTAATCATGATTTGGGCTAAGTCCATTAAGAAGGATTTAATGGACTTAGGAAAATTTTATAGTTTGGAGTTTAAATTTTTAAATTTGATTTGATTGGTTTATATTCATATTTCAATTTTTATATGAGAATATAAATGAGGATATAAATGAATTAAGAGAAAATACCATGACTTTGAGATGGTTTGATCAAGATTTAAGCTAAGTCAATCTATGGAGAATTAATGACTTAAGAAAGATTTTAAATTGGGAATTTAATTTGAGGATTTGATTTGACTAATTTATATTTATATTTCATTTATATATGTGAATATAAATGAGAATATAAATGAGTTTTGAGAAAATCCCATGAATTTGAATTGATTTATCATGATTTAGGTAAGTCCATTAAAAGGAATATTTAAAAGACTTAAGAAATTTCATGAATTTAGTTGGGATCTTGAGTTTAGTCTGATTGATTTGAATTTATATTTCATTTATATATGTGAATATAAATGAGAATATAGATGGATCATGAGAAAATCTCAAAGATTTGATTTGGTTTTGATCATGATTTTGGCTAAGTCCTTAAGAGAGGATTAAGGACTTAGGAATTTTGATGGATTTTGATCATGGGTTTCAATCATAGATTTCAATCATGGATTTTAATCATGGAATTGATTTGAGTTTGGAGAAAATCAAATAAAATTGATTTGGAGTTTGACTTGAATGAAGAAAAGTGAGGAATGGTTCAAGCTAAGGGTAGGCAAATTTTCCTAACACCCCTAAGGCATGACCTACTCCTATGGCTAACTCTTCTAAGTCTCTAGGGCTAGGTTGAGTGTCCACCTCATCACTAGATGTTTCTTAAGACTAAGGAACTCTTAAAGTCTAAGAGAAATCATATGCCTAATATGGATAGGTTGAGAGCTCATTCTAAAAATGAGATCAACAATTACATAAATCAATACATGAATAAAAGGAAAGAAGCTTTACTTCATACACTTAAGCTATAATCACATACATCTTCTATGTATTTATAACTATCATTCATAGCATATGTAATCATTCATTTATAAGCTTTGGAAAATATATTTGTATTTAATAGTGATATATAGCCATATATATCATAGCTTGATAAAGGAAACTATTTGATTTAATCAACTTTGCAAAAGATGAATGCATGAATCAAATGAGATACAATATTTAATATTATTGGAGAGGAATAAATACACATATACACATGATTTCATTAATCAAATTAATTCTTAAGAACAATCATATCAAATAAAATTATTTAAAGCAAAACATAGCTTTTTGATGTCATTTTTAATTTGATGTTTAATTTTATTTAAGGAATATAAGAAGAAGTTGGCTAATCCTAATCTCATCTCATGTTTGTAAGTTAATTTGATTTAATGAGAGATAATTAGGTTTTATGGATTAATTAAGTTAATATATGAATTAAATTAATTAATTAACCCTTACCTATGTTGCCTTCAAGTAATTAATTAAAAAATTATGAGCTAATATGATATGCAAATAAATTGAAAAGTAAATTAGCAATGATCCTAGGAAATGAAATGGCCTAATGCAATTGGCTCATAATTAATAGTTAATTAAGCTTAAGAAACTTAATTAAGTGCATTGATGATTTTCCACACATGTGAGCTAACCATAATTTCTTTAAATGTATTTAAGTTATTGAACATCTAAAGATCTACCCCTCAATTGATTAATCAAATTTAGATGTATTTTAAATTTTAATTAAACTAATTAAGTAATTAATTAATCAATTAATCAATAATTAATTTCTTCTTAAAAAAGTGAATAAAATTTAAGGAAAAGATTAGGAGAGAAGCCCCAATCCAAATTTCCTAAGTCTCCTCAATGTTAAACAGTGATAAATGACCCAATTAATTAAGTTACGGTTCATATGATTAATTAATACTTAATTAAGTTAAGAAGTTAGTTAGGGCTTAATCAATTAATTAGCCAAATAAATCCCAAGAAAAATAGAGGAGGCAGAGGTCATCCCCATAAACAATCTTAGAAAATTTGAGGTTAATTAGTTAATTAATTAAGGAGTAATTAGGGTAATTTTTAATTAAACTTTAATTAAGCTTTGATTACTATTCAAAATCAATTAAGGATAATTTTAATTGGATTCCTCTCTAAAATATCTTCAAAATGAGCCTTTATTTATATTTTTTTGGACTTTTTTATGATTTGTTATGAATTTATGAAGTTTCAACCTTAAAAAAAGATTATTTAGCCTTAATTAAGCCTAATCCCATCGTGGGCGGTGATGCTTTCCACGTGTTGTGAGATTGGCTATTTAAGTTATCACATCGTGCGTAAAGCGGCAAGATGCATTTTTTTGATCTTATTTGATCTCGGATCGACGATCAATCCGCGGTTAATAATGGCTCAAATCAGATGGATCTAATGTGATATAATCACAATATTTCAATCATGCGGAATAGATGGCGCATGATCTATCAGCTCGTGAGCAATGAAAAATGGAGGTTGTCCTCCATTATTCATTCAATCCGAGCTCACCCAAGCTCGAATTGGCTCAAAATGGAACCCACACCATCATGCGAGGGATCTAAGAAGATCCAACAGCTAAGATCATCTCACATGCATATTTTCTTTACAAAAGACCAACACATTTTAGCTAGAAGTCAATTTTCATGGAATTACCTCACCAGAGCTAAGACCGGTAGCTCGCACACTTGAAATAGCTTCATCTAGTATAAATGATGCCCTGTTGAGCAGCAATTGAGTTGATTCCATGTTGATTGCTCGGGAGGCCAAGATCCTTGCTTTGGAGCTTTGACTTTGATCGAAATCCTAGCTTAGATCCCTCTGGAGGATTGAGGTGCATGGAAAGTGTGTGCAAGAGTAATTTGATTTTGATTGAGAGATGAGGGAGTTTGGATGGAGAGATGAGTGCCCTATTTTGACTTCGCTCGGGAAGGAGGAATCCGAAGAGCGGAGGCATTGGGAATGCTTGAGAGCTTGCTAGGGAGTTTGAAATAACCTTAGGAAGCTTGGATGAGTTCAATAAATTTTCCCATGCTGAGGGGTATATTTTGGGTGTGATGACAAGATCAATCCCATTTTTGACGCCATAGTCAAGTTGTCCCCATTAAGTCCACGTGGCTTGGTTTGAATGGAGGAAAGCTTGGGAGGTGGCACAAGGCTGAATTTAGTCGATTTCTCCTCCCTTGATCTCTTGGGTCTTTAGTTTGTAAGTGAGGTAAGTTAACTCACCTCCTTTTGGTCCAAGGTAAGTCTTAGCTCATTTAGGGTTGTGATAAGAGTGAGTGAGTATGATGGGAGAGTAGACATTACCAAAAAAAAAAAAAAAGGTGAAATCCTATGTAAAGAGGTTTAACCAATGGGTAATAACCTTGGATTGAACTCATTTTGGTTTTGGACTGATTGTGGCTAACCCAAGATGGGTTTGGGTCGAGTTTGGTCAAGTTCCAAGTGGCCATGAGTTGGTTCAAAGGGGTTTGGCTCAATTTGACCCTTATAGGTCTAATTATGTTAGGTTGCGTTAGGTTGACCAATTGATCAAATTGGGTCAAACCAAAGTTGGGTTAGGTTAAAATGATTATTTGAAGTATTTTTTTTTTTCAAGTGGTTTCAATCAATTTGGCCTATATTTGATTTTGGCTCATTTGGAATCAAATGGGTCAAATGGGCCAAGTTGACCAATTTGACCAAATTGGCCAAATTGGCTTGGGTTGGATGTTGGTTCAAGTTTATTTGGTTAATTTAAAATAATTGTAGGCTTTGGTTTAAATCAATTTGGATTTTGTCCACTTTGACCCTTTAAGTCAATTTGGGCTAAGTTGGTCAATTTGGTTCAATTGGCCAAATTGGGTTTAATTATGGGTTTGGTCAAGTTCAATAATCAATTTGGAATGAACTTGATCCAATGGTTGTAATCAATTTGGGTTGGATCATGATTTGATCCATTTTGACCTTTTAGGCCAATTTGGGTCAACTTGGGTTTAGTTTGGCTCAATTGATGGTCAAGTTATGTTCAATCAATGATTATGGGTTGATGTGAATCAATGGTTTCAATTGGTGTAGGATGAGTTTTGGCAAATTTGGGTTTCAAATGTGCTAAGGGTTGACTTGGTCAAATGACCAAGTTGACTTGGTTTGACCTAATTTAAAGCAATTGATCATCCTAGGGTGATTGATGGTCATGGTATGAGGTTTGGATGGGCTTGGTTCAATCAAATTTGGGTTAGATTAGAACTTGGTTCAAATGGATTCTTTAGGCCACTTTGGGTCAAGTGGACCTAAATGGGTCAATTGACTTCATCTTAATTTGATTAAGGTTTAGTTGAATTTATATATGAGTTTAGGATCGAAATATAAATCCAATTGCAATTAATTTAAGCTATAATGGGTTTTGGTTCATTTGGAATTTTCAAGTCAAAAGGGCTAAGTTGGGTTTGACTTGAGTTGATTTCAATTTGGCTTGATGATTGTAAGTTCATTTATATTTGGATAGATGATTGAAGGAATGATTTATTCAAAAGAAAATCCATTGATTTTGGCTTGATTTAGGTGGGTTTTGGTTAAGCTAAGGAATTGGCTTAAAGAATTTAAATTGGATTTTGATTTGATTTTGGATTTTGTTTTGGCTATTTTAATGTATATTCCATTTATATTTGTGAATATAAATGAAGATATAAATGACTTACAAGAAAATCAATTGAATATGGAGTGGTTTGAAGGCAAATTTGGCTAAGCTCGTGAAGGTAAGTCCATGTGGCTTAGAAGAGAATTTGATTTAGTTTGATTTAATTTCTATCATTGGAATGTGGGTTTCATTTATATTTGTGAAGATGATTGGGTATATAATTGATTTATGAGAAAATAAATTTATTTTGGGTTGATTTTGGGTAAGATTTGTCTAAGCTCATGGAGGTAGGTCCATATGGCATAGGAGGGGTCTTAACTTGATTCAGATTTAGTTAGATTTGATTTTGATTATTTGAGTTTATATTTTATTTATATTTGTAAATATAAATGAAGACATGATTGATTCATGAAGAGATCAATCAAGTGGATGGAGATTTGGCTAAGCCCATGGAATTCAATCATAAGGCTTAAGGAGGATTTGGGAATTTAATTTTGATCTAGGATTTCAATCATTTGGATTTGAGTTTGGACTTGAATTTGATAAATTGATTGAAGGGTTGAATTGATCTTTGAGAAAATCAATTGAATTTGTAATGATTTTGATTTGGCTAAGGCTAAGTCCATAAGATAAATCATAGAGCTTAGGTAGGATTTTGATTTTGGATTCGATCATGGCCTTCAATCATTTGATTTAGATTTGATTTGGATTTTGATATTTGAATTGAATTCAAGGTTTGGTTTGAAAATATGAACATAGGTCAGATTTAGGCCACAGGATGGGCAAGTCTCCCTAAATCTTTAAGGCATAACTTACCCCTATGACTAACCCTTCTAAGTCTCTAGGCTTAGGTTAAGTATTCACCTAATCATTAGAAGTGTCTTAAGACTAAGAAACTCTTAGTGTATATACGAGTCCTAGATCTATGATGAGGAGGTTGAGAACTCACTCTAAAAGTGAGGTCAACAAATGAGTTAAATGGATTTCCAAGGTTGAGTTGAAAATTAAGATGTCATCGAAATATACTACACAAAATTTTCCAAGGAATAGCTTCAATATTTCATTCATCAATCGCATGAATGTGCTAGGGGCGTTACATAAGCCAAATGACATAACCCTCCACTCATACATCCCCTCTCATGTTTTGAATGTTATTTTCCAATCATCCCTTTATTCTTATTTGATGGTACTCATCCATTATATTCAATTTGAAAAAACTTAGCTCCATTCAACTTATCAAGAAGATCTTCAAACCTCGGCATGGGAAAATGAAATGTTATAGTTATTTTGCTAATATCTCTACTATCCACACATATTCTCCATCGCCCATCCTTTTTCGAAACTATTAATGTTGGTACCACACATGGACTCAAACTAGGTCTAATTAACTCCTTTAATAGATCATCTACAATACTTTGAAAGATTTTTTTGTTCCTTGGGATTCATTTTATAATAAGGTAAATTAGGCAAGGTGGCGGATGAGATCAATTTGATGTTGTATAGAACATATAAGGAGAAGTCGGTTGGGTAGATTCCTAGGAGTAACATCAACGAACTGCTGCAACAGAGAGTAAGAGTCTGAGTTTCTTTCCCTTCCATTCGATGATATAAGCATTAGATCATCCATCATGCCACACTCCTTCATCATATTGCCATAGCTGCCCTAAGATAATATGGCATACATCTATGTCAATAACATCACACAAGACTTCACAGTTATATTGTTTGCCAATTGTGAATGTAGTCTTGCACATATCAATGACCATTAATTCAATTCCCTTTCTAACCCAACTGATTTTATATGGTTGAGGGTGTTTGGTTGTCTTTAGTTGTAAGGCTTTCACAACCTTTAAAAGATTATATTCTCGGTGCACCCACTATTTATGATCAAGTCACATACATTTTTATTTAGAGTACATCAAGTTTTGAATATGGCATGCCTTTGAGTAGCAGTTTTCTATTTAGGAGTAGTCAAAACCTTTTCCAAAACACAAGAAATAAATTCTCCATCATCAACAGAAATGTCTTCAATAGGATCATTATTAGCAAGCTCATCAGCCTCGATTCTTCGCCTTCTCCTCCTTCTAGAATCTATAGCTTTTTTTTGGGCATTCATTGGAGCGATGACCTGGTTGAAAATAGAAAAAACACTTAGACAGTCCAGGCTTGTTGTAATAATTCTCACTGGTCGTAAACTGTTTTGTGCTGGGTTTTAGCTCTAACGATTTGGAGTTATTGTTGATGTTGTGTTCTTGGGGCAGGGTCGATCGATGCGTGGAGTTTCCTCGATTCATTTATGAAGTAGAATAGTTTGATCCTCTTTGATTTTGAGTGGACTTTGTGTGCCTTGACTATTGTTGTTTGGCCTTAAAATCATAGCTAACAACTTGAGATATAGACCATAAGGAATTCATTTCTAATTTATCATGGATCAATTCCTTCAGCCCCCTAACATACCTTGCGAGTTGGTGTTCGATCTCGTTTAGGTTGTTTATGGCACTAAGTCGATAAAATTCCTCAGTGTAAGAACTTACAGATCGATCTCCATGTGCACACCTTTGATATTGCATATATAATAATTGCTTATAGTTGGAAGGTAGGAAATGACTTCTCATTATTTGTTTCATCTTCATCCAACTTTTAACACTATGATTTCCTTACCTTCTCCATGTTTGGGTTAACTAGATCCACCTGGCACTAGCTTGGCCCTTTAATCGACAAGTAACATATTTAACTTGTCATTTTGGATTAATATATGTATTGGAAAATGATTCAACAGCTTGGTCCCAATCAAGATAGTCTTCAATGTGCAAATGTCCATCAAATTAAGGTATATCTAGTTTCACTCTAAACTCACTTGGGATGTAGTTTCAAGAATTCCTCCAGTGGATGTTTGATCGAAAAATCTCAAGTTCACTGTCTAAATCCTTTTCTTCAAACATTGTCCTTTGAGGTGCTAATCAATCATCTTCAACTTGAAAGAGGGGTAGGGCACACTAAATTGGGTCATTGGGGTCTTCGCAACTCGGTTCAGTGTGGTGGAATCTTCAACTACTGGTGCGGTAGCCAGAGTCACTGGTGTGATTACTGGGGAAAGATTCCCAATGTTGTGAAGGGTCCTCAAGTCACTTAACCGGCACAAAAGCGCACGAAATCCATGCCATGCCTTCAAGCTTATGGGTGATGACAGACAATACTTAATTCAAGGCATCCCAGTCGACGTCATCACCGGCCATGCATTTTCCAAAATCGGCCATGCTCTGATACCAAACTAGTGCAGGCAACAGTTAAACTCCAGCAAATAGAACGATAAACAAAAAGGAAAAGAATGTTTTCAACAGAAAAATGTGCTATTACAAACAAAAATCAGTCCCCTGTGTTCTCCCACTATCTTCTCTTTATACCTGTAATATTTGAATATGTAATATTAAATAGATTATAATATGTTCACTACTAGATCAAAATAAAAATTCTAAGATAAGACCAAGGACTATGTTGATTAAAATTCAAATGGATGACCAAAAAGACATCATCAAGTATGTTTGATTAAAAAATTTTGAAGTGAAAATAAATAAAATTATAATGATGATTTAAATTTTAAATTTTAATTTTATTATTTTATAATTTAAAAATTTTAACTTTCAATCTTTTTCTTCATGTGCAAAATTCTTAAGTTCACTTATTATATTTTTAAATTAGCACCAAAGTAGTTTTGGAATGGGAGTAGTTGGCCATCCCAAGTACTAAAAGAAACATGGATTCCACTCCACTTCATTATCTATTTTCTTAACTTTAATTTTTTATCCTTGTTAGATTTTCAAATTTTAAATTATAAAACTTGATGTAATAATTTAAATTATAAAACTTGATGTAACAATTTAAACATTACTAGAATGAATGAAAAAAGGAGGTTTAGTGTCTTAATAAAATTAAAAAGTGAAATCACTATGCTTATGATTTGGTGTCCAACTCTCTTTTTTGTTCATCTTGAAGAAAAAATTGGGTAGTTTTCTTACACATGTTCATCACTCTTCTATACTTTCATAAGTCATAACACATTCTTTCACTTTCCTAGATTCATCTCAAAGCTTTTAATCGATTAAGCGAAAGCGTAGTAAGGGTCTCATCTCCTATTGTTGGGTGGTTGGGGCACCCCATATTTGCACTGCGTGTTCCCACTGGACTGGACACATGTTTAATTGCAGTTACCAAAAAAATTAAACTCATCTTGAATATGTTGATAAAACTAAAACTTCTATCGATCTATTTTTAGTTCTACCTCTTCCACCACCTTCTATGCCCCTAAGATTCCCACCAAGTAATATAGATATGGCATACAAATATTCACTTAACATTCTTAAAACTTTTTATTACCTTTATAGATTCTTAATCTTTTCCATAATTAATACTTATGAACATATCAAATTAGCTCAAACTAGGTCACCTTAACATAGTTTTGGTTCTCATCCAATCTTTGGTCTTCAAACCACTTAGGACATCAAAAAATGTTCTAAAAAAATCCAAATGCATTACCCTAACCTTTCCAATTGATTTTAATGCTCTAAATTTTATAATAAGAAACTCTAAAGCTAAATCCCTAAAGAGAGCTCTAAGGTTGGCCATGACCTGGCCCCTTGGCCAATCCCTTCCTCTAATTAGCACCTCTAATCAAATTATTACAACCTCCGAAAAGTATTACCCATATCCTTGCACTTCCACCATAATAAGTAAAAGCTTTAGATCATTCATTTCTAAGTTTCCTTGGTAGTGTGATCTTTCTCTATGCATAAAGATAATCTCTTAGTGCACGTCACTTGAATCCTCTACCTTAATCCCTTGAGACCACGCATTTGAGTGAAGATAATCTTTATTTTTTTCATTAGAGCACATGGTTCCCCAAACTTTAAAGATAGCTCCAAGTTTATAACTCCCATCTTGGATAAAATTCATATCGATAGATGCAATATCGTATATCACTACTTTTGTTTTTTTAATTATAGAGACACTAACTAATGCATTATTTATAATTTTTTTTTTGCCAATAATAATTAAAGATGCTTCTATGAAAATAATAGTTACAGAGCCATCCAAAGTAACTCCTTTAGTCATAGATGTTTTCATCACTTTACCATCCAAGAATGGAGAAAAAAGAACATCTTTAATGCTTATTGCAAGGCCTTTTTATAGAGATCAGAATTTATAAAATAATAATAATTCTAGCCTTATCCATAGCATCTTTATTAGCAATAGTTGTCTCTAGTTTCTCATTTGTGATGTTCTTGCTTCTACATCATGAGCTTTAACAACCTTCAATACTTTTGCTACATTCCCTTGATTTAGGGTGTCCACTAAAGGAATGACTTTCAACTTCTTGAAACTCTTTATAATGAAAAAGGCTAGAATGCTTCAATGTGGTAGCATTAGGAAGCAGTGGGAAGTTTTTAGTATTTAGAATCTTACACCTTAATGGTCTCCTAAGCCTCAATCTTTCTGAGACCTCAAATTTTAGTAAAGTTAGCCCTCCTTTTTAAGAGTAATTCTTTTTTAAAATTTTATGTTTAATCATGCTTTAGATATTATCTCTAAGTTTGTAACTTTCATCATTAATGAAGATGTATATGTAGTTAAAATCACATCTATCATGGCCTTTGCTTTGGTTATTAGAGGCGCACCAACTAATGCATCTTTATGTGAAGTCTTTGAGATAAGTTCTTCTCTGATGCCAAAATATTCAACAATAACTAAAAGCACCTTTGAACAAATAATGGTAAAGAGATCACTGAAAGTAACTATTTCATTCACAAATGTCTTCATCACTTCACCTTCTGAAAATAAAATAAAATAAAATAACTTCAAATCATATAGCTAGCTTTTGTTACATAAATCAAAGTCTCTAAAAGAATAATGACCTTGGCCATATTTGTAGCATCAATGTTAGCAATAGTTTTCTCCAACTTATCACTTAGCAATGTTTCTCCTTCCACATCATGAGCTTTATTAATCTTTGCCATATTTGCTACCTTTGCTTAGCCTAGGGTATCCACCATAGAAATAACCTTTAGCTTCATGAAGCTTTTCATATTGGAAAAACTAGAATGATTTATGAAAATAACTAAGAAAGCAAGTAATATCATATATAATTAATAATTAGGAGATTACACATTATAAATCTATAAGCCATTTAACTTAATGGAACTTCAAAATGAGCTAATGGGATTGTGTAGTATCCAAAAATTGTAAATCTCATTACTAATCTTATCCCTATATGTGGTAAACACTTAAGGTTATAATGCCTTTAAATATCACAGTAAAACTCACAAAATGACTTGTATGAGATTGTCTTCATTTAGACATTAGAAAGTTGGATACTCGAGATGTTGACCTCCAAACATGCCTCAACTCAAATCATGTCATTTAATATATAACCTCTTAAGAGTAGTATGTAATTCTCATATATGATTTGAATAATTTGATACATTCTTCATCTTTTGTGAACAAATTTATATATTCTTTGTATTTATTATAAATATTATGATTCTCTTAAATATAATAATGTATATGTAACATATATTATCTTTAAAGTAAATGCTAGATACATCAAATAATTTTTGTACGATAATATAATGATAACATTGATAAAAATCATGTATTTATTCTTATCAAATTCTATAAATTTTTATGGTATCTTTCTGTATTATTAACTTCATATTCATTAAACTTTGTCCCAACAATAGCCATTATTTACTATATATTATAAAGGTGATTGCTATTTGATGGGAAATTATTGCACCTCTTCATCTTCAAAGATTTTCAATGTCTTCATTTATGATTTTAAAACATAAAAATTTCATAAATATCTTTTTCTCTTTTAACTTATTTTTATCCATCACTCTTTTCACACATTTTTGCCTTTAAGATTTTTTAGTCCTTTTTTAGCATTTATGAAATAATTTGATAAAGAGGATATCTAATAAGGATTTTATTTTCAACACTTGGTCTACTCTCCCGACCAACATTATGGCCATCATTTTTTCAATGATTTTAATAAAGACTAAGGACTATGAGATATCAAAATTACAAATATCCTATCCCATATTATTTTATTTTATGAAGTATATAGAAGAACAAGATATTGTATGATGCATAAAGCAGTCCATTTTCTTATCTAATACCTTGAGATAAAGTTAAGGGATTAAAGCTTTCATTAATAATGTGTTCAATGACTTGTTGATGGTGTTCAAGATTGTGCCCTTCCAACTTCCTCTATTGCCTTTGGAATATAGAGATGGGGTTGAAGGAGATTTATTGGCTATTCAAAAGTATAATATA
Source organism: Cymbidium sinense (assembly GCA_021442155.1). NCBI lineage: Eukaryota > Viridiplantae > Streptophyta > Magnoliopsida > Asparagales > Orchidaceae > Cymbidium > Cymbidium sinense. The sequence goes on from CM038232.1 coordinate 1,029,130, forward strand.
TCTTGATCAATGCAATAATTCTTACAATTCCTTGTGATTGTATATTTGAAGAGCATCTACTTATTCTCAATTTGACCTTCACAATCATGAAAAATAAAGGCACTTTGATTAGTTGAAAAGATAATAAAAGTTCTAGGCCACTCTTGACTTCACCATGATTGAGACAATCAAGTTGGAGGCTCAATCATAAGATACAATGAATATATTCACTTGTTAAAGCGAATGAGCAAAAGAAATATTAAATTTAAAAGAGGTCAAAAATCTAAATCTTAGAGTTGAGAAGAGCACCAATTCTCTAGCCATGGCCTTAGGAATGACTAATTTGGCACTATGAATATCTTGAATATATATATATATATATATATATATATATATATATATATATATATATATATATATATATATATATATATATATATATATATATATATATATATATATATATATAACTAAAGACATTATAAAGCATTAAAAAAAAAAGTCACTACATAGTTAAATACTTTGAAATTAAAGATAGATACAAATAAATTTGTTGAAAATAATAAAAAAAGTAAAATAAAATAAAATATTCTTTGTTAATATTGCAATTAGAATAATCAATATAATAATTATTTTTAAATTAATTCACGTTATCATAATTTTAATTCGCTCAATTTCAAAATGAGTCATGTTAAAATCAAATTAATTTGACTTGAGTAGGGTCAATATATATTCTTATCCAAAGCCACTTTATTTTCAAAAATTATATCAAATTTAATTATTATTAATAATTTGCAGAGGTTTTATATAAAAAATGGGAAAATTTTAGTTTGATTTTTATATAAAAAATTTTTTTTAAAATAAGTTTGTTATAAAGGTATGAGGGCACACGCAAATTGCGGAGAGATTTTCTGTCCTGAATCATGGGAATGACGCCCTCCCCCACGCGCTTTGCTCTTAACGACCGACCGACCGCGGAATGTGGGCCCCACTCGATTATTTGGGAGCATCTATTATTATTATTATTATTAATATTATTATTATTATTATTATTATATCTCGCATTATAAATTAAAAAATATAGTATATTATTCACCATCTCTTAGGTCAATTGATGGATGAGCATAACTAAAAACTCCCTAGCTCGCATTCAACTTCTCTTCAGGACGGAGGCACCTGATTGAAAGTAAATCGAGACTCAACACACGTGAATGATAAATGTGATGCTAGATCCTCATAAAATTAATTATAATGATATTCTCACTCACAAGATAGATGAATTGTTGAGTAAATACTCATTCCAACAAAAAAAAATAACACATATTATATTATTATTATTTTATCTCGTATAATAAATTTAAAAAACACGGCATATTCAGAACTCTAGATGGCTGTCACTTGGCAGTTAGCCCACCTGCTTGGCGGGAAGGAAAATGTTTAACATATAATGATTAAATTATAATAAATTTTAAAATGTTATATATAACAATCATGCCTTAGGTTTCTTTAAAATTTTTACATTATATTATACATTTTTTTGAAATAAAACTGGTAAATAAATAGTATTGTGAATCCTTAATATTCTATAAAATGCTTTTTTTATGGCTTTATAAGATATTTAATTAACCACTTAGTTTGGGTGATTATGAGAACCATTAAAATCATAGGTAAACTAATCATATTGTAGTCAATGGAGTTGAATGAGACAATATTTGAATAATAAATATAATCCTTAGCTTATGATACATGTAGCACAATTAGCGTAATAATTGATGAGAAGATTTCAAATGATGCACTTCGTTAGTATTAAAACATTACTAGTAGTAGACAAGTCTCCTTAGTATCGATTGAGCTTTAATTGAAGATGACAATAAACACAAAAATAATAGAAAATGATATAGCCATTTATGCCATCTCGAGTGCACTATTAAGGCTCTACTTAAAAAGTATATGTTCATGCTGTCATTATATCAAGAATGTATATATAGGAAAACTTGGAAAGCAAATAGTTTAATTAACAACACTTTTGAATAGAAAAACTCCATAGATGTCAATGTGGATATCCCCTTAGGATTGCTAGTTAGCTAAAATCTATAACTTACTTTATAATGCATAGGTGCCAACATAAGAAGAATCTGTTATGGGTTCCGAAAATTTATCACCGACCTCTCATATTGAAAAGAATATAATTTAAAGTGTCGGTGTAATTTTCAGAAGGTGGATGGAATAGTAGATAAGACACTACCAGATTTCATTCCTCATTTTGTGAGGATTTTAGATCAGTTTCAAGTTTTCTATGCTCACATAGTAATTACTCCTCAAAGCGAGAGAACTTTCGACAAGTAGTCGTTAATGTAGAACGATAGAAGAAATTTTGAAATTTTGAAATTGGGTTTAGAATTTATGAAATTCATGAGCATGGTTAGGGTGAATGATGCGCCGTCGATCTCATGGTTTTCATCATCTCTGATTTTCTCTACTTAATCATAGGTAGTAGATGTAACGAAATATCCTTACCGAACGCATGAGTTACGCCATCCAAGAAATCCTCAGGCGGAGATGTTTGTCAAGACAATCTTAAGTCTACCTACCAGAGGATTTTTTTATTAAATATTCTATGATTCACAACTCAAAGGCGAACCATTTGAAGCATAAGCTACAATGATCGCAATATAATTGTGTCATTTGGCGATCATCCCAGAGACTTTGATCAGAATCGTGCATCACATATGAAGCTTACTGCCATCATGAAACATGTCGCCACGCCCCTACTGAGAGATTGATTGAGTTAACATAATAACACTGATTGATTTTAGCTCTTTAACTGAGTTTTCTTAATTTGTCACCTCTCGACAAATTATTGCGAAAGGTGGATTCAATTTTTAGTTTTAAGTTTTTAGAAATTGAATTTTATTTAAACAATTAATACTTAATAACATGTTAGATTTTGCATTTAGATTGATACTTAATTTAAGTTAATTTGATTTAAAATTAGAATCACATTTTGATGGAAGTATCCCCTCTAATTGAAATCACCATTCAACACAACTATCATCAGGATTTATGAATTTGCTTGATCATTTAATTTATTATTTCAGATCCTGTCGACTCTATTAATTTAATAATAGAGGATCATCTATATTACGAATTAATTTCTCATATATTTTAATAAGTTGAAATTCTTATAATAATTTGATTTTAAGTTTTGTTAATCAAAAGACCAAACCGAAAGAACTCAGCAGATTACTATTAGTATATCGGTAATTTAATAATTATAATTTTATGTTTAAATTATGAGATTAATTTTGTATTTTCATTTAATTCCAATTTAATACTCTTTTTAAACATCAAAATTTGCTTCAAATCTACGTCAAAGTTGCGTATTTAGTAATTTAGGTAATTTTTCTTTTGAATTATGAGATTGATTTTATATTTTCATTTAATTCCAACTAAAAAGAACCTTTCATTATTAAAATTTGCACTTTAAATATTTAGCACATGCGTGTTTTAGTAATTTAGTAATTTTATTTCTAAATTATGAGATTGATTTCATATTTTATTTAATTCTAACTTAATACGCAACCTTTTGAAAATTAAAATTTACACTTTAAATCTCTTAAATTTATAAGATAATTTCATCTAATTAATGATCGTTGATTTTGAAATCATAATTAGAATGAAATTTTAATTTTGATTGAAGGAAACCCTATAATTTTGTAAATTTAATTTATCATCTTCCTGCTTGCATAATTGTAAATAATGATTAAGGCGTAGAATTAGATTTATATTTGCACTAAAAATATTGTATCCTTGTTTGCATTAAACTTATTTATTGAATCTTTAAACTTGAATAATTGATTCATGCTCATTAATTAACTATCGAATTTTTATGAGATTCACTTAAGCTGCTTCACAAATTTTAACTTGTTCAGTACAAGTCAAAGCATAACTCATTCGTTCGTTGAAAAACCCTTCTTATATTGGTTAACAAGTTATTTGGATTTACCAAAAATCTTTGTTCGTACTTCTTAATTAGAATGTGCTATGAGTTTCATTTTAAAGTTCTCTTTTATGACTTTTACCCATCATATGTGTCATATATCAATTTCACAATTATGTGAATTAGATATAGTGTAAGTCCTCTTATGAATTTTATCTGGATCCTATTAGTTTAAAGATAAATACTTAGATATATCACAAATCTCATTGTGTTTCAAATTTAAATTTAAATGCAAGATCCAAATGGTTCTTTTAAAAGCTACATTCATGAATGATCATGAGTTGCCTAATTGAATTTATGTTTATAAGAAAACCACCAAATTTCGTGCACACTTTATTCCCAATTTGAAATTGGATATTTAGATTTATCATCAATCATTTATCATTTAATATTCAATTGAGATCTTTAATTCATTTGATATTAAATATGATTTATTCACATAAAAAGACTTCAAATTCAATATGAATTTATCCTTAACTCTATATCAAATTTTATATTTATTTAGTAACTGAACTTCAAATTTATCAGTCTCTGAGTAAATTTCAAAATTTCAAAAATTTAATTTTAAAGAATTTGAGAGAAAGAGAGCTCACTTTATCGTGAAATTTACGTTTGTTATTTTGCTTCGCTTTAAACCATAAAGAATTGCAATTAAAATATGTGAATTTAGTATTATCCATCAAACCTCATCATTATACTTAATTATTAAGTTTAAATAAAGATGAGTCCCACAATGACTCTTTCCATCTCTATAAATATGGCTAAAAGGAGGGCCTTACATTTCATATCATTTGCTTGAGAGATTTGAGTATTTTAGAGTTTGGGATGGGAGAAAGATTTGATTACATTACAAATCAGATTTTCAAGTCTTTTTGAAGTTCGTTGTAAGTTATTTTCTCATTTCAGTTTGATATTCATATGTATGTCTATTTTTTGTTAAAATTTTCAATTAATTATATTCAAATTTCATTTTTTAGATTATCATATTCTTGATTTTTTAGATGAATCTTGATTTTTTTTTTTTTATTGAGTAAAATTTAATCCAAATTTAAACATTGAGATATGATATCTAACATTGCACCCACTATACGTTAATCTGATCTTGAAATGAAAAAAGGAAATATAAGCACAATATATTTCACACATCCACACACCATAAACTCATGTTCTTCACTCTTCTGCATATTCCTCTCACACGGTTCTGTCAAAACACAACATTTCATCTCAGCTGAATTGTCATGTTCATCAATTACACCAGCCTCTGCCCTCAACACAATTGAGTCTGAAATCATATCAAGGCTAGTCTCCATAATCTCCCGAAGCTTTCACATTAACCACAAATTGAGACTTCGTCCCTGGGCTTTCAAGTTGTGTACCTCTGTTCAACCTATCCCCCTTTGTCACCAGAAACCTCTAAAACCTTCTTATTCCCACCTGGTTTGTGTACCTTCTCATCCCCACTAACCACTGAAAACCCAAAAGTAACACTCAAACTAGCACCAATTGCTTTGCCAGACAAACGGAAAGTCGTGCTCCACTTTCCTGAACTATTCCCATCCTTAAGCTCCTGCAGATTACACGGCAACAATCTCGTGAGATCAACCTGGTGGTTGCCAAGGTCGAGACATGGAGCTTCAACTACAGTGGTATAGATAAGAAAATTCCTGGCTTCATATTTAGCAAAGCCCTGCGCTCTGCTCCGGCTTCCATACACAGAACCGTTATAAGTAAGCGTCTCATCAAACTTGGCTATGGCACGGTGAACAGCAACAGGGCGAGTATGGGCAGAGCCAGAATCCACAGTCGACCGCCGCCAGTGAATGCAGAGGTTGGCGTCGGCAAGGGCAGGAGGAATGTTGTCGATTGAGTGCACGCACATGGAGAAGATGCAATCGAAGCGGCGGTGGCCAATGTAGGAAAGAGCTTTGAGCAGCTTCCCGTTCTATAGAGAAGAGGGCTTCTTCTCTTTTCGATTGGAATCCAAAGGTGCAAAAGACTTGCCGGAGGAAAGAGAGTGAACGGGAGAGAGACAGGAACCTTGTCTGCTGCGGTTGAAGGGAAAACCGAACCAGAGTGGGCTTCCGTTTCTTGGAATTAGGGGTATAAACGAGCGAGTTTGAGCTAGCCGAACTCTTATTCGTGTTGAGCTAGTTTAAAAATTATTTTGTTCATGTTTAAAATTTCAATGTCGTTTGAAAATATTTGTTGATTTGTTATGTAAATACCGAAATATAATAATCAAAAAATATAAAGTATTAATCCAATCTTTACATAACAAATATTTAATATATAATATATATCCAAATATATAATATATATATATATATGTTAAGATGTATATATAAAATAATAATAAATAAAAATAATAGTAATAAAATAATAATAATATAATATAATATAATATAATTTTTTATTTAACATCGAGAACAAATGATTGTTCGTTGGATCGTTTATATATCTAAACTTAACGTTTCGTCATTTAATTAACGAATGAGTCAAACACGAGCTACTTAAAAAGCAGAATACGAACTGTTCGCGAACAACGACCTTTTTTAACAACCCTACTTGAAATTGAAAGAGCTTGCAGTTGAGGGGAAAACCGAACGGGAAGGCTTCGATCTGAAGGAACGGAAGAAGGCGAGAGCGGTTGAGGGATTCGAACGAGCGGATGAGGGAGATCGAGAGAGGGGGACTTCGATCGTGCGTGGCATGCAGTCGAGGGGTCGAACGAACGAACCAAGGAGTGGAACGAGCTGTGAACTGGTATTTTTAGTTTGGGTTATTAGGTATAAATAGGCTTTTTTATTTAATTTTCTAAGTGTTTAATCAATCTTAATATGAATTTCACGTCGATATCATTATATGATTAATATATATGTTAATTCAAGATTATTCCGATATTCCGATATGGATCCGCTCATCGGCGATTTAGTCGGCGGCCAAATTGATATATTTTAACTTAAAAATGCATTGTCCACAACGCTTTACATTCGCGCATTTATGCGAATTGAGTTCAGCTCATTTTGATAGATTTCGGCGTTTTGAAACTAACGGCAATCAATTTTATAAACGAAAGTCGTTTGGATATCGTCGTAACTTCCCAACCCGAGCATGGTCAATACATTAACTCGCTCGTTTGATGGTTCATGCAATATTTATATTCTGATCAAATTTAATATTCTGAACACGATGAAAATGTCCATTCGTCGATCGAAGATCATTTCGATTGATTTTTGACGTCATTAGTATATTTCAACTCCGATTTGCATCCTGAAGTATCCGTAGTCGATCAAATTCATCTTATAGGCTCAATTCAATTTATATACATCTATCTTGACATGTTTATAATAATTTGGGAAAATTTTATTGACATATTTCTGAATGATAGTAGAAGTTAATATTTAACACTTGCCACGAAAACATTCTTTCATTGTAGGAATTAAATTTGATTATGTTAATTCATTACGTATAAGCATCAATATTAAGTGATGATTGATAATGACTGTAAGAATATTAATTTAAGGACATAAATTGAGTAAAGATATAAAACATTATTAATTATCAGACATCTAATGTTGCACGTAAATGATTTTGAAGATGAAACATTTGTGCCACGAGATGATAAAGGGTGACAATAAGTGTTGAAAGTTGAGTAGCATTAATCGACACATAATTTATACTACTGAAGAGCTATAAAAGCAACAAACTCAATGTTTCTCTCTATATGAAGAAGGAATAGGAAACCTGACAGCCAATCATTAAATGTCAATGGCTAACATACATAAATGTCAATATTAATCGACATCATCAGGGTTCGATTTTAACACTTATTGTTCACTGACAAAGTTAAGAGAAAAATAATGATTTGATATTAAATTTTTATCATAAAAAATATTAATTTTTTTTTTTAAAAATATACAACTTGTATAGTTATTATTTCAAAAATTTGAAGGTGCTCTGCAATTTACAGTATTAACAGGAATAATCTGCAAAAAAGTCCAGTAATAATAACAAAAAGTAGAACATTATAAATTAGAGATAATTAAGAAAATAAAATATTCCACGTTTCTTTTCAGACTAGTCCAAGCAGTGGCTCTTAGAAATAAAACCCTAACTCTAAAAACATAAAAACACATCGACTTGAATCATCAATTATTCAGAAAAGCCTAAGAAGAGAAACAGAGTCCAAAGAATCTAATAAATAAACAAGAACGTTGCATCCATTCCATAAACATCAGAAACAAATTAGAAAGGCTTTTGCTTACTGAGAGAGCCCTAACAGAGGAATACATTTCAGATAAATAGAAGAGGGAACTAAGCATGTTATCACCCATTGGCACCTACTATTATTCATTCTAGTGACCATTGGCAAGGAAACTGGCATTATTGAGGCCGGCGACATTTCCGGCCACACTGACCACCGCATGCTTCTTGACATAAAATCTTCGATACATGGAATCGACATGGGTGAGGTAGAACGTACCAGGAGAGAGCAGACTCGTGTCCTCGCTCGTCTCGAAATCCTTTGCTCCGTAGCGGTGCTCCATCAGCTGCAACGTCTCGATGAATTTCTCCGGCAGGAACTGCAAGCAAGTATGTAGATGGGATTCAACATAGCATTGAAGTAAATTAGATGATGCATGGTCGATAAACATGAAATTTATAAGATTTTATGGTTGGGATCATGATAAACAACATATTTGAGGATGTCGACAACTCCAACAATGAGATGAAAGTTATCGAAAAACAAAGAGAGGGAGTCTTAACTCATTTCATTCATTCATTTTGCTTGCCTTTTAACACTCCTTAAGAAAGAGTATTTATAAGATTATAAGACTCATGATGACTCATTGAATACCTAATAACCACCTAATAAACATAGATAACCTATGAACTATCAAGACATAAAATGACTCATTAACTCACTACTAAACTACCTGATACAATTGATTATTAAAACAAAAATACACTTCATGTCTTTTATTTTTTATATTTGAGCGAATTTGATCGCAAACTCACTTACACGAGTATATGCAAAGCTTTGAACCCAAAGCCTCTTATTTGAAAGCCTAATCTCTCAACCACTAGGGTAAAATGAGTTGCATAAATATACCTCATGTCTTGCCTCCAGCTTTCCTGCAACATTGAGCACTGAGGCTATGTTTGATAGGCTGAATGGATGTTGGCCATCATTCAGTTTTAATGAGAACATAGTTGAAGCAAGACCGCTACCATACGAGAACATAACTATTCTGCGACCATCCTACAAACATAAAAAAAAAAAAATTTATAAAAAAATAATTTTTTTATCAAATAGACTACTAAGTACTAACATAACAAAGGAGATTTACCAAGGTGTTATGCTTAGTATAAATAACTGATGCAAGTGCAGCATATAGGGATGCTGTATACATATTTCCAACTTGTTTTGGTATCAAAGTAGATGGTTTAACTTTTTCATCATAAAACTGCTTTGATGCTTGTTGAGCGGCCTGAAGAATATCATATTAAAGTATAAGCAGAGTTAAGCAGTCAGTTAAATATCACGCAAATATCAGATTAAAACCTTCTCGAGGTCGCGATTTTGGTAGCTCTCATCTCCAGTTAAATTTAGGAATGGCTCCAGTTTTGCCTTTGCATTGTTATCCACATGGCTGACAAAAAAAAACAATTTGGGAAAATTAGCATATCAGCTCTGCTAAGAAGCCGAGGAGCCATTTGAGATCAATTTTATATTTTATTTTATTTTAAAATAAAATATATTTGATGATTATCATTGTTTTCAAAACAATCAAAACATCTTAAAATTATTTTTAAAAATAATATTTTAAAAAATAAATAATAAAAAATCATTAAAAATACACTAAATAAATATGTTTTTAAAATATCATAAAAATAAAAACAAAAACTACGAAAAGAGATTGATCCCAAACAAGCCCTACGCAAACATTGCTCAAAGATATTGCAATAGCACAAAAAAAATCAGATAATTTTAAGGAAAATTTTTGATAGCTAAATGTTAGCATCATTAAAAAGCTGATTTTTGAAAGACATGCATCAATGTCGCAGCAGAAAAGACTTCATTTCCAAAACTCTGCAAATCGTTGAATGGCACATAATAGGATAAATTCATTTGATGGCTGACAGAAGAACAATGGTTTTGGAATTGAGTGATTATGTTAGTAAAAATGCATAATAGTAAAAGAAAGTTGAGGACCTCCTAAAGGACCTAGTCTTTGCTAACTTTTTTACTGGTTCTTGCAGTTATGCAATCTTTAAGGGTAGATGTTGAAGCAAAAAAATATCAAAAAAAAAAACTGAATAGGCCATTAGGCACAAATACCAAGTTTATGAGACAAGAAGAAGCATGATAAAAGGTCTTATAGACATGATCAAGACAGCAAAAAGAAACCAATTCAAGCACCCAAAGGAGATTGACAGAAGTAGTTGCTTGAAACACTGTTAAGTATAAGTTATAATTCAAAGGTGCAAAGGCAATGCATCAGATATTCGCTGATATGTTTCCAACAGAAACTTTACAAAATAAAGAAGACTTGTTGATACTAGCAAATATGCATAAAAAGAAAGAATACTAGATTTCAAATGTGCACTACCCTACCAACAAACATATAGCAAAATGAGAAGGATAATATGTGCAGAACTGACATCTAAAGAATCACTGTATAAGGGACAGCAGAATGTACCTAGAATTACGCAGGAAGTCATTGAAGTACAGCCGTGAAAAACTTTTTTGCACAAGCTGTTACAGCGTCATATAAGTTAGTTTTAAAAACAAATCCCCTATAAATCTTTCTAAAGATCAGAAATTACAATATGCAAAGTAATATAATTCTAATACCTTGTTGTATGGAGAATGGAATACAAAAGAATCGGCATCAGCAATTGAAAATGGTTTCCCTTCAAACTTTTCATACCTGAAAGAAAATCAAATCAATATCAGGTTTTACCACACAAGCTCGAGCAAGCAAAATAATCACGAGCTTACTTGTTACAATAACGCTTGTAACATGAATCAAGGGCCATGAGATAGCATGTTTGTGATAGTTTTCCATCCACCACCTATAAAGATAAGAAGAAAACACATGAATGAGACATCCATATTCATAATGCATCATGCATCATGCATACAAAGTGCACATCTAATATGAGCATTAACAGCAGCCACATCCAAATTATTTGGGTTGGGTTTGATTCAATGAAACCTGAGTTATCCTCACTAAGAAGTGTTTTCGCTATTAATTTCAGTTTAGCTACAGCATTCTAAAGAGCTTTTATAACTTAGATTCTGCCAAAATACGATTACCTACTTAGCAGTCTCTCATTCAATCTAACTCCTAGCCTAAGAGATGCTGCCTCTGCTCTTGTCTATAAATGCTTTCTATACCAGGATGTTGTTCTTAAATATTGTTCTTAAATATTAGTAATTCAATAGACTCAATTATAAAAAGAGAGAAATTTGATGCTAACAATGCAAGCCACAGCAAATGTACCTTCTAATTATTCGTAGAGGGATTATAACGCATGTTGACGAGTTCAGAGATTTTTTATGTTGTATCAAGTGTACAAGTCTGCGGGTACGAAAACAGTAGTATAATGTTTTCCAACTTGAGAACCAAGGATGAGATGGTTTCTAACTCCAATACTATACCACAATCAGTGCCAAGCACGCACTATGTAGCAGTTAGAGAATAATGCTTCAAAAAAATATGAAGACTAATTTGTACACGTAATTATGGAACTGCTGGTTTCTGATCAGTGGCATGGGCAGAAATGACAAACGGAAAAAAAAGAATCCAACAGAAAACGTAAATATTATGATATTATGCCATCATTTTGTTGTCATGTTTTGAATTACTATAGAATGATCTGAAAATTATTCATATGATCATCCAACACCACCTTCATATCCAAATTAAACCACCTATTGCGGGGCTGTCTATTATCAGATATTGCTTTTGTATCATTTTTTTTCTGTAACAAATACGCCAAGGCAGAAACCATCCAAACATGTCTGTTTAGAATGCAAGATGAAGCTATGAATCAACAATCTTTTATAGCATTACTTCTGCTATAGTTCATGCTTCTTCATTCTTTAAGCAAATACCTAAGAAAAAGTGGAAGATCCTACCTTTAAAACTATGATGATGGAAAAGGAAAACATTATCCTTGCATGCGACTAGGGAGGGAAACATCTATTCCTCAAAGCAAGAACTGTGCTTATGAACTACATCAAAAAGAAGTTAACATAGAAGGAGAGTGAAAAGTAAAAACTAACGGGTGTAACTTGCTACCTAAACGTTGACAAGCAAGAAAATTGGTCTCATCAGGTAGTGGACTAGGTAAAAAGTGATAGTGATAGTACCGAAGAAAACTGCCTGAAAATGAAGTAGAAAGTTCATTGGGAGTTGATACCGAATATTTCCTGCCTCTTAAAATGATCAATCAAGGCTACGTACATACAAATCTCCAGGATTGTGAATTGAACACCAAGAGAAGACACTTGAAGTGTAGTACAAAACATGAAACAAAGCTAGAAAACGGAAACAAAAATATTAAAACAGGGTATAATGAACATTCCAATTAGCCACTAATCAATTAAAGGCATACAACTTAGAAAATAAAATGCTGACACTAACTTAAAAAATTGATATATAATAGCCTGAAAAAGCACCCCTAAAACGGTTGTATGTACAAATGCAATACATCAAATAGGTTTAAAAACAATTAATGAAAAAAAAAAGTGATGCCTGAAATGAAGAAAAAGACAACCATAAATTTATATAATTTAATTGGAAATGATAGCTAAATAATCCAACAATATGGTGATGTAAAAGCATGGTGGGATGAAAACAAACCGGGTATTCGCTTGCAAGTATAGGCTTATAGAAGTCGTATACGTGAGACATGTGGGTCCCTCTGTATTTACTTTCAAAAGCAATTGGAGCGTGTGGCCCAATCAACAATGCAATAGCTGCAGCCCCGCCGGTAGGCCGAGCTGGCCCTTCCGCATAAACCTAATGAAAACATATATTTTAAAAATATGTTGTTTTTTTGTACACATATCATAAAAATTAAAAAGGCCATGAGTATAGGTTAGAAAGAAAAACTTTACAGCAAATGAACAACTCGAGAACTACATATAAACAATCATCTTTTAACCTTACTCAGCAATGGCCCCTTAATCATATGAAGCCAACTTTATAAACAAAAATGTGTAATCATGCTTCTCAGATGATTGCAAAGAAACACGAATCCATGCCAACCAATAGTGGATGAACATATCTAGTCGAAGATAATTCAGAAATTGATGATTTTATGAATGGCGACTCTTGAAAATTTATATGAATATTTTCCCCATTCTATAGATGGAACATTTGTTTTTTCAAAATCATGGATGTGGATCAATAAACATACCGCACTGTCAGTGCAAACAACAAGTCCATATCTACCATCCCAAGAAGAACTTTCCACCCAATTTACACAATTGAATAAAGCAGCAGTTCCACCATAGCAAGCATTTGTAGAGTCAACCCCTTCAATATCAGTGTTCCCATGTTCCTGAAAGTTTACATTTTGGGCACTACAAATCAGAGAAAAGTTAAATAAAATTCAATGAAAATGTATCATCTTCAGAAGGAGGAAACTGTTGGACAAGGATTGAGTGGTATTTCCCTTGGCCTCAAACAGAGAGGTCAAGAGTTTCACCCGTGAATATGCCAAATTGCCAATACATGATAGATATATATAGCTTCAATGTCAAGGCAAGGGTAAAAAATTCAGATAAACATCTAACCTCAAAAATCTTCATCAGCCATGTTTTGATAGACTTGCTTTTATCTATCACTGTTTCACTACCAACTTCCAAGCGGCCAATTTGCTTTGGATCAATCTGATATTTCTCAAGTAGGGAAGTAACAACTGTCAAGCTGAATGATAAATTTTCATAAATAATTGGATCTAAGCAAATCATCATTGTTTTAGACATAACAAAACAAACAAAAGTTATAGTGATATGTTATCTCATGCATAATTTTAAAAATCCATTGCAAAGGATACGACATGAACTAAGAATCACAAACATAAATATCACCAAATTAATCTAAATTGTCATATCTAGCATAATAATGGATCAAAGGCATTTGAATTAATATACCTCAAAATTGAAAATGAAAATTCTTGTGTTAGCTCAGCATATATAATATTTCAAGCTATCATAAAACCACAGGTGCAAATAAATTGTGGTAGGATTTGAGAAAATTCTAGGAAATAATAACAGAAGAAGCAAGTGAAATACAAATAGTTCAAAAGATCATCCAGGATAAAGCTTGGAATTAGCATATGAAGCAGCGAAAACACAATATATTAATCATGACAACATTAAAAAAAAAACTTGCAATCAGACTATTTCTACTGGTCATGCTATAGCAGAAAGAGTAGACTAAACATTCATTAAGGTGGTACAGTCTCTTCAGTCAACAAAGATAAATTCAGCTCGATTCACACCATACGAATCTTTTGACTAGTGTTCTCTGAATAATGATGCTCCCACTGCAACATGTAAACTAAATCCACAGCACTCCAATCAAAATAAGTTAAGAGTTGAAAGTTCACTATCAAAGTTTGGCTTCATTAATTACCACCAACACTTCCAGAACAGTATACTTACCATCTATACATATTTATTCCAAAATTCGAGAGAACACAAAAGTGATATGAAAATTTTGCTCAGAAACTTTATATTCCTTATATTTTTCACTCGATTAAGATTAAAGAGAATCTACTGATAGAATGAGTAAAAGTAGATTTCATTAATCACCTAAATTGATTGGTAATTTATTCATTGTAATTTTGTGCTAAATATACTATGAATGCGGTGTTCAAATAGTTAACTGGTGAGAAGAGAACCATAATACATTTTCACAGTTAGGATAACTTAATGAACCTCCTAACAAAAAAGTGATAAATGTTTAATGTTATTACCTAACCAATCAATTTAGGCAGTTAACTATTTGAACACCGCATTCATAGTATATTAATCTCCAGAAAAACACAAAAGAAAAATCAACCATTAAATAGACATCTTCTGAGCATTCTCACACTGTTTTCTTATTATTTCCATGCTAATCCAATACTAGATCAAGCAATGAAAAACATGAAAAGGGTTAATCCATATCTACCTTTCAGCAATGGGTTTGAGATGAAAAGAATTTTTATATCTTGGATAAATTACCCTAAACACTACTATTGCCGGTCCCAAGTCCGGATGCAAAAAGTGGAGGATTGCATTAGGTAGTCGACAGCCAGCGTAAAATTTGTCAAAATAATCATGACATGAATCCTTTAAATCATTGTGTTAATCTAGGGCATCCCAAAGCACAGCTATGAAAACGGAAAAATGCTGCATGAGATCAGTGCATTGTTAAATAAAAAGGTTCCCACATTATGGATCACGGGCAAAGAAGTTAGTCCATGAAACTAGAATTAGGTTAAGATCTTGGAATATAGGTACTCCAGGTAAATTAATGGAATTAATAGATATTATGATTCATAGAAAGATAAATATTTTATGTGTTCAAGAAACTAAATGGTTGGAAAAGAGAGATAATTTAGGTTTTAAACTTTGGTATTAGTAAAAGTCGAGCCAGAAATGGTGTAGATTAAAAAAATTTGAAGGATAATGTTATAAGTATTAATATAGAGATAGAATTATATTTTAAAGATTATTGTGATACTAAGATTATCAAATTATGTATTAGGTTTGAGGTAAGAAACTCAAAGAAAAATTTTGGAATGAATTAGAGGGATTAATACAAAAAGATACCCTTGAAGAAGAAAGTATTTATTGGGGAGATTTAAAGACATGTTGGTAGAGTGGTAGAATATTTTAAAAGTATTCACGGTTATGGATTAAATGAAGAAAAGAGACTATAGATTTTTTTTCTTTACGATTTTAGAATAACACTTTATTTAAGAAAAGAGATGAACATATTATTACTTATAAAAGGATCTAGTAAACACGATTGATTATTTCGATAAAAAAAAAAAAATAGATCGTTTAGATTGTAAAGATTGTAAGATCATTCAAGTGAAATTTTAAGACTCAACATCGTATTATTAGTAGATTTTAAGATGAAAGGTTGAAGAGAAAAATAAATTAAATTATTATCACAGGATTAGATGAAAGAACACAAAAAATATAAAATATTTATAATAAATAATTTGGATGTTATAAAAAGCTAACGTTATGTGGAAAAAATATCAGTGAAATTAGTGATTCTAAAGATGACAGATAATCAAAGGAAAAGTTTTAATTTAATAAGATGAGTCGAGAAAAGATAAGAATAATAAAGCGTTGTTATAAAACTTGTTTAGATGTAAAACTTGAAAATTGGGGAAAGATATAAAGTTAGAGATTCGAAGAAAGAATATATATGATAAAAATTTTTAGTGATTTATTGATAGATTAGATAAGAAGGTGAAAGATGTATGTATAAGTTAACAACCAAAGAGATATAGAAGTAAATAATGGAGTATTAAGGATGAAAATAATAAAAGCTTTTCTTAAAAAAATATCAAAATAAAATAGGTGATAAGGTATTTTGATAAACTTTTCAATGAAGGATCTGAAAGACGATGATTAAAGAACCTTAATACTAAACAAAATAGAATTTCATTTTATATGATAAGTAAATCAATGTAAAGCTTTAAAAAAAATGAAATGAAAAGCGAGACCGGATAATATTACAATAGATGTGTGAAATGTTAGGAGATCGAGGAATTTCTTGGCTTACAAATCTTTTAATGTTATTTTAAAGAAAAAGATGTCGATGATGGAGAAAGAGTTTGTTGGTTCTATATTTAAGAATAAAGGTGATGCACAAGAGTGCAAATTATAGAGGAATTAAATTAATGTGTCATACATTAAAATTATGGAGAGAGTAATTGAGCATAGGTTATGTGAAGTTTCACAATCGGAATAGATCTACTATGGATGTTATACATTTGTTAAGAGGTTTGATGGAGAAGCATGAGAAAGTAAGAAGGATACACATATATATATTGATTTAGAAAAAACTTATGATAAAGTCTCGAGATGTTTTTTGAAGAGTTACAACGAAAGGAATTAATATTGGTTATATTCAAGTCATTAAGGATATGTATACTGAGTTACTGTCCAAACACACAGAGGAGGATTGACAAAATATTTTCCTATTTTGGATTACATCAAAACATTAAGCTCTTATCTTTTACTTTAGTTATGTTGGATGTTCTACGAGGCATTTACAAAGAAGTACCTTGGTGTATGCTTTTCGATGACATTCTTCTTGTTGATAAGACTGAGAGGAGTCCAAGAAACTTGAATTATGGAGGTCAACTTTAGAGTCTAAAGGTTTTAGTTTAAGTAGATCTAAAGCGAATATATGAAGTGTAATTTTAGTTGTAAAAGTTTTAGTAGTAGTGTTGTATTGGGTGATCAAGTCATTAATAAGAGTGAAGCGATTCCGGATATTTAGGCTCTATTGTTCCAAATGATGGTGAAATAGATGGAGAATGTTATTAGTAAGAACAATTAGTTGGATGGTTGAAGTGGAGGAATCATCGGCCTTATGTGATAGAAAAGTTAAAACTTAAAGCTTTAAAGGAAAATTTTATAAGATTGTGGTAAGACACAATGACTTATGAGTGCGAATGTTGTGTAAAAGAACCATAAGACTAAGTTAAGTGTTACGAGAGATGAAAGATGCTTTCGGATGGATGAGTGGCTTTACTCTTAGAATAGAATGCAAAATGAGTATGTTAGGAAAAAGTTGGAGTAGCTCAGTGGTGATAAGATTAGGGAGAGTCGCCTTAGATGGTTTAGCCACATAAAGCGTCGTAGTCAGATGACGATTAGGAGAGTAGATGCATTAGATTTCTGTATGTTAAGAAAGGTAAGTGACCAAAAAAAAAGTTAAGATGTATAAAAAATGATCTTAGTATCTTGAATTAAATGAGAATTTGACACATGGGACCACAATGGAGACGAAGGATTCATGTAGCCGACCCCACCTAGTGGGATTAAGGTTTGTTGTTGTTGTTGTTGTTGTTGTTGCGGTCAAAGGTTTACCACAAAAAAGACTCAACAATAGTTGCATCAACTACAATGCTAAAGCTATTAACAGCTATGAGAAGTTTGCACATGTGATCACACCAAATTGCATTTATGGCCAAAAATAGACCCCATGCCAAAAATGGAGATTAAGAGACAACCCCAAACATGGACATATAAACTTAAGAGTTCTGTTCTGTGGTCCTTATTTTGGAGAGGGGTGGTTCAAAAGCAGAAAACTTCTTTGCTATTTTCTGCCTTTTACCAAAGCTGATGTGGAAGATTAATAGCAAATAGTAGAAAACAGCAAATAAAAATTTGCATGCAGTCGGTCAAAATTGTGTTTTCCAAATTAGAATCGAAGCCCCAAAGAATCCTCAAAAAACTTAGTTTTCATGCTCGTTTCACCCTTCAGGATAACAAATAGTTCCTGTAAATCATTCAATATGCTATTGCACTGATATTTCACATTCAAACAAAGAAGGAGGACCAAGTTTAGGAGTCAAAATATCCAGACGCAGTCACCAAAAAGTTTGTCTTCCCAGACAAAATAATTAAATTCAATCCACAAACACAATAGCTAACATAGAACACTCGCGGGAAGACCAGGAAAACCAAATGCTTTGGCATATTATCACATGCATCAGGTTGCATAACACAAAAATATCGAACTTCGCCAAAAATAAAGAAATAAAATAAAAATGGAATACCTCATAGAGATCACGTCTTCCAACTCCGTGCAGAAGGCCATGCAATCCTGTCCAAGGCCAATCGTGTACTTTCCCTTGCTGGCTCCATCGAAAGCCTCTAATGATTCCTATATGAAATACGAGTACACATCAACAGATCTGGGACATGGATAGACGGATAATGAGGCATCCAAAGAACCGAATACCTAGGAATCATACAACAAGCCTAAAAAGCAGCTTCCTCTATGACAGCCCTCCATCAAATCGAAACATCAACATGCCACAAAAAAAATAAACACCTAAAAATTTACTGTTTCAATGCATAGGATAAATTATAAGTTTTCCCCCAGTGACTTCTACTTTAATAGAATCCAATTTCAATCCTGCGCGCCAAAGACAACCACACATGTCAAAATCCTACTCAATTTTCCCAATCTAATCCCATCACAAAAATTTCCAACAAAATAAAAAAAAACTTCAAGTACCTGGCTCACACCTCACCAACCAACAACCAGATATCCACCAACCCTCTTCCAAAACAAAACCCAGAACCGCAACATGCATAACTGGTTCGATCACAAGGAAATAAAACAACAAAGAAAATAAATAAAAACAAACCTGCTGAACGCAAGCAGGAGGGAAATAGATATCCATGGCCAGAATCCCAACATTCTTCCCCTTCGAGTCCATCTCAAATCTCCCAATTACCTTCTCTGACCTCACAAATCCTGCAACAGGTCAACAGAGGACGATATTTATCTCTCCCTCTCTCTTCTCCTCCTCCTCTCGTCTGCTCCTTCTCAAAGTGAAACCCTCCGCAGGATCGGAGTCTTCCGAAGAGGCCGGGGAGAAACCAGAGCGCCAGCTACCTCTTACCTTGGAAGCCAGCTCCGAGCGCTTCGTCCCTATATACTGCAATCTTCACCAGAACCAACTCAAATAAACTACTTTCTAACTACCCATCAAATTTTAGAATATTACAGTTATGCCATTCCATCTAAAAATCAGTCAAATATATAATTTTTTATATTCTAAGAGAAAATTATGTACCACACTTTAATATGTATGATTTTCAAAAGTAATTTATCATGACATAGCATTATGAAAGACAATAAGAAAGCAATTACATAAGAATAGGATTAGTGTAGTTTAATCTAAAATTTAAAAGTAATTAAGAATATAATATTTGTTAAACTATTTATACAAATCATTTTATAAAATTGATGAAAGATGTCATAATTCAGATAATATTATGAGAAAATCTTAATATAAATAACATAAATTTATGATAAATTACTCTCATTTTGATGAACCTTAAAAATGAATCCTTGAAAATCATAGATTTATGATAAATTGTACTTAATCAAATGAAATTTATAATTAAATAAAACTTTAATAGTTAGTTTTGAATAACTTAATGATATATTTATTTGTTAATGTTAATTAATTTTGTTGATAAAGATCTTAACAAAATTATTAGTATTATTATTATTATAATTATAAATTTGAATGGTGCCTTCATCATAATAAGTCTTTTATCTCTCTCTCTCTCTCTCTCTCTCTCTCTCTCTCTCTCTCTCTCTGAATTTAATCTACTAAGTTTTAATCATTCATTATTTCTAAGGAAGAATTGTAAAAAACATAATTATCTTGAAAATGGATATTAATATAAGTTTAAATCGGCTAATTAAAATCCCATAAACTTAACATCTTTTTTAAACATTTTAAAAGTTTTATCAACAAATAAAACGGATGCTCATTGTTGACCTCAGTTTTAGTGAGGTTGATATACTTTACTTTTTTAACTAATTATTTCTATATAAATACTAAGGCTTACTCTCCTAAGGTCGAAGGACACTTCTAGTGACTATAAGGGTAGCTAAACCCAATTCCAAAGACTTATAAGAGTCAACTCTAGGTTAGACTCATTGAATTAGTGAACTGCACCTAACCCAAACCAACACTTATAAATCATTCCAAATTGATTATTGAACATAATTCAATATCGACTGGGCTTAATTTGGTCAATTTAGCTAATTGACTCAACTTAGACTAAGTTGACCTAATTAAACCACACTAAGTCAAAACCCAATTTAAACTAAATTTAGCTAAATCAATCCTTACAACATTTCAAATTAATTATTATCATAATCAAACAACTAATTGAGTTCAATTTAGTCAGTTTAATCAAATTGACTCACTTAGCCACAATGAGCAAAAATAAGCCATGTTAAGCCAAATTGCAATCTAACTCAAATTGAATTAAACTAATCACTCCAATATATTTTAAATCAATATTTGAACATAACCTAATAGCCCTCTAACCCAATATTAAATCAAATTGACATATATAAGTCGTGTCGAGCCAAATCAAATAAAATTGATTTCTATTTCAAAATAATTAAAATATTTAGTAAATTAAATTTAAATATTCATAAGAAAATTAATAGGCCTCAAAGCATTAAAAGTATAGGCAATGTGAGATATTTAAATGAAAGCATGGGCAATGTGAAATATTTAAAATTTATTAAATATTTGTAAAACTAATATTTAATATAATATTTGATTTAATAGACTAAAAGCATTAAAAGCATGAGCAATAATGAATAATCATGGGCCTTGGAGGTGGCCTGCCCCCATGGCCCACCGAAAGGAGAAAAAAAAAAGCAAAGAAAACCACCGCGGTCCGGTTTGTAAAATGGTTCTTACGGTTCGAATGAGCCGCCTCTCAGTTGCTTCTGGCCGGTTCAAAGCGTTGCGGTTTATGGCTCCAAGGAAGAAACAAAGCGCGGTTCACGTGCTTCCTAATTAGATAATAAACTGCCATATATTTTATTATATAATATTTGTATAAAATACATAATAATAAAAATTAAAACTTTGAAAATAGAATTGGGTATTGAATATAAGAAAACAAATTCAAAATTTAAATATCAATTAAAAATGAATCGGATTTTGAGCTGAAAGACGTAATAAATATTTAAATTAATTTAATATAATTTAAATAACATAAATATGATATAATAATAATAGTTTATCAATTTAATATATACTATTTTAAATTCAAATATTTTACTCTTAAATATATTTTAAATAAAAGTTTTAGAATATAATATTTAAGTTTTTTGATTTTTTTTTAATATACATTTTTTTATTTTTAATCATAGAATCAAATTTTTTTTAAAAAAAAAATTAGATTGTATTTTGATTAACTTTGATTAGTTTTATGAAATCATTTTATAATAGATCTTGATGAGGTTTTTATATATCTAGTTGTCAAATATTTATGTAATTATAAATCAATTATCTTCAAATTTAAGGTTTTAAATTGAAATTCAAATATTAAAATTTATAATAAATGTCTAATTCATATTATTTATTTGTGAGAATTGCATACATATTATATAATTTTTATATATTTATATATCTAACATCTAAATTTATATATATATATATATATATATATATATATATATATATATATATATATATATATATATATATATATCTTCATATATATATCATAAAAATATATCATATATTTACTTTTTTTTAAATAAAAAACACATTTTTAACTATAGAAAAGTATTAAATTAGTAAATATCTATCTTTAATTGTTAGATATAAAAGTCAACTTGTAAAATGCAAATATATATATATATGTATATATATATATATATATATATATATATATATATATATATATATATATATATATATATATATATTTATTATTTATTTATTTATTTATTTATTTGATCCTAATATGCTTAAATATATGAATCTGATAATTTAATTTTTTTTCAAAAAAATTAAATTATAAATACATATATAAATTGAGTGATTAATTTATAAAATCCTCAAAATTGATTCATAGTTGAATCCATCACCTAATAGTTTTCCTGATCAGACAATTCATTTAAAAGTTAAACTACTTTTTATTGAATAAAAAATTAATAAGTTCAATAATTAATTAAATTCATCTAAAATTAAATTTACTTAATTTTTTTTAATGATTTAATAATTTCAATTTATGATTTTCTTCCACTCGAGCAACGGTCATGAAGCAATCTCATCAATTTGGTGGCCCGACACGTATATGGATAAACAAAAAGACAAAATCTTGTTATCTTTTAAGAAAATATAAGATCAAAATTATTTTTAAATTATATTTTATATATTTAAATATTTATCGTATAATTTATATATATATATATATATATATATATATATATATATATATATATATATATTGATATTTGCATAAATAACATATAATTTTTATATATATTTTTATCTAATATCTAAATTTTCATATCTATATAAATAAAACTTAAATATTTAATATTATATTAAAAATAATATTATCATTAATTTTTTTAAAAGTAAAATATATATTTTTAAAATAAAAATAATATTATATATATAAATATTAGATTTTAGATATTAGATATATAAATACATAACAATTAAATGTTATATATAAATCTTTTTATTTTTTAATGTATGTTAAAATATATTTTATTTTAAAAAAGATTAATGACAATAATATTTGTTATGTGATTTTAAAATTAAACTATTATATATATATATATATATATATATATATATATATATATATATATATATATATATATGCGTCTTAGAAAATCGGTCAGTAGAGAGTGAAAGTTTACGCTTTAGCCTTGTTGTAAAGCCACAGGTATTTGAAGAGTGAAACAACTCAAATTTTACGCGAAAAATCGAAAATAGGGAAAAAATACGAGGCTGCAGAGAAATCTTCCACTATGTATTTGTTTTGGAATACAAGTTTTTTATATCTGAGATTACATAATTGTATATAAAAGACTCATGTAGGAATCCCAAAATCAGCAACACATAGTAATGGTGAGCGAGAATTGATGGCCAGCGATGAAGGTCGTCGGGATGGTGACCGACGAAGATGGTCGTCGAGATCAGCGATGACCAACATGGTAGTCGGCGGTAGCCGTCGGTGGTGGCGATGATAATCGAAGCGATGGTTAACGATAATACGTGAGCAGTAGTAATTGGCGGTGTGAGAGATTGACAACGCAAGGATCGGCGATGGCGGCGGCAGCGGTGGTTGGTAACAACAGGGTGGTGGCGATTGTCAGTGGTGGCACGATTATGCCGAAGGATTTTCAAGCTTTAAAGCTCTCTCTCTCTCTCTTGCCTCCCTAGTAATGAGAGGTTATTTATAGATTGGAGGAGTATCTACGTAAATACATGCAAAACCCAACTCCACCATTGGATGGCTCAAAATGAATCCTTTGATCAGTTGATGTATTTTAAGTATTTGAATGCTCAAATGAAGTCAGTGAGATCTTGGGCTTGTTAGATCCGGCTCGTCGAGACGCTAGATTTATTATAAACCTCCATATTTAAGAGTTGATTGATAATAAGCGTTTGATCTCGATTAGTCTTGATTGATCAGTTACACATCAAGATTCGATTATTGAGTAGAATTTTGGTCATATCGTTCTTATTTTTGGATGATATTATCTCAATCATCCAAAATATATATGTCGAATACTTGAAAATAGCAGATTCTTCAATGAAATTTGCTGGTCCATTAACCATACATTTTGAGAGAACATATCTTCATGGGAGCACAAGATTATGATCATGGAAGCGATGTAGACATGGATGTAATGCAGTGCGTCTTTGTTGTGAGATTTGGGTTATGGACCCATCCCGAGCACTTACGCTGAGGCCCGTCTCCTTTGTCTGGTTAGAATAGGCGGGCGTGTGAAAAGGGTTGATGGTAGGAGGTTTTAGCTACGAACGAGTCCTGAGCAGTCACATGGCGTGGATCAGGCCTCGCACGGGTCTCGCGGGGGTCCATTCTGAGTGGAGTGGTCTCGCAGCAGTCATGGAGCGTCAGGGATGGCGGAGGCGTACAAAGGTCGTGCGAGGGTTGGTCAGCATGAGCAATGGAGAATTAACTGAGTACCGCATGCTGAATCGAGGTCGGGCCAAGGCAGATGCAGAAGCATGCGTCTTTGGCGCCCATCTCATGGTGAGCGTAACGTCATTTCTCCGTTTTGCCCGTTTTGAAGCGATTTAGACGGTTTTGGGCGATTTTAGTGATTTTTGATATTTTTGCCCCTATATGGGGTCTATAAAAACCCCCTATGGCCAAGGGAGAAGGCACCTTCTCTTCTTTTTGAGAGAAGGTCGTTTCAAGGCGATCAAGGTCCGTAGTTCATATGACGAGCCTCCGATTTTCCCTTGAAAGAGGCATTCTTCGGATCGGCCGGGTTTGGAAGCGATCGCGTGGTTCATCTGGCGAGAGCTCAGTTTTCCCGAAGACGTCAAATGCCACTTGCCGTCTGCGGAGGTTCGAAGGTGATCAAGGCCCGTAGTTCATACGACGAGGCTCCGATTTTCCCTCGAAAGAGGCATCAACTGCCCTTGTTGGATCAACCGAGTTTGGAGGTGATGATGGCGGCATAACCGGTGCGATGATGGGCGGCGGTGGTCGGCGTCGATGGATTGGCGTGGATGACCGATAAGATGATGATGGAGAGATGGCCCGGCGATGATATGGTGACCAATGAAGGTGTCGCGATAGTTGGCAGCGGTAACGTGGAGTTAGCCGTCAGCGGGTGTGGCAGCAATACAACAGCGGCACGTCAGTAACCAGCAGGATCAGCAACGATAGTGGTAGCCATTAATTGTCGCGGTCAGCAGCGATAATAGCCATTCGAGTCCAGCGGTAATGGCAGTGGTTAGCAGCCGACGGGTGGTCGGCTGGCAATGAATATGTCAACAATGGCGGCCGCGCGTCAGTAATCAGCGAGATAAGCGACAATATAATGACCATGAAATTCAGCAATGGTGATTGGCGGTAACCGGCAACCAGTAGTAGCGGATCGATCGCAGTGGTTAATTGGCCGTCGAGGATAATTTCGCAATAATACGCAGCAGTAGTGTGGCAGTGATAAGCAGCAGTGGTTGGTGGTCGATAGGGTGTCGAGCAGCAATACCGTATCAGCAGTGCAGCGCGTCAGTAGTAAAGCCAGTGGCGGCAGCGGCGCAGCGGTTAAACGGGTGGTATGCAGCAATAGCGGCTGGTCAGCAGTGCTGGCCAGCATTAGTGTCAGCCAGGGATGACCAACGATGGTAGTAGCGAAGATGCCGGCGGTAGCCGTAACTGGATGGCCGGCGATAGTGGATGCGCGGCCGAGTGGTCGGCAACGGTATTGGCAACCAGTAGTCGCATTAGCGGCAGCGTCGATGTCAGCGAGGATGGCCGGTGGCGATGGTGATGATTTTGACATATCCGAGGTTATTGTCGAGTGTTACCGATAGCGTTAACTTGCGGAAGATCTTTGAATCGGCGAGATTTTATTATCGAGGTTGTTTGTCGAGTGTTACCCGATGGCGTTAACGCTGGAAAGCGTGAAAATCCACTAATTTGACTATCGTAGTTGTTTGTCGATCTTTGCTCGATGGCGTTGCGTGGAAGAGGTTGAATTGAATCCGAGGATTTTGACCTATCCGTTGTTTGTCAGAGTCTTTGCTCGATGGCGTTAACTTGTGTGGAAGAGGTTGAATTAAATCCGCTGAGGATTTTTGACCTATCCGAGGTTGTTTGTCAGGGTGTTACCTGATGACGTTAACTTGTATGGAAGAGGTCGAATTGAATTTGCTAAGGATTTTTGACCTATCCGAAGTTGTTTGTCAGAGTGTTACCCGATGACGTTAACCTGTATGGAAAATATCATGGGAAGTCCACCAAGGACCTTTTGACCTATCCTAGGTTGTTTGTCAAAGTCTTTGCTCGATGACATTAACCTGTATGGAAGAGGTCAGAATGAGATTTTGACTATCCGAGGTTGTTTGTCAGAGTCTTTGCTCGATGACGTTAACCTACATGGAGGAGGTGCAAAGTTTTGATCTATCTGAGATTGTTTGTCAGAGTCTTTGCTCGATAACGTTAACATGTATGGAAGAGATTGAATTGAATCTGCTGAGGATTTTTGACCCATCCGAGATTGTTTGTCAAGGTATTACTTGATAACGTTAACCTGTATGGAAGAGATCGAATCAAAACATCCGTTTGTGGTCGTAGCCAAAGTTGCTCCTTAACCTTGGTCTTTTTTATTGGTATTACTGACTTGCTTCTCTAAGTGATAATCAATTAGATATCCAGAATATTTATTTGGATAATCTTTTGAGATTACGAGTTGTTCCCTAGTTTTCGACATAATTTGAAGGAACTAAGTTTGATGAATCTTTATTCTTCGCTTGCGCTCCTTAAAAACTTGAAATGCTCTACCTCGATGGTGGTTTTGATCTTATTGGGAAACTTGATTGTCATACAAGATGAAATTATGGGAATTAGTTTCCCACAGACGGCGTCAATGCATCTAAAAAAAACGGTTTGTAGTAAGTGAAAGTTCCTTTAGCCTTGTTGTGAAATCCCACACACACGCATTTAAAGAGTGAACAAGAAAACTCAAATGTGAAAACCTGAAAAGAGGAGTGGCTAGGTAGAAATCTTCCACTATGTATTTGTTTTGGAATACAAGTTTCTGAAATCTGGGATTACAATTATATGAGAACGATAAAATCCCAAAATCGCAACAATCTCGGAATAATGGTGAAAGCAGAGTCGGCGCCGACAATGAAAGCCGTCGGGATGGTGATGGCGAAGATGGCTCGAGATCGGCGGCGATAATGCGTCGACGTCAGCGATGATAATGCGATCGTCGGACGGCGATGAGCCGGCGGAACAACGATGGTGGCGGTGGCAACCCGATGATGGGAGCGAGATGTGATGGCGGTGGCGGCAGCGGTGGTGGTTGTAACGAAATTGGTGGCGGCCGTCAGTGGTAACATTATCGGAGGATTTTCAAGCTTTAGAGCTCCCTCCTCTCTCTTGATTGACCTCCCCTCATATGAGAAATGAGGGGTTATTTATAGATTGGAGGAGTGACATATTTGTAAATACATGCAAAATCTGAACCACTCCACTTCATCGGACGACTCAAAATGATTCATTTGATCAGTTGATGTATTTTAAGTATTTGAATGTTCAAATGAGTATTGTGAGATCAGCTTGTTATTGTCAGAGCGATCATATAAATACTTACATGTTTAAAGTCGATTGATAATAAGCGTTTGATCTCGGTTAGTCTTTATTTAGAATCGATTCTTTAAATTGTCATTCGTCTTTATTTAGTAAATTTTTTTCATATTATATATATATATATATATATATATATATATATCAAAATTTTAATATTAAATATGTTAATATATAAAAAATTATGTCAAATATATTTTTAAAAATAATATATATTGTAAAAGAAGCTAAAGTTATATTAATGATAAAATCGAATGAACTGAATTCGAGGATAATTAAAGCTATAGTTAACGTAAAAAAAATTTTTTTTTTAAAAAAAAGCTATTGTTAACGTGACCCTACCTAATATGAAGGGCATCCTATTTAAAATAAAGGTTAAATAAATACAGAAAAATAATTTACAATAAATAATTAAATATACTTGTTAAATGAATCTTCATAGAGGGATTATTTTTAAAATAAGCTTAGTGTTAATTTTAATTAGGCATTTAGGCATGAAAATTTTTTTTTTATAAAATAGAAGTAGTCATTGACGGACGACAGCTGACGTTTTCCACGTCGGTGCAAACGGATGACTGAAAACCTTTGTTTTTTTTTTTTTTTTTTTTTTTTGTGGTTCCAGGGGGGAGAGATAGGGAGAGAGAGACAGAGAGAGAGAGGGAGGTTTTATTTTTATAAATTTTTTTAATTAATATAATTATTTAAAATATATAATTTAAAAATATTTTTTATAAAATATTTAAAAACTAAATATTTATATATTTAGTTATTAATTTTATTTATTTATATATATAATTTAAAATATTTTAATTATATATATATAAATTATAAATTTATTTAATATTTTTTATTAATTAATATAATTATTTAAAATATATAATTTTTTATTAATTTTGTTAATATATAATATAAAAATATTTAAAATGTATAAATAAATAAATAATAAATTTAAATAAATAAATAAAGAAAAAATAAATTATATAAATATTTTATAAATTATATAAATAAAGTAATTATATATATATATATATATATATATGTATATATATATATATATATATATATATTTATAAATTTATTTAGTTATTTATATATTTAAATTATATAAATATTTTTAAGTTATATAAATAATTTAAAAATAATTTTTATAGAATATTTTTAATTATATATAAATATATATATATTATATATATATATATTTATTTATTTAGTTATTTATTTATTTAAAAATATTTATTTCTTTAAAATATATAATTAGTTATTTATATATTTAAATTATATAAATATTTTTAAGTTATATAAATAATTTAAAAATAATTTTATAGAATATTTTTAATTATATATAAATATTATATATATATATATATATTAATATAAGTCTATAATAATAATAATAACAAAAAATATAAAAAATATAAAAATATAAAAAATAAATAAATAAATAATTTTTAATAAATAAATAAAGAAAGGAATAAATATATAATATATATATATATATAAAACTAAATATTTTATAAATATATAAATAACTAAATTTTTATATAATTTACAATTATTTATTTATTTATTTAACTAATTATATATTTTAAAGAAATAAATATTTTTAAATAAATAAATAACTAATTAAATAAATATATATATATATATATAACTAATTATTTATTTAAATATTTTTAAATTATTTATATAACTTAAAAATATTTATATAATTTAAATATATAAATAACTAAATAAATTTATAAATAAATAAATATAAATATATATATATATATAATTACTTTATTTATATAATTTATAAAATATTTATATAATTTATTCCTTTTTTATTTATTTATTAAAATTTATTTATTTATATATTTTAAATATTTTTATATTATATATTAACAAAAGTTAATAAAAATTATATATTTTAAATAATTATATTAATTAATAGAAAAATATTCAATAAATTTATAAGTTTATATATATAATTAAAAATATTTTTAAATTATATATTTAATTATATATATAAATAAATAAATTAATCACTAAATATATAAATATTGAGTTATTAAATATTTTATAAAAAATATTTTTAAATTATATATTTTAAATAATTATATTAATTAAAAAATTAATAAAAATAAAACCTCTCTCTCTCTCTCTGTCTCTCTCTCTCTCCCTCCCTCTCTCTCTCTCTCTCTCTCCCCGTGGTGGAACCAAAAAAAAAAGGTCCCCAGTCGTCAAATCGGACGGACGACTGGCGCCGACATGAAAAAACGTCGGCCTCAGCCAACGTCGGCCTCAGCCGTCCGTCTGTTTGACGACTATGCCTATTTTATAAAAAATTTTTTCATATCTAAACATCTAATTAAGATTAATACTAAACTTATTTTAAAAATAATCCCTCTCCATAGTGTGGAGTTTTTTTTTTCCTTTATTAAATTTTTATTAAATAATTTATTAAAAAAAAGTTTTACATTTCGCTCAAAACAAATCAGCATCATTCGCCTATCATTTATTTATATTATTATTAAAAAAATAATTTAATGTTACACTGTCATAAAATTTAATCATAAAAAACTATTAGATTTAAATAAAAAAAATAAAAGAGCATATTGTTTAATTATAATAGAATCAAGAGTAAATTTATCAGCAAATTAATATTTTAATTTCAATCATTTTGATTATTTAAATTTTTAATGTTGCCTATTTCTAATTTGGTCTTAGAATTTGTTTGACTCTTTGATTATATATTTTTATTTTAAAACTAGATAAGATTAAGTAATTTATTAGATTTTATTTTAAAATAATTTTATTTGTTTTGTGCTGATTTGAATCTCTTTAATTTTTCTTGTAATGATTTTTTACTAATTAATTTAAATAAGAAACTAACAAATAGCTCTATTAAATAATACTATATATTTCTTTCACTTCAATAGTTTAAAATTTGAAGAAAATTGCTTATGATATGCCATTGTGATAATTTAAAATGTCAAAATATATTAATTTAATAATTTAAAAGCATTTTTTTTTCTCTTCTATAGCTGTCAAATTTGACTTAAGACTTTGAATGTGTATATATAAATGCATTTTTTTTTTGGAGATTTATATATATACTAAATAATTTTTATATATTTACATATCAAACATATATTTTAAAATTTTCATATTTAATATTTAAATTTTAATATCACATAAAAATATTATTACCATCACATTTTTAAAAGTGAAACACATAGTAACGTGTTATATATTTAAATATAAATATGAAACTTTAGGTGTTAAACATGCAAATGAACAAAAATATAAATTTTCCTTTTTTTATTTAAATCTAACTAATAGTTAGATTTATTAAAACTTTGATCAAATTGAGAATTCATTTTATTGAATCTTTGATATATCTCTTCAATTAGTATGAAATTATACTATGAAATTATTGTAAATATCATATATATATATATATATATATATATATATATATATATATATATATATATATATATATATATATATATATATATATATATATATATATATATATATATATATATATATATAGATATAAACTTTAATTATAATAAGTTAGAGAAATTTATATTTTTAGCACATAATTTTTAAGTATTTACATATCTAACACTTAAAGTTTAATATTTATAAAAATAATTTTTTTCTATACATAAAAAAGTTACATTTCACTTTAAAAAATAATGAATGTGTTATTTTTAATATAATCATTAGATATTATTCAAGTAAATATGAAAATTTAAGTATTAGATATATAAATATATAAAAATTATGTGCTATATATATAAATATCTCTATAATTTATTATAATATATTTTATTCCACTATTATATTTCTCTTTCATATACTTCTTTTCAAAATAATAAAAAATTATTTTCTATATATATTGATATGACACTTAAAATACTACTAGTCGAAGCACGAATCTTGATGCAAAAAGCAAGCTGATCCGAAGTTGAAACTGGTTGAAATCAAGCACTTAAAATATTCTTTGAAACTTTGGGATATCAGTTAAATCCCTAAATAGCTCTCAAACATGGAGTGTTTATAGTCAAATCGAGCGTCTTGTGGCCGGATCTAGATCATAATTCACATTTGAGCATTCAAATACTTAAAATACATCAAATGATCAAAGGAATCATTTTGAGTCGTCCATGGAGAGGAGTGGTTTGGATTTTCCATGTATGATTCGACTATCCATCTATAAATAGCCTCATTCTTCATATAGGAGGAGGAAGGAGGAGAGGAGAGAGCTCTAAAGCAAGATCCTCCAAACA
The DNA here is from genome assembly GCA_021442155.1 of Cymbidium sinense. Taxonomy (NCBI): domain Eukaryota; kingdom Viridiplantae; phylum Streptophyta; class Magnoliopsida; order Asparagales; family Orchidaceae; genus Cymbidium; species Cymbidium sinense. The sequence goes on from CM038232.1 coordinate 1,061,306, forward strand.
TAATCTACTCGACGATCACCAGTTGGTTGTCAACGCCATACACCGCCGTCACCGTGATCCTTGCCGTCGTTGATTCCTGCCGTTCTTCATCATCTGCTACCACTAGTAATTGTTATCACCTGAACGTGACTACATAGCTATTTTTCCCTTCTCATATATAATTTTGTAATCCCGTTATCGGGAAGTTTTGTACTCTGAAACAAATACTTAGTGGAAGATTTTTACTGGGCTAGGCTCCGTGATTTTTTTCCTCTTTTCGAAGTTTTCCACGTAAAAATTCTAGAATTTTCTTGTTCACTCTTTAAATATCTGTGTGTGTGTTGGATTTCACAACAAAGCTAGGCGTTTTCACTCTTATAGTTTTAGCCGCGGTTTTCGAACCCACTCGGATCGCCGACCACCGTTGGTTGTCAACCCATACCGGTTCCCGTATCGACCACCACCGATCCTTGCCGTCGTTGATCCCGTTCTCCATCATCTACCACTAATAATTGTTTGTTACCTACACTAAAAGTTGTTCCTTCTCATATACAATTTTGTAATCCGTTATCGGAAGATTTTGTACTCAAACAGATACATAGTAGAAGATTTTATTGGTAGTGGTTTTCCTCTTTTCGAGATTTTTCGTAAAATTCGGAGTTTTCTTGTTCACTCTTTAAATACCTGTGTGTGTGTCTTTGGATTTCACAACAAAGTTGTAAACTTTCACTCTAATTTGGTTTTCAACATAAGTTTGGCTGCGACCGATTCTCATTATTTTATCTTGTATAACGACCAAATTTCCCAACAAGATCAAAACCACCATCGAGGTGGAGCATTTCAAGCTTTTAAAGAGCATAAGCGAAGAATAAAGATTCATCAAATTTTATTCTTTTAAATTTTGTTGGAAACTATGGGGCAACTCTTAATCTCAAAAGATTATCTAAATCAATATTCTGGATATCTAATTGATTATCAATTAGAGAAGCAAGTCAGCAATACCAATGAAAAAGACCAAAGTTAAGGAGCAACTTTGGCTACAACCACAAACAGATGTTTTGATTCGACCTCTTCCATATAGGTTAACATCATCGGGTAACACCCTGACAAACAATCTCGGATAGGTCAAAAATTCTCAACGGATTCAATTCGACCTCTTCCATACAGGTTAACGTCATCGAGCAAAGACTCTGACAAACAACCTAGGATATGTCAAAAGGTCATTGGTGGACTTCCCACAACCTTTTCCATACAGTTAACGTTAACATCGAAACTCCTCGAATAGGTTAAAATCCTTACGGATACAATTTGACCTCTTCCATACAGTTAACGTCGCGGTAACACCACGACAAACAACCTCGGATAGGTCAAAATTCTCAAATTCAATTCGATCTCTTCCATACAATTTAACATCATCGGACGACAAACCTAGATAGGTCAAAAGGTCATTGGTGGACTTCCCGACCTTTTTCATATCATCGTAATCACTCACAAACAACCTCAAATAGGTCAAAATTCTTAGCAGATTCGATTCCACCAGTTAGCGTCGCGGGTAACACCACAAACAACCTCGAATAGGTGAAAATCCTCAGTTCCGCAGTTCAATTGACCTCTTACCGCGAGGTTAAATCGCCAGCAGACTCACGACAAACCTACGATAGGTGAAAGGTCGCGGTGGATTTCCCGGCCCTGCTTCCGCACGGGTTAACGTCGTGTAACTGACAAAACAACCCGGATGGGTCAAAAGCCCAGGCCAGTTGATTGACATCTTGCATAGGTTGCGTCGCCAGGTAACACTTTCGACAACCCCGGATAGGTCAAAATTACCCCGTCGGCGCCAGCGTCATCATGGTCACCGCGCGTAGCCATCGTCGACCATCTTTTGGTCACCACCGCGCCGTTGGTCATCCGCCATTCTGGGCGCCCGGTCGCCCGCCGACTTCGTCGCCCGATTCTGCAAACTGACCCCGTCGCCGCCGATACCGTCATGACCATCGCCCGTGATCTCCGTCGGTTACCCTTGATCGTCGTCGATCAGCTTCGAGCCGGTCGAATCGGTCAAAGGCGGTTAAGCGCTTCTTTAGAGGCGGAGTCGCCGTATGAACTATGGGCGCTTGATAGCCTCTCGAGCTTCGGTCGGTCAGGCAAAGGCGATCAACGCTCTTTTAAGAAAAGCGGGAGCCTCATTTGTATGAACTACGGGTCTTGATAGCCTCGAACCCGGTCGGTCCGGAGAGGCGATCAATGTCTCTTAGGAAAAGCAGAACTTCGCCGCATGATGCAGACGCGATAAGCCTCCCCGTCGGTTCGACAAGGGTAGTTAACGCCTCTTTCGAGGGAAAACCGAAGCCTCGCCGTAAGAACTACGGGCCTTGATCGCCTCCAAACCCGGTCGGTCCGACAATGACAGTCAACGCCTCTTTCGAGGGAAAATCGGAGCCTCGTCGTATGAACTACGGGCCTTGATCGCCTCCGAACGACCTCCTCTTAAGAAGAAGAGGGACACTCAAATATATGAAGAGTGTGTCTTCTCCCTTAGCCCTAGGGGGGGTTTTTATAGACCCCTATAGAGGCAAAAAGGTCAAAAATCGCCAAAACCCGCAAAAACCCGCTCAAAACCGCCCAAAACGGGCAAAAATGGACAAAAAAACCCTCATAGACTCGCTTGCCGTCGCCTTCACCCGCTCCAGCCATGCCTTCATGTTCGCTCCCCTCCTCGTCGTCTGGCGACCCACCCATTCCTGCTGTTCCGCGACCCGAACTCCCGGCCAGCGAACAAGAACCTGACCAGCCACGCTTCCAGCCTCGGCCATTCATGCTTGCCATAAGCCGTAATTGCGAATGGGTCCATAACTCAAATCTTCTAGCGTATCACATACATCCATGCTGAGCGGCGTGATCATAATCTTTTGCTCCCAAGAAGATATGTTCTCTCAAAATGTATGGTTGATGGACCCACGAATTTCATTGAAGAATGTGCTATTTTCAAGTATTTGACGTATATATTTTTGGATGATTGAAATAATGTCATCCAAAAATAGGGGGCAACTTATATGACACTTAAAATACTACTAGTCGAAGCACGAATCTTGATGCTAAAAGCAAGCTGATCCGAAGTTGAAACTGGTCACGGTGATTTGAAAACCGAAGTCCATGTGATTGACGCAAATACCTCTTTTCGAGCTTTATTAGGATGACCATGGCTTCACGAGTACGAGATGGTGCCATATATTTTGCACCAATGTCTCAAATATACTCGTGGAGGAGAATCATTTTCTATTCAGGGTGATTTGCAACCCTTTTTCATAAATGAAATTGGTGTATATGATGATGCTGAGTACTTTCTTCCCAACCAAACCAGTCCATTCGACGGCTCTTCCTACTGGTTTTTATTATAAGCAGGTCCCCCCACCTTCCATTTCTTGTCTTCAAAACAAGTGAAAAAGAAGCAGAGATCAAGCACTTAAAATATCCTTGGAAACTTTGGGATATCAGTTAAATCCCTAAATAGCTCTCAAACATGGAGTGTTTATAGTCAATCGGCGTCAGGCCGGGATCTAAGGAGCCCAAGATCTCATAATTCTGACTTCATTTGAGCATTCAAATACTTAAAATACATCAAATGATCAAAGGAATCATTTCGAGCCGTCCAGATGGAGAGGTGGTTGGATTTTCCATGTATTTCTGAGATGCCACTCCTCCACCCATAAATAGCCTCGTTCTTCATATGAGGGGAGAGAGGAGAGAAAGAGCAAGATCCTTCAAGCATAATCGACCCCTCGACGATCACCCGTTGGTTGTCAACCACCGGTCGCCGTCGGCCTCCACCGTGATCCCTGCGTTGATCCGTAGTTCTCCATCATATCTACTGCTTCATGTTACCACAACGGCATTACCGTATTTGTTCTTCTATATAATTTTGTAATCCCGTTATCGAATATTTTGTACTCAACAGATACATAGAAGATTTTCTTGTCTAGCTCAGTAATTTTTCTCTCTTTTCAAGATTTTTTCATGTAAAATTTTAAAATTTTCTTATTATTTCTTTAAATACCGTATGTATCTTTGACTTTCACAATAAAAGCTGGCGTAAAACTATATCTATATATATATATTTATATATATATATATATATATATATATATAATATATATATAAAGAGGGAGATTTATATTTTATAATGAAGGAGACAAGTAGCCTCCATGAGAGTAGTGGACGTATTAAACTTTAGACATATATAGGTTCTCATTATTAATACTTTTTTTATTCGTTCTTTGTCTCCCATGCTTTGCGTAATGGAGGCATATAAAATTTGTGCCATAAAATTTAAAAAAAAATTATCGAGATTTTTTATGTAAAAATTTTAGAATTTTTTTTTATTCATTCTTTAAATATTTATATATGTGCTAAATTTTATAACAAAATTATAATTATGACGTAAACTTTAATTTTATTATAACTGATTTTCTAGCGTGTAATATATATATATATATATAAAAAGAGGGAGATTTATATTTTATGATGAGTGAGACAAGTAGCGTCCATGAGAGTAGTGGACGTATTAAACTTTAGACATATATAGGTTCTCATTATTAATACTTTTTTTATTCGTTCTGTCTCCCATGCTTTGCGTAATGGAGGCATATAAAATTTGTGCCATAAAATAAAATAAAATAAAATCTTGTGCAAGATATATTAGCCTATTAATTGAGAACTTTTACTTAAGGAGAGAGAGATTGCATACATGATATCCAATATTTCATTATTTATAAAATTTAATAACCTTATATCTTTATTTTGTTAAAATTATCATTTAAATATCAAAATTCATAATAAAATATGAACTCATAATTTTAATTTTTTTCAATTCATGATAATTTGATAGTTCAAAATAATAACATGAATATTACTTTTATCAATATAGATATTTTAATAATAATAATAATAATAATAAAGCATATTTTATATATTATGTAAAATAGAAAAGGGCAAAGTTTTATAAATCAACCACCCATTATTATTTACAAAACTAACACGCTCATATCTTCATTAAAATATCAAAATTGACAATAAAATATCAATATTTAAATACATAGCACACAATTCTTAAGCATTTATATATCTAATACTTAAACTTTGATAATTACAAAAATAGTATATTTTTCTTGAGCATGAAAATGTGCATTTCACTTTAAAATATTAACAAATATGCTATTTTTAATATAATATTAAATATTAAGGCCCAAGGTGCTGTTTATATACAATATTAAAGTTATTTAGATATTTGATGTGCAAATATTAAAGAATTATGTATGTATGTAAATGCTCTTATTATTATTATTATTATTATTATTATTATTATTATATATATATATATATTATGATTTAAAAACTACGTAGAGAGGATATTGATACTTTTATTTTTAATTTTATAAACTTATGATTAAAATAGCAATTAAGCTAATTATTTCATTATTGTTATGTCTAATCATATTTAGTATTTTGATCAAAACATAAAATACAGATATCTTCTCCCAAAAATTAAAAATTATTTACCTTAGAATCAAGGAGTATGCATGCCAACGAAGGTAAAGCTATTTGGTTTCCAATAATTAACATATGGGATTAATTTTATATTTATATTTAATTAATAATAAATACTCTAAAAAATAATAATTAAAAAGATTTAATATAACTGAATTTCAAACCTAGATATTTAAATATTAGACTAACTGTATGTTAGGATTTTAAGAATGTCTGACATTTACAAGAAGATTTAATTATTAAGATTTATAAAATAATATAAATTATTAAATCTATTTATAAAAATTCAATTAAATGATTTAATATAATTGAATTTCAAAGATAAATATTTAAATCTTAGACTAACTGGTTAACTTTAGTGTTGTTGGCAGGCAATTTTCATCCATTAGCAATAAAGAGGAACATGGAAGGTGGGGAATTTTCTAGGAAATGCACTTATTGATATGTATGGGTAAGTGTGGGGAGTTCTCTGATGGAAAGAGACAGCTTGACTTTGTTCCTGTTAGGAATATTGTATCTTGGAATGCGATTATAGGGGATACATTCATAGTCATTCGAAATCGGCGAAAATGCTAAATCAAGCTCGAAGCCGTCTCGAAAGTTTTGAGTTCGAGCGAGTCGGATCGAATCGAGCTCGATCCACTCGTGAAACGAGCGGCTCGAAATCAAGCAGCTCGAAATCCAAACGAACCGGCTCGAAATGCAACGAGCGGTTCGAAATGCAAACAAGCGCCGTTTGTCGTTAATCTCGCCCGTCAATTAATTGGACGGTGATATTCAGCTCATGCGGGCGGCGGGCCGCAAGCCCGCCCGTTCGCTGATCCACTCGCTGAGCCGCGAGTGAAGAGTTCAGTCTCGAAATAAATTGAGCCATTTTTGCTCAAAATCTCGTTTGAGTCGATCTCGAGCCCAAATTCGAGTCGACTTTCGAGCGAGCCATGATCTTCGGGCTAATTTCTCAGCTCTGGAGGAAGCTATAAATATGTTTAGTAGGGATGAGATTGGAGAGTGTGATGCCTGGTCAAGTTTTGTGTAATCAGTGCTTGTTTGGATTTGGGACAAATTGATGAAGGGAAGTGGATGCATTGCTTGTCGATCAAGGCGAATCTTAGCTCAAATGTTTATGTGGGAAGCTCCCTTGTTGATTTCTATGAAAAACTTAGGGAACTAGAGGATGCAGAATTGGTGTTTTTGCAGTTAACAGAAAAGACTTTACCAGCAAGGAATGCCCTTATCAATGGTTATGCACAAAATAATTAAGAGGAAGAAGCTCTGATCTTGTTCCAGGAAATGCAGATTGAAGAAATAAATCCTTCTAACATTACCTTTGGCAGCATTTTACCTGCTTGTGGTGCTCCTATGAGAGTAACACTGGGGAAATCATTGCATTCCTGTATGTCGAAATCTGCCTGCCCTTTTCTGTAGCGATGACTTTATAAAAGCCAACCTATTGGTGATGTACTTGAGATCTAAACTCCATGAGGATGCAAAGAAGCTCTTATTGGAGATTCCAGATAATAAGAGTTTGGAGATCTGGACTGTTGTTGTTTCAGGGGCTTTTTCAAATCCATGATAGATGATTATGGGATAATTCCACATTATGCTTGCATGATTGATCTTCTTGGTCGGGGAGTAGGTCAATGCTTGCAGCAATGCATGTGGATTCTGAAAGCGGAGAGCATGCTGCTCACAAACTAAAAAAATTAGAGCCAAATAAGTCCTCCCATATGTGCAGCTTTCTAGTATTTATGCTGCCTCGAGTAACTGGGATGGAGTCAAGAGGCTGAGGCGCGCCAAGAGAGAAAAGGGATTTCAGAAGTGTAGTTGGATTGAGGTGAAGAAGAAGACAAGTTTATTTATTGCTGGAGACAAGTTTCATCCCAATGCCAATGAGATCTATGAAGTATTGAGTGATCTGACTGCTCTAATGAAAGATGTTGGCTATGTTTCGGATATCATTTGGCTTCGGTTGGATGAGGATGAAATCTTTGTGCCACTGTTATAAAAGCTCTAAAGAAAATAAAATTTGTTCATCCACTTTTGTCTCATTGGATCTGTGTTATGCAGATACTTACAGCAGTTGAAAGAGTAAGGTTTAGGAGGTTAGAAACAGAATCAATTCCAGGCTTCGATGAATCGACATTCTTGAGATGGACTCAGCTGTAATGAGGTTCAGCAAACCAAGTACCATTGGCTGGAGGTAACATTGAATTCTTTTTTGGAGATCAACTTTTTATTCTGTATAATCACTTATTTATCTATTCATTTTGATATTGTAAATGCAATAACAGTTATCTATTCATTTTTATTATGAAATTCTTATTATGCTGTAACTTCTGATCTGCAATATATTTTTTAAGACAGAAGAACAAAATGGCATACATATTTACCTTAATTACAAGCAACCTAATTCTGAACAATTCTTTTTCCTTCGCATTCGTCACAGATAATGTAACCAAGGCCTTCACAGTATGGGCACTTCGCTCCTTCATCGACCCACTCCAGAAACTACAATGCATAATACTTCAGCAGCAGTACAGTGAAGTGTAAAAAATATAGAATGAACTGTAGGTGTCACTGTGTCAGTCAGTTTAGTTGGCAAATATTTTGAAAATTATCGAGATTTTAAAATCGAATTTCATCTACATCAAACTAGAACTAAGTTGTGATCAATTTTGTATAATTGAGAGATTAAATTGAGATCAATTTTGTATCATTATTTTATATGAGACTATTTTGGGTGACTTTGTATACTCAAAGATTAAATTGGAAAAATGTGATACTCTGAAACTAAATTGACCACATGCAAATAATCAGGATTGTATTAAAATTTATTTCTAAAGAAATATAATATAGAATGTAGTTGGCAAAGAACAGTTAGGTACCTGTGGCTCAATATTTGGTTCACCAGTACCATCACACTCTGCATGTAAGTTAGAGGTACAAAATCTTTAGCATTAAAATACCAGGTCGATAAGGTAAATCATACACAATTTAACGTTACATAAAAAAGGGAAAATTTACTGAACTTGAGTTGCGAAGTTCGTCATATACCTGAGCACATTAATCGGCCTTCCCCACGACAAGTGAGGCACCGAGTGGGAGATGAAGCCTTACTGGTTTCAACATGTTTATTTCTTCCCTGAAGCCTCGATGGTTCTTCCCATCGATTCTCTCCAAGTAGGAATACACGGTGTTGAGTTATGTCTATTTCTGCATCACCAGCTTCTTTGATCACTGTTTCCTGTATCTCCGCAAATTTCCTTACTGAAGCAACAGGCGCTCCATTGGTGCCATCCTATGTGGAAACAGAATATAACTTAGAGATAAAGGAACGCGAGCTAATATTTATTGATGTTTTAGAGCAACTCATATCTTTTCTTTTCTTTTTTTTTTTTTTTAAACAGGAAATTTTCTTAATGAACAAAACAAGAATATGACTTAACCTCAATCATGTTCAGCTCCAGAATAGCTATATTATAGTTTTGTACTATGTGTGTGTATCTATTTATATAGGTATGTATGCATGTATGTACATATGCATATATGCATATATATATATATATATATATATGTGTACATGTATGTGTACACACACACACACACATATATACATACATATATATATACATATATATACATACATACATATATGCATACATATGTGTATGTGCACGATTGATCACAAAAAATACTCATTTGGCACAACAAGAATAATTATCATCCTAATTTATTAACAAGGTGAATGAAATAAAATTCAGGCTCATGTAACTTTGATCTATCTACAACCTTTTGAAAGAATACATGGTATTAATGGAAGACAAAATTAGAAGATTGGACAAATTGTAAAATATTTATTGAGTATGATAGGGTTGAAAATCATAAGAGTGAAGCGTAATTATTATCAGATTATAACTTACTAAAATATCGGACAAAAAAATGGAATGAATTCACATTACATGTTAGTCTTCACATTTACTTGCAGATAAACATAATTTCATATGCTTTGAATGGAAAAGCACGCATGAAAAATAAAAATTTTGAAAAAAAAAACAAGGCAAAAACCTAAGTGGATCAATGAGAGACTATCTCACCTACATTCATAACTAACAACAATGATAACAATAAACTTTTATTGTACTACATGGGGTCAACTACATGAATCTTTTTTTCTCCAAGTATCCTATTAAGTATCATATTTTTATTTAATTTTAATAAATTAAAATTATTTTTTATACTTCCTAATCAAGCCTTTTTAGGTCTACCTCTATCTTTCTTAACATAGGCTGAATCTATATATCTACTCTCTTAACTAAATCATCAGACGACTCATTTTATGTGATCAGACTATGTAAGTCGACTTTCTCTAATCTTATCTATCACTGAGCTACTCCAACCTTATCTTGTATATATTTGCTTCTCATTTTATCTCTAAGTGTAAAGCCACTTATTCAACTGGCATCTTCATCTCTACAACAAATTTTATATGATTCTCTTTTACTGGCCACACAACAAAATTTTCACTATTATTTGAAAAAGCACATCACAATTTTCTCTTGGACACAATCCTCTAAATTTTAAGAGGTTAATAAAGGGCCTAACTGCTATATAAAAGAACGGGGAGGAACTTAAATAAAAAAAAATTAGATTGTATTCCCTCCCACGGCACTAGTAATATTTCCTTGCACCCACATCCTTGTCCTTGCATCTCCATGCTTGCACCACACTTGTATTCGGCATCACCATGCCTGCCTCTGGCACCATCTCACTTGCCTGCAATACCACTATGGTTATGCCATGCTCGTCTCTAGCGCCATGTGCTTGTATCAGGAACACCACACGACTGTATTCTTTTTCTTTTGAGTTTCTACTCCCCATCCTCTGGTCTCTCTTCTTCATTTTTGCCTTCCCCATGCATTAGCCTCTCCCAAGTCCTACATTTATAATGTCATATACCTATAACTAAATGGACTGACATGAACAAGAAAGCTGAAGCCAGGTGTTCGTTATTATTGCAAAAGTTTGAAAATGACAAAGGAAGTGAACTGCTTGGTGTAGGGATAAGGTAAGTTTAATTACAGGATTGGGCTTGTTAACGATGTAAAACCCATATAGTTTGACTATCATCGCTATTTTATAACAAATGAATACCAGGATAGGAGCAATAGAAGTAGATTAAACTAACATGTTGAAGAGAAGGACTACCAGACAGAAGGAAATGCATGTTCAAGAATATGTGCTTCTGGAAATCATATTTGAAATAACAATCAAAGATACATAAATACCAGGTAATTAGGTGAGAAAGTGCATATTTTAGGATTGCCATATTAGCATGCAAATCTTACTCATCCTAATTTGGATGTGAATCTAAATGACTAGATTTTATTCAATTTTGGAGGGGGGTTTATAAACTATGTTGATGTCATTTTCAACTGATAGGTTTCATGCACTTGTGGTGGATATATAAACAACATTGTAGTTTTGATTGATAAATTTTGTTCTAATTGATATATAAATTACGTGGTTTAAATTTTTTATCAATAAATTTTTGTCCGTTTTTACTGGATAGACATGTTTCCTGGATGTCGCTTTGGTTGTGTAGGTTGTTAACATAGATTTAAACTGGGGAAGTCACCACATCTATTCAATATGCTGCCAATTTTTCAAAAATGATTTAGAAGCAGGGCATGACAATATAAACCTCATTCATTTGGTTGATTCAAAATTGTGAGCTTTTAAAATCCTTCTCTTGTTAAAGGGTTAACAAGGGAAGTCATGTGTGGTATCACTACCCCTTCTGAGAGGGAAAGTGGGCTTAGGTCGCACAAAGAAAATGATAAATGACGCTATGAATGTGATGTGGGATCAATTTCAGGTATGAGTGAAATTTATTATTACATATTACATCAACTTACGTTTTTTTATTAGTTAAATTTTAAAATGATAATTAAAATTAAAATCAAATGAGATGGATGTAAAATGAGTCCTTATATGAAATAATATCAACAAGTTGTCTATAAGTTATGATGAAAGGTTATGGATGTAATACCGGAAATAGAAAATAAATAAATAAAATGAAAAATCCAACGGTTGGATGGAAAAATCAAAAAGCTTCGATTTCAGTTTGAAAAGCGAAAGCAACAAGAAAAGGAGAAGGAAATTTTTGTTTAAGGAGAAGAAGAAGATTTTTTTACAATTAAGGAGAATAATTTTATATTATCTAACATTTTATTTGGGGCTCTCATTCGATGATAAGGTCTTTGTTAAAGTAGAGGCTTAAAAATAGGTAAGTTATTTTCTTTTGGTTTTTTTATAATAAAGAAAATGTATTTTTATATTATATAATATATTTGTATTATATAAGTTTCAATTTAAAAGAAGTAAAATCTAAATCATTTCTTATATACATATTTTATACTATGTATTTTAATGATATTAAGGTTATGTATGTAAATCATAAATCAGCATAATTATGTTGAAAGATTTATGAGAATAATTAAATTATTAAATTAAAACCTATAAATGAAATGCTTATAATTTAGATGAAACTAAAATATAATTAATGGTATGAATATATGGAGCATAATCTACTTTGCTTATACAAATCAAACTTAATTATTTAAACATATTTATAAAGTAAAAAAAAATGATTATGTTACATATTAGTAGGATCATAATCTAAAGTAGTAATGAATAAAGTGAAATTGATAATTATATGATATTAAGGAATTTAACGATTTAGAAAATAGATAATGAATATTGATGAATGTGAGCGTCAATTAATAAAAGTTATATGTAAGTATCGTAGACAAAATGAATAAAATAAAATCATTAATATTGATCTAATATTTTACATTATAGGAATTTCATTAAGGAAAAAAAGCGTTAAAGGAAAGAGATTCGTGAGAAACTATAAATTAAAGTGGGTAATTATATTCTTATATTTATGATAAAATTGTTTTAATTTCTTTGATGAAACGATATTTATATGATTATGGCATTTTCGTCGCATTATAATTTATTTTCATTTCATAAATTGTGATGTAGTTTCATATCTTCGTGGGTAATACGCGAATCTTCATCGTATTTAAACCGTTTTATAAGAGTTGGTTTCTTTATTATAATTATAATATCGTAGATGTATAATTGTATGCGAATGATATATGTTGAAAATTAGTTCTTATAATTTGAGACCACGATGTCTGCACGTGCGAAAAAAAAAAAAAATAATGAAATTGACAAATGGTAAAGACTACTTATCCTTTGGATGAGTATTGGTAAAGGTTTACACGGTGACTCCTAAAATTGATGATAAATGTAAAAGTAAAATAAAAATTCACAAGAAATATTTATTTGTACATATCTCATGTATGTTTGATTGTTTTGATTTTTTTATGCATATTATATACCAGCGGCATCTACCTTCTACTATTCTTGTAGTATATAATAATTTTAATTTTATTCAATTGTTAATTGTTTATTTTTTCGCGTAGTAAAATAAATGATGAAAGGGTTATGTTTATCATCAGAGACTTGAGGAATAGATAATTATGTTGATTTATATTTAAATTGTATTTCATATGAACTTTGTTAGTATATATATATGTGTGGACAAATTGTTAAATAAATTATAGATTGACTCTTATATGATTGGAGATTTTGTTTAAGATTGAAAATGTTAGGTAAATTTTTCTTTTATCCGTCGATCGTGCTTTGCTTTGGTATTCAAGCTCGTAGATAGAGCACTTTGGCAACCCTAGTCTATATATAGAAGAATATTAGCATATCACCTATAACTTACAACAAAAGGTTATGTGAATTTTTGCTATAGTACTGCCCCATTCTCCCTCTCTCTCTTCCACAATAGAAATTACTAATTCTTCAATCATAATTCAATCATAATAAAGAGCTTAAAGACACAAATTAAAGTCTTGAACCATTAGATCAATTTTCATGACCGTTAGATTGCAATCTGTAGGCTTCTTTATAGGAGCACCAACCCTTTTTATTCTCTCCTAGAGCTGTAATCAAGCCGAGCCGAGCCAAGTACATATCAAATTGGACTTGGCTTGGGAAAATTAAAAATTAAAATTATTCATATTTGATTCGAGTTCGAGCTGAGCTTTCATATAGATGTTTAATTAGTTTAATTTTCACACAAAGTTCAAACTTGACTTATTTGAATTAATTGAATAAATATTTAATTGAGTTAATAAACAAACTTTAAACAAGTTCTTCAGTGTTTACAAATTTACCATGATTCAAATCTTACTAGTAAGGCAATATTCAAATAAGTTCTCAGAAATAAGTTCTTTATTGTTCCATCTAAAACCTTTGAATCAAATAGCTAAACAGTCCAACTAGAAATTGCATTGAATTTAAAGACTTCGGATGCTAGAATACACAAGTTTAAAAAGAATTTCCACATAAAACAATGAATGATGCAAAGTGTTCAGAATAATGTTTTTCTATCAAGTTTAAAATCATTTATCAATTTGTCTACATTCAAGTTTAAAATAAGGTGCTCTATTATTTCTCTAATTTTAAATAGATTTTCTATATAAAGCAATAAACTGCCCTTTTGTACTATGTATATATGTAATAGGCAAGCACTAAGAAAGTATAGCTAACCAAACTTTTCTTTTTATTTTTTGATGCAATTACTCTCTTAAACCTCTTGCAGGTTTTCCACATAACACAAATCTAAATTCTCAAAAATAATTTAATTAAATAACATATGAGTTATTATCAATTTAATATCAAACTTTCAACAAATTACTTGTTGAACAAAAACAAGCTTATTCATAAACATGAACGCACAAGTTTAATAGTATTCAAGCTTTATTCATTTGACCTTCGAGTTTATATGCTCAAATTTATTTAGTAATTAACTTGAACTTTTTTTCTATTGTTTTATTTTCTACATGGTATCAGAGTAAGGTTTGTTCCTTATAGTGTTTGCTCTTTTTTTCTAAGGTTAGAGTTTTCCACTTTCAACCTTATTCTTCTTACCAAATTTTCCTTCTATTTGCTCCCAAAAAAAAAAAAAAAAAACTCCTATTCAATATGTATAGTTTTTTGAGCTTCCATTCAAAGGGAGACCATGATTAATAATGAAAATCAAATCAAAGAAGAACTACATGTATTTCAAGCATTTGTTCAATTAAATTATGAAAATTCTCTTAAATAGTCTCATATCGTGAAGACCTTCTGGATCTACCTATGGAGCCTAAAGACCCAAAGTTTGTGATTTGGGATGAAGTTGATTCCATGATTATGACATGATTGTAGAACATCATATTATTGTAGATCAAGGAGCATTTTATGTTCCTCTTCATCGTAAAAGAGGTTTGGGATATAGTTGCATAGCTTGCTCAAAGGTAAAAGATGTTGCACTCATCTATGAAATCAAGACAAAACTTACCACTACCAAATAAAATAGCATTCCTTTTATTGAATATTGTAATGCTATAAAAGTTTAGTGGTTAGAGTTGGACTACGTCCATGATCTCAAGATGTCGAGAATGTGGTGATTCTCAAATAATTCATGAAGTGAAAGTGAATTTTTGAGTTACTAACAGAACCCAATAAATGATTTTGATCAAATTTGGGTTCAAATCTAAAGCAAAAAAATTTCTATTCCTTGAATGAAGTATTCATTATTGTGTAGGCTAGAGAAGAAGGACAATGATAATTAATGATCTGACCTTCAAGATATCTATAATGATAAGTTTTGAATCCCAAAAAATTTTTTATCAAAAAATATTATTCAAAAGAAAGATAAAAATCTTCTTCTAAATATAATATCTAGTGTAATAACTATAAAAAAATGATACACTAAAGACAAATATTAGAAACTCCATGGAAAACCCCAAAACTATGGAGAAAACAAACATGAAAAATTCTAAAGAGCAAGCCTGTCAAAAGAAATGAAAAAATAAAGAGTTTTTTAAATTCCTTAAAAAAGTCATCCAGCTCCTGCTCTTTAGCTCAGAATGATGCAATTTCTAATTATTATATTTTTAGAGCATAAAATAGTTTTTTTCCTTCTTGGATCCTAGATACAGGGGACACTGACGACATAACAAACCTTGTCAATATATTTCAAACTTATGGAATCCTATTAAAATAATAAAAATGATGAATCTTTAACAAATATTACAAGATGGAGAAACATCTAAATTTCTACTAATTTAACCCTCAATAATATCACATACATCACAATTTGGTTAACTTTTATCTATCCACAAATTTATCAAAATTCATAATTATAAAATTATCTTCTTTACTGATTATTGTATTTTTTTTTTTTTTAGAATCTTATTAAAGGGGAGATGATTGAATAAGCTAGACAAAAATTAAGTTATACCTTCTTGAGGACAGAAATTAGTTGTCCCGCTCCTTAACCTCTCACAGTACTGATATCATCTGAACATACTATTATATATCATAATATCATTCTTTTAAAAATCTTTATTGTATGTTCCATTCTTGTTTCATAAATATAAATATTAAAGATTTTCATTATAAAGCTTATGAAATTGCTAAATATTATTATGTTTTTTTTTTAAAGCAACTTTATATTCTCTAGTTTTTTTTTTTTTTTTTTTTTGTGTTAATTCATTTTGATATTTAAGGACCCTTTAAAATCGTCAATACTTTCAAAGCCACTAATTTTATTATCATTAATGATGACTACACTTGAATGATATGTATATATTTAATTAAATAATTTTTGATTTGTATTATGCTATTTATATTCATTATAATGATAAAGAATCAATTCAGCTCTAATATTAATTTTTTAAAAAAATTGATAATGCTTGTGATTATTTTAATTGCACATTTTAACCTTTATTTTTAAAAGAGGGTATTATCCACCAATCTTCATGCCTTGATACGCCCAAATAAAATGGAGCAATAAAAAAAAATTTGTTATATTTTGAAGGTCATTAGGACACTTCTCCATAATCAAACACCAAAATGAAATTAGGGAAAACCTATTTTAACAATTACTTATTTAAGCAATATAATACTCTCCAAAATAATTTATTCCAAGAGTCCCATAAATTGTTTAATAGAATTTTTTCCTATAAATAACTTCTTAAAGATCTCTCCTAACATTTTTGAATGTATTGCCTAAATAAATAATATACAAAAAAATTGATCTAAAAGCTCTCTAGCATATATTCATAGAGATATTATATCACACAAAAGAGGTGCAAGTGTTATCATCTACCCACAAAAAAGATTTTCCACTTTAAAATATATCGCTTTTGATGGAACTCATAATTTCTCCACTCAAACTCATACTCAAGAGGAGAAATCTCAACTTGAAGTTAACTTTGATGACATTTTTCATCTTAACATTTTAATAGCCCACAATTCTTATATCAATTGTGCTCCTTCAAGTCAATATAAGAAGACAAACCCAACTAAAATCTCTAGCAAATTCAGGACTTAAAACTATTACCAAGTAATATTGATTAGCTCACTACTACTCATTTATATCCTATCACAGAATACCTCCTTCCATAAATTTTCTCCATCTAATAAAACCTTGCTAACCAATATTAACACCAATTCTATTTTCATTCCACAAACTTTATTTAAAAACAAAATTTTGAAGAAGATTATGAAAGAAGATATAAATGCTTTAGAAAGAATCATACATGGAAGATTATTAAATTACCATGAAAAGAAAATAATATTATGACATAGATCTTGTTGTACAAAGAAGACGAGAGACTAAAAATGATATATTCAATCATATGAGAGACTAAAAATGTACAAAATAAAATTGATAATAAAATGATATATTCAATCATATGAGATTCACTATGAAGAAATATTTGCTCCTGCTGTAAAAAATGTATACTATTTGCATTGTGATATCTCTAACAGCAAATCATGGGTGGCCTATACAAAAATATGATGTAAAAATGATTTCTTATATGAGAACATTGAAGAAGAGATTTATACGGAACCACCACTAAGATTCTATAGCTCCTTAAAAAAATCATATATGTAGATTGAAAAAAGCCCTATATGGAACTACTAAGAGCTTGGTTTGGCAAATTTATAAAAAAATATAGTGAGAGGTAGATACAAAGCCAATAAAATCATACTCTCTTCATAAAATACTATCATGATGATAAAATCACAATCCTTTTTGATATATTAATGATATAATCATAATAGGAGATTACAATCTGGATAAAATAAAAAAATTCTCAAGAAAAGACTCGCTGAAAAATATGAAATCAAAGAGTTAGAGACTTAAATACTTCTTGATAATATAAGTGGTTTAATCTGAACAAAAAATACTTCTCTCCCAACATAAATATGTTATAAATTTGCTGAAAAAAAAATCAAGATGATGGAGTGCAAGCTATGTGAAACTCCAACTAAATAAGAACAAATACTAGACCATAATGAAGAAGGAACTGATGTAGATGACATAAAATATCAAATTAGTATAAAAACTAATCTATTTATCTCACATCCGTCCTAACATCGCATTTGTAGTAAATCTAGTTAGTCAATTTATGCACAAACCTAAAGAGTCACACCTTCAAGTTGCTTATAAAATTCTCAAACATTATAAATCAAATCCATGATAAAAAATTCTATAAAAAAACATAGTACCTTGTAAATTAAAGGATACATAGATCTCTGGCAAAATTTTTAAACTAAACATGATTAAAATCTTTAGAAAGACGCTTTTAAAAAATTTCAAAGACGCCGCTTAATACGACGTGATCAACAGCCACGCATAAGTTAAAATAACTTTTTTTTTAAGAGAAAATTACATAGATCACAATTCTTATATATTTACATATCATCCTAAAATGGCATGTCTTTCTCTCTCTCTCTCTCTCTCTCTCTCGTTGTTATTTTCTCTCAATTTTTATTAATATATAATTTAAAATTATTTAAAATATATAAATAAATAATTTTAGTAAAAATAAAGTATATATATATATATATATATATATAAATTTATTTAGTTATTTATATATTTAAATTATATAAATATTTTTAAGTTATATAAATAAGTTAATATTTAAAATATATAAATAAATAAATAGTTATTTATATATATATTTTAATTAGTTATTTATTTATTTAAAATATATAATTAGTTAAATAAATAAATAAAAATTTTAAATTATATAAATATTTAGTTATTTATATATATTTAGAAAATATTTAGTTATTTATATATATTTATTTATTTATTATATATTTATTCCTTTCTTTATTTATTTATTAAAATTATTTATTTATTTATTTTTTTATATTTTATATTTTTTGTTATTATTATTATATATTTATTTATTTATATATAAGTCTAATAATAATAATAACAAAAATATAAAAATATAAAAAAATATAAAAAATAAATAAATAAATAATTTTAATAAATAAATAAAGAAAGGAATAAATATATAATAAATAAATATATATATATATATAAATAACTAAATATTTTCTAAATATATAAATAACTAAATATTTATATAATTTAAAATTTTTATTTATTTATTTAACTAATTATATATTTTAAATAAATAAATAACTAATTAAATATATATAAATAACTATTTATTTATTTATATATTTTAAATATTTTAACTTATTTATATAACTTAAAAATATTTATATAATTTAAATATATAAATAACTAAATAAATCTATATATATACTTTATTTATTTACTAAAAATTATTTATTTATATATTTTAAATAATTTTAAATTATATATTAATAAAAATTGAGGAGAAAATAACAACGAGAGAGAGAGAGAGAGAGAGAGAGAGAGAGAGAGAGAGAGAGAGAAAAAAAAAATATTTGTGAACATATATAAATATATGCTAATCAAAAAGACAAATTTCTCTTTAAAAAAGATTTTATTAGATAGCCATTTTACATCACATCAAATATTATGTTAGATCACACGCTAAACATCGCCCTATTTTAAATTTTTTAAAAACATTATTCGCTAATTCGCTTTTAATCACGCCTTAAAAAATTTTGCAGATCTCTATGTTGAATTATCGGTGAATAAAAGGTCCATATTCAAGTATTGTACACTCTTGGGATGAAATATCATAACTTGGAGGAGTAAAAACATAGCTAATGATTTCAAGATCGGGTGTAAAGTCAAGTACCGAGTCAATGCCCCAAGAACTTCTGAGCTTCTATAAATCAAAATCATATTAGAAGATTTAAAAATCAAGTGAAAATAGTGGGTTTAAAAGATTGTATACTATAATAATAAATCGGTCATTAAAATTCCATACAATCCAGTATAATATGATTGTACTAAGTATATTGAGACTGATAAGCATTTCATAGAAAAAATAGAAAGTGGCCTAATTTGCACTCTATATGTGCCTATAAGAAATCAAGAGACTTTGCAATCCTACGTTTAAAAATGTTGTAAATAAACTTAGAATGGTTGATCTTTAACATCCAGTTTAAGAGAGGATGTTGAATTTCTATTAACATCCAGTTTAAGAGAGGATGTTGAATTTCTACTATAATACTGCCCCTACTCTCACACTCTATTCTCCAAGGTAGAGCCTACTCATTCCCAATCAAACTAAAGACTTAAAGGCACAAAGATCAAGGCTTTGGACTGTTGGATCAATTTTTCTATACCTGTCATATTGCAATCAGTGTAGTTCCCTATAGGGCCATTAGCCCCTTCTTATTTTTTCCCCAATTTTATTTATTCTTATTTTGTAATAGCTCTTGAAAAAAAGTAAAACAATAAAAATTCTTGAGAGCTTTTCTTTATTGTTTTATTTTCTACAGGTTATAAAGAAGTTGTGCATCCTTAGTCCATCAATTGTGATATGACTATCCTCTGTGTTGATGCATGCATCCAAATGGAGGCAACTCTCATTTATGATATTTGGACTTATGAGAATTACTACATAAATATAATTGAGATCATCATAACCCAATGATAGAAGAGGGTTCAAAATCTAAGTATGTTGATAAATCCACCTTATTTGTGTTTAAGGAGTAAAACATTATAATTTGTATTTTTTTACTCTTAAAGTTAATTTTTTAAATGGTCCAAAAAATAAATTAATAATGCCTTATGACTCATCCAAAATTATTTAACTGAACTATGGGTGACAAAATGAACTTGACACACGATCAAACTTGAATCTCACATAAAATTTTGGCTTCATGTCAAAATATGTAAGATTCAAGTCAAGTTTAGGTTAGCACACAAGAGACCTAAAAAAAATTTAGGCCATGTTCATATTGGATTTAGACTAATCTGAAAGCTAAAATTAACCCTTAAATAAGTGGATTCTTATTTCTTCTATTAAAAACTCATTTCTAAAACCAAATTTTAGTTCCTTTTCAGGTAGACATGTACAAATTAGGTAATCATGTGCACTATGTGCCAGATTGACACAAAACTAACATGATTGATACATGTTGGCTTGAATTCAAGTGTATTCGTGTCAAGTGGCTATGATTTTCAACTTGTTTAATAAGCAAGTAAAGCAAGGGTAGTCTAAATTCAAACTAAACCATGTTCAAATCAAACAAATTAATCCATTAATACAAATAGACTTAAACTAAACTCATCGAAGAAAAAATAAATAGAGGATTTTGTGAATCCAAAAAAGTTAATGTAAGTGTTTCTAATTTTATAAAAGAAAATTTTACATATTATGAAGTAATACACTATGCAATTAATCTTTTTATATTTTTTATTTATCATTTCAATCTCCATGATGCTCGCCAGCCAATCACATGTATTAGCTAGTTATAGAGAAGTACCCCACTTGGATGCATTTCTTGGGGCAAATGCAATTGATCCAATTACACGATATCAAGTTAATGGATTTAGGTTATCCTAAAGGTTACCTAATACACTAGGTGATGCCCAACACCTACAAAGTTGTTAATCTTGTACCATTCTAGCTCTGCCTTAATTCCACACTTGATAGCTAGCTTCCCGTAATTCTAAGTTCTCCTTATCTAGCACTCGATCAATGATATCCAACCTATGATTAGTATCATGCACCACCAACAATGTCCATATGGCAGGTCTTCATTTGGTTCTACTAATATACACCAAGATGATACATGGTTTTATGATTTTATGATGTATATGATTAGTATATTGTGCTTCTCCTTGAATCCATTTGTCGATTCTTTTTTTTTGTGCTATGGTCGTGTTAAATGTTTTTGCTTGTATCTATGTTAGTATGTTTTCTGGATAGCATGTTTCCTTATTATAATTTTCTAATTTTGCATTTTTTTTTAAATCTTAGTTGCTTGGAACATTTTAGAGACAAAATTTCACCTCTAATTTCATGTACTATAACAAGGATGAAATTCTATCTCTAATTGATGCAATGAAAATTCATAGATAATTAACTACAAAAAAATCTTGCATGATTAATACTAATGGCAACTGTTTAAGCAAAATAATTTATAAACAAACTTTCTATCTCTACTAAATATTATAAATAGTTTAATTAATTATAAATGAGGAAATTTTTTCATCTCTAATAACAATTTTTCTTATAGTAGGCTAGGTACATTTTCACAATTCTACTAGATTAATTAGAAAAGCTTCCTATGACCTATGTGAAGTAGGATGAAAAAATGCTTATGATAAGATGTAGGACACCATAAGACTATCGGCATTGAGAATGTATCAAGAATCACCTCTTTTGTTGCATCCAAAGACTTATTTCTTGTTCTAATCCTATATAATATATACTCAGCCTTTCTATATTATTGAAATATGTCATTGTGATTGTTTGATTAGATTCACCCTTGATCATGCTACTGACTACTTTCAGATTTGATTATCATATGCATGTATCCCCTGCCTTCAATATTCAATGCAAAAGAACAAAATCCTTCATATAATTCTCATCTCCAAATGTCTTCTTTTAGGACTAAGACTCCAACATTGAGCTTCAATTCCATGAACTTAATAGATAATCACTATCAAGGTTCTACTCTACTGTAATGCACAAAGGTCATCATCAAAGTTAATATCCATTGAACTCAACAAACATATGATTAGATTGAATTTGTTGGTATGTTTTGTTATAAAGATACCTTTCACCATTTTGAGATTAGATATACTATGTTTACTATTAATGGATACTCGTACAATATTTAATGAAGTTTTCAAAATCTAACTATAATCTTCTCATGTAGTATGCTAAAGGAAATGTTCTTAGTAAGAACTAAATGAACAACTCCAAATACTTGTTTCTCCTGGAGATCCTAATCTTCTTGGTTCATGAGTGCTGACTTCATCTCCAAGATAGATAGATAAACTTCTAATATACATAATCTTTCATTTGCATGTTTCAATATTCAAATTTTTTTTATCAAGTTTAGTGACCTTCACCTTTGACCCTAAACGGTTATTGCTTTAGAAATTAATAGCTAGCTCTAATATCAGCTATTGGGAAAAATCAAGGAGCAATAGTAAGGATTAAAAAAAATAATGCTAAAAATACAACACAAACTATACAACAATTCATATGGTTTGAAGAGATTGTCTCACCTACACCCATGGTTGCATTAAAAAAACCACAATAGTTTGAAAGAGCATCACAAACAAATTCTCTTTCATATTCCTCTACATTTTGAGGAAATATTATTAAAGGCCTAAGTGCAATAAAAGATTTAGAGGAGTTTATTTCAAAAGAAACGTGATTCATATTTCTATTCGCAACAGTAGGAATATTTATTGGCACCACCAAGCTAGTCTTTGGCACCACTGCACTTCCACTATGCTTGTTTTCAACACCATCACACCTGCCACTACGCTAGCCTTCATCACCACAACGTTTGTAGCATGCTTATGTCTGGAACCACTATGTTTACACAAACACCATCACACAATTGTTTCCTGCTCTTTCTCCTTCCTGTCCTCTGCTCTCTCTCTCATTGTAAATTTTTTTTTCTTATGCATTTGTCTCCTCTACATCATTCTGCATTTAAAATGCTATAACTGTAACCATATGGGCCACATGAATACAAAACCCAAGCCAGATAATGAAAACAAAATCAAATTGCATGGTGAAGAATAAAAAAGGATTAATTGCAGGTATCAAACCACTGTAAATTGAACCTTGTCATCCAAGAAAATAATTGCAACACAGTTGAATTTATTTATTCTGGAAGAGAAAATGGCTCTAAAATATCTAAGAACTGCGAAATGAATTGGAAATCATAATCAGTTAGGCATGTACCTTTCTTTCCACTGGTGTCATGTGCTCTCTCTCATCTGGACTACTTTTTTTATCAGAATCTCTCAAATACAGCTCAACAAATAACTTTTCCAAAAGCTCTGAAGTCATAATCCCGTTTTCTGTGGCTCCCAGTGAAGCCTGTAATACTGATGTTTTCATGTTCCAATACTCCTGGTAGAAAATAACAGAAAACACAACAGAAATAATTATTTTTACAGCCAGCAGAGATAACTCACTTTCCAAGTTTTAACAGCACGTTCTGTCCCACTGGAGAAGCTGGAGTACTCCATATCATCTTCACCAGAATAAAATCCCAACCTTTGCAAAGCCTCCTGCATCATTGGAGATACCCTAACTTAGTTTTGAGAAAATTAATTTTCAAGCAACCCTTAAATCTTCTATCATACTGTTCCTCTGAATACCCCCTCAATTTGCAGGTTTTTAAAGAAAAGCATGATACGATAGAGTCATAAACCTTGAACCAACTGTTTAGATGTCAGCTTTCTAAATACTCAATTTTTCACGAGTGTTAGATGTGGTGTTATTCTTTTTGTAATAATTTCTTTCACAGAGCTTCTAGTCTCTTTTTTTTTTTAATTCAATTCTTTTTCTTAATCTTTTAACATAAATCCTATCTAACAATCTTATTATTTCATTTATTAAGCCTCCGCTGTATAGTGGTCCAAATAACTCAAGAATATAAAATCTTCTTGTGAACTATGACCAACACAATTAAGATAAGCATTGATTTCAAATCCAAAGGTCAATTGTATTCAAGCATTCTAGGTATGGTAAAGTTTTATATTATGGGGATAAATTCATCAACATTCTAAGAAACACTAGTGTAATTTGAACAGTACATATAATATCCTGGAAGCAGATTAAACGGTGTATTTAGGTCAATAAATTTGTCTACTACTATTAAAATATTGGCATGATCACAAAATTGCAGAATCATGAAAACCTGCATCTCTCGTACGTCCTGACCCTCTGATCCCATTCTCAGAGTCTTCCTCTTCTTCTTCTCCTTCTTCCCCTCCTCCTCATGCCTCCTTATCCCCTCGAGAACCATCTCTTTCACCTCAGCTTCCTCCACTATCACCTTCTCAGCTCCAGCAATAAGGCGCCGTTCCTTCGCCGCAACCAGCACCGCCTCGACGGCATCAGCGAGCGGGGTACGCTGGCCCTCCAGGGCATCGACACGGAGCCGCAGAGCTGCGATCTCGCGCAGAAGAGCTTCGCGCTCGGAGCTCCACCGGCGCTCCTCTCGGAGCCACCGCTGCTCTTCTCGAAGCCACCGCTGCTCTTCGCGGAGCCATCGTTGCTCCTCGTGCTCCCATGATGAAGAGGAGGCGAAGGCAACGACAGTTGTAGAAGAGGAACAAAAGCTAGGGTTAGGGTTCCGAAAGAGCTGTACTGATGATGGAAAATTGAATTTGGCGGGGTAGTGGTGGCAGCTAGTGAGGAGAGTGGGATGAGGGCGGGGCGGTAGACTGGCAGTTACCATCTGCAGAAAGCTGGCGGGCGGGTGGGTATCGGGAAGGTATATTTAGGTGCGCTCGGGACAGCTTGTTTTTTTGTTGTAACTATTTAGATGTATTTCAAGTCTTCAACAAATATTGTTTAGATTGCCATGAAGTGAGGTGTAAGTCTAGAGGCATAAGTTTCAAAATCAATATATTACATAAAATAAAAACTATTATATTAACAACAAAATATGAAATAAAAAAAGTGGCATATTAATATACTAACTTTATATCATAAAAAAGTGTAATGCAAATATTAAAGTAAAATAAAATATCAAAGTAAAAAAAATATAAAATTAAAGGAAATTTACATACATACCATGAAATTTTAGATTTACATTTCCTCAAATTTAAATATTTATAAACTAACACTTTTCTATCAAAAAAAAATCATTTTAAAAAAAGTAACTGATATTTTTGATGTAATAATAAAGATTTAAGTCTTATTTAAGTAAAATATTAATTTTGATGAAATATATACATTCATAAATTGTGTAATGTATGTAAATTAAAAAAATAAGTTCAACACAATAAATCTCTCGCCCACTTCTAACTCAAACTTAAGAGCATAACATGTAAATGTTCATAAAATAGGTAACCCTAAAGAAATAATAATAAAATTTTATGCCTAGAAATGAAAAAAGTGCCTAGTTTTACTAATAAGAAGAGAGAATACAATGGAGGAAGTGGAGATATTGCGAGCATCACGGAGGAAGAAGGCTTGGTTAGGAGGCATCAGCGACGGTGGCACTACAGGGAGGAGAGAGTGGTGATGATGGTGTAAAAGAAAAGTGATTATTAAATTTATTAAATCTACCTATTTTCAATATCATGATAGTTTATTTTCCAATCTAATTTTCTTTTCATTAAAGTTCTTGCATATTTAGATTCATATTTATCTATAATTTTCAAATAAGTTGCATAACTCTACCTATTTTATGTGGAATAGTTCTATGAAACCTTGGTGCTATAATTATACCCAAAAAGTGCTTATAAGACTCATGGAGTCTCATTTTTTTTTATGCTGAGGAAATTCTAAATTTATCTATAAATCTTAGACTAGTTTGTAAGAGGCTAAAGGATTAGGCTAACCTTTAGAAACTAATGAGAATGAATTAAAAGGGGACTAAAAGTTGATTTATATATGCCAATGGCCAAATTTTTTCAGTCAAAAGCTTTATAAATAAGGGTTAATCACTCGATATATTTTAACTATAAGAAGCAAGATTAATCTCAAGGCTTTCTTGAGCTTTAGTAAACTCCTCACCTGGCTAGAACATGGAAGTTCATTGTTTTGGAAATCTTGCACCAAGAGTCTACTCAACCACTTGGTGGCTTTATGTGAATCACTCCCTCTTAACATTTGCTTTGCCATTATCGAAGATGTGGAAGACCCATAGGAGACAGAATGTATGAAGTGCTTGATCTTAGGCAAACCACTAACACTTATACATTTGATAAGGAGGTGGAACTAAATAGGTACTAGCACTTGGGATAGATACAACAATGGTTGTTATTTTTTAACCCAAAAATTTAGGAATATTGGTGATAACCAATCACTTAAATATAATTTTCAAGTACTTGATGTGATATTAAATTTAAGTCTTTCACATACCTTAACATCATGATCTGCTAAGTGAAAATTGATGGTTGGTTAGAATTTCCAGTAGTTTTTAAAATAATGAATCTTTCATTGAAAATTTCTTATTTTATTAACAATCAAAGTCAAGAAAAGATACATGCCAAGAATTTTAACTAGATTTGAATAATTTGGTTGACTTAAATGCCAAAGTACAGGCACATAAATATGGTTAAAATTAATAATAAATAACTAAACATTATGTTCTCTTTGAAAAAAATCTCTAAAGAGGCCTATCATTGATAATATTTATGTTTATTATTGAGGTACCATCTCAAAGTAGCCTAAATTTATAGTTTTAAGTTTCACTTGTTTAGTAATAGCTCAACTTTTTTCTATATGATTGCCTACTCCTCTGACATGTTAAATTATATTTTGTCACTCTTATTATATTTACTCATCGTCCATCACTCTCTCTTGAAAATTTTGAAAAGATATAAAAAAAGGAATTTGGTTGGATGATCCATCCCAATGCAAGTGTAGTAACCCTCTTTCTTTGAAGGTAGAGGGTAGTTATTGTAAGTGTTTGACATTGACTTGGGCTATAGATGCCTCTTAGTTAGAGTGAGTGTTGGTGGTGATGCCAAAGTTATATAGTTGTCAAAATATCCCATTCATTTTACTCATTTTCTTTCATTATTTTTTGAAGTGAGAGTGAGTGAGAGATTGAGTAGGAGAGTTATTAGGGTGTAAGAAATTGGAGCTCATCATCATCGATAATTTTGTTGTCGGGGACAATAGATCAATGAGAGGCATAAGGATACCAAGTTATTAGATTCTTAAGTATCTTAGATCATATTCAGAAGAATGGTCACGTATGTTCATGCAAAAATTTTAAAGATGGTTGTTGTAAAATTGGACATCAAAGTAACATCCAATATGAGAATATTATGAAGACTAAAGGATCATTTTATCAAATTTCAATCTAACTTGCTATGCTAAAATGGCGTAAGGGTATTAAAGAAATAAATATATATCAAATTGAGCATAAAAAAAATAAAATTTTTAAGACATATGAGTGAACTTTAGATTGAGAAATGATAATAAAAGGTCATTGCACCAAAATGATGTTGTGCATCTTCAGTAGCTAAACCTAATATGGCCTTGGTCCTTCATTAACAATGTAAAATACAAAACTTGGCTTAAACTTCTAGGTGAGCTATTATGAGTGCTTAATTTTATAGGTGTTTACCTTATAATTAACACAAAAATAGTTTAATAAGATAAGGATAGGTGATTTATGGATTAATTAATCGAAAAAGAGTTTGATTAGATAATCTAATTAATCACCCATCCTCCAATTATTGTCTATTTTATATGATAAAAATATATTTTTTGAATAAAATATAAAAAGTAACAAAAAATACGTCTATATGTATATATGTAGCCAAGAAAATATAGATAATATATATTGATTTCTATAGGCCAAATCCATATGAAGTCACCTTCCTACATCACTTAGACTTGCCAAGTATTGACTAGTATCTTTGATGGTTTGGTAAGTAGCCTTGGCAAACTAAGTAGAGTAATGTATTAACTTTTGAAACTTTGAGCAACTTAGCCTAATCATCTGTAGGGCCAATTATGCAGGCAAAATTGTTGACTTGAACTCAGTGGCATGTTTATATTGTGGGGAACTTGATGAACTTATCTTTTTGACTGGGATGGCAAATCCTAAACCTGTCCCATTGAGGTGGATTAACTTGCATCAAACTTAGTTTATGTGATAATTACGTGTGCATCAAATTGTACTCGTAGTGTAAGGCATCTTAGTTTCTTGGTAGACTTTTCAACCAAGTGCTTTGTGTTAATCTTTATATGTATTATGTATATGAATTTGTGATTAAATTAGCTCAAATGTCCCCAAAAAGTACTCATAAAATAATTTTATTTATTGCATCAGTATGATGGTCTTCAAGGCTTTGGAAAGATTATAAGAAAACTATGCTGCTACTAACTTAACAGCACTTGATCAAGCAATATTGACCAGATGTTTCCCATTATTTTGTAAGCAATCGCATCACAGATAAATAATTCTTTCTTCTTTCCATTCCAAGCAACTATAATAAAAAAAAATTAAATATATGACAAATTGTTTGACATTTGTTACTACTGTAAGATACTATCTTTAATGGTTTAAATAAATATTGAAATCTAACCAATTCGTTTGACTTCTGCAACATGGCACGTCATTGACAGAAAGAAAAAAAAAGAATGAATATAAACTGTCTGCTAACATACTATTTGAACATTTTTCCATCTGATAGGAGAGTTGAATGCTCCCATATGTTCTCCCATCTGCAAAGTTTAGAAGAATGGATCAATAAGGCAATGGATTCTTGCTCTTTCTTCAGTCTACAGTTCAATCATCTTCTGGTTCAGAGCCACATATGTCCATCTCTCCTTCTCCACAAAATCAGCATCCAGAAACTTGGCAACAAAAGCCCAGAGCCGGTACGCATCTTCAAAATTAGCTAAGTAGCCAAATGAAGCATTTACAACTGCTATCCCCAGGTTCTGAATCTCTTTCTTTTTGGTACCTGAAACTACCACGTTCTCATGGACTCTTTCCTCTAAAACTGCTTCCTTTACCTGTTCGTATTTTTCTGAAAATATGATTTTGTGAAGGAACCCACAGCTCAGTGAAATGTTACTTCTGTCCGCCAGCTTCTGAACAAGTAGAGGATTAACCTTCTCTCCTTTCCAGTCGAACACGTTGAATGCCAATGCAGGCCCTCTGTCAAATTTTACTCGTGGTCCGTATATCTTCACCAAGGAATTTCCATTATCTGAGTGAGGATGCTGCAACTTCATCAACGCGATTACTAGCCAATTGGTTATGCATCTGAGTCTGTTATGTATAAGTAGAAGGCCTAGAGAATCTGCATGGTCTAGGCCATTGAACTCAACCTCCACTTGGCTTTCTTTCTCTTCATTGTTGCGTTTGGTCGAATCTCTCATTACTTCTACGATTTCTGATGACAGCTCCTCCTCCTCCTCCTCTTCTTGTTTTGCTTTCTCTTCCTCCTCGTCCAATTGGTTATATTCTTCTTCTTCTTGTTCTTGAACTTCTTGTTCGACTGCTGCACTCCCTGGCGGTTCATCTGTCTCCGATGCATCGCCTTCCTCATACTTCTCCGATTGCGTCTGTTTTGAGCTCACGGGTATCGGACCAGAGAATGAACTTGTAGTATCCTGCTCCTCCGCCGGCAAGTTAGACAGCATTCCTGCGCGGACGATGCTCACCATTCCAATGCTCCTTGCCAGAACCGATGTCTGCAACACTTCTTTGCTCGATTTCTTGATGAATAGTGTCGCGAACCCCGATGGGTTCTCTCCAAACACTTTAAAGAAGGAGCAGATGATGAAGTCTGGTTGAATCAGTGTGATTCCCAATGTGTCCATATCTTTTGGCCCAAGAGTACAAGCATCAAGGATCACATGCCAGCCATTCTCCCTCGCCAATTTCATCCACAGATAAGGGTACCTTACGCCGGTCATCCTAGACATATGTGGGAAGACTAGCAAACCTCCTTTCTTCTCTGTATTACGTTTGATTCTTGCTCTTCTCATCTTCAGTCTGAATCCTCCACCATTGTGAAGATGAGACTCCCAGCTCATCTGGCCTGCCCTCGAGTCAGTTCCTCTCTGTACCAGCTCCAATTGCACTCACGAATCTATAGTCGTAAAGTGTTAGCAGCCCTTGTTGGAAGGAATGATGTTTCTGCCAGAAACCTGAAGCACCAGCACTTCTTGGCAGTAAAACAAATTCACACTCTCTCCTCCTGATATTTTCAGAAATCTTTCTCATACTTTGAATTTTCTTCTGATGGCCAGATCTTTTCTCCCCATACTGTATCTATTTTAAACTGATTTTGGCTGATGATGATGATGCTGCTGAGGGAGGGTGGGAAGTACGAACGATGATGAGTGATCATACTGTATGAGAGAAGAGATTAACCCCACTGTAATCAAGACAGACATGATCGTCGAGGTGGCTGTACTCGCTCTCTCTGATATAATCAGCCTTCTGGGTCTGATGATACTGTGGAAAAGCTTCTGCGAAGTTGGAGAAGGCATCTAACAAGGATGGGATGGATTCATGGTTGGTGAAATGAGAGTTGGAGAAGAGGGCAGAAGTGGCAAACTTGGCGAACTCGGACCGAGCAGCTCTGGCACTTGTGACGTTTACGGCAGCGACTCTGTGCTTTGAATTGGTTCCCTTACCATGACCAAGGCAAGGAGCATGGAAGCAGCCTGAACAAGCTGAGTGTGTTTCTAACGCCTTGTTCTCTTCTTCCTCTTTGCATTTTCTCTCTTTTCCTGGCGTTTTTGATGGTTGGAAGAGGAGTTTCTGGATGGAGAAGAACATCCTTGCTTTCGCAGGCCTGGGAGTTTCATGGAAGTTAGAATTAGTCAGAATCACATACGTGCTCTTCCCTTTCTTTGAGATCTTAGAAATGGCCGCTCGGTTATTTCACTTGGTTGTTCCACCATCATCTTCTCTCCACCAGCCTCAATAGTTACTGATATGCCTAGGGTAATGGCCCCAGTGATATCTGAGCCGTTCGTTTGGTCAACTAAACTTGGTCAACGGCTGCTCTGTTGATCATGATCGGCAGGAAAAAGGTAAAGTCAATCAATAAGTTTGACTTTGACTTCCTTCTATTATAAGACATTGATTGGGTAAG
Organism: Cymbidium sinense; assembly: GCA_021442155.1. Taxonomy (NCBI): domain Eukaryota; kingdom Viridiplantae; phylum Streptophyta; class Magnoliopsida; order Asparagales; family Orchidaceae; genus Cymbidium; species Cymbidium sinense. Next base: position 1,092,945 of record CM038232.1, read on the forward strand.
GCAGTAATAAGTAAGACAAGGTACTTAGCCGTCGTTGAGCAAATCCTTCTATCTGCCACTCACTTTATTGGGATCAAGAATCTCCCTTGAAACCTCTTTCTTGGAGCTTAGTATAGGAAAAAAATTTATATAAGAATATTTGAATAAAAAAAATAATTAGAAAGGAATTTTGAATTTATTTTAAAATGAGTGAAATATATGAATAATTAATTAAGATTTTGATTAAATTGATATCAAAATTAAATCTAATAAATTTAATGATAAAAAATGAGCCATCTTGATCTATTTTTTTATCCTATATTAATTTCAGTTTGATTTGTGCTTCTACAAATTACTAGAGTGTTATTTAAAATTAATGATGAAAGATTAAGAGATTAATTCTTATTATTTTGAGTTTATGATAATATTAAACTATAGCAGTTTATTACCTGATTGTACATAAAATTTTCTTTTTCAAATTTTATTGTGAAGTTAAAGAAGTAAAATTGTCACTTTTGTTCACTATGTTAACTAGTTTGTGTTTGTTGTTATTGCATGTCAAAATTAAGCTTGTGGAGAGATGATTGATCTTAGTTGTCTTAATTTTGCTAACATCATATTCATAAGTAATTAACTTAAGAAGAGAGTTAGATGTAATATTTATCACATGACATTTTTTGGAGGAAAGAAATTTTGGTTAGTTGAACATCAATTATTTTTAAAAATGTGTACAAGGGTGGTCTATTTTTATGTGATTAGAGGGATTTTAGTTTGATGATTCTCTGATAATTAATAAAGATAATGCAAAGGACATTAAGAAGAAATCCTTATGCATAATATGCTAGAACAGACTTTAGGCATTGAAACATATTTGGAGGGGGCTTTATTGTATGGTTGGTTGAAGATGGTCATGCTTTAGGTCTAATTAGAGATAGCTATAACATAAGTTTCATTAGAGATTATTACATGGTCTTGCAATGAGATAATTGTTATATAAGTAGTAAAGGAGATGGCTATGCCACATGTGCGGTTTAGCATAGGTTTTTATGTGGTGATAATTAAAATGTAGGCAAGATTATTGTGCATGTCTTGCCAGAGGGATAAACATGAAAAGTGCAAGTTTGTGGTGTAGGCCTTAAGAGGGATATTATAAGTAAGGGTAAAATACAAGCTTTGATGCATGATTGATTTGGCTTAAGTAGGGGCGTGCATTATTTGGTTTTAACCAAAAAATCAAACCGAACCAAAGTTTTTGAGTAATTTGGTTCGGTTTTGAACTTAGTAATTTGGATTTTGGTTTTAATTAATGAAAACTTTGGTTTTTGGTTTTTGGATCGATTTGTTAAATAAAATTTTGGATGGAACCAAATAAACCAAAGTAATTATATGTAATACGACATTATTAATTTATGTATAATAGGCTTATATATTATACATTTATTTTTTATTTATTTTTGAATACTTGGTAGGTGCTTTTTTGGAGGATCATTATCCAATTTTCTAAAATATTTTGGTGTCATAATATGGTAATATGGTTTCATCAACTTCTAAGTTCAAAACATAGTTCACGTAAGTAAAATTTAGTTTTAAATATTTTTTAGCACATGAAGTAGTTAATTGCATTTTTGATTATATTTATATTATTTTGTTTATTGCTTGTTCATTATACAATAAAACAATTATGCAAATAATTTTTAAATGTAGCCAACTTTGTTTTATCCAAAACCAAACCAAAATAACCAAACCAAATTATTATGCGGTTTGTTTGGTTTTGCATTTTATTTTGTCGGTTTGGTTCAATATTTTTAGGAATCCAAAACCAATCGGTTTTAAAAATTTATCATCCAATCCATCCAATTCAACCAAACGCACACCCTTGGTCTTAAGTGAGGTTCAATTATAGGTCTTCAGTTAGATATTTTTTGCATAATTGAGAATATTCTATTTGATGTGGTAAGGGGCAAAGAGATTATGGCATGGATTTGGAGGGAGTTGCTATAATGCAAGCAAAGTCATGAGGGAGACAATATTGATACGAGGATTTGACGTAGGTTTTGAGGAAGAGATCTATGATTTAAGTGAAATTGCAACATATATCTTGAAGTTGTGATGGCTACGATGCAAATGAGGTTATGATAAAGGTCTTGAGGGAGATAGTTGTTGCTAAACTGAGGCTATTATGAAACTATGACCATCATTATGTCTTCACATGACTAGAAGTGCTATTAAGACTCTCACATTTAACTATTTTGGATGAGAGTAGAGTACTGCATAATCTTTAGGTGTTTGTAGATATGTTGATGTTAATTGCTCTGATGCTTTAGTTATAGTGATGACTATTGTTTTATGAGAGTAGTGTAGTGTAGTCTCTTAAAATCCACAAGTGATACTCATGCCACTATGCTTAACAACTTAATATCATTATTGTGGTGAAAATTGAGGAGTGCCACATGGTCTCTAAGTGTTTATAGGAGATGTTTATGCTACCATGTTTATCGAGTCTTTTTTATGATGATTATAATGATAGGAGAGAAGTGGCATCTAATATTCAATGATGATAATGTCTTTGTGCTTGATATTTCTATTTCAACAATGGTTGTCAAAAAAGTATTGTTTGATCTTCATGTGTCCATATGTGATGTTTATGTCAGTATGCATGACAACCTTACATTGATGTTGCTTCATGATTGCCTTGAAACCACCTAAGATGAGGAATTCGATCTTTAGAGCTATTTCATCACATAGAAAACCTTCCTATGATACCATATTTTGTAATTAATTATGGTCATCCACGTGGCTAATATTTGATTTAATCATATTGGCTAGTTAGCTAAATACTATGGATTGTTTGATTATGATATTCAATTGACTCGATAATTATCAAATCAACCTCGAAACTAGGGCAACTGACATCCATTTGACATAGTTTTCTAGAACACCCTTATCTAGCATCTTATCTTGGCAAATAGTCTTGGGACATCTAACTCTCAAACTATCTCTCAACTATTTATGTCCTGTTGACCTCATTTTTGGAATGACCTCTCAACCTCTCTATCTTATACATAGGACTCCTCTTAGACTTTAAGAGTTCCTTAGTCTTAAGGTACATCTAGTGATTAGGTGGACACTTAACCTAACCCTAAAGACTTAGAAGAGTTAGCCATAGGAATAGGTCATGCCTTAGGGTTGTTAGGAAAATTTTTCTATCATATAGCTTGAACCAACTCCTGACTTCCTTCCTTCAAGTCAGATTCAAATCAACCCCAAACTCATGTCAACTTCAACTCCAAATCAAACCTTGAATCAATTTCAATGGATTTTCTTAAATCATGAATCAATTCCAAATAATCGAAACCCATGATTGAAATCCAAATTCAAATTCCAAAAAAAATCTTTTCTAAACCTTTTGATTCTATCTTATGAACTTAGCTCAAATCAAATTCAAACCAATTCAAATTCAAGAAATTTTCTCATAACTCATTGATATTCACAAATATAAATAAATTATAAATTCAAATATCCAAAACCAAATTCAAAACTCAAACTCAAATTAAACCAAAATCCAACATAAGCTTTTTAAGTCAAATTCTTGAACTAAGCCAAATCAAACTCAAAACAAAATGAATGTCTCTTTAAACAACTTTTGATTATTTTAAATGATATTACTTCATAAGATTATCTTTAAGAATTAATTAGATTGAATGAAATTACATGTTTACATCATTTTATTTCTTTCATAGCATGCTAAGTGTGTATGCCATATGAGTTTCATACATTCATGCTTTTCTAAAATCAAATTCAAAATGAAATATTTTCTTTATGTCAAATTACATATTTTGGCTAAAATAAAAAATATGAGTGGCTATTATCACTATTAAATTCAAAACTATTTTTAAAATCTATAAATCAAATGTCTAAAACTGAAAGTGTACTACTTATAATTATTTATAAGCTTGCATGTGGACATTAAATATGAAGAGGTGCATAGTGTATTTTTCCTTTTTTTTCCTTTTAGCATAATTTTGAATAGGATTTGACAAAGTATATAATTCATTTGAAAAGAACATAACACTTGTCTAACTCCATTCCTATTCATTCATATGCTATTACTTAAAAAAGGACATCCTTACACATCACACATATAAATTAAATAACCAAAAACCAAAAAATATAAACTTTTTGGATGATTCTCTTTCCATACATTTCTTTTTGTACATGCACATGTATTTAAAAAAAGTGTTATATTACCCTGATAACCCGGTTGCGAGGTTTAAGTATTCTAAGTAGGTCTTATATTATACACCCCTGATGCTAACAATGACACCATACTCACTTATGTCTTTTATACTTGTAAATGTGCATATGAAAAATGGATAAAGGAGTCACCCTCTTCTACTTAACAAATAAACATAAACTTTTTGCATTCTTTCTTTTTCATTCATTTCTTTTGTACATATGCTTATATTTAAGGAAAATGGTATATTAATCTGGACAACCCCGAGATTGTGAGGCTTTAAGTAGCCCTAAGTAGGTCTTGTACCTTACATCCCTGGTTAACAATATCACCGTACTCACTTATGTCTTTCATACATACATGTGTGCATGTGAAAATGGATAAGAAAATCTCTTTTCACTTAACAAAATCATGCATACATGAAAGATTCCAAATTTTCTTAAGCAACCTCTCTTAGCATTCATTATTAATGTGTGCTAAATACTTGCATCGTATGTATAGATATGCTTAGGAATCATTCATGTGCATGATACACGTGTAAGAAAGAAATAAAATGTTGTGTGTTTTGTAATAGTAATTCACTTTACTTAATCTTAAAACACTTTTCTTTTTGAATATGTTTGTTTAGAGAAAATCTAAACTTATGATTAATTAAAATACATAATAAAATATTCACTAAATCTATCTTAGAAATCACTTAAGGTAGGGAGGAAAGAGAAGTTCTCTTCTTTTTTCCTCTCTTTACAATCTTTAGTAATTAAGTAAGTTCATTCAAACTAAATCAAATCATCAAATAAAATTAACCCACATCAACTAAATAATTTAAATGAGACCACCCTCCTAAGTTGAACTTTTTCACACTTAGAAAATCCTAACCTTAAAGCCTTACACACACAAACCTTATCGCACACAAATCACCACTTCTAGTCATGTTAGGGTGGTGCATAGTTTGATGTTTACTTTTCTTTTATGATGTGATATTTTAGTATGGATGTTAAGGTGTATGTGCGTAGAATGAATGGTAGGATAATTTAGTCTAATCATTGTCTTATGTAGGGGATTGTGCTTAAGGGGTGCTATAATAAAAACATAACTACTTTTGTTGTGCAGGTTGCTTATACCCTTGAGCATAATCCAGAATAGGCCAAGTGGACTTGATTACTTATGTGTGGGATGCTAAGTCCAATTTGTTTATATACATGCTTAGGAATGTGTGGTTTGTTTAGCTAATATCTATTTTATAGGTTTTAGCTAGATTTACTTTTACCCTTTTCATATACTTTTGTAATTAGGATTTTGGAATAATTGTTATGGGGGATTATGATGAGCATTGATTATAAGATCACATCTTATGTACCATGTGAAGCCTTTGGAGTATCCACATTCCAACCATCCAAAAGAAAGAACAAAAAGAAATAAAGAAATGAAGAATGAAGACCCCTCATAACATGAATGTCTTGCTTAATTGTAATTAATTTATTTGTAATCCCGGTTGTATAAGGGTAGAGCTCGTTTACCCAATTTATTTTTGAGTTTGTGCAGTGGTGCCCGACCACACTTGGTCTTTTATTCTTTTGCATTAGCTTTATAAAATGTTTGATATTGTGTTTAGCTTGTGCATTAGAAATGATATATTTTTCTAGTTTCTTCCTTGCTTTGATGTATAGTCTAGATGATGATTAGACTCTTAGAGAAAAATAAATTTTCTACAAAATTAAACAACTTAGAATTTAAAAAAAATAACTCATAACCTCACATAAAGCTTAGGCTATAAATCAAGATAAAAGAATTAACAACTCCTTAGCTGGATGAGCATTTCTTTTCTAACATCTTGCATAAAAATATATTATTTCACTCTTAAGTGGAGGGCTTCCACTTTTATCAGAGAACTTGATTTGACCTTTGAGAGCCATGGTGTAAACACACCTCCCCCTTATTGCTGATTTTAACTCATAATCTTATTCTCATGCATTAGGCATATGAATCTTATAAGCGTGAGTTAAATGATTGTCAAAAAATAAAAGTAAAATATAATATATTTTGCATTATATTTAAGTCATTTGAAATCATGTCCTTATATGATTTAGTCTTTTCAAGGAGTGTGTTTAAGGACTTAGTCTCTTTCTAAATAAATACACCATAGCTATCTTGCATAAAATAAGACTTGCCTACATGAATTTAAAATCGTAGAAGGAGTTAGCCACCACCGCAAAAACCAAATGGTTTATCCTTTATTGTGGAGGTAAACTAAATACTCATTTTCACCTTAAATTTAGGTCGTGCTTTTGACCTCGTCAAAGCTCCCTAGATTTAGGTTATGAGATTGCTATTTTTCTTCGAGGCTGCATAAATCTCACCTCTGCATTTTATTACATTGTATTGGAATTATGGCTAAACTTCTAATAAAAAATTCAACTCAAATAAATAATTCAATTTCAAAATATAAAGCCCAATCATAGATAGTTTGGGATGTTTACTAGTTTCCTTATCCTAAACATCCCCTACTCACCTCCATTTGGATAAGAACTCCTCCTCTTGATCGATCCCACTTGATTTGCCAAAAATAAACTAATCGATTGATAGTCCTACCTATTGAAATCACTGAAGACAACAATCATTTACTTTAATCGAGAGTATTCTTAAGAAATTTTCTTCCTTAGAATGTAATTAACTATGAGGGTTTGTCCCTGTAGGGAACTTAATGAACCTGATTTAAAATAAACTCTACTTTATTTTTCCATGTAAAACAAGGGAAGAATCTCTGGTACATATGCATACCCATTATCCTTAGGAGTCATTATTGAGATGATTAGGTCCATTGTAGGGTAGTGACTTATGTCTTTCGAGATAGTACACATCTCCTTAATGTCATACCCGATCACCATAATAAAAACATCTGCGGATCTAAGTGGTGTCCCAACTAAAGGCATATATTTCTATTTTCATTTATCCTCTTCAAAAGGATAGATGAAGGCAGAAATATTTTCACCACATGTCCACATCCATGATTCGTCATAGTGGCAACTATCAGTATTAACCATATGAGGCCACAATATTACTAGCTTATTTTGATGATAATAGACATTGATATGATACTAAAAATTCTACTAGTCGAAGCACGAATCTTGATGTCAAAAGCAAGTTGACCCTCAGTTGAAACTAGTCGAGATCAAGCACTTAAAATATCCTTGAAAACTTTGGGATATCAGTTAAATTCATAAATAGCTCTTAAGCATAGAGTGTTTATAATAATCGAAGGCCTTGACGATGAATCTAACAAGCCCAAGATCTCATAATTCAATTTCGTTGAGCATTCAAATACTTAAAATACTCAAATGATCAAAGAATCATTTGTGAGAAGTGGAGTGGTTCGATTTTGCATGCATATTTACGAGATGTCCTCTAATCTATAAATAGCCATCATTCCTCATATGAGGGGACGGAAGAGAGAAGAGAGAACTTAAAGCTTGAAGATCCTCTCACAATCGCCACCACTGAATTAACCACCACCGCCGGCCGCGCCATCAATCGACGCCTGATCCTCGCTATCATCAATCCGGTCTCCATCGACGACCTTTCATCGTCGATGTCCTCGCTTTCACCATCATGCTACCACTAAGAATCTTACCACAATGTGACTACATAGTTGTTGTTCCATTCTAATATAATCGTAATCCCGTTATCGAAAAATTTTGTCTCAAATGATATATAGTAAGATTTTTTTTGGGCTAGCCCATGATTTTTTTCCTCTTTTCGAGATTTTTTCACGTAAAAATTGGAGTTTATTCACTTTTAAATATCTCATGTGTCTTAATAACAAGGCTAAAACGTAAACTTTCACACTACCATAACTGATTTTTTAGCACGCAACATACATATTGTTAGAGATTTTTAACTATTTTTACTAAGTGCTTACACAATTTTTTTGTCCTTCAAGCAGTATCAATGAAATTAGATGATTAGGATATTTACATGTCGATCAAGAAATTAAAAAGATAATTGAGGCACAAAAGATGTTCATGAATATATTTTTAATTTTAAATAGTTCAAAGTTATTTGGTTTATAACTACAAAATGTTAGTTTAAGCTCAAGCTTTAAAAGCAAATAATTATAAAATTAAAATATATTTAGAAATTATTTTAAAGTATTATATATATCATAAACTTAAGAAAATTTATTTATCAGCTCATTTTAATAACTTGAGATAATTTTAATTTTTTATTATATTAACTTAATTTGCTTATGATTTATAAATTATTTAATTAATTAATCATGTAACTAAGATAATTAGCATAACCTCTATATCAATAAGCTTTCTTAATTAAATGATTCTCGTATAAATAAGTTTAATTTGATAAGTTTATATGCTTTGCATTTAATTTATCAAAATAATATAATGATATTAAATCATGTAAATTAAAAGTTGTAAGTTTGTCCTTATAGTCTTCTTTAATATACTTTAAAATTTTCTTTTGAATTTAATTTTTAATGATACTTTCGAATATTTTATGTGTTTCTACATAAATTATTTTAATGTTTATTGAAAGTTAATTAATTTATTTAGAAGGTTACACACAGATAATACATAATACACACACACAACACACACATATATATATATATATATATATATATATATATATATATATATATATATATGAATTACTATTTTTCAAAACTTATTTTATAATTATTGAATTTGACTCAATTTTTTATTCCATTAAATTCAATGAATTTTTAGATTTGATTTGATATGTTACATAATATATTTTTTTATTAAAATTTAATTTATTATGATTTTTTAAACATTAATAAAACTTGACTAACTATAGAGATAAATTTAGAAGGTTTTGACTTGATTTTTATAGATACTTGGAAAGATTTGAAGGGTGATTTTTTTTTTTATATACTTTGGTTATATTTTGAAAGGCTATAAATAGGAGATTCTTGATGAGTTAGATATGTAATGAATAGCTTATAAAACTTTCTTACAATTTTTCTCTCTCTCAAATTCTCTTCGAAGTTATATATTTTCTTGAGAATAATTTGAAGGGTTGATGAATATCTCTTTATAAGCTTTAGTTCATATAAAGTCACATCATTTGCAAGTAATTTTTAAGTTATTTAAGTGATCATCATGCTTCTAAGATCACTTGAAATTTTTGTTTGCTTAATTTGAAGTACTAATTAATTTTGATTGTAGCTATGACTTGATATTCATGTTTATGAGTTGCCTGTGATTAAATGTTATTAGTTTAGTGCACTTAATTTGATATACTTGACCTTGATATATGATTATGATATGATTATTGATAACTCATGAATGTATTTAGTGTAGCCTATTAAACTTTATGCTCACATATTTGTACTCATACGACTTATTAGTTTCTTATCAAATGAATCTATGGAAGGGTGATCATGCTTAATAATAAATAACAATGGATAATAATGTGTTAGTTGACACTATGCTTATGAAGGATGTTTATATGGAGGCACTATTGATTAAATTTATTTTGGGTTATGACGTAACTATTGAGGTCACTTTCTTGGATGATGACAATGTATATTTTTCTCTTTTGAACTAATGAAAACAGATATTGTAAGTAGTTTGTCGTCGTGCAATATTAATAAGATATATATGAATTATTTTGGATTGTGAATAATACAATTCTTTTAATGTACCATTTTGCTAAATTCTCCATTACTTATATTTTTTATTTTTTAGTGGCTATATGTTATACTATATCATGGATGCAAAAATTTGGGTAAATCCATGCTTTAATATATCTTTATTTTGTAGATAACTTATTATGACATGATATGAATCTATGAAACTTGATATAGGGTTGTCAATAAAGTGGGGTTGTCTTCTTACTATCACACCCTTTCTTGATGTGATCCACTAATAGTGTAGGGATTACATTGGGTTTAAATGGCATCCAATCTGCTTTGCTATCATTATTTGATTTGCCTTTCATGGACAAATTGATCCCCCAGAGACAACTAAATCTCAAAATAACCTCTCTACTTCTATATCCATAAGTCATTATATTAATAATTATCGTTACATGTAATGTCAACATGAGTTTAATATGTGATTGTTGACCTCCACTTTTATATTCTTTTGGTCTCTCCAATAATTCAGTATTATGACTAACCAATATAACCTTACCTATCATCCAATATGCTTGACTAACACATGGTGCTTGCTATCTCCTCAAGTGACATGTGTCACACTATTTCAAACTATTAAGGTTCATCAAAACATGGTTGCCTATCATTGTCCACCAAGGAGATTCTTAAGTGACCATTCTTGCATAATCGTAAACCTTTTTAGGCCTCTCAAGGATTTGCATTCTCTTCTTTTGTAATTATTTCTTTTTTTTTCAAACTAATTAAAGCGAGAACTTTGTAGCACATGGTCAAAAATAATGAAAGGCGAGGCAACATGGAACTTTAAACTCATGCATTCTTTTTTGTTGTGTTTATGCTCTCTCTCTCTCTCTCTCTCTCTTTTTCTCTCTCCACTTTCTTCTCCCCAAACACAAAAATAAATCTTTGGCAACTCCCCTCTCATTTTTAGTACTTTAGTTTGTACCATGTGTCATTTCTAAATTATATTAATAGTTTGATTATATCCATATTATCCTATGAACTAGAATGAAGGTATATTAATCATGAGAAGGGCATTACAACATCTATATATTTAATGTTCTCATGTATTGATAGTTAACAATATATATTATGCCCTTACATGATTGATATGTAGCTTCATAATGTATTTTTTAAGTTGATTTGGTTGGTCTATTGGGCCTGAGATTGGCTTAAGTGAGTGATGGTTAGATGGCGGGTGTTATTAGTGACATCATTAATTGGTGAATGAAATATATCACATCATAAATCCTAACACCACCAGTTTAATGAAGTTGGTGGCCAAGGGTTGAAAAATTATGTTGACAATAATAATTAAATGATTCTTCACTCAAATTTTGGCCCAAAAAATAACTATGATGTACCACCTTAATTAAAATATTCATTTATTTGAGTATTCATTTGATCTAAATAGCTTATTAAACAAAGGTTTATGGTTGTCTTATGACTCGAGAAGTCAAATTTTATAATCATTTATATAATAATAAGCTCACATAAATTTAATTAAAGAATAAATGCCACACAACAAGATTGACTTGAGGGTCATGATCCATTTTTATGATCCCTTAAGCAATTAAAAGGGTCATGACCAAAAGATTCATATGCATTCAGAGTGGTTGGTTGGTCGTTGGCCTAATCTTATTCTACTCGGTTATTTTTGATTTGAGACATATGACCTCATCTAAACACCAAATAGTGTAATGATTGTGCCAAAGGGGTGAGTTTAATTTTGATGAGTTAATTATTCTGGCAATATTTTGTGTTGTTGGAGCTCATTTGATGGTTCACCTCAAATTATTAAATTTGAAGATTCAATGAGTATTTATACTTTTAGAGTAGTTTTAGGAATTCACTCCAAAATTCCTTGGAACTATTTTGAGGATTTTTTTCCTCCATCTCTACAAGTTGTCTACTTGTGATGAAGTCTTATTTTTTCATATTTATTGATGCCTCTTTGGTTAGCTCTTCCACTTCTTGAAGTATGCTCCTCCTTATTCTTGGCATAGATTTGTACTCATCGAATCCTAAAGAATGTTAGATTCAAAATTGTTTGTGGATAATGAAAGAACTTTAAAATAAGATAAAGAAAGAGAGAATTTAGAGTGGGGAGCTCTAAGATCTCACTAGATTGAGAAATACTAGTATGAGGACAAATGATTCTTCTTATTTCAATCTTACCATCAATGACGACGATGATGAGACTACGAACCTTCTCAATTTCTCATTTATATATGAGATAGAGGGCAAAGCGAAATAACAACGAGAGGCATTAAGAGCTAAGAGTTTTACTTTATGAGATAAGGGTTTTAGGATTTTAACTCTCGCAATTAAGTTTATATATATATATATATATATATATAATAAGAAATACGCCTAAAGTGATATCCTGCCTAAAATGCAAGCACTAATTTTAACAGATATATATTTATCATTCTTAAATTGATAATACGCCTAAAATGATATCCTATTTCATTAAAGAATATCACTTTAGACAGGTTTTATTGTATATATATATATAATATTACCTAAACTATATATTTTATATGTCTAATAAAAATCCAATTTTTGAAAATAAAAAAAAAATTTATGTGATGACAATGAAACTAATGAACCCATCCACTCAATTGAGGTGATAGCTACACTTGGTTTTATCATAAACTATAGGAAATGGTTTCTATCTAAAATGCTATTTTTTATTTATTTTTTAATATACCTTTCGGTTCCCATTGAACCGGTCTACCAGCGCGACAGGATAAATTACACTTAAAAAGGCTAACTAATAAATGCGATATCAATTATTAATAATAATAATAATAAGTTATGTAGATTTTATTTTTTATTAAAGTGATTTAAAAAAATAGAATGTGTTAATTTTTTTTAATATTTATTTTATTTTACTATTTTATTAATTTTTTACATTAAATAGCTTCATTATTTCTAAATTTATCTAATAAATGAAAATAACATATTTAAAAATATATAAAATTTAAATATCACGTGTTAAAATTTTAAGCACATTATGATGAGAGGTGATTTGGACCATTTGAGCCGTTGAAGGGGTCCAAAAGAGAAGAAAAATCAACTGTAAATATCAAAGTGTGAATTGCTTATAAAAATAATAAAATAAATAAATAAAATAGGGCTGCTGAGTTATTATGATGCGGACTTATCGAATAATTATGAATATGGCTGTCATAAATAAATAAATTATGAACGCTTTTCTTGCTCTTGGGACAAAATTAGTTGATGATTTTTTATAAATGGTGTGTGTTGGAGATTTAGGATGATTTTGGGCTACTTTTGTATAATATCATTGTGTCATTTGGTAATTATATTCTGATAGTATTTTGAGAAATCTATGATAAAAAAATTATGTTTTTTAACTCGACTTAACTATATGCGATGACGATCAGAAAGTTGAGATTTGACATTTATAAAATAAAAAAAATTATATACCTATCATAACTTCTTCAAATAATTATTTCTTCTATAGCTGCTCCACCATTGTTTCTTCAGACAAGTTTTTCCAAATGCATTACGAAGTTTATGAACTTTCGCTTATAATCCAATCACATCAGATATTGAGAAATAACATTTTAAAAATGATAAAAAAATATTTTCCAACTGATCAAGAAATAGCTACCAAAAAATTACGATATTTTTTAAAAAATAATAAAAAATTATAATATCAATCGCAAAGATTTTAAATAAGAAATTTTAATTTTCAGATAAAAAGAAAAAATGTGTTATAAATTATTAAACATTTTAAACAGTAGCTTCACCACTATTTTTTGAAAAGATTTAGTATTAAACATTGCTAATTAAATTAATTAATGTGTTAAAAATCATAATAGGTGCCTTATTTCACAAGTAAAAAAGATGTCTTTGTTAAGAAGATTTAAGAGTACCAAAGAAAGAAGAGTTATAGAAACAAACTATGACTTATAAAGAAGGAAGACTTAGGAGGGGAAGGTATATGAACCTTCACATAAGAGAATCCTTGATATATATATATGAAAGAGTTATTAGTTAAAAAAATAATAATAAATTTTGGTTTAAACAAATTAATTGCTCTCAACCCTATCTCATAGGCAAATGAGTGATATGATATTGACTCAAATCTAACAAAAATATTAAGACAATATCATGAAATTTAATTATAAAAATAAATAAATAAAAAATATAATCTTTTTTAAAAAATTAAAAACTTCATAGCATTTGATAAAATGATTCATTTTTTTTTTTGATAAAAAATGATATTTTCTTAAGTTTAATTGATTCATCTATAAAATAAAGATTCAATTTTTTTTTAGTTTTATTGAGAAATATTAATTTAGCAGTCCTCAAAGAAGAACTAACAACGCGTGAAGGGATAAGAGGTAATTATTATGGCGTCGGATTGGTCCAACATTTTAAAATTTTAAAATTGAAATTTTAATAAAATTAAATTTGATGGTGACATACTCCTTGGCGCATTTGCTTTTTATAATTTTTTTTATTGATAATATTTTTTTTACTGTTTTAACCACAAATAATTTTTTTTTTTAAAATAAACGTTGGACTCACCAATTATTTATTAAAATCAATAATAATAATAACTTATATAATAAAAATATATTATCTAATTAGTAATAGAAAAGATCTAAATTACGAGTGTAAGTGAGCCGAGTTGACTCATGAGCCAACTGGAACTCGACTCGTTATCAAACTCACGAGTTGGGCTTATCGAGTTTCGAGCTCGAGCTCGAGCTCGTATAATATATGAGCGCGAGTTTGAGTTTTTTCTGATCGACTCGAAAGCTTAACAGTCTACTGGGATTATACTTTGTTTCACCTATTCCTATTCCTATCTCTTGAGTTTCTCGACTCTTGACTTTTCAACTTCCTGTTCAGTGTTAAGTCCTAAAATAGGAAGTGGACGTGCAGCGGCTTTCCCTCTCCATTGTTCTTACGCTGCAGCCGTCCTCGAGAAACTAGTAAAAGTGATTCGAGATAACCGAACTCCTCTTTTCTTCTTTGTGCTCCACTTCGATTATAGACAATTGCTTCTAGGAGCGGCAACTTTTCAAAAATTAAACGATCGCCACCACTGCACCTCCGATAGAGGAAATCTTGCTCGAGAGTCGAGAGTCTGGATAGACAAACTTTGGTGGTTCGGTTTGGTATCTTTGACTTATTATTTATTTATTCCTTGCATAAATGATTGGTAACATTATGTTTCTTCTTTATGATAAATCAGATTGGTATGATTATATGAATATGATATTGGAGTTTACGGTTGTTACTTGTTGGTATGAGGTTCGCTTTTAGGAGCATCGACATTTGGTTCGGTTTAGGGTTAAACCCTAAATCGAATCGGTTTAGTAACTTTGGCTCTTATTGAAGTTTTCTTTATGTGTCAAGTTGATTTCTTCATAGTGTTTTGAACAAAAAAAATAAATTGAATAGTTGCCGATAAAGGGTTTTTACAGGTGAAACCGTGAAATTGAGGGCAAGTGGTTTTATGCATTTCACATTAGATATGCATTGGTTGATTTTATTGTTGAAGTAATATGCTTATATTTTAGTTGTGGTGATCTAGTGGATGATGGAGGGTCGGAGGCTTATATGGGTTAATTTCATATTGTTTAGCCATTTTTTTAGTTGTAATAGTTATGGGCAATATCTTTTAGACTTGGTATTGAGCTGTTGCTTTAATTACACCCCTAATGGCCATTGACACTTCACATTGTTGAATTTAGTCACTTAACCTAACTTCTTGAATAGGTTTTTTTTTACTGCTATATTAAGCATTGACTCATTGCTGATTGTTGCATGATCTATGAAGATGTTAAGGGATTGTGTGATGTATGAAGATGTGAAGGGATTGCATTATGTTTAGGGTTATTATATCTGCATTGACCCCTTTGATAGAGTTTAGCCCGTAAGCTGATTTCAAAGCAACACTAGCATATTAAGCTTATTTAATTTGTCCTTCAGGATTTCAAGTTAGCCAAAGCAAAACCACAAGTT
Source organism: Cymbidium sinense (assembly GCA_021442155.1). NCBI lineage: Eukaryota > Viridiplantae > Streptophyta > Magnoliopsida > Asparagales > Orchidaceae > Cymbidium > Cymbidium sinense. The sequence goes on from CM038232.1 coordinate 1,108,823, forward strand.
TTTAATTTTTTTTTAACTCTCTTCTTGAAAGTAGACTTCAAACTTTTTAATTCTCCTATTTAACATATGGCTTATTCAATCGACTAATGAAAATGTGCCAATATTGTAGCCAAAGTGCCAAACTAAAACTTTGAGTGATGCTTCCTTTATTTATGATTAGTTTTTCATGCACAAAATTTTTTGAACTTAAGCCTATACTTGCCTTAAGCAAATTATTCTTTCTTTTCCCATGGGATTTGATGTGTTGTTTACGGTGACCATATATATTGTGCATTTAGAATGTTTTGAATGTCCTTGAAAAAAGTAGAATAACACGTATTAATATGTAAAGATTATTGCTCTTTTGATGTGAAAACTTGGGTTCAAAGAATTGACAACCGAATGGAAAGCTCAGGCTGAGTTGCAGAGTTATAATTTAGCATCCAATTCCATGTATGTTATCTTATTCTGCTTACTATTCTTTCATCCAAAAGCATCATTGAATTGGGTAAATATGAAACTAAATATCATCTGAATGTATATTGTGTACCTCACAAAGAATATGATGTGAATATTTATTTTTTAACATGAAATTTTATCATGCTCCTTGATGAATCCATGATCATGAAGATTTTATCTATTTATCCCTTTTCAACGAAATATGATTTACACTCCTACTGTGTTTCTAATTTTTCTTGCACAAAATTCTAGTGGTTTGTTGGTGAAGGTATGAGTATTCAAGCATGATTATATTTGATATTTTTTATAGTTATATTTCATTGATATTGGCTTTTATTGATTCAAGAGAGCATAATTTTCAATCGTTTATTGAGGGGTTTAGGATTTGTTAAAAGTTTTTATATTATCACTATAATTTTTTGTGTGATTATAATTTTTCCTATCTTGATTTTCTAAGTATTTATTGTTAGGAGAGATGCTAATTTTATTTTACTTTTATGAAATATTGAGGTTTCAATAGAAAGAGTTACTGAAGTTAATGTTAATGACTCTATTGATGTTGGGACAAAAATTATGAGGAGCATACTCAATTTCATTTAGATGACCAACAAAATCTTATCAGTATTACTGACTTTGAGATTACAGATGAGCATTGTGATGATGATAATGATAATAAGAATGATGGTGATGGGGAGAATGTTAATAATGATAATGAAGAGATTGATGTTTAAAGTGAAAGTGAAAATGAAAATATATTGGGAAGAAAGAAAGAAAGAAGACATCAAAGATTTGGGAAGAGTTCAAAGAAGTAATTCTTTGAGATGGTCAGAGGAAGGGAGAATGTATGTATTGCAAGAAAAAGCTTGCTCTAAGAAATATCAGTGATACCACCCAATTTAAAAGACATCTAGAGTGTTGTGTTGCTAGAATTCGTACTTTAAAGAAAAAAATTGTTATCTTTTCAACCAACTGATAATGAAAGTGGAAGACTCCAAATAGTTGAAGATGTTGGTGCTTTTACTACATTAAGATATGATCATGAGAAAGTTAGAGAGATGATTGCATATTATATTTTGATCAATGAGAAGCCTTTTTCAATTATTGAAGAATTTGGGTTTAATCTTGTTTTAAAGTCGATGTCTTCTTATTTCACGAGGTATTCTAGAGCTACAATCTGAAATGATGTTATGTTGGTGTATGAAAAAGAGAAAAAAAAAGCTTAAAAATTTATTGAAAAATATATATAGAATCAACTTTACCATAGATATATGGAATTCAAAAAATCAGAGGATATCTTACATGGATGTGACAGCACATTATGTCGATACTTGTTGGAGATTACAAAAATGTGTTTAAATTTTTTTGCATTTAGCTCCTCTACACACTGCAATTGAAATTGTGGATACATTTTATAAGACACTTTCTAATTAGGATCTTGAAAATAAAGTTTTTACTATATCAGTTGATAATGCAGCTAATAATGACAGAGCCATTAAGTTACTGAAATATAGTTTTAGAATAAAAAAAATTATTTTTTGGTGGGCGATTATTTTATGTATGTTGTTGTGCTCATATTCTAAATTTAATTGTGAAATATGGGATAAAAAGTATTGAATATGTTGTTGATAAAATCAAAGATTCAGTTAGTTTTATTAATGCATCAAAAGGAAGATTACTAAAATTTGCTGATATTGTGCAACAATTACAATTATCTTCTAAAAAACTTGTGATGCTTGTGATGGATTGTCCTACTCGTTGAAACTCTATTTACTCTATGTTGACAGTTGCATTGAAATTAAAAGAAACTTTCTTTTCTTACGGTGAAAGAGAAGCTGTATATATTAATTATCTTATAGATGAAGAATGGGATAAAATTTAAAAAGTTTGTGATGTATTGTACTTTTTTAATGAAGCTACTAATATCATCTCTAGCACTGAGTACCCTACAACCAATTTATTCCTCTCTCAAATTTGCACTATAAAAAAAGTTTTAGATTAGGGTTCACTTTCAACTGATTTTTTTGTTGTGGAAATGACTAAAAAAATAAAAGAAAAGTTTGACAAATACTAGGGTGAATGTAACCTTCTTATGGCCTTTGGTGCTATTATGGATCCAAGAATGAAATTCATCGTGATTGAGTTTCATATTCTAAGATTTATGCAAGAGATGAACACATGAGAAATGTGGCATTTATACGTAGTTCATTGTATGAATTATTTGAAGAATATATAGTTTGTTTTGAACCAAAAGGTGATAGTGACAACTTGGGGGTTGGGATGTCTAGAAGGATTAGTGGAGATAATGTTAGTTTGGCTACTTAAGCAATTGATAAAAAGAAATTTAGTGGATGGTATGATTTTATTACATATGTTACAGCAAAGGCAAATAAAAGACCAACAAAATCTAATTTGATAAATACTTAGATAATAGTTTAGAGATTTGTGCTGAAGGTGAAAGTTTTGATGCATTGGATGGTGAAAAAGCAATCAAACAAAATACCGTATACTATCTAGGATGACTGTTGACATATTAGCTATAACGGTAACCACTATAGCTTCAGAATCAACATTTACTGTTCAAGCACTCATATGTGGTTCAAATTGAGTTCGCTGTCATTACGGCTTAAAGGTTAGAGTAAATATAATATGTTTTATATACATATTTATTTATTTTTACTCTTGACATTTAACTAAATCCTATTATGTAATATTATTATTTTTATTTATAGGAAGAAGAAGAGGATGAAGAAAAGGAAATTCCTCTTCCTATCACTTGAAAGATTGTTGAAAGGAGAATACGAGATATTTATTTATTTATTTTATTCAAAAAAACTTTACATTGATACCTTTTCTTTTGATGTTTCTTATCTTTTTTTTTAGGAAGTTTGGACTAGCTTTGTTGGTATCCCTTTTGGTTTTATATTTTGTTATTATTATGTGGTGCTATTTTGGTGCTTTCCTCTTATATTATTTTCCTCTTTTCTTTGACTACTATTTTCTTTACCCTTTTTTATGGTTGTTATTCCGGCCTGGTTCTACTTACATTCTTGATTGTTGTTGGAAGAGAGTTTATGATATTTGGGCATTTGGTTGGCTATGTGATTTTGTTTCCAACTGTTAATATAACTTATGGTGGCAGGAATTAGAGTATTGTAGGCAATTGTTATTTGACTTAATAACTTAGTCAAGGACCTGAGGTAAGTTGGCTATGATGACTTAGATATTTTCTTCCCTCTTCTCTTTGGCTGGAAGCATTATATGTGATTGTAACCCTTCTATTGAACTTAGTTGGCTATGTGAATTGTGAAGTAATTTTGTTGTAATTCTGGTGTGGTGTATTGATGTTTTCTACTTTATGGAGGTAACTTGGTTGCTGCTCCTGTTGGAATTAGAACATTTCTGATTGCTTTTGGAGGAGAGATTGTCTATTATTGTTATTGGTTGGCTGGGTGACTTTGTTGGCTGGTTGTATATGATGTTTTCTTAGCAATTTTGTTGGCTAGGTGGATATGTTTATTTTCCTGATTGTTGATGGAGGAGAGTCTGTCGATCCTATAACTGTTTACTTTCCTAATTGTTATTGGAGGAGGATCTATCTGTTTTGGCCTTTAGTTGGCTAGGTGAACCCTTATATTGAAGTTTAGATACTCACATATTTTGTTGCTCCTTGAGATGACTTTGGGTTATGAGCCTAAGCTTTTTCTGAAATTTTTATTTCTTTGCTCTTTACTTGCTCCTTAAGATGACTTTGAGTTAGCTAGGTGAACCCTTCTATATTGGTTTTTTGTTGGTTCATTGGTTGTGTGACTTTATATTATTGCTGTCTAAATTGGTTGGTCGGTGGCTTGGTGCAGTCTATTATCGCTCCTGCTGTATTTAGGAATTAGCTTGCTGGTGCAGTGTATTGCTTGCTAGTGTAGTCTATTAGGTTACTGCGGCGTCTTTGTTCGTCTTCTTTGGTCGATACTAGTCTATTATTTTTCTTAGGTCTTTTAGGCCTTTTATGTTTCTCCCCTTTTATCTTTGGCTGCTGTCTTCTATGCCTTTTTTTTTTTTTTTTGCTTTGGTTGCTGTTTTAGCCTGGTTCTGATTACTTTCCCAGTTGTTGTTGCTTAAGGAGGGACAGTTGTATTTAGGCCTTCAGTTGCTAGGCCATACTTGGCTACTCGGCTTTGTTGATGACTGTTTATATTTTATTTTGGTGGTAGGAATAGAAGCTTTGCAAGCAATTGTTCTTTAGATGAATACCTTATTCGAGGACTTGAGGTAAGTTGGCTATGATGGCTTTAATGTTTTCTCCCTTCTCTCTTTGGCTGGCAACACTATATGTGATTGTAACCCTTCGATTGAAGTTTGAATGCTCACATATTTGATTGCTCTTTAAGATGATTTTGAGTTGGTTGAGCCTGAGCTTGAGAATTTTCTACAACTTTTCTTACTTTGCTCTTTACTTTTAACTTTTATGGTATGCATTTACTACTCTAAAAAACTCATGTTATTGTATTGTGAATCTATGATTGTTAGGCCTTAAGCTCAACCTTGGGTGGTACTAGATGATGATGCTTCAAAAAGGAAATGACTTTGGATATTGTAGTTCTTATTAGATCTATCATTCCTTCTTGTTGAAAATTCATTTTTTTTTGTTTTCTTATTTTCTGTATAAAATAAAGTATTGCTAGAATTTCAATTTATGTTGATGTATTGATCAACCATTCAACTACGAATTGCTATTTTTCTTATTTTATGTGTAATAATAGAAGGTTGTATGATACTATCAAAATAAATTTATATGGGGTGTTTATCATGTTATGATATCTGTAATTTTGTATTGATCAAGTAAAAATTGATATTTTTATTTTCTATGTAATATTAATCTTTATTTAATTATTTACATGCAATGATTAAGGAAATGATATGCTATCTACAAATAAAAATAACTGCAAACATGCAATGACTTGTTTAATATTATATTTATATTTATGTTGCTTACATACTAACTGCAAATATAATAATTTCACAATAATATATAGCTATGCTATGTTATAAAATTAGTTTTTAAAAGATAATTGCATATATATATATATATATATATATATATATATATATATATATATATATACACACACATCATTATAAATTAATAATATAGGCAAAATTTTTTTAAAATATGTCTTTTATACTCAAGCTTTTTAAAATCAAGCACGAGCTTGATAAATGAGTTCGAGCTTCACTTTTTTCTAATGAGTCGAGCTCAAGCAAGTAAATGAGCTCGAGCTCGAGCTCTAGTTAAATTAAACAAGCTTAACTCGATTAAGTAAAACTTTGACTCTACTCAACTCGATTACACTCTTAATCTAAATGGTGCAACGACAAGAAATTAATGCACTCCAAAGAGCACTAAAATAGCGATAAAATAAGTGTATTAAAAAAAAAATTTAATAATCGAAAATAATAATAATTTTAAATGTATTTAAAATAGCATTTATGATTACTACTAATAATAATTATGAATAAAATAAAAGTCAAATAAAAATATAATTATAAATTTAATTTTATATAGAAGAAATTAAGTTTTAGTTAAAATATATAGTATGCAAAAAGAGATACATGTAAAAGGCCTATTAGCTCAGTTGGTTAGAGCGTCGTGCTAATAACGCGAAGGTCGCAGGTTCGAGACCTGCATGGGCCATTTATTTAAATATTATTTTTCTAATTTTAAAATTTATTTGTTTATAATCAATTGTATTTAAAAAAAAAAGAAAATGAATTTTAAATTTATTAAATTTATTGTTATATGAATAATGAAATGTTGTTGTAAATAGCCGATAGGAATAAAGGACTGTATATATTTGCAAATCACAATTTCCTGTACTATAGAAAGTATTATAAAAATAAATTATTATAACCAATTAGTCCTCATAAAGAGATAGTATTTTAAATTTAGTAAATTTTTTATTTTTGTAGTATCTTAATTATTTATTAAGAGAAAGTTAGATTAATTATTATCTTTTTAATTTTTTAAATATTTTAGTGAATTTATACACTATATATATATATATATATATATATATATATATATATATATATATATTTAAATTCTTAATCATTAGATCGAAGTGGCTTAGAGTAGTCATTATGTCTTGAGGAATAAATGTCTTAATATAGTAATTATTCATTAAATTTAAAATATATAATTATTTTTGCTTCTAATTTTTATATTAAAAATTATTATTTAATTTTTGAGAAGAATTAAAGTATAAATTTTATGTCTCCTTAAATAATAATATAAAATAACAAATTTCATTGTCGTTGATTATGTCAAATATCAAATTTCATTGTTGCTATAAGAAAAAAAAAAAACGAGCCGAAAAAAATGACCAAATTTGAGCCATATAAATATATTTTTTTAATAAGAAAAAAAAATTATGTTGAATTATGCGGGTCAGTAGCGAACTGATTTTGGCATGTGTACATCACGTACACGAATTGATTTTGGCATGTGTACATCACGTAGTTGAATTATGCGGGTCAGTAGCTGATTTTGGCATGTGTACATCACGTACACGTATTAATGTGATTACAAGTCCTTTGATAATTAATTATGAGAGTCTCTGATTTTATTTTAGGGGCTATTTATTTTGAAGTAAATATAATATAAATTAAATGCAAATATTTTTAAAATTTTATTATTTAGTTGATTGCATTTAAAATATAATATATATTTAGAGTGAATTTAAAATATATTTATTAGTTCAATTTTGATGTATTTAAAATTCATCTAATTTGAGAGAATTTTAAATATAAAATTTAGTGTAAATGAAGACTATCTGCTGTCACCTTCATTGCTGTTGCTCGCCACTAGCCATTGCTAGCCACCTCCACCGGCCGTCGTAGACCACGACTTCCCGTTATTGGTGACCACCATTATCTGTTGTCATCATCCATAGATAAATACTTTACATTACTTTGATTTTTCTAATAGGCTGTTGGGTGGAGTGAAAAAGGATTGCATTACATTCATTTTTTTAGTGAAAAATGAAATCTTGCATTCATTTTTTAGTAAAAAAAATGCAATGTAAAGTTTAAATGCATTTATTTTTCACCATTTAGTTCAAATTCACTGAAAAAGAATTTAGTCCGATTTAAGCTATTTTACTTTACACCGGTTGGTGTAAAGTGAGAATTTGCCATCGCCATCATCACCACCACCCACAGTCAATTTTATATTGATTTTACTTTACTCATACCTAACACCAAAAAACAAATTCTTTAATTTAATTTACATACATCCATAAAACTATAAAATATTTTAAATGCACTACATTCATTTTATATTAAATTCTTTTATATTAGGTTCTTATAATATCATACATTTGTAAAGTTTTTATTCAAACAACTTAAAATATTTTAAATACATTAATTTTATTTTATATTATATTTCTTTTGCACTTCATTTCAAATTCAATCAACTAAGCATCCCCTTAATTATTTATTTATGAAATTTAGCACATAATGACTAATAATTTTTTTCTCAACAAAAATATTATATTAATTAGTATTAATATACATCCTCAATCTAATTTTTGTAAAGTAAATATTTTATAAATAAATATCATTATTCTTTGCAATGATTACAGAGGACTATGGAATTTAAACAATAAGATTTATTTTAAGAAATAATTTTTAATTGTAATTTTTCTTTTCGAAAGTGATTTATTTTCTTCTAGAAATAAAATGACAGTGAAAATAAATTAAGATCATCAACTCAATCATTTGAGCTCAATATATGTTACAAATTAAGTGGCGTGTTTAGTGCAACATTTTTATAAATTTACTTCACAAATTACTAAAATTGACAATATCATTAACAAAAAAAAAAGAAAAAAAAGATCAACTTCAATATATATATTTTAAGGGCACACTTGATAGCTTTTAGAAAATAAAAATGTTTGAAAAGATTTAAAATTCCTTTATGTGAGAATAATAATGACTATATCTGTCCAATTTATTTGTAAAATTTAAAGAATACTGTTTTTTAAAAGCACTTAAACAAATAATTAAATCTAGTATACTTTCTCAAAACAATTATTTTTTCAACTTATACTTTTTCAAATCAATTATTTTTTCAACTTTCAACACTTACATTTAATAAAAAAAAATAATTTGTGTTTGACTCATTCGTTAACTAAATAAATTTAACAAACAAATATTTCATGCTCAATTTATAAATAAGATGAACAAAAATAATACTTCATTCGATCGATTTTGGCTCAATTTAATTCTAAAAAAATTATATAATAATATATATATTACAATTACAAACATAACTTCCCAATTAAAATTTTTGTTATACAAACGATTAACCCAAATTCAAATCCTCCCTCTTACAGGTTTTTTGAATTATTAAATTTCGAGTTATTTTAAACTGATACGAGCCATTTCAAATAATTTAAGCCGAATATGAACACTAAAATTTCATCATTTAATCACTGACAGTGAGAGTTCATAGCTCAAACTGATTTTATACCCTAATTACATGACTCCTAAATCTATGCATAAATAAAACTATATAAAGGAGAGCACAAAGCCACGAAAATGTATAAATAATATTTGAGAATATTTTAATAAAAATTACATCAGAATAAAATAAAAATTAATATAATATAAAACTCTTCTATATATATATATAATATATTACTAATCGAAAAATAAATCTAGAGTATACTAAATACAATCAAATTTAATGTCTTGTTCTCCAAATTCAGATGATAAAAACAAAAGAAAAATTAAGTCAAATTAACCCATATAATATTTCATGATTTTCATCACAATGATTTTAAAACAATTAGCTTCAGTATGAGAAAGAAAAAATCAATATAAGAATAATCAACAAACTCTCATATTATCTTCATCCGAAAGTAAATTCAAAGATTTATAACCCCATTTCAAAAGAACACAAGGATGCAAAACATTATAATGTATGAAAGTTTTCTCCAAATTCAGAACTAAACAAAATATCACATCAAGCTTGTCATTACTATATAATACAGGAATCCCTCCCATTAACCTCATACACTAAACAACAGGTGACATGAACTTACAAAAAATAAAAAATAAAATAAGAGCCAGATTTATTAGATGCATAGGTAAAACAAATACCATAACCAGACTCAAATACCACAAAGTAAAAATTTTAAAAAATTTTAAAAAATTAAGACAAGGTAACCCCAAGAATTTTAACAAAGGACCCTCATTAATTTAAATCGAGGGTGCTTAATATGAGATCTCTCTCAGTTCTTCCTCTGCAGTTGCAAACTGGAAACCCTCTGCTGCAATTCCTCTAGAGTGCTTTTGATCAAAGCAGGCTTGTATGGTGTTACAAAGTGCTTGGAAAATCTTTTCAGAGCTTCAACCCCAGTGACCTGCAGAAGCTCACACGCCATTGTTGAAGTTGTTTAGAAAAAAAAAATGTATCATTATTAGCTTTATCTAAACTATTTAGGGTTAGGGTTAGGGTTAGGTTTGTGGTTAGTTTTATGAATCCTTCCCCTTCTAAGAGGACGATGATAATGTGCCATAATGATCGCAATGTTGATTGTGATCTTAGGTAGATAAATTATTTAATGTATCTAATTTCAATAATTTTTAGTCATTCGTGAAGTATATGAAGAATGATTCGATGATATATAGATTTGCCCATATAATTTTGACAATTGATCCATTAAATATACCCTAATTTTGACAACCTATATGTTTAAATTCAACTCATTTGAATGTCTCTACATATTGAAATCACAATATTCTTCTCGAGCAATCAAACAAATACAACAACAACAACAAGCCTTAATCCCACTAGGTGGGGTCATTTAATGAATCGCCTCCATTGTGTGTATTATGTGTCAAATTCTCATTTAAATCACACTAATATCATTTTTTTTACATCTTAACCAAGTCTTTTAGGTCTACCTCTACTTTTCTTAACATCTAATGCCTACTTTCCTAATCGTCATCGAACGGTCGACGCTGTGTGGCCAAACCATCTAAGGCATTCCCTAATCTTATCAAACACCTGAGCTACTCCTCGAATATACTCATTTTGCATTCTATCTCTAAGAGTAAAGCCACCTCATCATCCTCTGTCACTAACCTTAACTTTCTTATCTTTATCAACATTCGTATCATAAGTCATTGCGGTCTTACCACCATCTTATAAAATTTTCCTTAAGTTTAAGTGAACTTTTCTATCACATAATAGGATGCACTCCTCCACTTCAACCATCCAACTTGAATTCTACTAATAACATCTCCATCTATTTCACCATCATTAACAATAGTCTAAATATCTTAAACGCCACTCTTACTCTTATTAATGACTTGTTCACACAACACTACCACAACTTTTCTACTAAAATTACACTCCATATATTCAATTTTAGATCTACTTAGATGAAAACCTTTAGACTCTAGAGTTGACCTCCATAATTCAAGTTTCCGTTGGACTCCCTCTCTAGTCTTATCAACAAGAAGAATGTCATCAGCAAAAAGCATACACCAATGTATATCTTCTTGTAAATGCCTAGTAAGAACATCCATAACAAAAGTAAAAAGATAAGGGTTTAAAGCTGATCCTTGATGTAATCCAACTGAAATAGGAAAATATTTTGTCAATCCTCCTTATGTTTGGACACAAGTAACAGCTCTAGCATACATATCCTTAATGACTTGAATATAACCAATATTAACTTCTTTCGTTCTAGAACTCTCCAAAGAGCATCTCTTGAAACTTTCTATATCAATAAATATCATATGTAGATCCTCCTTACTTTCTATGCTTCTCCATCAAACCCTTAACAAATGTATAGCATCCATAGTAGATCTACGGCATGAAAACCAAACCGATTGTGAGAAACTTACGTATCACATCATAACCTATGCTTAATTCTCTCATAATTTTAATGTATGACACATTAACTTAATTCCTCTATAATTTGCACACTCTTGTGCATCACCTTTATTCTTAAATATAGAACCAACAAACTCTTTCTCATCTGACATCTTTTAATCTTTAAAATGATATTAAAAAGATTTGTAAGCCAAGAAATTCCTTGATCTCCTAAATATTTTCACACTTCTATTAGAGTATTATCCGATCCTACTGCTTTTTCACATTTCATTTTCTTTAATAACTTCAGATTTACTAATACGACGATAAAAATAAAATTTTCTATTTTTGTTTAGGGTATTAAGGTTGCTAAAATCAATCGTACTTTCAAATCCTTCATTGAAAAGTTTATCAAAATACCTCATCCACTTATTTTCAATATCATTTTCTAAAAAAAATATTTTATTATTTTCATCCTTAATATCACTTGACTATTTCTTTACTTATCTCTTTGGTTACTTATACATACATCTTTCACCTTCTTTGGTATCTAATCTATATTATATAAAAGCTAAATTTTTTTATATATCGCTTTCTTAGAATTTCTACGCTTTATATCTTTCCCAATTCTCAGCTTTTACATCTAAATCAAATTTTATAACAATTCTTATTTTTTATTTTTTTTTGACTCCACCACCAACTTATTATTAAAAGCTTTTCTTTTGATTCTTCAAGCATCTTTAATCTTAATTTCACTTATTTTTTCACATAATGTTACTTTCTAACATCCCAAATTCTAATCTTGTAGCTCTTAAAAATATTTTATTTGTATTCTTTAAGTGTCATCTAATTCTGGGATAATAATTTGATTTATTTTTCTTCTTTTTTAAATCTTAAAATCTAAAACTAACAATCGATATATTGTCTTGATTTTCTTGAAATGACCTTCTAATCTTTCAATCTAAACAATCTATTTTTCTTATCGAAAATAATCAATCTGTGTTTACTAGATCCATTTTATAAGTAATAATATGTCTCTTTTCTTAAATAAAGTGTTGTATATAAAATCATAAAGTTAAAGAAAATCTAATATAGCTACCTTTTCATTAATCACACCATCCAACTATGAATACTTTAAAATCTTCTACCACTCTACCAACATGTTTTAAATCTCCTCCAATACATACTTTTTCTTCAAGAGATCTTTTGTATTAATCCCTCTAATTCATTCCAAAATCTTTCTTTTGCTTACCTCCAAACTTACTTGAGGAGCGTACACTTATAACATTGATAATCTTGGTATCAACCATAATCTTTAAAGCTATAATTCTATTCCACATCTATTAATATTTATAACATTATCCTTCAAACTTTTATCTATAATACCATTTCTAGTTACTTTTACCTGAATACCAAAGTTTAAAATCTAAACTATCAATTTCCTTGGTCTTCTCCCCAACCCATTTAGTTTCTTGAACACATAAAATATTTATCTTTCTATAAACCATAATATCTATTAATTCCATTAATTTACCTGTAAGAATACCTATATTCTCAAGTCACCGAAAAAATTTGCATGTGTTTAATTAATGATCAAACCATCTAAAGAGCTCTTGAAATCTAATTTGTTACAAGTGTCAATGATAATAAAGATGATAAATGGTTCCAATTTCATTCGAAAAACTATTTAAAGAGTATAAGTCATCCGTGTATATAGATATTACTATTGTTCTTCTCATACAAATGATGTATCTAATGAAAAAATTGTAATGCAACTGATTAACGATAAAAAATATTAAAAAATATTAAATCATGTATATCACTAATTTTAATGATCTTAAAGATAATCAACGGTTCTAATATTTATTAGAAGTTCATAACATTGAAATATAAATGGGAAGAGAATGTTAATTTCCCTTCTAAAAGGAACAAAATTTCATCCCTGACAAAAGATTCCAACAAATTGATTTTGATAGTTACCTCATCCGGAAGCAGTGGCAACTTGGTAATATTGAAGTCATCATACAACATATAGAACTGATCTATATATTTCTGCTGCATTTTTATTCGAGCTTTCAACAACTTGGACTCGACAGCTACAAAAACATATTAAGGATATTTCAGTAAGGAAGTTCTGTGAGGGTCAGGACATTCACATGGCTTGGAGATATGAATTAAGAAAACTTTCCAAAAGGACAAACTAATGAATGAATAAATCACAAGGACCAAAATGAATGAGCATGATATAGAACAGGGAAAACAATGGAGCACAACTGCATAATGCCATGAACTTTTAAGTTTTGAAAGCAAGATTGTACCTTCCTCGTCGAAAATTACTTGATTGATGATGATATTATGAACATCTATCTCGAACTTTGCGAGTTCTTGTACGAGTCTCTCAGTTTCATAGAGAGAAAGGAACTCTGGAATGCAGACGCAGACAAAGGTTGTCATGTCCTAGAAAAGAAAAGGAGCACCACTTCAGATGATGCGGAGATGACTAGTGTTAAATTTTCAAAACATTTAGGTTTTCTGTAAAAGTTTAGTATGTCAAGAACAGTAATGAGCTGACAGTTTCAGTGCAAGTGAGCAACAAAATTGAAAAAAAAAAAAAGATCAACTGATGCTTAATAGCTCTTATCAATCTCATCAACACAATATATCATGATTCATTCTCATCAAAGCCATGCAAAATAATTTTTTTAACCAGAAATTAAAAAATATATATTGGGTAATATGATTGACATCGTTAGCAGTAAGGATGCAAATATTTATAATCCATATGTAGGGTCAATCTCATAAATTTCACATTAGAATAAACCCAGGAGATCCTTCTAGTGAGGCAAATAGACTTGTGATGCATATAGGCACAGAAAAAATTAGAACCAGATACCACATGAAAAAAAAATAACATGGCCTTCATGGAGCTACATGCTAAAATACAAGAATTCAAGTTGGACCGTTGCATGTAACTCAATAAAAAGAAATAATAGCAGGTAACCGCAAAATTAGCAGGATATTGTTCCATGAAAGAAAAGTTGACATTAGCCAGTAGCTGCTTACCCTACCGAGATGAAATAAAGATAAAGACCTCAATGTATACTATTAATGGCTTTCAGACACTAAATTCTTTCGGAAAGGTCCGACAATTATAACAACAAGATATATAAAAATTTAAGAAATTGGCATTGATAGCTTGCATCCCACCAAGTTCTGTAAGAAATAAGATCATTTCATCAGCTAAATTACCATAATGTCTTCTACATTCCACTTTTCCTAGGGTTTCATGGCCTTCCTACTTATTTTTCAGCGGAAAAAAAGAACAATAACAGAAACCAACTCCTAAACACACCTTCCTTCATGTATCAGAGGAAACAAGCAACTACTAAGCCCAAAAAGGACAGAATACCGTTGCATATCCATCAACAATTGAATGCAAACGTACAAGGCATAAGCTGCATGACCTTGATTGAAGGAAGATCTATAGTTCACTTATAGTGCTTTCTGATAAGAAGATTGGAGATACATAGCTGCTCCTTTGCAATCTTAAACTAAGAGAGCATTGCAGAAAGCTATCCCAATATGACAGTATTCTAGGCTTTCTTGTAAAACATAAAGTAGGTTGCCAACACATCGACAATGAACAGTCATTTGCCATGACTAGACTTTCACAGATGCATAAGCTATATAGTTATTAAATAATGGCTGTTTAGAAATTTGAAATTTTCTAACTAAAGTTTTATCCACCATAATGCAGAAATTAACATAAGGATTAGGACTTGCTCATAAACACCAAGTATGCATGAGCAATTTCACAGATGCCTTTGAAATTAAAGCGTAAGAATTTCGGTCACCTCCAAGAGGAAACTAAAATTAACTCAAAAACATAGCCTCGAGCTTCATTAAAAGACCATCTTAACCAAAAAAATAAATTATTTTGAATTAATGACTAGACATCAATTGTATGTTGTTAATTATATTTTATGGAGTATACAAATAACAGTTTCAACAACTTTACGTAACTTCTTATGACAAACTTTTAAAGTCACCAAGTCATAAGAATAACACGCATTCAAGATAATATTAGAAGTCAAATACAGAAACAAATTTCAAAGCATGCAAGGTAATTAACTAAATACAGAATTATCCACACAAGTGGAAAAGTATCAAGAATTGTCTATACACTTACTGGATCTTTAAATTGTTTGTTGACTTGTTGAATAACATCCTTCATGCCTTCAAGCCTTCCTAGCAGAGCGTCCTCACTGAATTCATCTCCAAGACCAAAAAGACGAGAAGCCTGTCACATCAAAAACTCAATTCAAGCAATCAGTTTGAATCACGTTAAGAAAATAGATATCCATTTAGTTTTTCACTCAAGAACAATATAAATGACACTGTTAACCACAACGAATAAATGAGTCAACACATGAACAAAACTTTGCCACAAGATTGAATAAAGAACCATATAGCATATAAAGAATAATAAAGGTAACGTTATGTCAGAACGCCAGTGTTCCCTAATCTTAGAACGCCAACAATGCTAGCAATATTAATGAATATATTCGCCACAGGCAAATAGATTGCAGGCTGTAGTCTTATTTACATTCAAACATGCCTTCTTGAAAATAATAAATCTTCTAAAAGATAAAAAAAATATAAAGCAAGCAGGAGTGGCTTTATGAAAAATTTTTCAAGCCTAGAACTCCTGAGAATTGATTTTTCATGAGCAATGTATGTAGTATATTGTTGAAAACATATTTCTAAGTTAAAATTGATCTATCTTCCATACATATTAGTAAAGCTCTATGAAGTGGTGGAATTCTACTTTCCAATTCTGCTCTCATCTTTAATTCTATTGCCTACATTATTCGAAAAGCAGGCAAGCGAAGCAAAGAAAATAATAAAACAAATAGTAGTAATAATAATAAAAAATACTATTTATAACTACTATATTTATATTATAAATTATAGAAATAAAAGAATAAATATGACCTATTTGGATTCATTTTTATTTTTAATCTTTTTTTTTTTTTTACAACACAGCATTCAAAAGTATCATCAGGAAAACAATTATTTCGACAAATAATATTCATTAAAATTATTATGCAGTTGTACACCCTCAATAATTGAAATTTACTTAAAATAAATAATTAAAATTCTATTAAGTGAAGTAAAACAAATAACATTTATTGAAAAATGTTTATATTTTTAAAAGATTGGACATTTTTTTTATTGTAAAATAACACACTTAAATAAATCAAAAAAATACTTTAATATTTATACTTAATTTTTACGTCATTACAAAATAATTAAATTGCTGTAAGCTGATGTACTTTGTAGCGAAGATTTATGAGCATAATTAATAACTTAATTTCCTATAAATTTGGGCATGATTATATTTTTTTTCTATGAACAACTAAACATAGTTTTTCCTACCAACAAGAAAATCATTGCACAAAGAATTATAATATGAACATATCAAATCTAATTATCTTTATTGACTAACTATTCTATAATCTACTAGAAAATATTGAATTCAATAAAATCATGCACCTGTTAATCATATTTGTCACATGTCAAGTAGAAGTTATAAGGGAGTTTTTTTAAACCGTTGTTAGCCACTAAATCCTCTAATTGGTTTGACAAAATATGCCTCTCCTCAAGTTGCGGTGTAGCCAGGAAGCAACTAAAGTAGAGTCATGGAAGAATAGGCACATCAATGAAATGGTTAGAATGCACTCTAGTGTTTATAGTAGAAAAATAATTTAGGTGAATCACACAAGATTGTTCAAGCAAATTTAGGTTGTCTTAGACTAACATAGGTCTAAGGGGCATGATTAACATAGGATTTAATACTTAGGTATCATTTACATGTCCATTGGAGAAAAACAATATGACCTTAGATTGATTCAAATTTGTATTGATCATTTTTATAAGTTGAATAATTTAGATGGTGCTATTAATAATGTGCAAAATCTCAAAATAAATTTAAAAGAAAGTGAAAATAATTTTATTATAAATCAAAATATCTAGCAAACACCCCATGATTTATTACTAAAAAATAACATATTTACATAAAATATATTCAATCATAAAAAGTATTATATAATTTAAATTGATATTTTGAATGGGGTATCTTAATAATACATAATAATTTATGAATATAATAAGCATATTTATAATATTATATTATTTTCTAATATTATATTATTTCTAATGCTAGTAGAAAAAATAAAAGTTAATAAATGGCCAAAATAAACACAATAAAAAAAAAAAAAAAAAAAAAAAAAAACAACTAAGCAAAAGCTTAAAGATGAGTAAGAACTAAAACAAATTCGATAGATTTTTACTTTTGGGATAAATAAAGAGGGACTTGAAAACCTTGCTCAAAGAAGAATGAGAATGAGAGTTAGAAGTCCCTTTCCTTAAAAGGTATATTTATAAGGATAAGAGTAAAGGATAATTTAGTACCTTTATTTTGATGAAGGAGATAACTAATTTTTTAATTCTATGTTGGACAAGGCTGCCTTGGAGTGAGAGGAACATTTGTCCTTTAACCAATCCAAGGATCACAAAGTGAAATACCTTATCTTAAAAATTTTTGTTGGACCATTTGCCTCTGAGGGTGATGAGTGCATGGATTTATCCCCAAGGTTTTAAGATCCATATCAATGGACATTCAAAATTAGGCTAATCTAAGCTGAATTATCAAATTTTGGTTGATGCTTCAAGGTTAAAGCTTGACTTTATATTTGAATGAGGGGTCATTCATGCATCTTAAAGTGATCTCAAGGTGGTGATCTAAAAATAACACTTTTTTTCTTATCATGCTTCTAGTACACAAGAATCCTAGAAGCACAAATCATGATGGCATAATTGAATGGCTCAAATAAATCGAGACTATATAATTTTACAGAGATATATCAATTGTTAATGTATGTAGACATTAATATAGACATTCTCTCAAGGGTACACATTAAGATATCAAAAGTTTATCACGTTGGACATAAAGCTTCTACTTATGAAACTCAAAAAAGCTTACTTTTGACTTGTCTTAATCGTGTGAAGCTTACTTCAATATCAAATCAACTTGAGCCCTTGAAAAAAAAAGATAGAATAATAATACCTCTAAATCACTACCATCAAATTACTTCAAGATCTGTGACAGCCCCTTCAATAATTTTTTGCAATTAAGCAATTGTGTCTAAATCACTACCATCAAATCACTTCAAGATGTATGTGTGCATGCACCTTTAATTACTTAATTTTATGTTGTACAACTATACAAGTTATTAATCTATGCTTAAGTTTGTGTTTGCACCTTTAATTACTTGATTTATATTGTACAACTATACAAGTTATTTATCTATGTTTGAACTCCTTCCTTTTTTTAATTTCATTTAGTTATTTAATAATTTTTGACATAATATTTCTATTTCTATGACCTCATGCTAATAATTTTTCCCATATGCATGTTAAGGCATTTAAGTATTAGGTTTAATCCCACATCACATAATTGAAAAATATGTTATAGCAATATAGCAATACCAAGCAGTAGGATCTCTCTGATAAGCTTTAGCTTTGGGATTTAAAATGCCTGTGAGATATGAAGTATTAAATTAGATTTGGTCCCTTTTTGGTTCATGCTCTCTAAAAAGTGATATCAACGGTAATGCTTCAACTCGAATTGAATAATTCATAAGATTGGTAGCTCCCATAGACCTTCAGTACCATTAATTATCATTGCACAAGATTTAAAAGCAAGTAACTCCATGCAGGCTCCACATCATTGATTGGATCTATGGCACTTGATGATATTAAAAAAAATTTTATATGATGGGGAGTGATGGATGATGTGAAGATCACTCATGAGAGGGGATGATTATTAAGGCATGTAAGAGTATTGAGCTCGGTCCTACATCATAAAATTAAAAAAAAAAAAAAGAAGTCAGCATAAAATACTAAGTGATTGGTTGCCTACCATGGACTTAAATTTTTAGGTTGAGAATTATTGTTTTCATTGATAATATTACTCTAAAATTGGCCCCCCTTTAGCACAAGGGGTATTTGCTAGTATGATAAAAGAAACCATGGATCCTACCCTTAGTTCAAGTATTTAAAAAGATTCTTCTCAAACACTTGAAACTTCCACATTGAAGTACTTGGTTGATCCAAGACTACATGAACCTTTACAAAATAATCATTATATAAGGCATTCGAAGCAATGTCTATGTGCAACCCTTTTGTTTTTATGACTTAAAGTCCATTTCTATAATTTTAATTTAGTCTTCTTTGCTGCATGGCTATTTCTTTTTTGGTTCTTCCTTTCTCCACTTTGGATGTACCTCAGAACCTTTTATTTTTTAAGTTAGAAGGAAAAAAAATCACAAAGGATGGACAGTTTCTAAGACCATAACTCAGCCCCACATAGCTTCTTCCCATTACACAAGGGCAATGTCAGCTTGATGTGATGAATTGAAACATCTGTCTTCTGGTTACCTCAAGTCCACTATAAAGATAAGTGACATTGCAATGCAAATTAATCAAAGTATTTTCAAATCATGTTCAAGCCTTCAATCATTATTCAAATCTTATTCAACTATAACCCGAATGTTATGTGTTGAACTTATTTTGACTTGTTATTTTCTTACTTCGATATTTTATTTTACTTTAACATTTGTATGACACTTCTTACTTCATGATTTGATGTTAGAATGTTAATATATCATTTCTTATGTTAGTATAATACTTATTGCTACATGCAATATGTTTATTCTGATGAGTACACCTCACCTCATAAATAAAAAATATATCTTAATACCCAACTGTGCAAATTTAAATCTTCAATTGACTTCAACAAGCAAATATCTAGTAATGCTTTTGCAGATCTAAAATTTGAGGATGGTTCACTACCTTGATCTCATTCAAACTTTGCTATCCAAGAGCATTTATGCACCCATATAAAGAGCTTGACATTGAAGGACAAAATACTATCTTTAATCACTGAATAGTTCAAAAACAGTCAAGCTACTAACATGATTACATGAGCATACGCAAGATGAATTTAAGCAAGACATGGCTATAAGTTAGCCAATGGCAAGCAATTGCCCATTGCTGCCATATTGACAGACTATCCAACTGACGGAAAAAAAAAAGGTTGTAGAAGGGCTATTTTACACTTTTAAGTCACACAAGAAAAAATGTGTAAGGAGCTATTAAGAGCAAACTAAACATAAACCAACTCATCATCATCATTATCATCATCATCATCATCATCATCATCATCATCATCATCATCATGCTTATCTTAAAGATTTGGGATCGACTTCACGAATCATTATTCTTCATTCATTTCTATTGACTCTATTTCATATAATCTCCATATAAAACTTCAAGCCATGTTACCTTCTATGCATTTTTCTTCGAAATCCTTTTGCAATAAATTTACCTTACTAGTGTAAATTTTATCCTCAATACGTAACACCAAATCACCCAAAGCCAAATTTTCACTACCATATATTCAATAGGTGCAACTCCTGCTCTCTCTCAACTATAATAATTTTTGAAATTATCATCCAAGATTCACAACATACATCCTCATTTTTACCACTTAATTTAGCTATCAATAACTTTCATATCATCCAACATTCTAATCCATGGAGTGTAGCCAATAGTTGCAAGTTTTTAGATTTATTTTAAATCCACGTGGAATTCTCTTATTACATAATTTACTTGATGTACTTTTTATATTTTAATCAATCTTAACCATAAAATTAATATCCTCATCTATTCTTCTATATAATGAGCCTGCTACTTTAATCGAATTCAACGAGGTTACATAGTTTATAAAGTGGGGATCATTTGGTCTTATTGAATTCAATTGAATGTAATAAGTGTTCTCTACTATAAATATTAGATACTTAAAATCTATCATAATCAATTATCACTAGATCTTCAACACAATTGACTAATAAATATCACTACATGCCCTATTAAATTACATATCAATGTTTTAAAAATCAGATCAAATTGGCTAGTTCAACTATGAACTAGTTATATGACCACTCCAATTAGTCTAAAAAATGGTCTTCACATTGAACCAACTAAAATTGAACTGAACCGCCAATTCAACTAATCAATTTTAGAAAATCGATCGATTCAATTAAATAATTATATTTAAATATTAAAATTAAGAAAATATATAATTTAAATAATTTTATAAAAAAAATTGTAAATTTAAATTTTTTTGTTATTTTAATGAACTTAAACTAAATTAATTACAAAATATCCATCAAATCATTATCAAAATATGTTACAAGTTCATGCTTTGGAACTCTATTTCTTAATATAAAGAGTGCAAGACGTAAGTCTCTCTCTCTCTTATGATGTGTGATTAAAAAAAAAGAATATGATGAAACTTTCTAAGGTGGGCCTTAGGTGTGATTAAATTGTATGATGTGGGCTTTAGTAAAATCAAATAGACTTTCAAATATACGAATATAAGAATAATATTTTAATTTTTAATTATATATTTCTATTATAAATTATATTTTATAATATAAAAAAGTTTTAAAAAATATAAAATTTATAATAATATTTTGTAAATATTTTATTTATTGCATTTTATAGAATTTCTAAAATACCTTTTTATATTATAATCTAATATTTTTATATTATAAATTATATTTATATTCATAAATCTACATTATTAAAAATTTTATATTTTTAAATTTTTTAATATACATATGCCTATATTTATAATAATATATTTAAATACTTTATATATTATATTTTTATATTAGCTATATTTTACAAGTTTTTAAAATATGTTTTTATAATATAAATTTTATATTTTTATTATAAACTAGATTTTTTTATAAATTATATTCTTATTATAAATTATACTTAAATTTATAAATTTATATTATAAATTTTTTTAGATTTTAAATAATTTAATATACATATAATTAAATTTATAATACATGTATAATTATATTTTATTAAGCTTTATATCGATCTTGAAATTTATAATTATTAGAAATACTATTTATGTACATGTCCTATTTATTTTTGGGGAATTTATATATATATATACATAACACTTCAAACTTTGATATTTACATATTTAACACCTAAAGTTTATTATTTATATTTCTAACACCCTAAAGTATCTAATACATCAAAAATACAACTTCCGTCTCTCTCATTACCCTTTTCATTATAACTTCCGTCTCTCTCAAAAATACAACTTCCGTCTCTCTCATTACCCTTTTCATAACTCTTGCAAGAGCTCATACAAGTCACCCCTTTTTGTCTCAAGAAAATCCCATGTCGGCCACAACTCAACCCGCTATGTGAAAATCTACGTCGCAGAACTCGCTCAGCCTACATTAAATCCCTCTATTGAAAGGGTATGATATAGCGTGCTATTCTCTAGACGTCAATACCTACCATTCATGGTTCCTTTAATTGTTTTCCCTTTTAATGTATCTCCCTCTAGGTTTTATAGCTTCACTGTATTGGGTTTGAATCTTTTGGGTATTAATTTTGTTTTGGCTTTGAATCTTTTGATTACTCCTTGAAGAGTATTGGAGTGTGAATCAAGTTGTTCTTCATTATTCATTTCTCTTCTTTGTTTTCTATTATCCTATTTTCTTGTCATGGTTTGTAGATTGAGAAGGTCTATAGTTACCAAATTGGGAGCGCTAAAGTTAACATTTTAAGTTGTGTTTTTATTTTCTTCCAAATAAATTGTTTTGTTTAGACTTATGTTTTCTTCTTATTGAGTTTGTGTTTGAAAAAGAGTTGAGGATTCACATCCTACATTAGATGATCTTCTTCAATTTAACTTTCAATCTCTTCTAAAAAATTCTCGCATCCAGGATAAGAAAGCACATAGGATATCTTGAGAGGTTTTGTAATTTATTTCATCAACAAGTAATTTCATTTGTTTGTCGATCTTTTAAACTTTTTTTTTTTTTGTGAATTTACAACATTTATTTTCTTAAAATTCTTCGAAATTTACAACTTTCAAACTTTTTCTTTTAAGCATTATCTTATAGACATAGTTCTAAATTGTTATTACTTCCCCTTTATCTCAAGACTCCATAACTTCTAACTAATGTAGCAGTGTTGGAGGAGGCCGTGGTTAGGCTTGAAGATCAATTCATGAATTTTTGGCAAGGGTTACAATGACAATAACGGGAGGTGAGGCCGGCACGGGCTTTGCTCGCAACAGAGGGGGGAGACTTGGACAAGCTCCAGTGAGAGTTACAAAGAGGGTAATGAAAGAGAGATGGAAGTAATATTTTTGGTGTATTGAAAATTTTAACGTGTTAAAATGTAAAAAGTAAACTTTAGGTGTTAAATATGTAAATATCAAAGTTTGAAGTGTTATGTATATAAATCCCTCTTTATGTTTTGCTATATATTTATATTATTTCATCATTTAATTAAATTAATATTTAATAATTTTAATATTTATTACATCATCGATTCTTCAAATCATGACCACTCCTTACGGTTAAATATACGGTCCAATTTTTATATAATTTGCTAAATACTATATGATCCCTCTTTGTTCTACTAATCCTAAGCCATTATCAAAAAGCTTACACAATTTTTATAAATTTTCATTTATTTTAATAAAATCCTAAAATATTAGATGATGTCATATACAAATAACACATTAAAATATCTTTCTTTGAATATTTTTTTATAAGAAATTTCAAAATCAATTAAAAACATGG
Source organism: Cymbidium sinense (assembly GCA_021442155.1). Lineage (NCBI taxonomy): Eukaryota > Viridiplantae > Streptophyta > Magnoliopsida > Asparagales > Orchidaceae > Cymbidium > Cymbidium sinense. Next base: position 1,132,895 of record CM038232.1, read on the forward strand.
ACCTAAATTATGTATTCATACCATGACTGAAAATAATTTGTTCACGCATTGCTATGGAGTGGGGAAGAGAGAAAGAACTAATAAGCAAATATGAATGTTGGTCTCTCTGCACAAATATAGATAAATATGGGAATTTAAACTCTAGGATTTAAGTTAAATGATTAAAAAAGAAAGGAGCCACGAAAATGCTTCGCCAGGAGAGAGTGTTATAATGGTTAAACGTAAATTAATATAAGTTTGCAAAATTTTAAGCCCATTTAAGAACTCTTATATGCTGGCTTGTGGAGGTGAAGTGATCAAGTAAGCTCTAGTGAGATTGAAAATTCCAAGATGGATATCTGGTTAAACAGAGAAAGTTATGTGATAAATAGCTAAATAACCAGTGTAGTGGGGGAGGACATTGATATAGAAGAGACAACACAAATTAACCAAGGAAAAGGGGTACAACAAAGCTAACATTACTCAAAACTCAAAATAATCATGTAGCTCTAAAGAGGATTACATGGAAAACAGTTCCAAATAATCAGCAATTCTGAAAAGAGTATGCTAATGATGATGATGATGATAATTGACAAACAAGCAGAAGTTATCGTGTCAATCATCTTTGAAATTCCTGAACCAAAAAGATAAACCATAAGCATTTACAACCATGCAATGAGCATAAAATGCAATAAAACTAAAGGGTTAAATACGTAGAACAGATAAGGAGGGTAGATAGCAAGAATAACACAGAAGTAATGGGTCCATAAGACAACAACTGGCAGGTAAAAAGCTCAGAAGGCAAGAACAAGTTTAAAAAAAGTATAAACCAATGTGTAGTGAATCTCGACAATCTAATACACCAAGTTTAAACAAATATCTTTACGAACTTATTTGTGTTGTTTGACATCATGGAAGTGAGCAGCTATAATGACCATTCTCAGAGAAAATAATTTTCATCAATCTCAAGACAAGAAAGAAAAAAAAAACATTTAAAAGTAACATGATCATGTGGAATGCAACATGATATAACTAGCGTTAAAAGTTCAGGATAATAATCATAATATTATCAATAGAGTAGAGCAATCATGTAAGTATAATGTACAGGTCTGTGTGTATGTTACCTTTCGCCTGCACTGGTGTGCATCTAATTGGAGCAAATTACTAAGGATGGTTGAGAATGTTAGAAATAGTGAAATTGGAATGGATATAATGTTAGAGATATGTTTCAAAACTATTGATGAGAAAACCTACATAACAAGATAATTAGCAACTTCGAGTGATTGGAAAAGAAGAGATGGGCAATTCGAAGATGACCGCAACTTGAAGTATCATTGGGAGGAGAGAACAAGACGATCCTAGCTCTTTCTCAATTCATTTTGCATGTCCTAGTACTCCCAAGGAGGAGCATTTATAAAATTACAACATCCTAATGACTAATTAAACACCTGATATGCATTAATTAACATATAAACTATTAAGCCCAACAATGACCCACTAAACTACCCATCGCATTTATTTCTAATATTGAAAATAACTAGAGGATTGGAATGGTGATGAGAAGACAATGAGATTTGCAAGATCTAGATAGTGGCGATGAGCTTCAGCGGCTATGAGCTCGAGCATGGCTTAGAACAGTGAGTTCCAAATAGAGGAAGCAAGATTGATGTGAGGTCGTGGAAGATCATGACAAAAATAAGTGATAGTGTTGGAGAGGTAAGAGGAGGTTGATCAGGCAGGATCTAGCAAGAGACTTAGAGTTGAGGCGAAGGGCTGTGGAGTGACAAATCAAGCAAAATCTCATAGGCAAGAAGTGGCGGCGGAGGTTCATGACTAGGAGCGAGGCAAATTTAGTAGAGGAAGCACAGATCTAAAAGACAGGTGGATCTAGATGGCGAACAGATTTAGCAGCAATCCAAATAGTGGGAGCAAAATTAAATGACAAGCAGGTAGAGGTTTAATGAACTGAAGTAGTAGATTTAGTTGAGAAGGGAGATGAAAATGAAGCTTCTGGTAACAACAAGGCTAAATGAGAGCATCATTTGTTATGTATATCTTAGACGAAAATAGTGAGAAAAAATTAGATAACATGATGATGAAATAACTTTGAGCTTATTTAAAACTCCAAAATAAGATTGTACAAGTGCAGACAGAAAATTTATAGGGTGCCCACAACTTCGGGTATCATTTGAGGAGGGGGATGAACCACAGTTCTTCATTTTGCATGCTCACGTACTCCTCAATGAAGAGTATTTATAGAATTATAATATCCTAATGACTCCTTAAACATCTAATGAGCAGTAATAATTATAAATTACTAAGCCTCAAAATGACCCACTCATGGTAATTTAAAGGCAGAGCAAGCACTATAGGTGGGCAAGATGAAGATGAGGTATCATGGGGTTGATACATTTATCCAATTATTACTTTTAGGCCATGTAATGAACTATCTACGTTAAATAATGTTGAAATAGAATAATCCCATGCTCCTTGCAAAATAGTGTTCATAATAAATGCTTGATACTTGTACAGATCTTGAAAAATTGCTTTTTTTCTAAAAAAGAGTATAAATAACTTTACTCACCAATTGTAGCATCTAATTATGAGTATTAGGTCAGTAATGAATCTAAAACTGAAAATAAGCATTATAGAAACTCGGATAAACAATTATGGGCAATCACACGTAGTACTGCAATTATCAAAAAAATATAAAATGTGCTTTTAGGTCAAAAATGAATAAAAATTTTATTTTAGTTAAACATATCATGGGTGTAATCATAAAAAATTTAGGAATTTAGGGGAGATAGGTGATGTTGGTTTGTGTTTTACACCACTAAGCGAGAGAAGAGTATTTATACTTCCAAGGTACAATGACATCAAATGACAATTAAAAGCAATTTGTCATTGATAAATTAGCTAATCATATGCTACCATATTGATTACATATCAAATATGGGTATGTGGAGCTAAATAAAGCATTCATGCTTCTTAGGTTCTAAGACAAGAGACAAGGATTTAGTAAAAGGCATGCCTAGTCATGATACTATCTTGTAAATCAAACATACTCCTTGTTATCACAACTTACTCATAATATGTCAATTTCACTTAAAAGGTTCCTATAACCAATCCTATTTTATTTACTTCTAAGAGTGAGAAGCAGACTCTTTTAAACAAAACTATCTATAGGCCCTGCAGCCCCCCACCACCCCAGCTCACCCTTGACAACAAAAAATAGGCCAATGAAATCCAATAGATAACATGAAGAGCAACAATTCAGTTTCGTCCCCAAGGAAATTTGACATAAAAATAGAAAGAGGTACTTAAAAATAAAAAGAGTTAATAAATCTTAACAAATTTAGATGCTTCGAGAAATATAAAAGGTATCATTTGCATCACTATTTTTACATAAATTAGCATTTTATAAAAGAGTAGCGTTAAGATATTATAATGGTGAGTTTATGATGTTATTCAATTTATATATAAAAATAGATAAATAGATGGATATAAATTTAACTCAACCAATGATTAGTCTTACCTGGCTTAAGAGACCACCAAATCTATTTTTTAGTGACATAAATTTTGCAAGTCCCTTCTCCAAAGTAGTTGGAAATTGTAATAACCGCAATGTGTGACCAGTTGGAGCTGTATCAAATACTATCACTGAATAATCCATAGTCTGAACTAATCTGCAACATAGATGTTGCAACATAAGCAAGTGATCATGCACTAAACAAAAAAAGCTTCAACAAAAATTGCACTTACCATGGAACTTTAAATTTTGCAGCATGAAATACATTTAATAAAGAAAAATTATTAAGGTTGGAAACTAGAATACTGGTTCTAGAATGGATTTAAATCATACTTAAGCACTTCAATATATCAATTAGGTCATGAAATAACTCACATTAAAGAATGCATATATATGAATCAAATGTTCTAGCAACATTTATCAATGATCGGGTGGAAGGTGTGTAACATTAAACCACAAATCTTAAGGAAGCTATAAACCTTCTTAATGGTTAAGTCTATCTTAACATACCCATTACTACACAAAAAAGATGCCAATTCTACAAGCTTACTGATACACCTAACAATTAAAAAAAACAGATTCAACAATAAAAAAAATACATAAAAATGTTTATCTTTATAATAATATCAAATGCCCAATCAAAGTATTCCTATGGAGTCTTAGCAGGTGTTTGGTAACGGATTTGATTTATTTCAAGTAGGATTTAGTAAATCCAGTATATCTGGATTTAGTAAATCTGTTAAATCGAAAAAATGTTTGGTAGCGGATTAGTTAAATCCCTCACGAAAGATGTTTGATAAGTTATTTGAAGATTTAAGTCTGTTAGGATTTAAAAAAAAAATTTTAATCAATAAGTCATTAATAGTACACAATTAAAATCAACTTTAATATATATTAATTAATCAATTAATAATATCAATATTAATTTAAAATACTATGTATTAATATTAACTATTAATTAATTAAAATTTATAGCTATTAAATTCTATTAGTAGATTAATATCTTAGGAATAAAATTATATTAAGGCATGTGAAGAGATAAAATCGTACCAATTTTTTCAAATTTTTAATTAATTAACTATCAAATTTATAACAATTATAATTATATTTACTAAATTATAATTTAATTTTAATAACTTATAAGTTAATATTAAATAATATTTTATTAAATCAGTTTAAATAAAGTTAAATTAAATTAAAAACTATCAACTATTATATTAACTAAAATTACTTAAATCTAATTAATAATCATAATTAATAATTTAATTTTATAATTAACTTATATTAATAAATAGTTAATAATATTAAATTAAAATTAATTTTAACATAATATTTTAATTAAGAAAAAATAGTAATTAAATGAATTATTTAAAATTAAGATTTTTTAAAGGATTAAAGAAAAAGAACATTAACATACATAACATACAATTCTTCTATATTTATATATCTAACACTTAAATATAAATATTTACATATAAAATACTTAAATTTTTATTATTACAATAAAAATACTTCTTTTCTTAATTTTTTTAAAGTAAAATTCAACTTTTGAAGTATAGAAAATATATTATATTTATAAATATTAAACTTTAGATATTTGATATATAAATACATAAAATTTGTGTATACACATAAATTTAAAGCTGAAACTTCTCTCGCCTCTCTCTCTCTCTCTCTCTCTCTCTCTCTGCTCGCTCTCTCTCTCTCTCTCTCTCTCTCTCTCTCTCTCTCTGCTTTCTAAATCCAGAATCCTTCCAGTGATTTACTAAATCCGGATTTAAGAGGATTTCTGATTCTTTGGATTTAGCAGGATTTACTAAATCCCGGATTTAGTAAATCTATTTTTTGTGTTTGGCAAGATTTACTGGATTTAGCAGCTTAAATCCTAAGTAAATCCGTTGCCAAACACCCCCTTAATGTCAAAGAAGTCTTGTTCAAGTTTCTTGTGTCTTTGATTTCAAAGCCAAAGAAACTTGCATCAGCTGATCCCCTCAAACTCGACTCAACAGGAGGTCCAATGGTGTTAACCGGAAGTTCTCAATATTAAATGTGGCTACCATTTTTATGCATTATTTAAAAGTTAGACTAAAAACAAAAGGCAAGTGAGCACGACAACACCACTCCATGTCAAAAGAAAAATGCTACAGTCGCAATCTTGCACGTATGAGTTTCTGACCTTATAAAAGATTAAGAGATTGTGTGCTAAATATTAGTTGTATGAATTACATTAATGAAAAACAAAGACAACTGCGAGAATTATAACAGTGAATAATCATTAAAAGAAAAAGACCTTATTACTCATCCCCTATACAAAGCAAGACATGAAAATAAAAAACCAAGAGATGTATTATATATGGAAATAAAGACTTACTTCAGCATTTCTGCAAAGCTCATAGCCTCATCTACTCCAGGGATGGCATTTGATAGCTCTGAGACAATGCTGTCAAGCCCTTCATCATTTGTTAGATCATCATTTTCAACTTTAGGATCCACCTCCTGCCAAAATTGGAAAATTTGTAAAATGGTACAGAAAAGGAGCAATAGATAGAAAGATGAACAACAAGAGAAAGTTTAAAGTAAAAACTGGAAGGATTTGGATATTACAAGTTGGACATATTTAAATATGTAAAATATGAGTTCTCTAATCTTAGAGTTTTAAACAAACAAAACTTCACATAGGAAGTAGTGTTATTGCACTTCTTTCCCTCTTTAATGGAAAACAATGGTGCAAGCTCAAGTTTTTCTCTGAGAAGCAAACTTGGTGCAAGCTCAAGTTTTTGCTCTGTAACTTTTTGTTTTTATGTAGTGATATCTCATAAAACAGCGTGCAAGTGTATTACTGAGCTTCTTCGTTAAATAAAACACATACCCAATTCATTGAACATTTAGGTGATAGTTTGTTGCAAAATTTAGCTAGGATTTAGGTTTAAATCTCGCCAAATAATATTATGAGCCACATAATAGCTATTACCTTTTTAAAATCTTGTTTCCTGACATTTTATTCTGAATCCTGAATTTAGTAAATCCTGTGAAAAGAAAGATTTAAGAGATTTGCATTCACAGCGTCTCTTCTTCTCCTTCATTTAAACCTAAATCTTAAACATATCTGCTCAGTAGTTTATTAAGATTTAACCAAGTTTTGCATCAGTCATGCCAAACAATTTTCAGAAATTAACACCACTACGATTTACTAAATCCTGATTCAAACCAAACAGCCCCTTAAAGTCACAGCTGCTTAAAGCTCTAAGTATTGCTCACTTAACCGCATACAGTAGCCAATTGCGGAAAGCAACTTAGAATTAGATCTCCCGGTTCTTTTCTTACTTTCCATTATATTTCAAAACATGAAACTGAATCTTTCATCAAATTAAGAACATTCCCTTTATCTAAGCAAAACTAAATTATAACGCATTCCCAAAAGAAGCTTTTGACTGCTTTCATTAATTTCTTCTAATTACAACCGCAAAACAGATGACCACAAATTGCCACCCTCCACCGCACTCCAAAACAAGCACCACTACCCACAACCAAAAGAAAAAAAAAAGAAAAAGGAAAAAAACAGATGATAAAAAAGGAAGATTATTTCGGTATAAAATTTCCTCCTATTGAAATACTTTCCTCCGGAGGCACTCAAGCCTGAAGATTAATATAAAAAAAAACATCACATCCAAAACAAAAACTACCAAATACAAGGTAAACGAAAAGTGAGCTATGGAGATCAATGGCTCACCATAGCGAAGAGGTTGGAGAATCCATTAACGAGTGTGGGAATCTTGGTGAATCGTTGCTGGAAAGCGTCGCTTAGGTTGTGGGCGGGATCGGTGGATATAACGAGGACCGATGGCCTCACTGAAGCCAACAAAATCGATAGGATCGAGCTGCAAGTCGTCTTCCCAACGCCTCCCTTTCCACCCACGAACACCCACTTCAGACTTTCCTGCTCCAATATATTCTGCAAAGTTCCCTCGGGTATCGCCATTCCTTGTTGTTTTCCTCTTCTCCTCTTCCCTCCAACAAGAGAAGGGAAACGAGGGAAGAGGCGGCGGTCGGCGAGGTCCCTCCTCTCAGGGCAGGGATGGGATTATTTATTCGCCGGAAACACGAATGCCCTTTTTAACATTTTACCTACTTGTTAAATTTACATATTAATTGCATGATATTTAAATCTCTAAATTATATTAAAATTTCATTAATATTAATTTATTTAAAATAAAAACATACTTCATATCATCTATTTTATTATAATTTATACTAAAGTGAAATGTAAATAAATAAATAAAAATTAAGCATTAGACTTAAAATACATAAAAATTTTATGGTATGTTTGCAATTTTTTTTTATATAATTTGTTTGCTAGATTCAAGTAAAATTCATCCAAATGTTTTGTATTAGTGATAATTTACATTTTTTATCATAAATTTAAAATATTTAGCTATTAATGTGTGATTCATATTGGTTTATAAATATGATAAATATATTGCACTCCTAATTAATATATTTGGAGGTTAGAAATTTGGCTTAAAGATATTAATTTTGAAAATTATGTGATTAGAGCACTATACTATAAATAAAAAAAATTGAATTTATAAGTATCATAACATTTAAAATTGAAGTAATATGTTAATGACTTAATGAGACTAATATGTCTAAAAAATCATAAAAAATACCACCTCTTATAATTTTTTATTACATCGAACTTCAATAAAAAAGAGGTTATTTCAAATTAGAGGGCATTTCTTTCAAAATTAAATTTGTGGCATATTTCTTTTAAAAAATAAATAATGAACATATATTTTCAATTATGAATATTATGAGGCATACAAATTCAAAATTCTTTATAAATATTGTTATGTGGATAATTAATGTTAATGATATTTATCATAAAGACTAATTATTACTAAAGAAACTATATAAGTTGATTAGGTGATAAATTATAAGTGTCTCACAAGTAATAAAATGATAATTAATTTTTGTTAGGATTATAAGAGTCTCTTGTTTGGTATATCATATTTTTAAATATGGAGCATGTATAAATAAATTTGATGGGATACATCAGAGTATAATTCTTCTTTATTTTACCAGATAGGTGCCCTAACAAACTCAAAACAATGTAATAAATCATTAGGAAAGATTTGGTATACCGCATCAAGCACATTGATGCCTAGACTACTTAGCCGAGGCTTTAATGGGCTCAAATTATCCAACTTGAGCAAAATCAACTCAATCATGGCCAAATTGGACCAATTGCTTGCATGCTACTATAGGCCGCACTCAAAGATTCCTCTAAAGTGGTGGCCATCTCATGAATACCATTATCGTCAGGTTAAATCCTTTTGTGCAACTGAAGGTCTCATACAACTCTTTTGCATGTTTAAGACTATAAGTTTGATGACTAATTTCTTACTTTTGAAGGCTTCTCTTTTACTTCATAATATTTTGTCATAACTTTGAGTATATTTCTTTATATTTGGTTTAGTAATTTATTTCTTGTGTATCGGTTGCCTGTTGGTTGAGCATTTTTCTTTTATCTCAATCGTGTATAAGAATGAATTATATAAATTGGGCTTGATTAAGGAGTTGAACTACACTTTTTTGTCATTAGTAAGTCAAAGCCCCCAATGTGAAGAATTTCATTTAAGAAAATAAACCTTTTGAGGATTTGAATCAAAATATTGATGGCCCAAATCAAACAAAATTAGACAATACAAACTAAGAATGAGATAATATTTGGTCATGAAAACCAACTCCTTAAAGCAATGAATTCTAGCTTGTATTTAGTTGCATTCCAAAAGGGTTATGAGCAAAAACATCATAGGTTTGAGATTACTAGGAATGCATTAAAGATTGTTACATAAAAGTTTAATGTTGTATCTAACCTTTGAATAGTAGTTGAAGAACAATCTTGACATGAATGAGAGAATGGTGAAGTTGATTGAAGAGAAGAACATCATCTTCTCTATTGAAATAATGGCAAAAATGAAGCCTAAAAATCTTTTAGAAAAATGGAGGCTATGTTGTAACTATAAGAATGTTGATCACACAATTAAAGTATGTTAGCCATGGGCTTACCATTGAGCCTCCTAAGTTAGACAATTGCTTAGAGAACATCTACTTAACACCTCGTCATCTTTAAGAAGCATTAGGATTTTTGCATAGCGCCTTTTGGTCTTTAGAGGCACGAAAATCATATTTTTAATATGATATAACCACTTTGGACATTGAGTTACTATTGCTTCACATTACTTGAGTCAAGACTCATTTAACTTGAGTTAGCTCAAGAAGACCTAAGCTTAATGGTGATTCATTATTCACTATCAATCCTTTGTCCTAAGAGCTTTAAAGAACATAAAATTCTTCAATTTTGCTCGAGATATGAATTTGCTCATGCTGATGGATTTGCTAGCAAACCTCTAACCTCTTGAATGGCCTGGTTATTTGTGATGATGGCTAGAAAGCTGTAGTTTAATTTTTTTTTAAATAAACAAATTATATACATATAATAATTTTTTTATAGAATAACTTCATCTATAAGTACCAGTGTTGTGAAAACCAAATTGGATCCGGAATCATTAGCATTGGACCGGTTCAAGCGGAAAAGCTGGGTTCGATAGTTTGAGCGGTCCGATTTTAAAGAACCGGCCGGTTCAATAAATTGTCTCTTAATCACTATTTTATATTATTTAATTAAATAATTAAAAAATTTAATTTAATTTTAATAGTAAATTTTAATTATTTTTATAAATTTTAAAATCTTATTTTATTAATATTAATGTAACTAAATTATTTTATGCAACCACTCAAGTAGTTTACAACGTTACCCTTTGGAGCTCTTTTTTATATATAAAGAGTACAAATCTATTCCTCTTTATGATGTGAGACTTAAGAATGAGAATAAAGAGTGCAATTATATTTTAATTTTGAGAATAATAAAGACATTGAGATATAAGAACATAAGAATAATATTTGAATTTTTAACTTTATATTTTTATTACAAATTATATTTTATAATATAAAAAGTTATTTAAAAAATATATATATTTTATAACAATATTTTATATACTATATTTTTTATGATAGCTATATTTTATAAAGTTTTTTTAAATATAACTTTTATATTTAAAATTTTATATTTTATTACAAAATATAATTTTTATAATAATATTTACATGTTAGATATATTTTACAAAGTTTTTCTTAAAAAAATTATATAATTTTAATACAAACTATAATTTTTTTTTAAATTATGTTTTATTATATTTTATACTAATTTTCATAAACTTATATAATAACTTTTTTGATATATTTAATACACTTATCTAAATTTATAATACATAATAATTATAACTAAATAAATTTTATATCAAGCTTTAAAATTATAATTACTAGTAATATTATTTATATATTTCTATTATTTTATTATATATTTATCATATTTTTAGATTATTATATTATTAAATTATATATATATATATATATATATATATATATATATATATATATATATAATAAAATATTAGTCTCTTCTCATCAATATTTGAATATCCTCTTGGGTTCCATGTTTCGATTTTTAACCTCGTAACAACTCCACTATTTTTTTTATATAATTGTAACTATCCAGATGGACCTGAAATCAGCTTGATTCATATAAAAATTGCACATATATTATCCATTTAGAAGAATAAATTCATTTCTTCTCAAATCTTTTACCATCAATCAAAATAAATTAAATAATTAAAACCTATAAGACCTAAAAAAAATAATTGTATATGATTCTAAATATGTTATTAACACATACAAATGTGTATATATATATATATATATATATATATATATATATATATATATATATATATATATATATATATATATATATTCAAATATAAAACCAAAATTATTAATATTGATCAACAACTTAAAAATAATATGTTGATCTCATTCTCATTTGATCAATTTTTATGAACATTTGATGACTTAACATTATGACAAAAAAAAGGATCATTTACAAATTATAACCCCTCACACCAAAAGTAATGCTTTTTAATAACTTTTTTGAAATTAAATAATCAAATTTATTCTAAATATCTTGATATATATGCTCAAAAATTCCATTTGATTTCAATGTGAAGTCATAAAATTAATAAATCATTCACTTCATATAGCGCTATTCATAACCAAATCATTTGAAAATTTTATACAATTTGATATTATATTAATTTTCAGCTTGATCTTTAAAGTGATTTACTTTTATTTGACAACCGCATGTTATATGATTGAGAAATAAAATATATTAACGGTAAAAAATATCTACTCTTATCATTCCATTTAAAGAATAGGGTATATTTCTTTCACATCTTTAAAACTTTAGCATATTACTCTTAAAAAAAAAACAATCTATAAAGGTTCAAATGGCATTTTATCCACCATGACAATAAAAACATACATAATGCCTTCATACAATAATTATAGGAGATGCTTCATACATAATGCCTTCATACAATAATTTTAACTTTTAGAATATTTGGTATGATGCAAAATAAAAAATCAAAGTATTTGTGATACATTTGAAATGCATTGAAAGGGTGACTTATGATATGTTGAAATTCGTCCAATTTGATCGGATCCAAAAACACCGATCAGTGTAAAGTGAGAACAACCGCCACGCCGCTAGGGGTGTAAACGAGCCGAACATGAATGAGCTAAGACTCTGTTCGTGTTCAGCTCGTTTACATTTGTTTGTGTTCGTGTTCGGCTCGAATCGGGCTCGTTTATTTATTTGCTCGAATCAGCTCGACTTCAGCTCGAGAAGAAGCTCGAAATAGACTCGAATTTATCATATGAAACACTAAAGCTCGAAATAGGCAAATAGAACTATGGAAAATTAGAGCTTTAGGAAATGTAGAAAACACAACTAAGCACTCCATACTTCAATTCAAAACCGTTAATTAAAGATCAAACAAAATAAAATAATAGATCTAGTGCACAATACATCCCAAAAAATTGCAATGCAAACTTACGGATCAACTCGGAGAAACCCTAATAATGGATGGAACTCTCGACAATTACAATTACCGGCTTAAGAATCGAGAAAAAAAGAAGACATCGGAATTAGTATAACATACAAGAACTAGAAGAATCCAAGAGGCAAGAGGAAGGGACTGCGTCACTGCTGATGCAACGATCAAGCGATACTAGAAAAAGAGAAGCCGTGAGAACTTAGAATAGCCGAACAGGAGATGAGAAGAACCGATCAACAGAATAGGCGTCGCGAATAGAACTATAAAAGATTAGGGCTTTAGGAAATAAGGATTAGGAATATGAATTGCACCCAATGCCCATTGATTACGCGTGGAAGTCGACCACTCACTCAAATCGCCAGGGACTTCGAGCCTAATCGAGCCGAACACTAGCGGACAAGTCCACTGTTCGTGTTCGGCTCGTTTAGAATTCGAACAAAAAATTTTTGTTCGTGTTCGGCTCGTTCGAGGCGAACACTAACGAACAAGTTGTTTTGACCCTGCCCAGTCCCGCCGCCATCGAGATAACCCTATTGTCACCCACCCTTTAATAAAAAATACTTTACATTACATTCATTCTACCAAACAAAAAAAATAATCTCATGTATTTATAGAGTTTCTAACCAAATAATTTTAAATAATCTAAATACATTACACTCACTTTATACTACATTCTTTTTTACATTGCACTCTTTTTTTAGGTAATCAAACAGCCCATAATAAAAAAAAAATGTCAATGAGACAGGTTTTTCAATTAACAAATATTAACTTAAAAATCTCTCAATCAGAATTTATTATAGCATCAAAATGATTCAATGAAAACCAAAAATAGATTTACTTATTTTCAACTTCTCAAAGCAACACAGTTTAATTCAACTGAAAGCATATGCTTTTATAGCATCACTTCATTCGTGGAACCAAATGATTCTTTCAACAATCAGCAGTTCATCAAATAGAACAAAACTTCCTATAAAACAAAATTTCACTGAAAGATATGAAAACTGCAAAGGTCAATCAAATGATTTATCAAATAATTCTAACCTTTTTCTTCAAGGAGATGCTTTATTATTCCACACAGATGGTTTCAAGCAACTTTTCTGTCTCATTGCCTATCACCACATTCTCCATCTTCAATCGCCGCCGCATGCCGGGGCTTGTTTTTCCGGCAGCTGAGTATATCTTCACAAGGGACTCGAAAACCTCAGATCCCAGTTCAGCCTGCACCATCTTCAAAAGCTCGATCAATCTCTCCGCACTCTTAAAAGCTTTCTTCTGCTCGAAATAAGCCATCAATGCCATAATAACTTCATTCTTCGGCACCCAGATCCTGTCATGGCTTCTACCCTTCTTAACTCCGCGGTCCACGCACCGCAGTACCATCTTCATATCTCCTTTCCTCATGTAATAATCCATGAAGATCTCCCATGTTTTGGAATTCAGCCTCCCACCTCTCTTCTTTGCTCTCCTCTTACAAGCTTCAGCTTTCTCTAGCATGTCTTCCTTTACATAAGCCCCAATTAATGCATTGGCCACTCGCATATCGTATGTCGTGCACTGAGATTCCCATTCCTTGAATATTGCTTCCGCGGCTGGCATATCCTTCAGTTTCACAAGTACCTGAATCACGTTTAGATAGCTAATATTTGGCGTCTTCCGGAAAGCCAACTTCAAAGATCGCCACACGCGATGAACTTCGACGAGATTGCCAGTTCGGCCATACAGCGTGATCAAGAACTGATACGCCTCGAGGTTCGAAAGTGATTTTTGCTTTTCCAGCTCTTGCAGAGCTAGTTCTGCTTTATGAAACATGCCTGCATCAACATAGATGGACGCAAGGTTACTGTACGTAGTCCAATCTGGTGAAGTCCGGCCATCTCTCTTCATCTCTTCGATAACCCTGTCCACACCAGATATGTCATTCATGGCGGCAAGGCCTCTCATCCAAATGTTGTAGGTGTAGCAATCAGGCAGGATGTCATTAGCCTTCATTTCTTGTATGATGTTGGGAATCCTCTCAGACTGATTGATTTTGGAGTAGAGGGTCATGAAGCTGTTGTAGGCCATTGAACTGGACATGAAGTTCAGCTCCTTCATCTTCTCAACGAGGGCCTCCGCTTTCTCTGTCTTCAGCTCCTTGCAGTAGCAGTTGAGTAGTGCCCCATAAGTTAAATGGTTTTTAGCCTGGTCTTGGAGCTTGACAAAGTGTTCTTCTGCAGCAATAATTCCCCTGGCTTTGGCTACAAGGTCTAGCTGGATTGCATGATCACTGACTGTCAGGTTCATGCCTCTCTTGGCCATAGTTTCTTGAAGCTACAAGATTAGTATCATTTATATCTTCATTATGATAGACCAAACTAGGGTAACAAGGAAACTCTGAGCACAGTTCATTAAATACTCTCAACTACTTGAAACACAAAGAAAGATTGAGCATGGAGTAATGGTTTATCTATGCAAGATTAACAAAATAACTGACCGATTATAGTAAACCAGTATGGTATCCCATGGTTATGTGATATCTTTTTATTTGATATATGGAGGATTAAAATCTTGCATAGATAAAACATCATTATAAAATAAAACAAGAATTGAGTTATAAGTTGGGAGAATTGAGAATAGTGGCAGGCTATGTTGCATGCGAGAAAGTTTAAATTTTCCTACAAGATTAAGAACAAAAACTGAGACATTCAGGCGATTAAGATGATAAGACAAGCTGAAACCAACACTAGAAATTAAACAAAAGGATTCCTGTTAACTAAGGACATGTTTAAAATCAAATTTGTTTTATGATTTTTATTTTTTATTTTTGTATTATTTTAAAACAATGTTTATTTAGTGTGATTTTTTTTAAAAAAAAAATTTAATTTTTATTTTTAAAAATAAATAACATTATTTTAAAATACTTAGAATAATTTTTAGATATTTTGAGTGTTATTAAAAATAATTATCACTAAATATGTTTTATTTTGAAACAAAATATAAATATAAAATAAAAAACAAAAAATAAAATTGATCCCAAACATCCCCTAAAGTTTTAATCATTAGCACTATTTAAATATACTCAATACTAATAGTCCCACCACAAAAGAATGGTGAATATCTTGTCCAAGGAAGATTATTCCATGTTGCATTCTTCAGTTCTTTGAGGCAATAATCGTTCAACACTGTTATGCTTTTAAAACTTCATAAGAAAGCCAGAAGACAAACAGTAAAGGTTGCGAATTGTTCCAATTTTAGATATAATTGCGATTAAAAGAGTTTCCAAAAGAAGAACCTTTGGCTATGTTTATAACAACACAGACATAGCAATGCTTCAAAGTAGTAAGCTTTTATTATGAAAGTTTTCTTCATTTTTTTGCCATCTAAAACAACATTTATACCTTAATCACTGAAGGAATTATCTAATGTGGTTCTGTGAATTGGATATATAATTTATAGAATATTTCATTTTTCTCTAACTATTTAATGATCTTGATGTTTCCTTTTTTTTTCCATCCCATATATTGCCACTAACTTGAATAAACTAAATTTGACACTGCACACATAAGTTAACAGAGTGGAAGAATGATATATAAAGCTAGCACCCAATAGATGTTTATTTCATCCTATCTATTACCACTAACTTAGTTAACTAAATCTAACACCTAATGTAACACTTAGCAGGTGCAAATGGAGATGAATTTGCAAAGATGACTAATAATAATTGGGAAAAATCTGATGGTGATGGTGATTATAATCTATTTATAATAATCTTCAAATTCTGACATCTTACTTAGCTCGTGTCATTCATATGCCTTTAAGGAGCGGGATTTAGTCAGGATTTCAGTATTAAAGCTAAATTTTGCCAAATAGCAAAAATGAACATTTTAAAGCCTAAAAAAATCTTAAATCCCATTTGTCCTCCATTTCAGCCTAAGGCTTGGTTTGACTAAGCTTTTTTAGTGAGTTTTGCTTTTGAGAGCGTGAATTTTTACTTTTGATACTCGTTTGAATAATGTCTTTTGAAATACGTTTTAATTTCAATTTGAAAGCTGTTTTAGCATTTTCAAAAGCAATAAATAGAAATACTTTTAAAGCGTTTTAGGAATCAGAAAGCTTAAAGCAAAGCTAAATCTTAAATTTATTAAATCCAAGAGTTTGATCAATTTAGGAGATTAAGCTGACAGAAAAACATGAAGGAGGGAGAAAGAGAAGGAAAGAAATACTCAATGGCAAAGCCTTTGTCACCAAGTGCCCATTGCCACTTCCTTGCTTTTTTTTTTTGTTTGGGTAAGAGAGAAGGGGGAAAAAGATGAGGGTTATGGTGCAGCCATGGGAAACTCCTATCAAAACTTCACATTTGTTTTGCGTTGCTTTTACCCACAACACTTGCATCTCACAAAAAGAACCCTGCCCTCATATAATCCCTCCTCCCCTCACTGCTTCTCATTGTTATGGGTAGCTCTACCAAATCAAAACTTTATTTTACACAATGCTTTATTGAGTAATATTCTTTCAAATTAAATATGCTTTCATAACTATTAGGTGAATGCCAAGCTTGCTAATGCCAATACAAAGGTTTTAAGTTTGATACATCCTTGAAAATATGTGTCGAGGGATGTCATCACATAAATAAATCGGTAACCATTGATCCAATAATCTTAATTACTTTTACATTATTTAAATTGACTAAATTAAAAATAGTATTCAATTAGCTTAATAAAATATCAATTAATAATTAATTGAGATATTATGGTACAACATATAATAAGTAAAGTATTAAGTAAAATTAAATAACTTAATAAATTACTAATTAATCATTAATATAATTAAAAAAAATCAATCTTGATAATTGCATCATCAATATGTATGTTAAATTTGATATTTGAACCAACAGACATAAATCACGAAATAAGTAACCAAATAGATTTCAAGATTTAATTGGATTTAACTTCTATCATGTCAAACATTTTTCAAAATTTAATCCCCTTAGGATTTACTAAATATGATTTTACAAGATTTACTAAACCCTGCTTCAGTTGAATCCTACCTGTAGCCAAATAGGCTCTAAGTGTTCATCTATTCAACTTCCTACTCCTTTAGATATGATAGTGCTACTAGATTGTTCTTATTTGTTTCAAAATAAATATTGATTTAGGTTGACATAGTCCATTTGTTATGGTTTGATCATGCGGGTAATATATGTGATGTTTTCTTTTTATTTGAGCTATGCCCAATGACTGTAACTACAAATAACTATCAAGGGTTTTGCTTGAATTCAGTCAAACCTGAGGTTATTTTTGGAATTATAAACTAGAAGCCATGTGACCTCTTGTAGTAACAAGAATGCTAACAAAATATTTAAACTTTTTCAAGACAACATCAAAGCTGTTACAACCTTGGAAGAATTAACTTAGGCTCCATTTAAAACTTTTGGATTCCGAAACTGGTTTAAAAGTCTCCAAAAGTTATTTGTCTTTGCTTTTTTGAAAAATAAAACGACTTTGAGATGGAGCTAAAACTTCGGTTTCAAAAGCACTATTCAAACGTATCAAATTAAAATTCAAAAGCAAAACACACTAAAAAAGCTCTCCCAAACGAAGCCTTAAGAGGAGCCTGAAGCAAGCATAAAAATGTTATTTTTTTCCTACGCAATAAAAAAGATAAAGGGAATAATAAAAGCGTTTAACATTCTGGTTTCACCAAATATTAGTTCAGAGAAAAATGTTGTAAACAATATTCAAAGTTAATTCTCTATGCAAATAAGATCCTAGAAGAAGTTGGCTCATTGAAAAAGAAAGCTTTGATGACCCTCAAATGATCAAGAAATGAGGAAAAATTTGGTGCAAATGAAAAAGAATATAAGTAATTACTGGATAGCAAATAGTTCTCAATCACAATAAGACTGCATCAAAGATTAACATTAGTTCATGTCTTATCTTTATTTGTATGGATATGCTTAAAAAAGGTACTCAAACTAGGGTTCTTTGAAGTTATTTGTAATTGAAGTACATAGTTTCAAAAGGTAGGGGGCACCTTCCTAAGTGAAAAATTTAAAGAATGACGGAAATTTCTAGATAAAAAAGACATAATATTAACAAAACAAATATGAGTATAAATCACAAATTTAGTTGATGTGAAGTTAATAAATATCAGTCAAACATTGTGAATGGGTTTAGATACTTTCGATCTATAATATTTATAGAAAAGAATGATCATATAACTTTTTTACATTAAAAGTATGCAGTTAAATTAGAGAAATGTCACAAGAAGTACTATGTGAAGTACTATGTAAGGAATGAGAGTACAATGGAGGCTGAAGACCAATTTTATAAAATTGCAACTAGATTACCAATGTTATATGGATTCAAAAGATACACAACAAAATCACTAACAATCAAGTTGAGCATGACATAGATGAGAATGTTATAATAGATGTTTGATAAAAATAAGAAAAAACTAGTGAGAAATG
Source organism: Cymbidium sinense (assembly GCA_021442155.1). Taxonomy (NCBI): domain Eukaryota; kingdom Viridiplantae; phylum Streptophyta; class Magnoliopsida; order Asparagales; family Orchidaceae; genus Cymbidium; species Cymbidium sinense. Next base: position 1,151,865 of record CM038232.1, read on the forward strand.
AATATATTATAAGTGATGGTGAAAACACCTTCTACTGAATATAAGGTAGTAAGTAATAAAACTAGATAATTTTGACATATAAAATGTAGGGTAGATAAAGCAATAATAAGGCTAGCATCTAAATTACTGCAGTAGGATTTAGAAGAAAAATAAATAGATTAAAGATAACATAATCAAAAGTTGCACAAAAATAATTGCATAAAGTAGGTTAAACAAAACATGAAGCACTCAATCGGGATGAAAAGAGGAGAATGCATAAAGCCAATTTTTAATATTTGGATAAGACTAATGATGATGATGATGTTTATAGTCATATTTCTAGTATTTCATTTCACCTTACTGTTAAATAATGGCATCAAGCCTGCAATTTTCATGTGGTATCATGATAATTTTGTAAGAATGATAGAGAATGAGAGCAAGGTGCCAAAGTCTTCTTTGGACCTTTAGAACATTAGTTAATGAAAATATAGTCCAGTGTGTATAATTTTGAAGTGCAGAATGATAAGAAAAAACTATGCAAACCCGAACTTTAAAGTTAGATGGAACATAAATCTAGAGACCTTAACTTTTAGGAATCATCACAGCTGATGGCTCATTTGATGATAAGAAATCTAGCGGCTTGGCAATTGTAATCAATAGTTTCTGGTCACATATATTAATTAAAAAAATTCAATGATAGCATAGCATATCACAAGAGAATTCACATACCATGGATTTCCATGGTTCATAATCCCTTTGAGCAGTTAGCACTTCACAAAGCACACGCGTCCATGGTACTATCCTGGCTTTTGAAGCACAAACCTATGAATTATCCATCTCCAAGACGTAGCCCAAATATATTAATATCAAGCTACAGATCCAGACCCTAATGGCATCACAATGTTATTTCTTGACAAGTTATTCAATCATAGCTTATTAGCTAACTGAAGAATCATGGAAATGGGAATACTGAGTTTAAACAACAGGAGGATTACCTACATTCATGAGATTCTAAACTTGGTTAAGTTAAATCCACAATTCACTTCAGTCAGTGATGCAGACCAAATAATTATCAAGATATACCTGAAGGAGTTTATTTTCTTAATGATACTGTATCACAAAATCCTACACTCTATTAATGACATCTAAGCTGAGATTGAACGCCATGTTATATCCAAAAGGCAAGCTTTAACACTCACAGCATCTAGAAAATCCCAAAAACAACACCCATAGCATTAGCATCCACTGAAACTACTCCTAAAAGCCAAGTAAGCGAAGATAATCCAAGTAAGCGAAGATAATCGGATCCTTCCCATCTACACCGTCTAAAAACCGAATAGCGCAACATAGAAGTTAACTCAAGTGTCAATATAGGGTTTCCCAGTCACCTTGAGAGCAGGACGGAAGCGCTTTCGTTCCCGAAGCTTGCGGATGGATAAGCCGACCTCCCATTTGAAAACGCGCTTCCGGCTCTTAAGAAAGAGGGTGAGCTCTTTTCTGATGCTCTGGGGTGAGCTTCCCTCTCGGAAGAGTCTCTTGTACAACGCCTCCTCCAAGTACTTGCTCGATCTTTTACCTATCAGCCTTGTCGCCGTCGTCATTTCTCTTCTCTCTGCACTTCCTCCTCCAAGTTTTAACCCCAACCAACGCAGGGTTTTCGGACCAGGCGAGGCCCGACTGGAAACTTTTTTTTTTTGTTTTTACAAATCAACCACTATATTCATATATATTTATAACTTAATCATCTTTTTTATTTTTTATTTTTAACTATCAAAGCCACATATTTATGCATATCACAATTAAATCATTAAAAATTTTATAAAAAATAAAAAAAATAAATTAAACTTTTATTATAAATTTCAATATTTGAATGTCATTTTTAAAATTTAAGATCAAAAGTGATTAATTTATAAATATATAAGAATTATGTGATATTATATATGAAAGCCCTTTAAAAACTCATTCTATATTTAATGAACCAAATTCTTATGAATCAAGTTTGAGCTGAGTGACCTAACCCAAGTATTCCGATTAGATCAAAACTAGAGTTCGATTGGTCTAGCCATGTTTGATTTAGAACATATGGGCCTGATTGGATTATTTTGTTAGGTTTTATGTGAGATATGAAAATGATATGTGTAAAAAAAATTTGAGGGTGCTTGGCCTGAATAAAATTAAAATGGATTGAATATATTTGAACTAATATAAATATGATTTTTTTTTTGTTTGGGTAGTTGCCTACATCCAAAGAGGTGATAGGGAAGTGATTCTAGTAAAAATGAAGAAGATGATAACAAAATTTTATACTACTCTAATTATAATCTAATTGAGCTTTAGTGTGGCATAAGCTCATCTGTATGGATGATGGTTTGAAGATGACGTATTTATAGGCACTTGATTAACTTAAGAAGGTTTCAAGTTGGATGGTGCTAACACGATGAGAAAAATGATTTTTGTGACAATATGCATAATGGTCTATATAGCGCACAAGAAAGCATTCAAGTGTCGAGTGGTGTCTATTAGTCAATAAGAAGGTCATAGAACAATTATATTTGAGAGAGATGAATGTTTATGATAATAGGTCCATAGAGACTAGCAAATCTTTAAAGTGTATCATTTAGTCTATATAGAAAATATTCATGTGACAATCATTGTGCTTAGAACTAGCATAGATGATTACCATGATGTCATCATCTCTTATATGAGACCTTCTGAAATGTGATCACTGGGATTTGGGAATCCAAAATAAGGCGGCTAAATGCTGTGATATGGAATTAAAAATACATTTATTCAAGTACAAATCTCGATGTATTTATAATTGGATAACTTTTGATTAATTCTTAGTCATTTGAATTCTTATTTTGGCAAACTTATAATCAAATTAACCATCTCACTAAAGTGGCTTGATCTGAACAAATGAGCACATATCAAGCACTTAAACATAATTAGAAAATTGGGAATATTATTTGAGCCCCCAAATGGTCTCTGAAATTAGTGTGCTTATAATTAAATCAATAATTTCAATGAGAGAGATCTAACAACCAATCACTAAAACAATATATCATTAAGATACTCAAATACTCAGAAAAGACCTCATGATTGAGGGAATCATTTTAGGCTATTCAATTGAGTGCTTTTAATTTTAGTAATATTTATGGGAGATGTCATTTGTAAAGTGTGTAAATAACCCTCATTCTTCACATGGGGGAGGCTATGCTAGGAGCCTAAGATTTAAAAGTGTTATAGAACTTGAAAAATCTCAAAGTACCACCAAAACTTTCATTAACTGCATTTGCCAAGTTGATTCTTGATTGTGGTCAATGGGACACCGTCAAACCACCAAGAACCACCATTACTAGAATGCTAACTTATCATCATCATTGAACTATAGCATGTTCGTCATTGTTAGACCATCACCTAATCACTATGTCAAACCACCACCACTGATCAATGGATCGAATCGCCATCACCATCCTACCATTATCATTAGATCACCACTTTTGACCAACATCATTAAACAGCCGCCTATGATAACCAATAGCTATTATCAATTGATAACCACCATATCACCATTGTCGAGATGACAATGTTTAACCATTATCATTGGACTACTACTGCTCAGCCACCACTATCAGGCTATCACAACTAACCAATCATTATCAAGATGTCATCATCATTTGACTACCATATTTTATCCACTCTCACCTAGTCACCATTGACTAACCATCCCCCAAGTTGGACCTTTATCATCAGATTATTGCAATACCTAACTATCGTTACTCGACCTCCATTTCTCGATTACAGACGCTCAACCTTCGATGCTCGATTGTAATTATTCATCTTCCATTGCTTGGCTATAGCCACCTGACCTCTAATATTCAATTATAGTGTCTATCCTCAATAATCTAAATTTTAATGACCAAAAATGGTCACTCGATGCGATGGCCACCTAATCACAGTCGATCAACCATTGATGACCAACTATGGTCACTTGACCTCAAATGATTGACCATGGTTTCATGACTACATACATCTAACCACTGTCACTTGACCTCTAACTATCAACTACTATCACCCATTTATAGCCACATAACTAAAATTTATTGATCATAATTGCCTAATTATGATCGTGCGACCTCCGTTGCCTAATTATAGCCTCCTATCCTCTAACAACTAACTATAGTCGCCCATTCTTTGATGCTTGATTATTATTGGTCATCTTCTATCACCCCACTATGGTCACCTAATCTCAATCACACTCAATTATAATCTCTTGTCCTCTAATGATCGATTATGGTTGCCTATTCATTGATGCCTAGATATGATTGTATAAATCTAATGACCAACTATTTTCACTTGATCTCTAATGATAGACTATGGTTGCCCGAACTCCATCATTTAATTACATGCATTCAACTATTTTTGTCCAATCATAATGCTCAACTATATTTTCTTAATTATTATTACTCATCTATATTAATAACTGTTGACTTCATTATTCACCACTTCCAGCTACATTGATGTATACCATTGATTATAAGGTTTATGCATGTCATTACAAATAAGATCAAAGCACATTGTCAACACAAAAATTGATTCTTGATGTTATCATCAGGATTATACTAGACTTCTTATTCTATAGCCTCTTCTTCTTAAAGAGAGATAATCAAACAAACAATACACCTTCTCCTTATCTCCACAAATGTTTCCACACACAACATAATGTATGACTAGAGAAATGACCAAGTGGATTGTTCTCTCTATAAAGCCTCACTTTGAAGTTAAGCATTGGGATAATTTGAGTTCAAGCTAATATTCTTAAAAAATTCAACTTAATTTTACAAATATATCAATCTACTCTTCAATTTTAAACAGAACACATGGGTGACTATGATAAGAAGCATAAATCAAAGTATTACACTTTTTTTTACTTTTAAATAAAACTTATAAATAGTCATTTTTAGCAAAATTAAACACCTTATGAATGTATTTTCTTTTTTTCCTTTCTCTTAATATTATTCCTCCTTTGTGAGTTCAAGGTCAACGGCTTTGACAAAATATCTCAATGATTTTTAAATAATAACTAAACCAAGAAAGAGCCAAAAGGCTTAAAGGAAGAAGCAGTGGTGGTAGTTGATTTACACATCCTTTGGTTATGAAGAGTTGATGTTGCAACATTAAATATAACACCATCCTTAAATGCTCTAGTGTTCTTACAACTATTTATTAAAGACTAAGATATCATTTAGATAGATGATAATGAATTTATACATGCCTAATAATAAAACATTACTCATTCACCTCAAAGATTGAATAGCATGACCAACTTAATATAACTCTTGTTTGATCTTGAAAGCATTCTTCTAGGTGTCATCTCATTAATAAAAAAACTACTGATTGCCATATTTAAGATACAACATGGTGAAGAAGGTCTATAACTTGACCCACATCATGTAAAAGATAAAAGAAAGACATCACGCGAAATACATGCTCAGAAACAAGTCTCGAGAAGAAGTCACCCTATAATGGACTTAATCACCTATAAGGACTCCCAAGGCATGATGGGTCTTTGAATATAGATCTTTCCAAGTTTACATGAAAAAGTAAAGTTTATATTTAGTTCCATTAAGTGGAGGCAAGCCCCCATAGTTAATTATATTCCAAGGAATGAGATTCCTTAGAAATACTCTTACTTAAGGTAAATGATCATTATCTCCAAAGATTTTAAAGATAGGACTATCAATCAATTGGTTATTTTTAAAAAATTAAGTGGGATTGATCAAAAGGGAGAGAGTTATTATCAAAACCAAAGGGAGATAAGTAATAGATGCTCATGATACTAAAAAACCTAGTAAACATCCCAAATTATCCCATGGTTATGGTTTATATTTTTAAAATTAAGGAGAATTATATGTTTGAGTTGAATTTTATTAGAAATCTAAGGTTTACAATTCTACAATTCAAGATTATAAATATGCCTAAGAGATGAGGATTCATTCTTGTAGCCCCAAAGAAAAATAATAATCTTAGATCCTAAATCTAGGGAGCTTTGGTGGCTAAATCGCATCATAAACTTAAGGCGAAAATGGTTATATGATTTACCTCCATAGGAGAGAGTAAACCACCTGACTATTGGACTTACAATCGCTCGGGGTAGCTGCCAACTAACTCCTCTTATGATTTTAAATACATGTAGGCCAGTCATATGCTCTACAAGATAGCTAGGCTATTATTTATTTAGAAAAGAGAATAAGTCCTTAAACTCACTCTCTAAGAGACTAGATCATGAATGGTATGAATTCATGACTTAATATAATGCAAATTTTATCAAGTTTCACTTTGATTTTTGGACATTTTTATTTGACACAGGCTAAGGGATTTTGTATGCCTAATGCATAAGAAAATTAGTTATGAGCCAAAATTAGAAATAAGGAGGTGTGTTTCTACCATGGCTCTTAAAGGTCAAACCATTTTCTCTAGCAAAAGTGGAAGCCCTCCATTAGCACGAGTGAGACAATATGATTTATGCATGATATAAGATACACAACATTCAGTTAAGTGGTCGCTAAATATTTTATTATATTGATTTATATCCTAAGCTTTTAGATGAGGTTATGAATTATTTAGTTTAATTTTGAATTGATTAATTAGATAAAAAATTTATTTTTTTCCTAAGAGCCCAATCACATCATGGCCATTCAACAACTATCTAACAATTAATAAACTAAGAAAATCATGTCATCCTAATCACACAATCATAAACATAATATCAATCAATTTATAAAATTAGCATAAAAGAGTAAGAGACCGATGTGGTCTGGTTCTACTGCACAACTCAAAAAAAAAAAATGGGTAGTCGAGCTCTATCGTTGTGGTGTTTTATTTTGGAGATTAGTGGGGGTTGAGTTAGACACCACGTAGATCCACAAATGTACTCATTAGGGTGATTGGGTATGACATCAAGGAATGATGTACTATCTTGAGAGATAGAAGTCACCATCATACAATGGACCTAATCACTTAATAAGGACTCCTAAGAATAATGGGTCTTTGAATGTACTAGAGATTTTTTCCTTACTTTACATGAAAAAGTAAAGTAGGGTTTATTTCAAGTCGGGTTCGTTAAGTTCCCTATGGAGGCAAACCCCCATATTTAATTACATCATAAAGAATGAGATTCCTTAGGAATACTCTAGATTAAGATAAATGATCATTATTTCTAAAGATTTTGAAGATAAGACTATCAATCAATTGGTTATTTGTAGAAAATCAAGTGGGGTTTGAGCAAAAAGAAAGAGTTATTATCAGAACTAAAGGGAGATGAGTAGGGGATGCTCATGATACTAGGAAACCTAGTGAGCATCCCAAACTATCCTATGGTTGGGCTTCATATATATTTGAATTTGAAGAGATTTATTTGTTCGAGTTAAAATTTTATTAAATTACTAGGGCTTATGATCCATCAACACAAGATTATAAAAATGCCTAAGAGGTAAGGATTTATGCTTGCAGCCCGTGAAGGGAAATGACAACCGTAGATCCTAAATCTAGGGAGATTTGGAGAGAGCCAAAACATGACCTAAATCTAAGGCAAAAATGGGCATATGGTTTGCCTCAACAAGAGAGAATAAACCACTTGACTGTTGGACTTACAACCGTTTAGAGGTGGCTGCCAACTAACTCCTCCTGCGATTTTAAATACATATAGGTAAGTCTTATGCTTTGTAAAATAGCTAGGTTATTATTTATATTAGAAAAAAGATTAAGTCCTTAAACTTACTCCCTAAGAGACTAGATCATGAAGGGACCTAATCTAATGCAAATTTTGTTAAGTTTGATTTTAAAATTTGGACATTGTTATTTGACATAGGCTATGGGATTTCATATGCCCAATGCATGAGAAGATTGGTTATGGGCCAAAATTAGAAAGAAGGAGGTGTGTTTTCATCATGGCTCTCAAAGGTTAAGGTATTTTCTCTAGCAAAGGTGAAAGCCCTCCATTAGTAAGAGTGAAGCAATATGATTTATGCATGATGTGAGGCATACAACATCTAGCTAAGGGGTTACTAAATTTTTTATTTTATTGAATGTCCTAGGCTTTAAGTGAGGTTATGAGCTATTTAATTTCATTTTGAATTTAATTAATTAGATAAAATTTTTTATTTTCCTAAGAGCCTAATCACATATAGACCATTCATCAAACAATGAAGAAACTAGCAAAATCATGCCATCCTAATTGTGCAATCATAAACCAAACATTAATCAATTTATAAAATTGGCATAAAAGAATAAGAGGTTGATGTGCCTAGGCTCCACCGCACAACCCAAAAAGGAAAATGGGTAGCTGAGCTCTACCCTTATACAACCTAGATTACAAATGAATAATTACAAAAAGGAATTCATGTTTTGGAGGTCTTCATTCTTCACTTTGATTTGCTTCTTTTCTTTCTTCCTTTTGGCTTAATTGGAATATGGTTGCTCCAAAGACATCACGTGGTGCATAAGACTTGGTCTTATGACCAATGTTCATCTAATCCCCCATAACATTCATTCCAAATCTTAATTGCAAAATTTACATGAAAATGAGATAGGTAAATCTAACTAAACCTGCAAAACAAAGGTTAGTTAAACATATCACCCAACCCAAGCAGTTATATGAATAAGTTAGACTTAGCACCCCACACATATGTAACCAAGCCCACTTGTCCTAGTTTGGATTATGCTTAAGGCGTATAAGTGACCTGCACAGCAAAAGTATTTATATTTTTATTACATCGCCCTTTTAGCACAATCCCCTATAAAAGATATGATTAGGCTAAGATCGTCCTATCATTTAGTCTATGCACATATATCCTAACATCTAGTCTAAAAACATTACATCACAAAATAAAATTATGCATCAAACTATGCACCACCCTAACATAGAGCTAGAAATGGTGACTTAGCCTAATGTATGTGCCATTTAAGGCTTGTGTGGCATGTCTTAACTAGGCTTTAGGGTTAAAATTTTCTAAGTATGCAAGATTCAATTTAGATGATGGTTTTGGTTTAAATGATTTAGTTGATTTATCAATTTTAGTTGGTGATTTGTTTGGTTTAAATGAACCTACACTTAGCAATTAAATGTTATGAAGAGAAGGAAAGAGAGGAGAACTCTCCTTCATCCCTACCTTAAAGTATTTCTAAGATAGATTCATTAATGGATTTTTTTTATGAATGTTTTATTATGTATTTTTGTTAATCTTAAGTTTAGATTTACTCTAAATAGTCCTATTCAATAAGAAAGACTTCTTAGGATTAGTTAGGGTGAATTACTATAACATAACACACACCCATTTATTTCTTTCCACCATGTATACCATGTATATGAATAATCCTAAGCATAGATATACATGCAATGCAAATCTTAGCACACCTTGATGATGGATGCAAAAAGATATGGTTTGAAAATTTGGACATTCCATGAATGCATGTCTTTATTATGTAGAAAAGAGGAATTTCTCATTCATCAATCAAATGCACATCCACATGTATAAAAGATATAGGTGAGTACGACACCATTGTTTTCTACACCATGGCGTAAGGTACAAGACCTACTTAGGGCTACATAAAGCCTCGCAACCCCAGGATGCTCAGACTAATATACCACTTTTCTTAAATACATGTAAATATATAAAAAGAAACAAATAAATGAAGGATCATGCAGAAGATTATGTTTGATTTGGTTATATAATTTACATGTATAAATGTGGAAGATCTTTCTTAAGTCATAAAATAGAAATGCATAGGAATAGATTTAAGCAAGCGTTGTGTTCTTTTCAAATGAACTATTTACTTTACAAATCATATTCAAATCCATGTTAAGAGAAGAAAAGAAAATAACATAATACACATCTTATGCCATAATCACATGTAAGCTTATAAGTACTTATAAGTAGCATCACTTCATTCATAATCTTTAATTTATAGGTTTTGAAAGTAATTTTTTTTTGGTTTAATAGTGATAATAATCATTCATATTCTTAATTTTAGTCAAAACATGCAATTTGATATAAAAGGAAACATTTTTATTTAATTAATTTTTCAAAAGAAATGAATGCATGATTTTATATGACAAATAATGTTTAACATGCTTAAAAAGAAATAAAGGAATGTAAGCACATGACTTCATTCACCCTAATTACCTCATAGGGACAATCATATAAAATGGGATTATTTAAAATGAATAAGAATTCTTTAAAGAGATTTTTATTTTTAGATTTGATTTGACTTGGAAATATGAAAAGGGTTTGCTAGTCCTAATCCATTTTCCCTATGTGTGAATTGGTTTAGTTTAATTTTAGAATAATTAGGTTGATTTTATATTTTGATTAGGTTAATGTATGAATTAAATACATTAATTATGCCTTACCTATACCACTTTAATATAACTATTCAAGTAATTATGAACCAACATATGATATGCAACCACATAGAATTTAAATCAGCAAATGCACCTAGAAAATAAAAGGGCCTACTGCAATTAGCTCATAATTATTGATTAATTAAGCTAAAGAGTTTGATTAAATACTTTCAGAAATATCCTACATATGTAGTTTGATTATAATTTCTTTTGAAGTCTCTTAGGTTGTTGAACACCTAAGAATCTACCCAAGATTATGTGATTATAATTTGTGCTAATTCTTCATTTCTTCTTTCTTTCCTTATTTTGGTTGGTTGAGATGTAGTTGGCTGCAAGGCTTCACATGGTACATAAAACATAATCTTATGACCAATGTTCATCCTAAGTCCCCCATAACATTCATTCCAAATCCTAATTGCAAAAGTTACATGAAAATGAGAAAAATAAATCTAACTGAAATCTACAAAATAGAGATTAGCTAAACATACCACACAACTCAAGCATGTATATGAATAATTTGGACATAGCACCCTACACATTAGTAACCAATTCCACCTGGCCTATTTTGGATTATGCTTAAGGGTATAAGTAACCTGCATAACAAAATCATTTATATTTTTATTACAGCGCCTCTCAAGCACAATCTCCTACAGAAGGAAATGATTAGACTAAGATCATCCTACCATTTAGTCTATGCACATACACCCAAATATCCAGTCTAAAACATTATATCATAAAATAAAATCAGGCATCAAACCATTCACTTCCCTAACATAGAGCTAGAAATGGTGACTTAGCTTAATGTGTGTGCCATTTAAGGCTTGTGCAGCATGTATTAGCTAGGCTTTAAGGTTGGGATTTTCTGAGTGTGAGAGGATTCAACATAGAGGGTTGTTTCATTTTATGTGATTTAGTTGATTTTGTCAATTTTTATTTGATGATTTAATTTGGTTTGAATGAACCTACACTTAAATACTAAGTGTTGTAAAGAGAAGAAAAGAGGAGAGAATTTCTCTTTCATCCCTACCTTAAGTAATTTATAAGATAGATTCATTACTAATGTTTCTTTAGTGAATGTTTTATTATATGTTTTAATTAACCCTAAGTTTAGATTTACTTTAAATAAACCTATTCAATAAGAAAGGCATCTTAGGATTAATTAAGGTGAATTACTATCACATAACACAACCATTTATTTCTTTCCAACATGTATACCACACATATGAATGATCTTAAGCATAGCTATTTATACAATGAAAATACTTTATCACACCTTGATGATGAATGCTAAGGAATGTTGTTTAAGAAAATTTTGGATATTTCATGAATGCATGATTTTGTTTAAGTAGAAAAGAGGGACTCTTTTATCCACTAATCAAATGCACATTTACATGTATGAAAGACATAAGTGAGTTTGACGCCATTATTTTCTACACCAGGAATGTAAGGTACAAGACCTACTTGTGGCTACTTAAAGCATTACAACCCTAGGATGTCCAGACTAATAAACTACTTTTCTTAAATACATGTGCATGTACAAAAAAAATGAATGGAAGAAGAGTCATGTAAAAGATTTGTATTTTTGTTTAATTTAGTTATGCAATTTACATGTGTAAATGTGGAGATCCTTCTTAAGTGATAACTTTGAAATGTATAGGATATATTTAAGCAAGTGCTATGTTCTCTTCAAATGAATTATACACTTTGCAAATCCTATTCAAATCTATGTTAAGAGGAGAGAAGAAAATCACATAATGCACATCTTATGCTATAATCACATGCAAGCTTATAAGTATTAATAAGTAACATACCTTCATTCATAACCTTTAATTTGTATGTTTTTAAAAATATATATTTTTTTGATTTAGTAGTGATAATAACCATTCATATTCTTACTTTAGCCAAAACACGCAATTTAACATAAAGGAAACTTTTCATTCAGTTTGATTTTTCAAAAGATATGAATGCATAATCTTATATGACAAACAACATTTAGCATTCTTGGAAAGAAATAAAGTGATGTAACAATGTAACTCCATTCACCCTAATTAATTCCTGAGGACAATCCTATAAGATAAGATTATTCAAAGTGAACCAAAATTATTTAAAGAGATTTTTGTTTTAGTTTTTAATTTGATTCGACTTTAGGAAATGTGAAAAGAGTTTGCTGGTCCTAACCCATTTCTCACATGTGTGAATTAATTTAGTTTAATTTTAGAACCATTAGATTAATTTTTATGTTTTATTTAGGTTAAAGTATAAATTAAATTCATTAATTATCCCTTACCTGCACCACTTTAACATAATTAACCTACCAATTATGAGCCAACATATGATATGCAACCACATGGAATTTAAATCAATAATGCACCTTAAGAAAGATAGGGGCCTAATGTAATTGTATCATAATTATTGATTAATTAAACTAAAGATTTAATTAAATACTTTCATAATCATCCCACACATGTGAGTTGAATTATGATTTCCTTAAGCTCACCTTAGGCTTTTGAACACCTAAAGATCTACCCAATATCAAGATTAATTAATTTTAGGTTGATTTTGAAAGTTTGATTAAGCTAATTAAGATGATCATTAGTGGATTAATCCTTAATTATATTTCATTTAAGGAATAAAGGGGGTTTAGGGAATAGCTTAGGAAAATATTTCAAAACCATTCTATAAACCTCCTATTCACTTAAACAATATTTAATTATTTTAATTAAGGGATTAACTCACTGTTCACATGCTTAATTATCCTTAATTACACTAAGGAGGTGATTAAGGGTTCATCAATTAATTTTCCTAATTAACTTATTAATAAATTCTGAGAATATTAGGGGAGGTAGAAGTCATCCCACTAAACATGCGTGAGAAGTTTAGAATTAATTAATGAAGTCATTAGGGAGTAATTAAAGTTATTAGGTTTTTAATTAAACCCTAATTAAGAAAAATCCTTTATTCAAAATCAATTAGAAATAATTTTATTGGATTTTCCTCTGAATTATCTTTAAAATGAAGTTAAGTTTGCATTTTTTTTAGATTTTTCTACATTTAATTATGAATTTAAGAAGTTTCACTGATTAAAGGGTAATTAAATAAACTAATTATATAAGTAATCCCATTGGTGCCACTTAGGCTGCTGACGCGGTGTGCGCTTTCCACATGGCCCGAGCGGATTGGTTATTTAAATTATTAAATTGAATGCCGCGTCAGCCGACAGCACTACGCACTTTCCCCTGGGCCGATCAAGGATCGGACTGCCAGGATCAAACCTGTGCTTTTGAAGGGATAAATCAAAGGATCTAGCATGTTTTAATAAGGACTGTCCATCCAAAACACACGGGATAGATGGTCCATGATTCATCCCTACCCTCGTCTGCGGGAGACCGAGACCGTCCATCCTCCATGGCTTGATCAAAGCTCACTTGAGCTTAGATCAAACCCACACCATCTAAGGGTAAGAAGTAATACATCCAACGGTTGAATTGCAATGGGATGAAAGTTCCCTTCACAAAGGACTAAAGAATTCCTACACTAACCTTAGTTTTTAGGCATACCTCGCCGGAGGCTATCACCGGTGCTCCCAAATGTTGAGGTAGCTTCGTCTAGTGGAGATGAAGCCCTGTTGAAGGTTTGAAGGCTTGAGATAAAGTGAATCCTCCTATTGGCCAAAATCCTCTTTAAGTGCTTGCACCTTTGGTCTAGCTCCCCCTTCCCGTGTCTTGGAAGCTTGGAAAAAGCTTTGGATCAACTTGACTTGGTGCCTTGAAGGGGATTGCAAGAGGAATTAGCTTGTGATGGTAAATTGAGCAAGTTGGAATTTCCAATGAGCTCTCTTATTTTGGCTTTGAAGAAATCCAAAAATGGAGAATTCAAAATAGCTTGAGGAAGCTTGGAGGAACTTGGAGAAGGTTACTCTATGTTCCTAAGACTCAATCGAGTGTGAGTGATTGCAAATGAAGTGAAATTAGGGGGAGTATATCTCCCCCCTACAAGGATTAGATGGTGAGCTTGTCTTTTCTATTTTGATGAAATTGATCATAATGAGTGGGTTGGTTAGGCCATTTTAAGCTCCACATGGTTCAATTTTGGCAAAGGTGGAGTGGTGAAGTTTCCATGTGCTCATTTGAGTGGGGGAGTGATTCCATGTGGAGAATTTCCTATTGGGTGGTCAGTTTTGGCCTTGGGTTGGGTTTGGCTAATCCAAACCCATTGGGTCATGTGCACCACACTCATTAGTGTCCACTTGGTCCACTAAGAGGGTGCCAAGTGGTCATGAAAATGATTTTACCAATTTTCAAGTGGAATTGACCATAGGTTACCCCTTGGCCTAGGGGCAAAATGGTCATTTGGCTTTGATTTTAATTTAGGCAGATTTGTAATAGTTTGAAATTGGGTTGGTCCAAATTTCAAGAAATTTAGAGTTGATTTGATGTCATTTGGCTCATGTTGACCCATTTAGGTTAAAATGGGTCAACTTAGGTCAAATTGGTCAAATTGGGTCAAATCAAGGGTTGGGTCAGGTTTATATAACCATTTGAAATGTTTTGGTATCATTGGTTTGGTTTAATTTGGTTTATATTTTGGTTTTGGTTCATTTGATTTCATTTAGGTCAAATGGGTCAAGTTGACCCATTTGACTTAATTAGGTTAGGTCATGGGTTAGTTTAGGTTTGGTTGGTCATTTGGAATGTTTTGCAAGCTTTGGTTTCAATCAATTTTGGTTTAATTTGATTTTGACTTGATTTGACCTTTTAGGTCAAGTTGGGTTCATGGTCAATTGGGCTAGGTTGGGTTTAGTAGGCCAATTGAGGCTTTAATCAAGTTTAATAAGTGATTTGTAATGAACTTGACCCATTGGTTGCAATCAATTTGGCTTAGATCAAGATTTGACACATTTTAATTTTTTAGGTCAAGTTAGGTCAACTTGGGTCAAGTGGCCAATTGGGCTAGGTTAGGCTTAAATGATGACTTGGTCAAGTTCAAACATTGATCATGAATTAGTTTTGATCAATGATTTCAATCAATTCGGCCTATGGTGGATTTTGGCTAGTTTAAGTTTCATTTTGGCTAAGTGTTGACTTGATCAACACTTAGGTTTGACTTGGTTTGACCCAATTTGAATGAATGATCACCTCATGATGATTGTTGCTCATAATGTGAGGCTTAGATGGGCTTAGTTCAATCCAATTTGGGCAGGATTAGAATTTGGCTCAAAAGGAAACTTTAGGTCACTTTGGGTCAAGTGAGCCTAAGTGGGTCAATTGACTTGATCAAGGCTTGAATCAAGTTTGGATGAACTCACATATGGACTTATGATTGAAATAGGAATCCATTTGCTAGTGATTTGAAGTCAAATGGGTTTTGATTCATTTGACAATTTCAAGTTCAATGGATGAACATGAGTTTGATTTGGGTTTGATTTTTTTGAATTTAGTTTTGGTTTGGTGATTGAAGTTTATGTATATATTTGGATTCATGATTGAAGGATTGATTGAATCATGAAGAAAATCCTAGGGTTTGAATTGATTTGAGGTTGCTGACCAAGTTCAAGCATTTGACTTGAAAGACTTAGGTTGAATTATTTGAATTTGAGTTTTGAATTTGGTTTTGGATGTTTGAATTCATATTTCATTTATATTTGTGAATTTAAATGAGAATATAAATGGGTTATGAGAAAATCACTTGAATTTCATTTGATTTGGATTTGATTTAAGCTAAGTCCATAAGATGAAATCAAAGTGACTTAGGAAGGATTTTTGAATTTGGAATTCAATCATGGATTTCAATCATTTGGAATTGATTCATGATTTGAGAAAATCCATTGGAATTTATTTAAGGTTTGAGAAAATCAATTAAGTTAGAATTTATTTGAGATTTGATTTGGAATTGAAGTTGATTTGAATTTGAAGTTGACTTGAATTTGATAAAATCAATTAAGTTGGAATTGATTTGAGTTTGAAGTTGGTCTGGAGTTGGAGTTTGACTTGAAAGAAGGAAGTAAGGATTTGGTTCAAGATATAAGTAGGAAAGTTTTCCTAACACTCCTAAGGCATGATATATTTTTATGGATAACTCTTAAGTGAAAAGCAGACAAACCTCGAGCCAAGAGTGAGCTTGAGCTCAAGCAGGAGCTCGAGCTGGTTGAGCTCGTTTTGAGCTTGCTAGTCGTGTTGAGCTCGTTCTTTGCAGATGTTCAAGCTTGATTTGTGTTTGGTTCATTTACAGTTAATTGAGCTCTTATCAAGTAGCTTGATTGGAATTATAAATGAGCTTAATCGAGTATCTTAACGAGCACTATTATCAAGCCTTATCGAGCAATAATTAAACAAGCCACGAGCTTTAACAAGCCTCGAGCTTCTGCGAGCAAAAATAAATGATCCTAAACAAGCCTTAACGAGCTTTAACAAGCCTTAATAAAAGAGTAATTTAAATAAGCCTTAACGCTTGACGAACGAGCAGTTAATGAGCGACAAGTAAGCCCTAAACAAGCCTTAATGAGCTTTAACGAGTTAGAGCATTAATGAGCAAATTAAGCGAGCCTAAGCAGAAACAAGCACTAAATAACAGCCTTAACAAACACTAAAGAAGCGAGCCTAAATGAACTAATAAATGTGCATAAACAAGCATTTAACAATCATGAATAAACAAACAATATAAATTTGTAAAGAAAAATTTTATTTTATTTAAGTAAGAAGAAATTTTTTTGCATTTAAGAAAAAATACAAAGTCCAACGACAAAAGAAAATAGATAATAGACTAAAACTAAGTACAATAAAATAAAATTACATTAACTAATAGTCCAAGAAGAAAATGAAGGAGATAAAGCTGACAGGAGGCAAGGCCAACCGACTTTGGAGGTAGGCATATATCATATCCCAACACTCATTTTAGGTTGCCGATTCGTAAGTTCCATCCGGTTCTAGAATTATACACACAAGAATTATGGATGGAATTATATAGAAATCAGATTACCACCTTGTGAGTAGTATAACAAGTAGTATAACAAGCAGATTACCACCTTTTTTTTGTTTCCCATTTTAGAGCTCTGAACTCAAATAAGTTCAATGGAAGAATACCTGCTTCAATCGGTCTGCTCTCCAACTCAAAGATGTCAATAAAGAGTATTAAAATACTACATTAATACAAAAAATTTAACCAGTTGCAAAGTTCAATTCTCCAAATCTGAATCTTGAAAAAATAGAAAATTTAATTCGTTCAATTCTAGATGACATGAAAAATGAAAATTTAATTTATTGCAAGTTTAATTCTCCATCGATGGTGAAAAAAATAGAAAATTTAAGCAGTTCAATTCTCAGTCGAATCGTGAAAAAAAAATTATGGCAATCGAACTATGCAAAGTTCAAGCTCAAATGCATCGATTAGCAAAAGCAGAAAATACCAAGGCAATCAATTATGGCGGTACAATCAAGTGATCAACCAATATTGGCTCGAGCTCGGATAAAATTATGCATCACATTGTAGCTAGTAGCTATCATCAACTCTAAAAGAAAGGGCAACAAACATTACATTGAAGATCCAAATCCTATAGAGTAAGTACCATCACAAATTTAAAAGTACTCAAGTTATCTTTAGCTCTATTCTTATAATTTATCATTTATAGCTAATCAACTTGTCTTATTTAAATGTGGGGTCAACATATGTGAATTACTTGGTAAAAGTGTTTGGGAATTGAAAAAGTAACTCCTTACTTATGAGAATGCAAAAAGTGCTCAAATAATATGCAAGTAATAATGAAATCACTTCTTACTTATGAGAGAAATTGTAGCCACCAAGCAATGTGCATTAGCTGCCATAACTAAACAAAACATAAAGGAGATGAAAACCTTAATAATTTTGATTGCAATTCAAGTAAGAAAATTCTTTCAGTATAAAATTCACCATATAATCAAACACTGAAATCTATTCATAACATCATCCAGAAGAGGAAAGGTTGACCAATCGCATGAATGCGTGCTTGAGAACTTATCTAAAAATTTAATGTATTTTATGCTCAAATAAGTTCAATGGAAGATTACTTGCTTCAATCGGTCTGCTCTCCAACTCAAAGATGTCAATAAAGAGTATTAAAATACTGCATTAATACAAAAATTTAACCAGTTGCAAAGTTCATTTCTCCAAATTTGAATCTTGAAAAAATAGAAAATTTAACCAGTTGCAAAGTTCAATTCTCCATATCTAAACTGTGAAAAAATAGAAAATTTAACCAGTTGCAAAGTTCAATTCTCCAGATCTGATCGCTGAAAAAACAAAAAATTTAACCAGTTGCAAAGTTTAATTCTCCAGATCTGAACCGTGAAAAAACATAATTATGGCAATCAGAATTATGCAAAGTTCAAGCTAAGAAATACACCAGTTAGCAAAAAATAGAAAATACCAAGGCAATCAGAATTATGGCAGTACAATCATGTGATCAACCAATATTGGCTCGAGCTCAGATAAAAAATTATGCATCACATAGTATCTAGTAGCTACCATCAATTCTAAAAGAAAGGACAACAAACATTACATTGAAGATCCAAATCCTATAGAGTAAGTACCATCACAAATGCATTTTCATAGGACCTCAACATAATGGCTACCAGCAATACTTAGAGAGAAGGGCTACTATAAATTAAGCTTCACATAATAGCTACCATCAACTATGGAAGAAAGGGCAACAAACATTACATTGAAGATCCAAATTTTATAGAGTAAGTACCATCAGTCCATCACAGATTCACAAATACATTTTAATAGGACCTCAACATAATGACTACCAGCAATACTTAAAGAGAAGGGCAACTACTACTATAGTACATATCATTCATTACAACAATCACTCCCAAATAGAATCTAGAATAATAATATCATCATTGCTTTCATTACATCTTGGACCAATACTATTTCAAGCATAAAGAATAATGTAATTTGTAAAGCGTGCATAAATAAGCATCTAGCATTCATGAATAATAGAAATTTATAAAATTAATGTGCATAAAGCGGCACGAAGGTGAAAGTTTAAGCTAAATGCTTAAATAGCACCATCTTCGATATGAAAAAATAAGTACTAATCTTATGACATTGACTTCATAAAGAGTTCAAGAGAAAAAAATAATAATACATCAAGTTAGTTCAAATTCAGTAGAGTTTCATTTTAAAGTTCCAAATATTGACTCCATAACATCTCAAGGTAAAAGAACTTCTATCAACTCCTCTTTGTCCTGTACAACATAATTTACATAGATATTAATGTCAAAATAGCTAAATTTGTAATGCATAGTAAATTAAATTTAGACTAACCTTTGCCTTTCTTTTAATTACTAGAAACTACGATACCAGTCACTCCCACATAATAAATATTGAACTATTTCTATAAAGAAGCGATATTGATCAATGACTCGCCACTAAAGTTGATTCGGGCAAGCGATGTTATTAGAATAGAAAGTATATCAGAGGCCATCCTTGATAAAATACGACATTTAACACTGTTTGCCTTCCACCAACCTAAGCAATCAAAGTTATTTGAGTTCTCACTCTGAATGACAACCCCATCATCCAAATAAACATCAAGCTCAGATTTAACTAATTGATTAGTAATGCTGTTGTAAGTCTCATACTTCCTCTTTCCATATCTCTTGGCCTCCCCTTAAAATTACAAACACTTCCCGAACACAACTTGAATCACCTTAGAACAATCTTATGCATTATTAGCTTTAATCCTCAACATACTCATTATAAAGTTCATATAAATTTTGACGTACCTCAATGTGCATCTTTTCTTCTTTGAGTACATAGAGTTGAATGCAAAATTTATCATCTTCATTTTATTGTGGGGGTCTAAAACAGCACCTACAGAAATTAAAAGATTGCAACTTCTCCAATATTTGTCAAATTTCCCTTTCATTCGAATTGCCATTTCCTTAATATGTGGGTTCCCACTAAGAGAATTGTCATCCAACATCTCTTTGATCCCCCATAATTCTGAAAAAAATAAATTAGAGGTAGGATATTCAAAACCTATGGTAATTAAAAAATTAAATTAATTTAAGTGTCTATAAAGCAAATGAGTTGCAGTAATAATTAGAAAATATGCAAAGTTTAGAAGTAAACCTGATATAAATTCTATGGCTTGACTAAAAAGCTCAAGAAAAGAACAAAGATCATCTAATTTTGCCCAATCTTCTTGATTTTGACATAAAGTGTAACACAGATCTCTATCTTGAAACCTTGGGAAAACCTCCTTGAACTCTAGTGCAGAAGATAACATTGTATAAGTAGCATTCCATCTAGTGATGCAATCTAAAATCAATTTCTTTTAGGTAAATGCAATTTGAGCTATCTGAACATCACTAATCGATCTTTGCGTCACATATTTACTATCTCTAACCAAATCAATTGTACTTTTAATTTTAATCCCATCTTGAACTAACAAATTCAAGATATGTACTGTATGAAAAATTCTTCCACCAAGAGGAAGTTTCTTGTGGAACTCTATACTAGCTTTCAACTTATTAATTGCCAATGTATTATATGCTACATTATCTACTGTTATTGTTGCAACTTTATTTTCAATGCCCCAATCCTTTAAGCACTTATACAAAATGTCATGTATGTTTCTTTGCTCATGGGGCACATCAACAAAATTAAGCACTCTTTTTTCTGATTCTAATCGCATCACAAAATGACATGTCAAGACCATATAATGTATATCTTGACCAGATTTTCATAGATCAGTTGTGACACTAACTCTATTGACGCTATCTAATAAGTGTTTCAATCTTTTTTTTTCAATTTCATAACTTGTTACACAATCATTTCTCATAACATTCTGTGAAATCCTTTCATAATGTGGAATAGCAGCTTTCATGACAATGTTGAACATCTCATATTCTATAAATTTAAATGGTGACTCATGTACCATTATCATATGAGAAATTAATTCCCTTATCCTAGCATGATCATATCTCCAATTAGCAACACTACAAGCACTCACGAGTCAATGGTACTAATCATAGATGGTTGAATTGAAAGATTAAGTTGCCCTTGAGCACCATCCTCTACCACAATGAAGCAAATGTCGTATTGTAGTAGCTTTCACCTTGCTCTTTGTAAGCTTATGCTTACAATGATTACACTTGTACCCTCTCGGTACCATCATTGAGTTTGATCAAAGTAAAATCATTCCATCGATGATATTTTTCTTCTTACTTTTTTTAGCAAAAGGATCGACTTTCTCTATCACGTCATCAATTGGTACAATTATGTTTCTCATGCATCTCTACTACTATTGGGCTCGATGGACCCTACACTAAACTCTCTCATAGGCGTATAGGACTAAGAGTCCTATGACATCTTCCTTTGATTGACTAGAAGACATACCTTCAATATAAAAAGTAAACAAAGATGAGCATTTAAAAAAATGACATAATAGTGAAAAAAATTAATTTCTTATAGCTTTATCCCAAAATGATATCTCAATTGGGATTTTAAAAAAGGGTTACAATCACAAAAAAAGGGCTACCAACCTATATAATAGAAATTTTGAGTCCATTCGAGATTCCACACAAAAGGGGGCTGAAGGTAGCCACCAACAACAAGAATCCAAAAAAAGTCTAATCCAAAAGGATCAACAAAGAATCGTGATTACTATAAGGCTCCGATATTGTACAATAAGTAGGAAAAGAGCAACAAAGAAAAAACTCGAGCAAGATTATGGATAACTAAAGTCCTCCAACCAAACTAGCCAGGGCAACCATTAGAATAGCTCACCATAAGTACCCAACAAAGGAAGCCTTCCCAATAATAACCAAGAAAAAGTAAAAAATCCAACAAAGCACCACACAACAGATTTAAAAGAAGCTCGACCATAGAAAGGCAATACCTACTTTGGATGAGTCAAAAACTTAATATGATTGCAATGAAAAGTAAATAATGATTAGCTCTTTAAGATTGCATTTAGTATGAAAATTTTAAAGATTTTGAATGAAAATAATTAATAAAAGAGAATTGGTGGGACACAAATCACAATGGTTAAAGGAAGCATAACTTATTATAAACTAAGTGTAATAAAGACAAAATTCTTGCCATTAGAGAATAAAATAAGTTAATATAAGTTGAAAATGTTTAAAAAATTAGTATATAACTCATATAATAACAATAGCTAGAGAGTTATGATAAAACCTACCTAATTAACTCATCAAAAGAATATATAATTCATCCCCCATCACACCCATTGTAATAAAGGCCTATCTTGACATAAGCGAGCAACGAAGAACCAAACCGACACTGTTCGGTTTGAGCTCGATGCACACCAAGTCAAAAAAAACCAAGCCAACACAGGCTGAAAAGATTGGAATCAATATCACATGGTAATAAGTACAAAATTGATTAAAATTGGTAATATCAACAACCATCCCAGCATCAGAATCCAACCAAATATTAAAAATTTTTTTGAGTCCATTCGACTATTCACAAAATTTTGAGTCCACCAACTGAAAAGCACCACAACCACGAGAAGGTAGGACCATAAAAGTAAAAACACCTAACCAAATAACCACCAACGATAACCTAAAATAGCCACCCAGAAGACAAATTGAAAGAGGGAAAGGCCGAAAATATGCAACAATATAGCAAAAGAAGCTCAGTATTACCCATGTCATTAGAATTGGTCATAGAAACAACCAACTTAGCTAAATAACCAAATAACCACCAACAGTTTACAACAGAATATAAAATAGCCAGCGATTGCCGAACAACAGAAGAAAAATTGAAAGAGGGCATAACCCAAATTCTCAAACTGTCAAACATAAACTTAACATTCGAACAAAATTTCTCCAGCCTCCATGATTTGTCAAAACAATCATTATTTAACATAACAGATAATAAACAATGACATAATGGAAATAAAAATCAAACTTCTCCACAAAGATTTTCCTCTCATTACTTAGAGTTCACGGTAAATGACACAAACATGATTCTCTCATTAGTCGAACTCGACATAAACCTAAAGAAAATAATAAATCACTTACCTTGGCCATAAAATATAGCACAGTCAAACTCTATCAAGAATCCAAAATCTTTCTCTTCCATTCCACGGCTCTAGCCTCACGGCCCTAGGGTTTTCTTCTGACCTTGAGTTGTGGGAAGAACGAAAAGAGAAATAAAAGGCGAAGGAATTACTTTAGTAAACCACTCACTTAGGGTTATCAATCGCATATGGCATATCAGATCTAGTCCATCATTAAAGACGGCCGGCAGTGGTCGACGGATGAGTCGAAAACCTGACGGATTAGGGACTTAGGGTGAATCAGCTTAAAATGCTGATTAATATATATTATGTAATATTAAAATTAAAATTGAGATTTTTATTACATATTAGAGTTCAGAAACTTTTATTATATAATATTAAAATTAAATTCATATAAATATACATATATTTTTATTTAATTAATGTTTACATTTTTTTTATAAATGTTAAAAACTTAAATATTTTTTATACAAGTTTGAATGAGCTTGTTGAGTATGTTCATGAACATTAGATTGTTGAGTATGTTAGTAAACATTAAACAATATATTATTCAGCAGTATGTTGTCGAGCCTTATCTTCTTAACGAGCTTGTTCATGAACATTAAATGATACTGTTCACAAACATAATCAAATCAAGCTATGAGTTATTCGAGCTTGTTCATTTACTAATCGAGTATTCACAAAAGTGTTCAAGATTGTTTGATTAATTAATCAAATGATCATGAACGATCTCTTATCGAGCCGAGCTTTGAGTAGCTTGTCGAACGCTCGGTTCGTTAGCACCCCTACTTCTAAGTCTCTAGGGTTAGGTTGAGTGTTCACCTAATCACTAAAAGTGTCTTAATACTAAGGAACTCTTAGTGTCTAAGAGGAGTCCTATGTCTAAGATGGAGAGGTTGAGAGTTCATTCTAAAAATGAGGTTAACATTGGGCTTTATATTTTTGAAATTGAGGATAATTATTTGTTTGGGTTGAATTTTTATTAGAAATCTAGGGCTTACAATTCCATGAAACAAGTTCATGGAAATGCCTAAGAGGTGAGGATTTATGCTTGTAGCCTGTAAAGGGAAACAATAACCTCGGATCCTAAATCTAAGGAGCTTTGGCGAGGGTCGAAGCATGACCTAAATCTAAGGTGAAAATGGGGATATGATTTACCTTTATAAGAGAGGATAAACCACTTGACTGTTGGACTTACAACACCTAGGGGTGCCTGCCAACTAACTTCTCCTATGATTTTAAATACATGTAGGCAAGTCTTATGCTTTTACAAGATATCTAAGCTGTTATTTATTTAGAAAGAAGACTAAGTCCTTAAACACACTCCCTAAGAGACTAAGTCATGTAGGGCATGAATAATGACTTGAATCTGATGCAAATTTTGTTAAGTTTAATTTTTATTTTGGATAATTAATTTGACACATGCTATGGGATTCATATGCCTAATGCATGAGAAATTGGTTATGTGCCAAAATTAGCAAGAAGGAGGTGTGTTTCCACCATGGTTCTCAAAGGTCAAGCCATATTCTCTGGGAAAGGTGGAAGCCCTCCATAAGCAAGAGTGAAGCAAGATAATTTTATGCATGATGTGAAACATACAACATTGAGCTAAGGGGTTGTTAAATCTTTTATCTTGATTTTATGTCCTAGGATTTAGGTGAGGTTATGAGTTGTTTAATTTTAATTATGAATTGATTAATTGGATAGAAAATTTATTTTTTCCTAAGAGCCTAATCGCATCCAGTCCATTCAGCAAAGAAAAGAAGAAACTAGGAAATGTGTTAGGGCTCCCTTTACAAACTGAAAGAAAAGTGGGTAGCCGAGCTCTACCCTTATTCAACCCATATTACAAATGAATAATTACAATTTAGAAAGAATTTATGTTATGGGGGTCTTCATTCTTTATTTCTTCTTTTTTTCCCTTCTTTTAGGTAGGTTAGGATGTAGTTGGCTCCAAGGCTTCACATGGTATATAAGACATAGTCTTATGACCAATGTTCATCCTAACTCCCCCATAACATTCATTCTAAATCTTAATTGCAAAAATTACATGAAAATGGGAAAAATAAATCTAACTAAAACTAGCAAAATGGAGATTGGCTAAACATACCACACAACCCAAGAATATATATGAATTATTTGGACTTAGCACCCCACACATGGGTAACCAAGTCCACTTGGCCTATTTTGTATTATGCTTAGGGGTATAAGCAACCTACATAACAAAAGCATTTATATTTTTATTAAAGCGCCCCTTAAGCACAATCCCCCTATAGAAGATAATAATTAGACTAAGATCATCCTACCATTCAGTCTACGCACATAAACCCTAACATCCAGTCTAAAATATTACATCACAAAATAAAATCAGGCATCAAACCATGCACTGCCCTAACATAGAGCTAGAAATAGTGACTTAGCCTACTGTGTGTGTTATTTAAGGCTTGTGTGGCATGTCTTAGCTAGACTTTAAGGTTGGATTTTCCTAAGTGTGAGAGGATTCAACTTAGAGGGAGGTATCTTTTTAAGTGATTTAGTTGATTTTGTCAATTTTTATTTGATGATTTCATTTGGCTTGAATGAACCTACACTTAATTACTAAGTGTTGTAAAAAAGAGAAAAGAGAAGAGAACTTCTCTTTCATCCCTACCTTAAGCAATTCCTAAGGTAGATTCATTAGTGATTTTTTTTAGAAAATATTTTATTATGTGTTTTAATTATTCCTAAGTTTAGATTTACTCTAAACAAACCTATTCAATAAGAAAGGCATCTTCGGATTAATTAAGGTGAATTACTATCACATAACACACAATCATTTATTTCTTTCCAACATGTATACCATGCATATGAATGATCCTAAGAATAGCTATACATGCAATGCAAACACTTTAGCACACCTTGATGATGAATGCTAAGGAATGTTGTTTAAGAAAATTTTGGATATTTCATGAATGCATGATTTTGTTTAAGTAGAAAAGATGACTCTTTTATCCACTAATCAAATGCACATTTACATGTATGAAAGACATACATGAGTACATCATCATTATTTTCTACACCAAGGGTGTAAGGTATAAGACCTACTTGGGGCTATTTAAAGCCTCACAACTCCAGGATGTCCAGACTAATATACTTCTTTTCTTAAATATATGTGCATGTACAAAAAGAAATGAATGGAAGAAGATTCATGTAAAAGATTTGTATTTTTGTTTGATTTAGTTATGCAATTTACATGTGTAGATGTGAAGATCCATCTTAAGCCATAACATAGAAGT
The DNA here is from genome assembly GCA_021442155.1 of Cymbidium sinense. Classification (NCBI taxonomy): domain Eukaryota; kingdom Viridiplantae; phylum Streptophyta; class Magnoliopsida; order Asparagales; family Orchidaceae; genus Cymbidium; species Cymbidium sinense. The sequence continues at coordinate 1,178,551 of CM038232.1, forward strand.
TGATAGGAATAGATTTAAGCAAGTTTTATATTCTTTTCAAATGAACTATACACTTTGCAAATCCTATTCAAATTTATGTTCAGAGGAGAGAAGAAAATCACATAATGCACATCTTATGCTATAATCACATGCAAGCTTATAAGTATTTATAAGTAGCATACCTTCATTCATAATCTTTGATTTGTATATTTTGAAAAATAATTTTTTGATTTAGTAGTGATAATAGCCATTCATATTCTTACTTCAGCCAAAACATGCAATTTGACATAAAAGAAATATTTTATTTAGTTTGATTTTTCAAAAGACATGAATGCATAATCTCATATGGCAAATAACATTTAGCATGCTTGGAAAGAAATAAAGTGATGTAAGCATGTGACTCCATTCACCCTAATTAATTCTATGGAAAATCCTATAAGATAAGATTATTCAAAGTGAACCAAACTTGTTTAAAGAGATTTTTATTTTAGTTTTCAATTTGATTTGACTTTAGAAAATGTGAAAAGAGTTTACTAGACCTAACCCATTTCCCATATGTGTGAATTTATTTAGTTTAATTTTAGAACCATTAGATTGACTTTATGTTTTGTATAGGTTAAGGTGTAAATTAAATTCATTAATTTCCCCTTTCCTACACCACCTTAACATAATCAACCTAACAATTATGAGCCAACATATGATATGCAACCACATAGAATTTAAATTAGAAATGCACCTTAAGAAAGAAAGGGGCCTAATGCAATTGGCTCATAATTATTGATTAAATAAACTAAGGGTTTAATTAAGTACTTTCATAACCATCCCACACATGTGAATTGAATTATGATTTCGTTAAGCTTACTTTAGGCTTTTGAACACTTAAAGATCTACCCAGGATCAAGATTGATTAATTTTAGGTTCATTTTAAAAGTTTGATTAAGCTAATTAAGAAGATCATTAGTGTAATAATCCTTAATTATGTTTGGATTAAGGAAGAATGGGGGTTTAGGGAATAACTTAAGGAAAATATCCCAAAACCATTCCATAAATTTTCTATTCACTTAAACAATGTTTAATTTTTTCAATTAAGGGATTAATTCTTTGTTCATGTGCTTAATTATCCTTAATTACACTAAAGAGGTGATTAAGGGTTCATCAATTAATTTTCCTAATTAACTCATTAATAAATTCCAAGAAAATTAGGTGAGGTAGAAGTTATCCCATTAAACATGCCTGAGAAGTTTAGAATTAATTAATAAAGTCATTACAGAGTAATTAAAGTTATTAGGTTTTTAATTAAACCCTAATTAAGGAAAATCTACTATTTAAAATCAATTGAAAATAATTTTATTAGATTTTCCTCTGAATTATTTTTAAAATGAAGCTGAGTTTGCATTTTTAGAATTTTTCTACATTTAATTATGAATTTAGGAAGTTTAGTGATTAAAGGGTAATTAAATAAACTAATTATATAACTAATCCCATCGGTGCCACATGGGCTGCTGACGCGGTGCGCGCTTTCTATGTGGGACGACCGGATTGGTTATTTAAGTTTCCAAATTGAATGCTGCATCAACCGGCTGCGCTACATACTTTTCCCTGGGCCGTTCGATCAAGGATCAGACGGCCAGGATCAAACCTACAGTTTCGAAGGGATAAATTAGAGGATCTAGTGTGTTTTAATCAGGACTGTCCATCCAAAACACGTGGGATGGATGGTCCATGATTTATCCCTGCCCTAGCCTGCGGGAGATGGAGCTGTCCATCCTCCTTGGCTTGATCCAACCTCACTTAAGCTCATATTAGGCTAGGATTTAACCCACACCATGTAGAAGCAAGGAGAAAGACATCCAATGGTTGAATTTCAATGGGATTACAATTTATTTTACAAAGGACCAAAGATTTTTCAACCTAAGCTCGATTTTGATTCATACCTCATCGGAGGCTATCACTGGCACTTCCAATGGTGGAGGTAGCTTCGTCTAGTGGAGACAAAGCCCTGTTGAAGGTTTGAAGGTTCAATTTGCAGTGGATCTTCCAATTGACCAAAGCTTGCTTCAATGGCTTATGACTTTGATCGAACTCCCCTTCCCATGGCTTGGATGCTTGGAAAATACCTTGGGTGAGCTCGACTTGCCTCCCTGATGGTGCTTGCAAAGGTAATTGAACTTTGATTGAGAATTAGCTAAGTTGGAATTTCTTCCCACCTCCCCTATTTTTGGCTTAAGTAAAATCAAGAGAAGGAAATACAATTGAGGCTGAGAGTTCATAGAAAACTTGGAGAAGGTTGCCTTTGATCCCCTGAGCTCAATCGAATGCAAGGAAGATAATTGAGAAGAAATGAGGGAGAGTATGGGTTTGACTTGGGTTAGTTTGATTTTGGTTTGATGATTGAAGTTTGTGTTTATATTTGGTCTGTGATTGAAGGATTTGATTATTTGAAGAGAAAATCTAAGGTTTGGATCGATTTGAGTTTGATTTTGCTAAGTTCAAGAATTTGACTTAAACAAGCATAGGTTGGATTTTGGTTGAATTTGGGTTTAAGTTTTGAATTTGGTTTTGGTTAGTTGAATTTATATTTTATCTATATTTATGAATATAAATGATAATATAAATAAAAATATAAATCTTTGAATTTTAAATGATTTGGATTTGATTTGGGTTAAGTCCATAAGATGAAATCAAAATGGCTTAGGAAAGATTTTGGATTTAGATTGATCATGGATTTCAATCATTTGGAATTAATTTATGATTTGGATTTTGGAATTGATTTGAATTTGAGAAAATCAATTAAGTTAGAATTAATTTAAATGATTTGAGAAAAAAAATCATTTAAGTTGGAATTTGATTTGGATTTTAATTTAGAATTGATTTGAGTACGAAGTTGGTTTGAACTTGGGGTTGGTTTGAATTTGAATTTGAATTTGAATTTAAAGTTGATTTGAGAAAAGGAAGTAAGGATTTGGTTCAAGCTATAGGGTAGGCAAGTCATCCTAATACCCCTAAGACATAACCCATTCCTATGGCTGACTCTTCTTAGTTCTAGGGTTAAGTTAAGTGTTCACCTAATCTCTAGAAGTGACATAAGACTAAAGAACTCTTAATGTCTAGGAGGAGTCCTATGTCTTAGATGGAGAAGTTGAGAGCTCACTCCAAAAATGAGGTCAACAAAGGGTGCCCAATAGGTATGGTGTGACTGGCGAGGCATACCGCACGTATTGGTCTTGACCGAGATGATCAATAATGCCGAACGATCATAAGTACTAACAGAAACAATCTACTCCTAAACAAGAGGCGTAGAAGGAATCAAGAGCTTAGTACAATGTAACTCTACTCATGTCAAAAGACATAAGAAAGTGAAGGAGGAATTCACTAGAGATTGAGTATGTGAACCTTCCACTAAGAGAAAAGGTTCAAGCCATCCGCAAAGAGATGAGAGGTTTGATTTGATTTGAGTCTCGTTGGGGAGAGAAAATGTTGATTTGATTTATTGATTTAAGATTTGGTGCTCCACTAAGAATGAAAATGTGAACTCTCCACTAGGGGAGCAAGTTCAAGTCATCCACTGGGGATAAGAGGTTGTGAAATTGAGGGATTAGAATTCGGGATCTGCTAGGGATGAAAAATGTGAACTCTCCAATAAGGGACTGTACAGAGTAGGGGCCATGTCAACCTTGATCAAATACAGATTTACCAATCCAAAGGGAGTAGCTTCTCGACCGAGGGGAGAAATATCCAACCAAATGGGTGCTTTTCAGTTTGCAGTGATTAATTTAGGGAAGAAAGCTCAGGGACTCACATCTTCCTGAATAAGGGACCACTGGGGTGACACATTAGCGAGGCAACATATCAACCCAACCTAGGGCTGACTACTAAGTGAATGCCACTGGGGACTTAAATCAGCTCAAAGATAGTCAAAGTTAATTTCATTTTTTATTGTGTTTGATGGATCCCATTAGTTTGTGATGGACTGCACTAAGTAGGGGCCATGTCAGCCTTGATCTAACACAGATTTGCCAATCCAAAGGGAGTAGCTTCCCAGTCGAGGGGAGAACTATCCAACCAAAGGGGTGCCTTTCATTTATAGTGGTTAATTTAGGGAAGAAAGCTCAGGGACTCACATCTTCTTGAATAAGGGACCACTGGGGAGACACATTAGAGAGGCAACATGTCAACCTGACCTAGGGCTGCCCGTCAGTTTGTAACAGTCATGCAAAAAAGAATGCATAGTAGACTTCATCTTCCAAAGCGAAATGATCGCCGGGGTAACCTATTTGGGGCAAACAGATTGAACCCGACCTAAGGGCGACTACTAAGAGGGTGCCGACTTGGGGATTTATCTCTACTCAAGAGTGGTTAGGCAATTCCTATAGGGAGTTCTACTGACACTATCCTAAAAATAGGATGCCTGCTTGGGAAAGGGGCTGGGACTTGAATTCCTAATCCACAAGTGAATAATTTATTTATTTATTTATATATTTATTATGGACTCTATTGGTTTGTGAGGGATCATACTAAGAAGGAGCTTATATCAACTTAAACATATCTCGATTTATTGAACCAAGGGAGAATCTGTGCATCCGCTAAATTCTCCAATCACAGGGGTGGCCACTAGGAAAATGGGACTGTCCAATCCAAAAATAACCCAGGTAGTGTCTAAATGGGGTCACAAAGAACATGATCCAAATAGAGTACATGTAGAGAGGGGCCACTAAGGGCTTTATCCAAAACCCTGGAAAAGAAAATATCTATAGGTATTCAGTGGCCAGCTCAAGGAGAAAGCTCAGGGACTCACATCTGCCAAGAGTGGTGTATCCACCGGGTGAGTTATTGTCTGCATAGCAAACATCAACCAACCTATGGTGCCCGTCGGTTTGTGACAATCAGCCTAGGAAGAAAGCATGGAGGACTCACATCCTCCTACTGTGAAACTAATTGAGATTATCTATTGTCGGCAGTGCCATCGGCCTAGGGCTTCTTGAGTGAATGCCCGGGGTACTTATATCAACTCAAGAGTAGTCAAGAGGAAAGGAGCCACTATGGGACAAAAGATATGTGTTTATTGTTATGTTTGTGCTTAAGGGAATATGATGCCTCTGGGGTTCTCTTACACCTACCCTAAACATGCTAGGGAATTTGATGAAATGGTACCATAAATGGCAGTTGTGGTTCCACTAAGAAAGGATGTCTCTTGGGTTCTCTTATAGCTAACTTAGTTGTACTAGTCAAAATAGGATGCCTCTTGGGTTCTCTCACACCTATTCTAGTAGCACTAGGGAATCACATTCAATTTTTGTTTGTGTTGTGAAAGAGGGATATGATGCTTCTTGGGTTCTCTTACACCTACTCTAAACACATCATGGTAGATTCGCAAGCAAACAAATAATGCTTCAAAAAAAGAGAATATTTTGATGGATTAGAATGGAATTTTTTATAAGAGAATTATTTTCAAATATGATTTTTTTAGGTAATATTTCTTCAAATAGAGCCCATTAATTGGAATCATCGGGTGTTCCACTTTATAATCAATAAGCTGATAAGATCCTCCTTGGTAGACCTTCTCTATGACAAAAGGGCCTTCCCAAGTGGGTTCAAACTTACCTCCCATCATTCAACGGGCAATAATTGGTCTCCTTAAGACTAATACAAGTTCTCCTACTTGAAAATACCTAGGGCAGACCAGCTTGTTGTGAGCTTGAATCATTTTAGTCTTGTACAACTAGAGATTTTGGCATGCCCGTAGGAGTCTCTCCTCCAAATCTTTGAGATCTTCTAACCGCAACTTGGCATTCTACTTTGTAGTGATATGACTACCCATTGCTATCCTTAGTGATGGAACCTGAACTTCTAATGGTAGAACGGCTTCTGACCCATAAACTAAGGAGAATGGGGTAGATTGAGTTAGAGTTCTGTATGTGGTACGGTGTGCCCACAATGCAAACTGCTCATGCCACTATCATTTGTTGTCATCAAGTATTTTCTTTAGTATATAGATGAGAGTTTTATTGAATGCTTTTGCTAGGCCATTTGCCCTGGGGTAGTAGATCATGGCGTACCTCTAATGTATATCGTGTCTTCTGGCAAAGCTGTTGATCTTGGTGCTCTTGAATGCAATACCATTATCGAATATAATTCATAGAGGCACCTTGAACCTATATACGATATGGTTCCTGAAAAATGGAGCACATGCTGAGCTATGACCTCTCTGAGTGGGAATGCATCCACCCACTTGGAAAAGTAGTCGGTGGCAGCTAAGATGAATCGGTGACCCTTGTAAGAAGGAGGATTGATCGGACCCACAATGTCAATACCCCAACACTCAAATGGCCATGAAGCCAATGTAGGGTGTAGAATGATGGGTAGTTGATGTAGGACCACATCATGTTCCTGACACTGATGGCATCTCCTAGCTACATTCATGCAGTATGTAATCATCGAATGCTAATAGTATCCTAGTCTCTTGATCTTTATTTTCATCTTCAGACCAAATTGTTGCACTCCACATAGACCTGAATGTATCTCAGTCTCGATGTTATGGGTTTCGTGTTTGTCTAAATAATGTAACCACATTTGATCAAAAGATTGTCGGTACAAGGTTCCATCCACGAGAGCATAGGAGAGAGCTCTTTGCTTCATCTAATGGGCTTGTGACTTCTCTTGAGGTAGTTTACCTCTAGTCAAGTAATTCATGAATGGTTGCCTCCAATCCAACTCCTTGTCCATTTCAGCAATGGTAACCTCCCCTTCAATAGAAAGTCTCTTAACGAGTTCAGCGTCAATAAGGGATAGGACTTGTTTGTTTTAGACCCTTATTAGAATAGACTTAACTTCTGGACATGTCAATTCCTTGGCAAGTTTTGCCAAAGCTTCTGCTACTGCGTTCTCTCCTTGAGAGACCTTGTAGATGGTGACCTCAGGGATTTGGGCCAATAGCTTCATGGTGTACTCGTGGTAATGATGAAGCTTAGGTTTTAGAACCTTATAGGATCCGACAATCTGGTTGATGACCAGCTGAGAATCCCCGTAGATCTTGATGCTTTTGACACACACTGTAATGACTAACTCTAGACCGGCAATCAAAGCCTCATACTCAACTTCATTGTTGTGTAGGGATTAAAGAGATAGTATAAGAATCTCATCACATTACGGTCTGGAGTTAAGAGAACTATTCTTACCCTTTCCTTTCTTGAAAGAGTATATCGTGGTTCTTCTCCTTTTTGAAAGGAAGCTGCACCATCAAAATATATCTCTCAATAATGATTGTCAATCTCCCCTAAGTTCATGATTTTTTATCAAGGAGATCATTACTAAGCAAGGAATCAGCAGGAAGTGGGTGTGCTACTAAAAAATCTGCTAGTGCTTGTCCTTTCACCACATGGAGGGTATGAATGTGATGTCGAACTGTGAGAGAATCATAGACTAACATGCCAACTGTCTGAATAGCATCGACCAGGTCATGAGATACCGCAGTGGATTGATTCTTTAAATCAAGTTTGGGATGCGAAGATTAAAGCTAGGAAATATTTCTCAATATGTGTGTGGTTCACTTCAGCAGGGATCATACGATGGCTAAGGTAGTAGAGAGCATTCTCCTTCCCTTCGTCATTGGATTGGGCCAACAAAGTGTCGAGGGAGTCATCCAATACAGTAGTGTAGAGGATCAACGACTTGCCCGGGATAGGAGCTACTAGAACTGCCGGCTTCACCAAATATTACTTGATGTCTTCAAAGGCATGTTAGCACTTGTCATCCTACTTGAACTTAGCATCCTTTTTGACAAGTGCTGAAAATGGCTTGCATCTCCCCGATAGATTGGAGATAAAGCACCTTAGATACGCCAACCACCCTTGGAATGATCTGAGTTGAGTTAGACTTTTAGGGGGTGACATTTTTAAGATAGCTTTGATCTTTTTTGGATCTATTTCTATTCCTTGGTGTCGAACAACAAACCAAAAGAACTTCTCTGAAGCTACTCTGAATGCACACTTCAGAGGGTTCATTTTGAGGTTAAATTGTCTGAAGAATTCGAAAACTACTCTCAAGTCAAAGAGACGGTCTTCCTTTTCTTTTCTTTTGACTACTAGATCATCAACATAGAATTTGACTTGATGATGAATGAGTTCGTTAAGGATCTGAGTTATGGCTCATTGGTATGTAGCACCAGTATTTTTAAGGCCGAAAGGCATGACCTTATAGCAATAGATTTCGATCAGGGTTTAAAAAGTAATGTTTCTTTCATCTTCCGGGATAATCTTGATTTAGTGTAGCTAGATGACCCATCCATGAAGGAGAATACTGCATGAAATGAAATGTCCACTATTAAGTCTGGTATAGGAAGTGAAAATTCATCCTTAGGACATGCCTTATTTTGAAGTCCCTGAAATCGACGCATATGTGAATTTGGTCATTCTTTTTCTTAACTGGCACGCCATTGACTAGCAAGGTATGGTATTTTTCTTCCCTGATGAAACCAGCATCGATCAGTTTTTTGACATCATATATGACATGTTGTTCAATTTCTAGTCGCATGCGTTTAAGAGCTTGCTTGATAGGATTAACGCTAAAATTATTGCTAGTTTGTGGTCTGCTATGACAGGAGATAATCCGAGTATCTCTTCATGACTCCATGCAAAGCAGTTATTAAACTCAGTCAATAGCTTAACTAAGTCATTGGTTTCTTCTTCGTTTAGTAGAGAACTAATGAATGTCGAGCGTGGATCTTCTTCTATCTTGAGGTTGATTTCTTTAAGCTTGTCAATTATTGAATGGATTTCTCCTTCAAATTTTGGAGGTGCATCTTTGATTTGAAGATCATCTGGATCATTTAAAGTTTCTAAACACACCTCCTCATAAGAGTTAGTGTGGTTGGAGAAGAACTTATCAGACTCCAGATGATTGGTGATAACTAAGCAATAATCGTCATCGTCAACTAGACCTGCTGCACCGAATCCTAGTCATGATCTTGATTGTACATCATTTTCTTTATTATTCCACAGCTTCTCAAAATACTCTAACCTGTGCTTGGACCATGTATAAGGAATCAAACCTTTCTTTATATGATTAAGAACATAAGGCGAGTATCAATCAAAAGGTAATTCCATTAAATCTTTATATGAATTATCCTCAAGTTCTACATCCACTTTTAGACTTGAGGATGATGATCCCAATAGGAATCTCTTTGGATTCACATCAATGAAAGACCTAGGGGCTTCCTTAACTACTAAACCTTCACCTTTTTGAGAAGAAGTGAGGTTAGAGCTAAGGTTCCCAACTATTGCCTGATGGTTTTATATAAACTTGATTCAAATACATTCATGCTTTGCTTGGAGGCCTAGTCTTCATCGCTATCTGGCTTGAGTGTCACCTCCATTGAAACCCATTAAGAGGGGTTGGCTGGTATGCTAATCATTTGAGACTCATCCTCTGAGCTAGATTATAAGTCTATGTGAATAGCAGGGGTACTCCTGCGAACTAGAACACAACCCCTATTGGCTGGCAGCTAATCAGGGGGTCTTCCACCTCTGAAACTATCTCTATGTCTTCCTTTACCTCTGCCTGGTGGAGGTCGAGTCATCCTACCCATATGTCTGTATGGTGGAATGAACTGTGGGTGGAATGTGACATGCGGCTCTACTTCTTTCTTGATATCCTTTTCTCGATCACTTGTATTTTCTTTCTTCTTTTTATTTTATTTTATTTTTTTAATTCTTTTTCTTCTTCTTTTGTATATGAATTTTGACCAAGTTCATGAGAAAAAGGTATTTCGGGGAAGATAATATGTCACATCTTCATATATCTCAACCTCTTTAATTGAAAATGGCTTTTCATCACCTTTGACATAGTACTTGATCTCATCCTTTCAGAACTTGATGCACTGATAAAAGGAGGATGGAATCATCTTGTTCTAGTGTATTCAAGGCATACCTAGTAAAGCAGTGAACAAATTATTCGAATCAATTATACAAAACTTGGCTTCAGTCTTCCATTCACCTATCTCCAAAGGTAACACTATGGAACCTAAAACACTCTCGCCTTGTTCGTTGAATACTCTCAGCATCATCGATCTCCTCGGAGTGCAGAGATGTCAATCCTTAAATAAGCAATGGTCTTTAGACTCATAATGTTTACCAATGCACATGGAGAAACCAAAACCCTAGAGAGTCTGAATCTGCCCATGCCTACTGTGATGTAGAGGGGATGGTTGTGCTCCATGTCCCCCAGAAGAAGGTCTTCATCTATGAAGGTGATTTCCTAGGCTTCTCTTGAATAATATGCTTCCTCTCCAATAGCGGTCAACTGAGTTAAGCATATCTCTTGATCAAGAAGATCCTTGATTAATGATTCCCTCATCTCTTTGGATAATATAAGGGCATCATATATGCTTAACTTAGATAGCAACTTTCTTAGGTGAGAGAGAATATTGTAATCCACTTTGGGTTGATCCTCCACAAGAATATCCATGGGTGGAGCATACTGTGGAGGGGCTCCTTTCTCGTTAGTACCAATCACTTATTTTCCCTTATCTTGAGGTGCTGCCCTAGGAGGTAGAACCTTGCCACTACGGAGGTTGACTTCAATATCCTCTTGTGGAAGATTCTACCTACTCATCAGGCTTACCTATAGCTTCTCCTATAGGACCCTCATAATTGGATGATTCCAAGTCTATTTCAAGAGGTGAACCCATATTATTCAGAGAAGGAAAGTCCATCTCTGAATTAAAAAGAAGAAGATCGATCCTCCTTCTTCCAAGGGTCACTGATTCATCTTAGCTATTATCGACTACTTTTCCAAGTTGGCAGAGGCAATCCCACTCAGAGAGGTCACATCTTAGCATATGCTCCAATTTTTTAGGAACCATATCATATATAGGTTTGGGGTGCCTCGATAAATTATATCTGATAATGATACTGCATTCAAGAGCACCAAGATCAATAGCTTTGCCAGAAGAAACGATATAGATTGGAGGTACTCCATGATCTACTACCCCAGGGCAAATGGCTTAGCAGAAGCATTCAATAAAACTCTCACCTAGATACTAAAGAAGACACTTGATGACAAAAAATAACAGTGACATGAGTAGCTAGTTGAAGCATTGTGGGCACACCACACCACATACAAAACTCTAACTCAATCTACCCATTCTCCTTAGTTTATGGGTTTGAAGTCATTCTACCATTAGAATTTTAGGTTTTATTACTAAGAATAACAATGGGTAGTCAAATCACTAAAGAGCATAATGCCAAGTTGCGGTTAGAAGAGCTCGAAGGTTTAGAGGAGATACGCCTATGGGCGTACGAGAACCTCCAGTTATACAAGGCCAAAATGATTCAAGCTCATAACAAGCTGGTCCTCCCTAAGGATTTTCAAGTAGGAGAACTTGTATTAGTCCTAAAGAGACCAATTGTTGCCTGTTGAATGATGGGAGGCAAGTTTGAACCCACTTGGGAAGGCCCTTTTGTCATAGAGAAGGTCTACTGAGGAGGATCTTATCAGCTTATTGATTATAAAGGGGAAACCCGATGCTTCCAATTAATGGGCTCTATTTGAAGAAATATTACTCATAAAATCATGTTTGAAAATAATTCTCTCATCAAAAATTCCATTCCAATCCATCAAAATATTCTCTTTTTCGAAGCATTATTTGCTTGCTTGCAAATCTGCTCACGATGTGTTTATGGTAGGTGTAAGAATAATAGGCATCCTATCCCTCTTTCACAACACAAACACAAATTAAATGTGATTCCCAGCACTACTAGAATAGGTGTAAGAGAACCCAAGAGGCATTCTATTTCTACTAGCACAACTAAGTTAGGTGTAGAAGAACCCAAGCGACATCCTTTCTTAGTGGAATCACAACTGCCATTCATGGCACCATTTCATCAAATTCCCCTGCATGTTTAGGGAAGGTGTAAGAGAACCCAAGAGGCATCCTATACCCTCAAGCACAAACACAACAACAAACACACATCTTTTTTCTCAAGATATTTTGATGTGGGAGTAAGCCCTAGTGGCATTCACTCATTTGCTGCTCTAAGTCGGGCTGACACACTACCTTGCTAGTTTGTCACCCTTGTGGTCACTTGTTCGATGGATGTGAGTCCCCGTACTTTCTTCCTGACTTGACCATTACAAACTGACAAGCACATTATTAGTTTGGTGGACTTCACTGCACAGCCAACGTGCTACCTCATGTTGACTTTATCTAAGAGGATGTAAGCCTACACGCTTTCTTCTTAAACTAGCCATCATGTGCTGACTAGGTCAAGTATATTTGAGGTTTAGGGTAAGTCCCACAATGGCTCCTTTCCTCTTGACTATTCTTAAGTTGATATAAGTCCTCTAGTGGCATTCACTTAGTAGTCGGCCTAGGTCGGATGGCACCTATCGAGCCAAAGATAGACTATCCCGGCAATCAATTCTGCAGTAGGAGGATGTGAGTCCCCAATGCTTTCTTCTTAGGTAGATTATCGTAAATAGATGGGCACCATAGGTTGGTTGAAGCTTGATATGCTAACAGTAACTCACCCAATGGATACACTACTCTTGGCAGATGTAAGCCCCCAAGCTTTCTCCTTGAGCTAGCCACTAAATACCTATAGATATTTTCTTCTCCAGGGTTTTGGATAAAGCCCTTAGTGATCTCTCTCTCTGCGGGCACTCTATTTGGATCACATCATTTGTGACTTCATTTAGACACTATTCGGGTTACTTTTGGATTAGGCAGTCCCCCTTATCTAGCACCCCTATGGTTGGAGAATTTGTTCAGCGGATGCACAGATTCTCCCTTGGTTCAGTAAATCAGAGATATGTCTAGGCTAATATAAGCTCCTTCTCAGTATGATCCCTCACAAACCAACAAGTTCCATGATAAATAAACAAACAAAATAAATAAATTAATTCGCTTATGGATTAGAAATTCAAGCCCCCAGCGACCGCTTTTCCAAGCATGCATCTTATCTTTAGGGCACTGTCAGCAAGACTCCATATAAGAATTGCTTGACTACTCTTGAGTAGAGATAAGTCCCTGGGTCAGCACTCTCTCAGTAGTTGCCCTTATGTCGGGTTCAATCTATTTGCCAAAAATAGGTTACCCCGGCGGTCATTCCGCTTTGGAAGATGTAAGTCTACTACGCATTCTTTCTAGCATGACTATAGCAAACTGACGAGCAACCCTAGGTTGGGTTGATATGTTACCATGCTAATGTGTCACCCCAATGGTCTCTTATTCAGGAAGATGTGAGTCCCCTAGCTTTCTTCTCTGAAACTACTCGTTGGATTGGTAAATATGAAGTTAGTCCAAGGCCAACACGACCCCTACTCAATGCAGTCTATTGCAAACTAATGGGATCCATCAAACATAATTAAAAATGAAATTAACTTTTACTATCTTTGAGATGATTTAAGTCCCCCAACAACATTCACTCAGTAGTCAGCCCTAGGTTGGGTTGACATGTTACCTACTAATGTGTCACCCTAGCATTCTTTTGTAGTATAAGATGTGAGTCCCCATGCTTTCTTTCTTTAATTGACCGCTGCAAACTGAAAGGCAACCCCTTTGGTTGGATTGTCCTACTATGTGGTTGGTAGGCTACCCCTTTGAATTGGTAAATTTGAGATATGTCTAGGCTCGTATAAGCTCCTTCTCAGTATGATCCATCAAAAATCGATAGGGTCCACCTCAAAAATCTAAAACTTAAAATCTTAAACAAATTCAACCCTCTGCCTCGGTGGAGTCAAATTAAATAAATAAAATAAATCCAATTAACTTCCTTAGTGGAGTTAAACTAATCAAAACAAATCAAATCAATCAACTTCTCCTCAGTGAGATGCAAGTCTTTCTAGTTCCCTAGCCGATCCTGAATTCTAATCCCTTAGTGGATTTCACAACCTCTTCTCCCCAGTGGATGACTTGAACTTGCTCCCCTAGTGGAGAGTTCACATTTTCATCCCTAGTGGAACACCAAATCTTAAACAAACAAATCAAATCAATTTCACCCCAATGAGACACAAATCAAATCAAACCTCTCATTCCTTAGTGGATGACTTGAACCTTATCCCTTAGTGGAAGGTTCACATACTCAATCCCTAGTGGATTTCTCCTTGACTCTCTTATGTCTTTTGACATGAGTAGGGTCACATTGTGCTACTCTTGATTCCTTCTACGTCTCTGGTTTGAGAGTATATCATTTTTGTTAGTGCTTGTGATCGTTCGACATTGTTGATCATCTTGGTCAACACCAATACGTGTGGTATGCCTCATTAGTCACACCACACCTATTGGGCGCCCTTTGTTGACCTCATTTTTGGAGTGAGATCTCAACTTCTTCATCTTAGACATAGGACTCCTCTTAGACATTAAGAGTTCCTTAGTCTTAAGTCACTTCTAGTGATTAGATGAACACTTAACCTAACCCTAGTGATTTAGAAGAGTTAGCCATAAGAATAAGTTATACCGTAGGAGTGTTAGAAAAATTTTCCTACCATATAGGTTGAACAAAATCCTTACTTTCTTCTTTCAAGTCAAACTTCCAATCCAAACCAACTCCAAAAATCCAAATAAACTTCAAACTCAAATTAATTCCAAATCAAATTCCAACTTAAATGATTTTTTTTTTCAAATCATTTAAATCAATTCCAACTTAATTGATTTTCTCAAATTCAAATCAATTCCAAAATGCAAGTCATGAATCAATTCCAAATGATTAAAATTCATGATCAATTCTAAATCTAAAATCTTTCCTAAGCCATTTTGATTTCATCTTATGGACTTAGCCCAAATCAAATCCAAATCATTTCAAACTCAAAAGAATTTCTCATGATCCATTTATATCTTCATTTATATTCACATATATAAATGAAATATAAATTCAGATAATCAAACCAAATTCAAGACTCAAATCCAAATTCAACCAAAATCCAACTTATGCTTTTTCAAGTCAAATTCTCGAACTTAGCCAAATCAAACACAAATCAATCCAAACCTTGGATTTTCTCTTCAAACAATCAAATCCTTCATTTAAAACCAAATATAAGCACAAAATTCAATCACCAAGCCAAAATCAAAGTAACCCAAGTCAAACCATACTCACCCCTTTTGACTTGAAATTGTCAAATGAATCAAAACCCATTTGACTCCAAATCACTTGCAATTGGATTTATATTTCAATCTTAAGTCCATTTATGAGTTCAACCAAACTTGAATCAAGCTTTGATCAAGCTAATTGACTTACTTAGGCTCACGTAACCCAAAGTGACCTGAAGCACCTTTTTGAGCTAAATTCTAATCCAACCCAAATTGGATTGAACTAAGCCCACCCAAGCCTCACATTGTGAGCAATAATCATCTTAGGATGATCAATCACCTAAATTGGGTCAAACCAAGTCAAACCTAGCCTTTGACCAAGGCAACACTTAACCCAAATAAAACCTAAACTAGCCAAAATCCACCATAGGACAAATTGATTGAAAACATTGATCTAAACTAATCCACCATCAATGATTGAACATGATCAAGCTATCAATTGAGCCAAACCTACCTTAATTGGCTACTTGACCCAAGTTGACCCAACTTGACCTAAAAAATCAAAATAGGTCAAATCTTGATTTAAGCCAAATTGATTGCAACCAATGGGTCAAATTCATTCTAAATCACTTGTTGAAGTTGACCAAAGCCTCAATTGGCCAATTAAATCCAATTTAGCCTAATTGACCATGAACCCAACTTGACCTAAAAGGTTAAATCAAGCCAAAATCAAATCAAACCAAAATTAATTGAAACCAAAGCTTACAATACATTTTAAATGTTCAACCAAGCCTAAATCAGCCCATGATACCTAATTGGGTCAAATAGGTCAAGTTGGTCAACTTCACCTATTTGACCTAAGTGAACTTAAATGAACCAAAACCAAATATATACCAAATTGAACCAAACAAATAATACCAAAACATTTCAAATGGTCATATGAACTTAACCTAACCCTTGGTTTGACCCAATTTGACCTAAATGGATCAACTTGAGCCAAATCATATCAAATAAACTCCAAATTCATCGAAAATTGGCACAACCCATTTTTCCATCATTCCAAATATTCCTAAATTAAAATAAAAGCCAAATGACCATTTTACGCCCTAGTTCAAAGGGTAACCTATGATCAAATTCACTTGGAATTTATTATATTCTAACTCAAGACTACTTGGCATCCTTCTAGTGGACCATTTGAACACTAAGGAGCGTGGTGAACATGACCCAATTGGTTTGGGTCAGCCAAACCCAACCCAAGGCAAAAATTGACCCTCCACCCAAAATTCTCCACATGGAATCCCTCCTACACTCATTTAACACATGTGCACCTCCACACTCCCACTCCTCTGCCAAAATTGAATCACATGGCACTCCTAACAGCCTAAACAACTCTTTCAATCCCATCAATTGATCAAAAATAAAAAAGAAGCTCTCAGCCATCCGATCCAAGCAGGGGGAGATATACTCCCCCTCATTTCCCCTCAATTGATCTTCCTTGCATTCGATTGAGCTCAGGGGATCAAAGGCAAGCTTCTCTAAGTTTTCCAAGCACTCTCAAGGTCAATTGAATTTCCTTCTCTCGGTTTTACTTAAGCCAAAAATAGGGGAGGTGGGAAGAAACTCCAACCTAGCCAATTCTCAATCAAAGATCAATTCACTTTGCAAGCACCATCAGGAAGGCAAGTCAAGCTCACCCAAGGTGTTTTCCAAGCATCCAAGCCACGGGAAGGGGAGTTCGATTAAAGTCATAAGCCATTAAAGCAAGATTTGGTCAATTGGAAGATCCATTACAAATTGAACCTTCAAACCTTTAACAGGGCTTTGTCTCCACTAGACGAAGCTACCTCCACCATTGGAAGCACCGGTGATAGCCTCCGGTGAGGTATGAATCAAAATCAAGCTTAGGTTGAAAAATCTTTGGTCCTTTGTGAAGGAAATTATAATCCCATTAAAATTCAACCATTGGATGTCTTTCTCCTTACTTCTAGATGGTGTGGGTTAAATCATGGCCTAATCCGAGCTCAAGTGAGCTCGGATCAAGCCAAGGAGGACGGACGATCTCCATCTCCCGCAGGCGAGTGCAGGGATGAATCATGGACTATCCATCCCCCGTGTTTCGAATGGACAGTCATTTTTAAAACACACTAGATCCTCTGATTTATCCCTTTGAAACTGCAGGTTTGATCATGATCGCCCGATCCTTGATCGGACGACCTAGAGGAAAGCACGTAGCATCGTCGGTTGATGTGGCATTCAATTTGACAAGTTAAATAACTAATCCCATCACACTACATGGAAAGTGCATACCACGTCAGCATCCCACACGGCATCGACGAGATTAGTTATATAATTAGCTTATTTAATTGCCCTTTAATCACTGAAACTTCCTAAATTCATAATTAAATATAGAAAAATCCAAAAAAAATGTAAACTCAACTTCATTTTAAAGATAATTCAGAGGGGTAGTGGATTTTTCTTAATTAAAGTTTGATTAAAAACTTAATAACCTTAATTACTCCCTAATGACTTCATTAATTAATTCCAAACTTCTCAGGCATGTTTAGTGGGATGACTTCTGCCACCCCAAATGTTCTTAGAATTTATTAGTGAGTTAATTAGGAAAATTAATTAGTGAACCCTTAATCACCTCTTTAGTGTAATTAAGGATAATTAATCACATGAACAGTGAATTAATCGCTTGATTGAAACAATTAAACATTATTTAGCTGAATATGAGATTTATGAAATGGTTTTGGGATATTTTCTCTAAGCTATTCCCTAAACCCCCTTTCTTCCTTAATCTAAACATAATTAATTATTAATACACTAATGATCTTCTTAATTAGCTTAATCAAACTTTTAAAATCAACCTGAAATTAATCAATCTTGATCTTGGATAGATCTCTAAGTGTTTAAAAGCCTAAGGTAAGCTTAAGAAAATCATAATTCAATTCACATGTGTGGGATGATTATGAAAGTACTTAATTAAACCCTTTAGTTTAATTAATCAATAATTGTGAGCCAATTGCATTAGGCCCCTTTATTTCATAAAGTGCATTGCTGATTTAAATTCTATGTGATTGCATATCATATGTTGGCTCATAATTGGTAGGTTAGTTATGTTAAAGTGGTGTAGGTAAGAGGTAATTAATGAATTTAATTTACACCTTAACCTAAACAAAACATAAAAATTAATCTAATGGTTCTAAAACTAAACTAAATCAATTCACACATGTGGGAAATGGGTTATGACAAGCAAACTCTTTTCACATTTTCTAAAGTCAATTAAAATTCAAAATTAAAACAAAAAACTCTTTTAAATAATTTTGGTTCACTTTGAATAATCTTATTTTATAAGATTGTCCTTAGGAATTAATTAGGATGAATGGAGTTACATGCTTACATCACTTTATTTCTTTCCAAGCATACTAAATGTTGTTTGCCATAAGAGATCATGCATTCATGTCTTTTGAAAAATTAAACTCAATGATATGTTTCCTTTATGTCAAATTGCATGTCTTGGCTAAAGTAAGAATATGAATGGCTATTATCACTACTAAATCAAAAATTATTTTCAAAACATACAAATCAAAGATTGTGAATGAAGGTATGCTACTTGCAAGTACTTATAAGTTTGCATGTTGTTAGAATATAAGGTGTGCTTCATGTGATTTTCCTTCTCATCTCTTAACATAGATTTGGATAGGATTTGCAAAAGGTATAGTTCATTTGAAGAGAACATAACACTTGCTTAAACCTATTTCTATACATTTCTATATTATCACTTAGGAAGGATCTCCACATTTACACATGTAAATTGCATAACTAAGTAAAAAAAATACAAATATTTTGCATGACTCTTCTTTCATTCATTTCTTTTTGTACATGCACATGTATTTAAGAAAAGTATTATATTAGTCTAGACATCCCAGGGTTGTGAGGTTTTAAGTAGGTCTTTTACTTTACACCCCTAGTGTAGAAAATAATTGTGCCATACACACGTATGTCTTTCATCCATGTAAATGTGTATTTGATTAGTGGATAAAAGAGTCCCTCTTTTCTACTTAAACAAAATCATGCATTCATAAAATATCCAAAAAAATTTTAAACAACATTCCTTAGCATTCATCATCAAGGTGTGCTAAAGTATTTGCATTGCATGTATAGCTATGCTTAGGATCATTCATATGCATGGTATACATGTTGGAAAGAAATAAATGGTTGTGTGTTATGTGATAGTAATTCACCTTAATTAATCCTAAGATGTCTTTCTTATTAAATAGGTTTGTTTAAAGTAAATCTAAACTTAGGGTTAATTAAAACACATAATAAAACATTCACTAAAGAAAAAAATCACTAAATGAATCTACCTTTGGAATAGCTTAAGGAAGGGATGAAAGAGAAGTTCTCTTCTCTTTTCTTCTCTTTACAACACTTAATAATTAAGTGTAGGTTCATTCAAGCCAAATCAAATCATCAAATAAAAATTGATAAAATCAACTAAATCATTTCAAATGAAACCACCCTTTAAGTTGAATCCTCTCACACTTAGAGAATTTCAACCTTAAAGCCCAGCTAAGACATGCCACACAAGCCTTAAATAGCACACACATTAGGCTAAGTCACCATTTCTAGCTCTATGTTAGGGCGGTGCATGGTTTGATGACTGATTTTGTTTTGTGATGGAATATTTTAGACTAGATGTTAGGGTGTATGCACATAGACTAAATGTGTCAAAACTTGATCTAAGCCAAATTAATTGAAACCAATGGGTCAAGTTCATTCCAAAATGATTGTTGAACTTGACTAAAGCCCTAATTGGCCAACTAGACCTAACCTAGCCTAATTGACCTTGAACCCAACTTGACTTAAAAGGTCAAATTGAGCCAAACTCAAATATAAACCAAATTGATTGGAAACAAAGACATCAATTCATGTCAAATGACCAACCAAACATGAACCAACCCATGACCTAACCCAAATAGGTCAAATGGGTCAATTTGGTCAACTTGACCCATTTGACCTAATTGAACTCAATTGAACCAAAACCAAATATAAACCAAATTGAATCAAACCAAAAGCAACCAAAACATTCCAAATGGTCATATGAACTTGACCCAACCCTTGGTTTGACCTAATTTTACCAATTGGTCAACTTGACCCAAGTTGACCCATTTTGACCTAAATGGGTCAACATGAGCCAAATCATATCAAACCAACTCCAAATTCAATGAAACTTGGCTTAACCCATTTTCAATCATACCAAACATATTCAAATTAAAACCCAAGCCAAATGACCATTTTACCCTAGGTCAAAGGGTAAATTTTGGCCAAATTTACTTGGAATTTGGTCAAATCCTTCTCATGACCATTTGACACCCTCATAGTGGAGCAAATGGACACTAGTGAGTGTGGTGCACCTAACCCAATGGGTTTAGGTTAGCTCAACCTAGCCTAAGGTCAAAACTGACCACTTGCTTGAACATGGCCACATGGGAATCATTCCTCCACCCATTTCAAGCACATGACACTCTTTCATGACCTCACTCTGGCCAAACCGAATGCAAGGACGCATCAAATAGCCCAACAAACTCATTCAAGGAGCTCAATTGGATAAAAATAATATCTCCTTGCTCAGCCGTCCAATTGCTCTATGGGGATATATACTCCCCCTAATTTCACTTGAATTTCATTATGTCCTATTCGATTGAAGCATAGGAACTCAGAGCAAGCCATTGTTATTGTTCCCAAGCTTCCTAGAGTGATTTATAATTTCCATCTTCTCAATTTTCCTTGATTGAAAATAGGGGAGCTCAAGTGAAAATCCAACTTACTCCACACTCAATACCAAGCCAATTCCTTTTCTAAGCTTCATCAGAGGATCAAATCAAATTCACCCAAGCTTTTTCCCAAGCACCAAAGGCAAAGGAGGTGCTACTTCAACCAAGACTGAGCTTAAGTGAAGGTGGAGTTGGCCTCTAGAAGGATCTAACTAATTTCAACAGCTCAAAACTTCAGCAAAGCTTCGCCTCCACAAGACAAAGCTTCTCCAAGGGAATTGAGCATCGGTGATAGCCTCTAGTGAGGTAAGCCATTAAATTGAGCTCAATCTAGCCATGGTCTGGTCCTTTGTGAAGTGAATTTTTATCTCATGAGATTCTAGTCGTTAGATGTTATCTCCATTGCATGGTGATGGTATGGGTTGAATTTGGATTCAATCCAAGCTCAATTGAGCTTATCTTCCCTTAAAAGATGGACAATGTCCATCTCCCGTAGGAAAGATCAGGGGTGAATCACGGGCCATCCATCCATGCATTTTAGATGGACGGTCATGATTAAAACACATAGGATCCATCATTTAATCCTTTAGAATCAGATCTTAGTCGCCCAATCGCTGATCGACGACAAGGAGAAAGCGAGAAAATGCCGCCGATGCGGCGATGTGAAAAGTTAAATAGCGAATCCCAGCACACCATGTGAAAAATGTGTGCCGCATCAGCCTCCACGTGCCGCCGATGGGATTAACTATATAATTAGTGATTTAAATTACTTAATTAATCAAAGAAACTTCAAATATTCATATCTAAGTGTAGAAAAATTAGAAAAATGTGAAATAAATTGCATGTGAAAGGTATTTAAATCTAGAATATTATAAAATTGATTCTAATGAATTTTGAACAGTGTTATTTTTGAATTTGGGTTTTATTGGGAATTTGATTTTGCTAATTACTCTCTAATTATCCCACTAATTAATTCCAAACTTTTAGTGTATAATTAGTGGGATGCCTATTGCCTCCCCTAATTTTATTGGGATTTATTTATGGTTTAATTAGAGTAATTGCTAGATTAATTTCTAATTATCCTCTTAATATAATTAAGCCTAATTAAGTGTGTAATAAGTGGTTTAATCCTTTGATTGAACTAATCAAGGTTTGTTTAAATGAATAGGAGGTTTAAGGAATAATTTTGAGATATTTTCCTTAAGCTATTCCTTAAACCCCATATTTCTTCCTTAATTTAAACTTAATTAAGGATCAATCCACCAATTACCTATCTAATTAATTTGATAAAATTCTAAAACCACCTTCCAAAACTTAACTAATCCACTTTGGGTAGATACTTGAGTGTTCAATAACCTAAGTATATTAAGGAAATCAATATCCAACTCACATGTGTGAGAAGGATTATGAGATTACTTAACTTAAACCCTTTAGCGTAATTAATCATTAATCATGAGCCAAATGCAATAGGCCCTTTTCTTCTTA
Organism: Cymbidium sinense; assembly: GCA_021442155.1. Taxonomy (NCBI): domain Eukaryota; kingdom Viridiplantae; phylum Streptophyta; class Magnoliopsida; order Asparagales; family Orchidaceae; genus Cymbidium; species Cymbidium sinense. The sequence goes on from CM038232.1 coordinate 1,200,817, forward strand.
GGTGCATTGCTGATTTAAATTTCTTGTGTGGTTTTTTATCATATCATTGGCTCATAACTATTTGGTTAAATATGCTAAGGTGGTATAGGTAAGGGGTAATTAACACACTTAATTCATACCTTAACCAAATCAAAATATAAAATCATCTAATCATCTAAAGATTAAACAAAAATGCCATACACATGGGGGAAATGGGTTAGGACCAGCAAACATTCTTTCACATTTTCTAAATCAAACATAAAAATATATTCAACAAAATTACATTAAACAAACTTTGATTCACTTTAAACTTTCTTATTTCATAGGATTGTCTTTAAGAATTAATTAGGGTGAATGAATTTACATTGCTTTCATTACTTATTTCTTTCCTAGCAAGTTAAATATGTATTTCATATGAAATTCATGCATTCATGCCTTTTAAAAATCAAAATTAAAATGAAAACGTTTCTTTATGTCAAATTGCATATTTTAGCTAAAGTAGAAATATGAATGGCTATTATCACTACTAAATCCAAAAATATTTTCAAAATCTATAAATCAAGCACCTCAAACTAAGAGTGTGCTACTTATAATTATTTATAAGCTTGCATGTGGATATAAATATGAAGATGTGTATTGTGTGGCAGTACTTCTCTTTTCTTTTAGTATAGTTTTAAATAGGATTTGACAAAGTATATAGTTCACTTGAAAAGAGTACAACACTTTCCTAACCCGATTCAGATCCATTCCTATGCTATTACCTAAGAATGACATCCACACTTGTACATATAAATTGCATAAATAAAATAAACAAACAAATGCAAACTTTTTTTGCATCTTTCGTTTCCCATTCATTTCTTTTGTACATGTGTTTGTATTTAAGGAAAGTGGTATATTAGTCTGGACAACCCCGGGGTTGCGAGGCTTTAAGTAGCCCTAAGTAAGTTTTGTACCTTACACCCCTAGTGCTAATAATGGCATCGTACTCACTTATGCTTTTCATGCATACATATGTGCATGTGAATAATAGATAAAAGAAACCCCACTTTTATATTTAATGAAAATCATGCATCATAAAATATTCAAATTTTCTTAAGTAACATTTTTTAGCATTCATCATAAAGTGTGCTCAATATTTCCATTTGTATGTATAGTTATGCTTAGGATTCATTCATATGCATGTTATACATGTTGGGAAAGAAATGAAGTGATGTGTGTTTTGTGTTATTAATTCATTTTGCTTAATCTTAAAATGTCTTTCTTTTTGAATAAGATTATTTAGGAAATAATCTAAACTTAGGATTAATTAAAACACATAATAAAACATTCACTAAACAAAATCAAACATGAATATGCTTTAGAAATTACTTAGGGTAGGAAAGGAAAGAGAAGTTATCTTCTCTTTTCCCTCTCTTTACAACCATTAGTAATTAAGTAGGTTCATTTAAACCAAACAAAAATCATCAAATAAAATTGACCTAATTCAACTAAACAACTTAAATGAAACCACCCTCTAAGTTGAATATTTTAATACTTAGGAAATCTAAACCTTGAACCCTAGCTAAGCATACCACACAAACCTTAAATAGTACACACACTAGGTTAAGTTGCCACTTCTAGCTTTAGGTTAGGGCGGTGCATGGCTTGATGTTTGCTTTTATTTTGTGATGTATTATTTCTAGTCTGGATGTTAGGGTATATGTGCGTAGAATGAATGGTAGGATAATTTAGTCTAATCATTATCTTCATGCAGGGGATTGTGCTTAAGGGGCGCTGTAATAAAAATATAGATGCTTTTGTTGTGCAGATGCTTATACCCCCTAAGCATAATCCAATAGGCCAGGTGGATTTGGTTACCCATGTGTGGGGTGCTAAGTCCAATATACATGCTTGAGATTTGTACAGTTTATTTAGCTAATCTATATTTTGCAGGTGTTAGTTAGATTTATTTTTCTTTATGTAATTTTTACAATTAAGATTTTGGAATGAATGTTATGGGGATTAAGATGAACATTAGTCATAATATTATATCTTATTTACCATGTGAAGACATTGAAGCAACCACCTTCCAACCATCCAAAAGAAGGAACCAAAAGAAGAAAGAAAAAAAAGAAGAAAAGAAGAAATGAAGACCCCCATAACATGAATTTCATTACTTGATTGTAAATTAATTCATTTGTAATCCGGGTTGTATAAGGGTACAGCTCGACTACCCAACTTATTTTTGGGCATGTGCGGTGGTGCCCAACCACAAATGGCCTTTTATTCTTTTACGTTGGCTTTATATAATATTTGATGTTTTGTTTAGCTTGTGCATTAAGATGGCATGTTTTCCCTAGTTTCTTCCTTGCTTGATGTATGGGATGACAATTTGGCTCTTAGGGAAAAATAAATTTTCTACCAAATTAAACTAAAACTTAAAAATAAACAACTCATAACCTCACCTAATGCTTAGGCTAAAAATCAAGATAAAAGAATTAGCAACCATTACCTGGATGAGTATTTCTTTTCTAACATCATGCATAAAAGCATATTATTTCACTCTTGATTGGAGGGCTTCCACCTTTGCCAAAGAACTTGGCTTGACCTTTGAGATCCATGGCAGAAACACACCTCCCCTTCTCGCTGATTTTGTCCCATGATCTTATTTCTCATACATTAGGCATATGAATCCTATAATCCTGAGTCAAATGATTGTCTAAAAAAATTAAAAGTAAAATGTAATATGTTTTGCATTAGATCTAAGTCATTTTTATGTTCTTACATGATCTAGTCTCTTAGGGAGTGAGTTTAAGGACTTAGTCTCTTTCTAAAATAAATAACAACCTTACTATCTTGCATAAACATGACTTGCTTACATTAATTTAAAATCGTAGGAGGAGTTAGTTGGCGGCCACCCCAAAGCAGTTGTAAGTCCAACAGTCAGGTGATTTATCCTCTCCTGTGGAGGTAAACCAAATACCCATTTTTACCTTAGATTTAGGTTGTGCTTTTGGCATTCGCCAAAGCTCCCTAAATTTAGGTGCTTAGGTTGTTACTCCCCTTTGCAGGCCATAAGTAAAAATCCTCACCTCTTAGGCATTTATATGATCTTGTATCATGAAATTGTAAGCCTTACATTTCTAATAACAATTTTCAACTTAAACAAAATAATTCAATTTCAAAAATGTAAAGCTCAACTATAGGGTAATTTGGGATGCTTACTAGGCTTCATAGTATCTTGAGCATCCCCTACTTATTTTCATTTGGCTTCGATAAGAACTCTATCCTCTTGATCGATACCACTTGACTTTTCTAAAAATAAACCAATCGATTGGTAGTCCAACCTTTTCAAAATCTTTGGAGACGACGATCATTTACCTTAATCGAGAGTATTCCTGAGGAATCTCATTCATTAGGATGTAATTAAATTTAGGGGATTGCCTCCATAGGGAACTTAACAAACTCGATTTAAAATAAACTCTACTTTAATTTTCCATATAAAGTAGGGGAAGAATCTCTAGTATATACGAAGACCCATAGTCCTTTGGAGTCCTTATTCCAGGTGATTAGGTCTATTGTAGGGTGATGACTTTTAGCTTTCGAGATAGTACACCTCTCATCAATATCATACCCGATCACCCTAATAAGAACATCTGCGGATCTACGTGGTGTCCCAACTAAAGGCGTATATCTTCTCTTCAAAAGGATAGATGAAGGTGAAAATATTTCACCATAGATTTTTTTGGCGACTCCGCTGGGGAAGGTTCCTCTCTCCATCTTTGGTAAATGATCATTGTCTCCAAGTATCGATAAGGGGTTTGTACTTTTGTATGAATCCAAGACTGTCTTTCTTTCCATTGGCACTTAGGTTATTTCATCCATAAGTTAAGCTAGCCAACATCTTTAGGTTTTAGGACCTCACCCCGTGTTGGTCTTAAAACCCCCATTGGGTTCCCCAATAGGTGAAAATAAAAGCTAAATTGAAAAGAATTAATTAAAGACTCTCCTTACTATTTTATTTTAATGATAAGGAAAGGTTCATTCTAAAATAATAAAGACAAAATAAATCCTTTATAAAATTCTTGCTTTTCAAAAAGAACTCTTTCAAAATGCACATAATAAAATATTTTGCACAAAAAATTTTCTTAAATCACCTTCATCTAACAATCTTCATGATTGTTATATATAGGATCATCTTTACAAAAATAAAATTTCAACAATTACATTTTTTTAAAAGCACAAATGAGCTTCTTCACTCAATTCATTTTAGTGAAGACCTCATTTTTGAAAATAAAATTTCAACAATCATGTTTTCAAAAGCATAAAATTTGAAGATGGGTCTTACCATTCAATATATCCAAATGTGTTGAATGGAAATTACATCTTCAAGCAAAATCACAACTTTGAAATTCCACTCAACACATTTCACATGTGTTAGGCTGAAACTTTCACATTTTCAAAAAGCACATATGAAACCTCTTTATTTAATATACCCACATTTATTGAATAGACGTTTTATTTTCAAACAAAATTAAAGATAAATTTTTAAAAAGCACATATGAATAACTCAATTCAATATGCCCAGATTTATTAAATAGAAATTTCATTTCCAAATAAAATAACATTATTTTAAAATTCCACTTGACATATTCTATATATGATTAGGTTGGAATTTCCTCTTTTAAAAAAGCAATAATCACACAGAAAAATACATCTTTGAAAAATAAAACATAATTGATTTCCATCTTACATACTCAAATTTGTTAAATGAAAATCTCTCTTTTCAAAATCAACAAAAACAAAAATTTTCAAAACATATTTGGAACTTCATTCTAGTATACCCCATTTGCTAAAATGAAGTCTCCCTTTTCCAAAAACAAAATTTGAAACACATTTTTGAAAATTCATTTAACATACTCAAATTTACTAAGTAAAATGTCCATTCCACAAAATTTTCAATAAACACTTTTGGAACTTCATTCTTTAGCATACCATATTTGCTAAAGTGAAGTCCCTATTTTTAAAATAAAATCAAAACACAAAAAATTTAAACACATTTTTGGAAATTCATTTAGCATACTCAAATTTGCTAAGTAAAATTTCCATTTCATAAAATTAAAGAAATACATTGGAACTTCATTTTAGCATATCATATTTTCTAAAGTGAAGTCTCCATTTCTAATCAAAATCAAATTGAAAACAAAAGAAACACATTAGGGTTCTCTTAGCATACTAAAATTTGCTAAGGATCCTACTTTTTTAAAATCAAGTTAAAATCAAAAGAAACACATTAGGACTCCCTTAGCATACTTAAATTTGATAAGGATCTGACATTTTCAAAATCAAATTAAAATCAAAAGAAACACATTAGTACTCTCTTAGCATACTTCAATTTGCTAAGGATCCTAATTTTCAAAATCAAATTAAAATAAAAAGAAAAACACATTAGGATTTTCTTAGCATACTCAAATTTATTAAGAGTCCTATTTTCAAAAATTTCCAAAAATAAAACACACTTGGATTTCCTCATTTATCATGCCCAAATTTGCTAAGTGAGAATTCCATTTTTCAAATCACAAATGATTCACAAAATAAAGCAAACAAAGAAACAAAAGCAAGAAATTATTTTCAAACATCTCACTTAGCATACCCAAATTTGCTAAGTGAGTAAATTCCAAAAATCACAAATCTCAAATCAAAAATCAAATTGATCCTTTACTTTAACATTCCCAAATTTGTTAAATGAAGGGTCCTCAAAATTAAAATTAAAATATGAACCTATGGAAGCATCTCTTCAAAGATATTTGAACCCATTTTCAATATATCCAAATTTGTTGAAAGTGGATTCTACACCTAGAAAAATTTCTCTTTCCAATCAAATCTCAAAATCTATTATAAATCATTTGAATCTGACTTAACACTTCTAAGATTTCTAAGATATTGAGTATGAGTTCAAATTCTAAATTCAAAACTCAAAATCAATAGAAATCTAATTCAAGTTTATTTTTTTAACATTGCAGACTCTCGTTCAGTGACAGTTTCAGTTTCAATCTAAATTTAATTTTCAGTTGATAGAAATGGCAGCACCCAAATATGTGTTTACTTTTCCCCACGGGAGGGATCTGGCCTTGGATCAGGCTAGCCTTCCTCACTCTAAATACACCCATCTCATCCACTTTGGATGAGGTTTTGAGGGGGCGAGGATTACCTGTGAGGGCACTACCCTCACCACAAGTAGGAGCAGTCGGTAAGCCGCTTCCATTGACATGCCATCGATTCTGATATTCCCTCATCAAGAGAGGAAGGCGTGGTTCCTACAATGCCAACATCGATATGTTCGTGATAGTGCGGTGCCCGGTTGTTTCCGTCGCCACCAGGGCTAGCACCCACTCATTAGCACCTTCCAAGGGGAAGATTCCCATGATCCCAGGGATTGTCTCCCCTGCTTTTGAGGTTGAGTCTAGCTCTTACTCTGCTCGCCCTACCAAGAACCATAGGAGGAACAAGAACCACATGATAAAGTGGTACCATACTCGCATTGCCAGGGAGATGGATGCAGCTACACGGTTCATTGTTAAGAAGTTTCCCACTTGTTATAGTGAACCCATTCCATCCTCCCTAGGTCTGACAGAGAGGATGCCCGAAGGATCTCTACTTCACCTCCACCAACAGTTTAATTTTAACCACCAATCAGTTAGAGTAGGAGGTCATATGCCGGCCTCCGTTCAGTTCTACGCCAAGTTGGCAAAGCCTACAGATGATCTAAGTCCAGGGCTCAATTTGATTTGAGATCTATCCCCTACAGTGTGGAGAAGCATCTTCGATAGAAGAGGGCCAGGGAGGCCCATTCCTCAGTTCATATCACTAGCCGGGAGAGGCAAAAGTTTAGTTGGCAGTCAGCGGCCTCTGCACTTGTTGATTTTCCTGATCGACGTGCTACCCGCATCGATCACACAGATAATATTCTACTTACAGGGACTACCCACCATAGGAGAAAAGCTCCTATTCTGAGAGAGTTGGTGGTTCCTCCACCACACCACTCTACCCCATGTCCATCATCCCCTGTCCAAGTTTTAGCATCTCTAGTTCTGCTAAAAGCCATGAAGGCCACATCTGGGGAGAAGAGGACCCCATTGGTGATCCGGCTATGGCCAAGGGATCCCACTTCATCTACACCGCCTACTGTGGCGAGGCCAAGCTCTCCCGCTCGACCTTCTGCCCTAGTTGTGGTGCGGAAGGAATGATGACCTCGAAGCATAGTGGTCATCCCTTCACCACCACCACCGCAGTGGGACATAAAGACGGTTACAACAGTTGTAGAGGGAAAAGGTGACAAGCCAGTTGCACCCATGATGATAGATCCTCCTAAGAGTGTCACCCCATATAGAGTCAATGACAGTCTGGAGTGTATTTTTTCCAGCGAGTATAGCCCTCACAAGGTTGATTCTCCAACAACAAGGGAGGTCTAATGCCTTATAGTACATGACAGTGATCCCAACACCGGTCAACTGAAATCATTTATTCCAGTCCTAACATATCGTTCTCTAGATGACATAGTAGCTCATTATTTCATGGAGAAGAAAGAGATCTTAGGATATGACTATTTTGATGAGGAGAAGATCATCTTTGATCCCAATGAAGATGATTTATTGAGAGACTCAGCAAGGGATCTCTCCTTAGAGAGCAGTAGACTATAAAAGGTGTTGAGGCCGAGTAGGAAGGCATAGTCCACTCGATCCAACACCTCCTAGCACAGATAAAGAAGAAAGATGAAAAGATAGATAGGATGGAGAAGAGGCTCGAGGATTTGTTAGCAATTGTCTTAGCATTGCAGAACCAAACCCCGATAATTCATCCTACCACATATGGAACTAATCAGCTAGAGTTGGTGCATGTCTTGGACCCAGCTAAGACTTTACCTCCAGTAGAGCAAGGTAGCACCAACATGTATAGGAAGGTAGTGGATAGTACCTTCATACAAAAAAAAGATATCAAGTCCATGGTTGAGCAGTAGGTGAAGGAAGTGTTGGCTCAAGCTCAAGGAGGATCAACAATTCCATAGGGTAGACCCTACCTATAAGAATTCAATGCAATCCGATATCCTAAGGGTTTTATGCCACATTCCTTTAAGAGTTTTGATGGCAGTGGGAACTCAAGGCAGAACATCATGCATTTCAGAGCTAATTATTGCAACACTGGTGGCAGTGACATTTTACTCTCCCGTCTCTTCATCAGTAGCTTAGCAGGGATAGCTTTTGATTGGTATGCTAAACTTCTCAAAAGTTCAAGAAGACTTTTCGAGTTGGAGACTCTTTATCAAGTTTGGAGCTCACAAAGGGTCACTATTGGCGATCTCGTTATGGCTCAACAAAATCTTGGTGAGTTCCTCATTGATTACATTCTTAGATGGCATAATTTGAGTATGAAATGCGAACCACATCTATCTGAATAGCACGCCATTGAGATTATGCTTAAGATTATCCATGGTCGGGTTGCCTTCATCCTCAAAGGTTTCACCATCAAAACCTTTAAGAAATTAATCAACAAGGTGGCTAGGTTGCAAGGAGAAGCCAAACAGTTACCTTCTCCAGATCTACCAACAAACCCAAAGCCACAGAAGGTAAATGAGAAGAAACCTGGGGTAGTAATTGAAGTGGATAAGGGGAAATAATTGGCTAGAGATCCGTTTGAGAGACCTCATGCTCCATAGTCATCACTTCCACCTCCTCTACCACCATCGAGGTAGCCCTACCGGCTGCCATAGCAGCCTCCATGGCCTACACCACCTCCTCCTCAGCCACAACATCAATAGTAGTGGTACACATATCTGCTGCTAGGTAGCTATGGTCAACCTACTCTTCTAGATAAACTTAACAAATATTTTTTATTTAAGAGGGAGGTAATCAGAAAGATCTTTAAGAATCTCTTAAAAAGCTTAATTTTCAGCTATTCGAACCTAGGAGACCAGAGGAAGTGGGAAAAATCCATGATCCTAACTTTTGCCTCTCTCACCGTATGCTATGTCATGTTTTGAAAGATTGCTTCACATTTAAGGATTGGCTTGAACATAGCTTCAAGACCGGTGATCTAGTCATCCCGAAGAAATACCTTGTGGAATAACCATCCTATTTTATTAGGGTAATCCTTGGAGATACTTGCGATCCTTCTAAAACCAAAGAAGGTTAGGATATCTCCTTATCCAAAACCTCTAAGAAAATTGTATCGAAGATCAAAAAACTTTTCTTGCAGGTGCTTGAGTCAGCTTAAACCTCCAACATCAAAGAAAATATGCAAGTTGCTAGAGCCAACTCAAGGAAATGGGGAGCTCAGCAGCAGCAGCAGCATGTGCCAGCCCGAGATAGCCCAGTAGTGCAACCACCAACCGAGTCCAGCCTCCAGTCCACCATTGCAGCTACCACATCAGTGACTACCGTAACTTCAGCTACTTCTTCTTCTTTTTGTAGACATCTTGTATCGGTGGATGAGGGCATAAAATCCTTCACCCCTCTTACTTTACTTGATTTCTACTTTATACCTCCTATCAAATCCAAGAAATTGAAAAATAAAGCTAGCTTGAATTACATCTATGTCACTTCTGATGGATTTTTTGAACTATTCCTAATAACTCTTCAAGTCTAAACAACAACTATAATAATTTTGATCTTCCTCTTTCTGATTCAGAGTTGGATTTTCCTACTCTGAATGTTATGGGTTCACCTCTTGAGATAGACTTGGAATCATCCGATTATGAGGGTCCCATAGGAGAAGCTATAGGTGAGCCCGATGTGTAGGTAGAACCTTTTATTACCCTATCACAAGAGATCATTGAAGTCAACCTCCGTAGCGGCAAGGTTCTACCTCCTAGGGCAGCACCTCAAGATAGAGGGAAATAAGTCATTGGTTCAGAGGATCGAAAGCTCCTCCACAGGATGCTCCACCCTTGGACTACAGTGTCCTCTCTCACCTAAGAAAGTTACCATCTAAGCTAAGCATATATGATGCCCTTATCTTATCCAAAGAGATGAGGGAATCATTAATCAAGGCTCTCCTTGATCTTGAGATATGCTTAGCTCAGCTGACCGCTATTGGAGAGGAGGCACATTATTCCAAAGAAGCCTACGGGATCACCTTCACAGATGAAGACCTTCTTTTGGGGGACATGGAGCACAACCGTCCCCTCTACATTACAGTTGACATGGGAAGATTTAGACTTGCCAGAGTTCTTATCGATCAAGGTGCATCAATGAACATTATGAGTCTAAAGACCCTTGCCTATTTGAGGATCGACATCTCCACACTTCGAGGAGATCAGATGATGTTGAGAGGATTCAATGAATAAGGCGAGAGGGCTTTAGGTTCCATAGTGTTACCTTTGGAGATAGGTGACTGGAAGACTGAAGCCAAGTTTTATATCATTGATTTGAATACTTCATTCTCCGCTTTGCTTGGTAGGCCCTGGATACATCATAACAAGATAATTCCATCCTCCCTCCATCAGTGCATCAAGTTCAGGAAGGATGGGGTTGAGTATTGTGTCAAAGGAGATGAAAAGTCATTTTCAGTTAGAGAGGTTGAGATATATGAGGATGCGACCTACTATCTTTCTGTGAACACCCTTTCTCATAAACTTGGACAAAACTCAAATTCAAAAGAAAAAGAAAATGAAGAAAAAGAAAAAATAAAAGTAAAAGAAAAGAAAAGTGAAAATCCAAGTGAACAAGAAAGGAAAATTGAAGAAGAAATAGAGCCGCATATCACATTCCACCCATAGTTTATTCATTCATATGGACATGTGGGTAAGATGACTCAACCTCCACTAGAGGTGAGGCGAAATAGGCGTTCAGAGGTGGAAGACCCTTGCCATCAATCACAGGGTTATGTTCCAGTTCGTAGGAGTACCCCTACTATTCACATAGACTTGGAATCCAGTTTAGAGGATGAGTCTAATGTGATTAGCATTCCAGCTAACCCTCTCAGTGGGTTTCATTAGAGGTGATGCTCGAGCCAGACAATGATGAAGACCGAGCCTCCCAACAAAACAAAGTATTCGAATTAGATGTACATAAAACTATCAGGCAGCAGTTGGGAACCTTAGCTCTAACCTCATTTTTACTCCCAAAAAGTTGAAGGTTTAGTAGTTAAAGAAGTCCCTAAATCTTCCAGTGATATGAAGCCGAAGAGATTCTTTTTAGTATCATCCTCAAGTCCTGAAGTTGATGTAGAACTTGAGGAGAATTCATATAAAGAATTAATGAAATTACCATTTGACTTTTACTCGCCTTATGTTCATAATCTTATACAGGAAGGTTTGGCCCCTCATACATGGTCCAAGCATAGGTCTGAGTATTTTGAGAAGCTGTGGGATAATATAAGCAGGAAAGCACAACCAAGAGCAGGACTAGGATTCGGTATAGTGGGTCCAGTCGATAATGATGATTACTGCTTAGTTGTTACCAACCATCTGGACTCTGATAGGTTCTTTTCACACCAAACCACACTTATGAGGATGTGTGTTTAGAAACCTCAGATGATCTAGATGATCTCCAAATCAAAGATGCACTGCCAGAATTTGAAGAGGAGATCCATTCAACAATTGACAAGCTTAAAGAAATCAACCTCGGGACGGAAGAAAATACACACCCGACATACATCAGTTCGTTGCTGAATGAAGAAGAAACTAATGACTTAGTTAGGCTATTGACTGAGATTAAAGACTATTTTGCATGGAGTTATGAAGAGATGCCAGGATTATCTTCTGATGTAGTAGTCCACAAGCTATCAATAGATCCTAGTGCTAACCCTATCAACAAAGCTCCTAGACGCATGCAATTAGAAATCGAACAACGGGTCATTTCTAAAGTTAAGAAATTGATCGATGTTGGTTTCATCAGGGAAGAAAAATATCCTACCTGGTTAGCCAGTGTCATCCCAGTTAAGAAAAAGAATGTCCAAATTCACATATGCGTCGATTTCAGGGACTTAAATAAGGCATGTCCTAAGGATGAGTTTCCTCTTCCTATACTAGAGTTAATGGTGGGCATCGCCTCATCTCATGCAATTTTCTCTTTCTTGGATGAGTCATCTGGCTATAACCAAATCAAGATGGCCCCTGATGATGAAAGAAACACTACTTTTTGAACCCCAATCGAAATCTTTTGCTATAGGGCCATGCCTTTCAGCCTTAAAAATGCTGGTGCTACATACCAACAGGCCATGGCTCAAATCTTCAATGAACTCATCCATCATTAGGTTGAGTGCTATGTTAATGATATGGTATTCAAAAGCAGAGAAAAGGAAGACCATCTCTTTAACTTGAGAGTAGTTTTCGAATGGTTAAGATAATATAACCTCTAAATGAATCCCCTGAAATATGCATTCGGAGTAGCTTCAGGGAAATTCCTTGGGTTTGTTGTCTGACACTTAGGAATAGAAATAGATCCAGAAAAGATCAAAGCTATCTTAGAAATGCCACCTCCTAAGAGTTTAACTCAACTCAGATCTTTTCAAGGATGATTGGCGTATCTAAGACACTTTATTTCCAACCCATCGGGAGATGCAAGCCATTCTCAGCACTTGTCAAAAAGGATGCCAAGTTTAATGGGATGACAAGTTCCAGCATTCCTTTGAAGATATCAAGTAGTATTTGGTGAAGCCGCTAGTTCTAGCAGCCCCTATCCCGAGCAGGCCACTCATCCTCTACACTACTGCATTGGATGACTCTTTTAGTGCTTTGTTGGCCCAAGCCAATGACGAAGGGAAGGAGAGTGCTCTCTACTACCTTAGTCATCATCTTATCCCTACTGAAGTGAACTATCCACCTATTGAGAAACATTGCCTAGCTTTGATCTTCGCCTCCCAAAAGTTACGGCACTATATGATTTTTCATAAGGTGAACTTGATTTTTAGAACCAATCCACTGTAGTATCTCACATGGCCAATGCTATCTGGATGTTTGATAAGATGGTCCATGATTCTCTCATAGTTTGATATCACATTCATACCCCTCCATGCGGTAAAAGGACAAGCACTAGCAAATTTCTTAGCAGCACACCCACTTCCCGCTAATTCTCCGCTTAGTGATGATCTCCCTGATGAACAAATCATGAACTTAGGGGAGGTTGACAAATACCGATGGGACATGTATTTTAATGGTGCAGCTTCTTTTCATAAAAGGGAAGCACCAAGATCTAATCTTTCAAGAAAGGCAGGGTTAGGTATAGTTCTCCTAACTCCTGACCGTGATGTGATAAGATTCTCATACTATCTTTCCAATCCCTGCACCAACAATAAAGCTGAGTATGAAGCTTTGATTTTTAGTCTGGAGTTAGCTATCATAATCAGTGTCAAGAGAATCAACATCTTTGGGATTCTCGCGTCATCAATCGATTGGTCCTACAAGATTCTCAAACCCAAGCTTCATCATTACCATGAGTATACCATGAAGCTGTTGGCCCAAATTCCTGAAGTCACCATCTACAAAGTTCCCTGAGCAGAGAACGTAGTAGCAGATGCTTTGGCCAAACTTGCCAAAGAATTTGCATGTCCGGAAGATGAGCTCAATCCAAGAAGGGTCCAAAATAGACAAGTCATATCCCTTATTGATGTTGAACTCATCGAGAGACTTTCTCTTGAAGGGGAGGTTGTCGTTGCCTATAAAGACAAGGAGCTAGATTGGAGGCAACCATTCATAGACTATTTGAACACCAGTAAACTATCTCAAGAATAGCCACAAGCCAATCAGGTAAAATAGAGAGCTCTCTCCTATTCTCTCGTCGATGGCATCCTGTACCGACGGTCCTTTGACCAGATGTGGTTGTGTTGTTTAGATAAAAATGAAGCCCGTGGCATTATAATCGAGGTACATTCAAGTCTATGTAGAGCACATCAATCCGGTCTAAAGATGAAGATGAAGATCAAGAGACTAGGATATTATTGGCCTTCAATGATTAAAGACTGCCTGGATGTAGCTAGGAGATGTCATTAGTGTCAGGTACACAGTGTGGTCCTACATCAAACACCCAATATCCTACACCCTACATTAGCTTCATGGCTATTCGAGTGTTGGGGTACCGACATTGTAGAATTGATCGATCCTCCTTCTTCCAAGGGTCATCGATTCATCTTAGCTACCGCCGACTACTTTTCCAAGTGAGGCCCACCTGATAGGTTATATAACTCGCATGTGCTTCAATTTTTTAAGAACCATGTCATTATATAGTTTGGGGTGCCTCAATGAATTATATCGATAATGGTAGCATTCAAAAGCACCAAGATCAACAGCTTCTAGAAGATAGATTGGAGATACTCCACCATCTACTACCCCAGCTTAGCAGAAACATTCAACAAAACTCTCATCCAAATACTAAAGAAGACTCTTGATGACAACAAGTGGTAGTGGAATGAGCAGTTGGTTGAAGCCTTGTGGGCCTACTGCACCACATACCGAACCCCAACTCAATCTATCCCGTTTCCTTAGTGCATGGGTCCAAAGTTGTTCTACCTTTAGAAGTACAACTCTTATCACTAAGGATAACATTGGGTAACAAAATCACTACAGAAAGCAATGTGGATTAAAAGAGCGAAGGTTTAGGAGAGTCACTGCCTAGAACCTTGAGTTGTATAAGACCAAAATGATTCAAGCTCACAACAAGCTGGTCCGCCCTATGTCTTTTCGAGTAGGAGAACTTGTGTTAGTCCTAAGGAGACCAATTATTTCCCATCAAAAGATGGGAGGCAAGTTTGAACCCACTTGGGAAGGCCCCTATGTCATAGAGAAGGCTTACCAAGGAGGATCTTATCAGCTTATTGATTGTAAGGGGGAACACCCAATGCTTCCAATTAATGGGCTCTATTTGAAGAAATTATACCCATAAAAATCATGTTTGAAAATAATTATATCAATCAACAAAAATCTGATTCCATTTCATTAAAATCTTCTCTTCTTTTGAAGCATTGTTTGCTTATCTTACAAATCCTCCATGACATATTTAGGGTAGGTGTAAGAGTCCCCAGTGGCATCCTATCCTTATTTCACAATACAAACACAAACACAATCGAACACATTTTTGATGCTATTAGAATAGGTGTGAGAGAACCCAAGGGGCATCCTATTTCAATTAGCACAACTAAGTTAGGTATAAAAGAACCCAAGCAACATCCTTTCTTAGTGGAAATTCCTGGTTGCCATTTCTGGCACCATTTTATCAAAATCCCCAACATGTTTAAGGTAGGTATAAGAGATCCCAAGAGGCATCCTATTCCCTTTAACATGAGCACAAAAATAAAAACATATATTTTTTCCTGGGCTACTTTGATGTGGGAGCAAGCCCCTATGGCACTTACTCATTAGCTTTAAAGTTTACATGCTACCGCTAGATGTGTCACCCTGAGTCACTTGTTGGAAGATGTGATTCCACACATTTTCTTTCTAACTTGACCATTACAAACTAACGAGCGCCTTATTAGTATGGTAGACTTTACTACTAGCCAGTAAGCCACCTCATGTTGATTTTGTTTAAGAAGATGTGAGTCCTTGAGCTTTCTTCTTGAATTAATCATCATGATCTACTATGTTGAGTATATATGAGGTTTAGGATAAGTCCCCTAGAGGCTCCTTTCCTCTTGATTACATTTGAGTTGAAATCAGTCCTCCAGTGGCATTCACTAGAGTCTTAGTGGATGTTTATCGAGCCAAAGCGACTATCCCACAATCGCTTATAGGAGGATGTGAATCCTCAAGATTTCTTCCTAAGTTGATTGTTGTAAATAGACGGGCACTTGATGTTTGTTATCTCACAGCGACTTACCCAGTGGATACACCACTCTTGATAGATGTGACTCCCCGAACTTTCTCCTTGAGTTGGACACCGAATACCTATTTGATATATGACTAGCCATGTTATCTTCTTTGGGTTTTTTGAATTAAGCCCTTAGTGGCCCCTCTCCCCACAGGCATTCTATTTGGATCATGTCCTTTGACCCCACTTAGACACTACCAAGGTTACTCTTGGATTGGACAATCCTCCTTTCCTAGTAGCCACTCCTATGGTTGGAGAATTTGTTCAACAGATGCATAGATTCTCCCTTGGTTCAGTAAATCTGAGATAGGTCTAGGCTGATATAACCTCCTTCTCAGTTTGATTCCTCATAAACTAACAGGGTCCATTATAAACAAATAAACAAAATAAACAAATATTCACTTTTGGATTAGGAATTCAAGCCCCCATAGGGCACCTTTTCCTAAGCAGGCATCCTATCTTTAGTGCAATGTTAGCAAAACTTCCTATAGGAATTTCCTAACTACCTGAGTTGAGATAAATCCCCTAGTCGGTACTCACTCTGTAGTTGCCTTTAGGTCGAGTTCAATCTATTTTTCCACAAGCAGGTTACCTCGCTAGTCATTCCACTTTAAAAAATGAAATACTATGATGCATTCTTTCTAGCATGACTGTCACAAACTGACAGGTAGCCCTAGGTCAGGTTCAATTTGTTGCCCAAAGCAATCGATCGCCCCAATGGTCCTTTATAGTAGAAGATGTGAGTCCCAAGCTTTCTTACCTGGAATTAATCATTGCAAACTGAAAGGCACTCCTTTGATCGGATAGTTCTCACATCGATCAGAAAATTACTCCCTTTGGTTCAGTAAATTTGAAATAGGTCTAGGCTGATATAAGTTCCTTCTCAATTTGATCTCTCGCAAACTAACATAATCCATCAAAGCAAATTTAAGAAATAAAATTAATCTTTAACTATCTTTGAGCTGATTTAAGTCCCCCAGTGGCATTCACTCAATAGTCAGCTCTAGGTCAGTTTCAATTTGTTGCCTTGCCAACCGATCACCCTAGTGATTCTTTATTTTGAAAGATGTGAGTCCCTGCGCTTTCTTCCTAACTTGATCATTGCACACCAAAAGGTATCCCTTTGGTTGGATAGTCTTACCTTATTGTTGGTAGACTACTCCCTTTAGATTGGTAAATATGAGTTAGGTCTAGGCCTCCATGGCTCCTACTTAGTACGATCCATAGCAAACCAACAAGGTCCATTTAAAGATCCAAAATCTAAAAAACAATCAATCCAAATAAATTCAACCTTCCTCCCTTAGTGGAGCAAAATAAACAAAGCAAAAATAATCAATCAATCCAAATTAAAATCTTCACTTCTCCTCAGTGAGATGCAAGTCTTTCCCGGCGGACTAATCCCTGAGTGGATTTCACAACCCCTCCCTTGTGGATGACTTGAACTTGCCTTCCTAGTGGAGAGTTCACTGGTCTATCCCCGGTGGAGTCAAAATAAACATAATTAAATAAACAACAAATTGAAATAAATTCAACCCTCTTCCCCAGCAAAATTTAATTAAACAAATCAAATTTCTCCCTAGTGAGACTTAAATCAAATCAAGCCTCTCATCCCCTTAAGGACGACTTGAACCTGTTTCCCTAGTGGAAGGTTCACATACTCTATCCCTAGTGGATTCTTCCTTCCCTCTCTTATGTCCTTGACATAAGTAGAGCCACATTGCACTAAGCTCTGGATTCTTTCTACATCTTGGGTTAGAAGTAGACCATTTATGTTAATTCTTGTGATCATTCGGTGTTGTTGATCATTTCGATCAACACCAATATGTGGTGTTGTTCCTTGCCAGTCACACCACACTTATTGGGCACCCATTGTTGACCACATTTTTAGGATGAGCTCTCAACCCCTTCATCTTAGACATGTCTCCTCTTAGACTTTAAAAGATCCTTAGTCTTAAGACATATCTAGTGATTAGGTGGACACTCAACCTAGCCCGAGAGACTTAGAAGAGTTAGCCATAGGAATACGCCATACCTTATAGGGTGTTAGGAAAATTTGCCTACCCTATAACTTGAACCAAATTCCTCACCTCCTTCCATCAAGTCAAATTTAAATAAATTTCAACTTAATTGATATTCTCCAAACTCAAATCAATTCCAAATGATTGAAATCCATGATTGAAATCCATGATCAATTCCAAATGATTGAAACTTATGATTGAAATTCCAAGTTCAAAATATTTCCTAAGTCCTTTGATTCCCTCTTAAGGGCTTAGCCTAAATCAAATATAAATCAATTCAAATTCCAGAAATTTTCTCATAACCCATTTATATTCTCATTTATATTCACCTATATAAATTAAATATAAATTCAAATCAATAAAATCATATTCCAAATTCAAATCCAAATCTAAAATCTTTCCTAAGTCCTTTGATTCCCTCGTAAGCACTTAGCCTAAATCAAGTTCAAATCACTTAAAATTCATGAAATTTTCTCATAACCCATTTATATTTTCATTTATATTCACATTTATAAATGAAATATAAATTCAAACAATAAAACCAACTCCAAAAATCAAACTCAGATTCAATCAAAATCCAACCTAAACCTTTTAAGTCAAAATCTTGAAGCTAGATCAATTTTAAATCAAGTCAAACTCTTGATTTTTCTACATGATTCAATCAATTCTTCAATCATGAATCTAAATATAAACATAAACTTCAATCAACAAACAAAAATTAAATCCAAAAATCAAACCCAAGTCAAACTCATATTCACCCTTTGAACTTGAAATTGTCAAATGAATCAAAACACATTTGACTTCAAACCACTTGCAAATAGATTTATATTTCAATCATAAGTCCATATGTTAGTTCAATCAAACTCAAATCAAGTATTGACCAAGTCATTTGGCCTACTTAGGCTCATTTGACCCAGAGTGACCTAAAGTACCCTTATGAGCTAAATTCTAACCTAACAAAATTGGATTGAACTAAGCCCATCTAGGCCTCACATTATGAACAATAATCATAAGGTGATCAATCACTTAAATTAGGTCAAACCAAGTCAAACCAAAGGGTTGACCAAGTCAACACTTAGCCAAAATGAAATCCAACATAGCCAAAATCCACCTTAGGCCAAATTGATTGAAACCATTGATCAAAACTCATTCATGACCAATGTTTGAGCTTGACCAAGTCAACATTTGAGCCTAACCTAGTCCAATTGGCCACTTGACCCAGCTTGACCCAACTTGATCTAAAAAGTCAAAATGTGTCAAAAGTTGATCTAAGCCAAATTGATTGAAACCAATGGGTCAAGTTCATTCTAAAATAATTGTTGAACTCAACCAAAGCCCCAATTGGCCAACTAGACTTAACCTAGCCCAATTGACCTCGAACCCAATTTGACCTAAAATGTCAAATTGAGATAAACTCAAATATAAACCAAATTGATTGGAAACAAAGACACCAATCCATTTCAAATGACCAACCAAACATGAACCAACCCATGACCTAACCCAAATAGGTCAAATGGGTCAATTTGGTCAACTTAACGCATTTGACCTAAATGAACTCAACTGAACCAAAACCAAATATAAACTAAATTGAATAAAACCAAACCACCAAAATATTTCAAATGGTCATATGAACTTGACCCAACCCTTGGTTTGACGTAATTTGACCAATTAGTCAACTTGACCCAAGTTGACACATTTTGACCTAAATGGGTCAACATGAGCCAAATCTTATCAAACCAACTCCAAATTCACTGAAACTTGGCCGAACCCATTTTTCAATCATACCAAACATATTCAAATTGAAACCCAAGTCAAATGACCATTTCACTTCTAGGTTAAAGGGTAAATTTTTGCCAAATTTACTTGGAATTTGGTCAAATCCTCCTCATGACCATTTTGCACCCTCCTAATGGACCAAGTGGACATTAGTGAATGTGGTGCACCTAACCCAATGGGTTTAGGTTAGCCCAACCTAGCCTAAGGTCAAAACTGACCACTTGCTTAAACATGGCCACATGGGAATCATTCCTCCACCCATTTCAAGCACATGACACTCTTTCATTACCTCCCTCTAGCCAAACTGAATGCAAGGACACATCAAACAGCCTAACAAACCCATTCAAGGTACTCAATTGGATAAAAATGGCATCTCCTTGCTCGATCACCTGATTTCTCAAGGGGAACATATACTCCCCCTACTTTCACTTGAATTTCATTATGCTCTATTCGATTGAAGCATAGGAACTCAAAGCAAGCCATTGCTAGTGTTCCCAAGCATTCTAGAGTGAGTTAGAATTTCCATCTTCTCGATTTTCCTAGACTGAAAATAGGGAAGCTCAAGTGAAAATTCAACTTACTCCACACTTAATACCAAGATAATTCCTCCTCTGAGCTTCATCAGAGGATCAAATCAAATTCACCCAAGCTTTTTCCCAAGCTCCAAAGGCAAGGGAGGTGCTACTTCAACCATGACCAGAAGTGAAGGTGGAGTTGGCCTCAGAAGGATCTAACCAATTTCAATAGCTCAAAACTTCAGTAAAGCTTCATCTCCACTAGACGAAGCTTCTCCAAGGGAATCGAGCATCGGTGATAGCCTCCGATGAGGTAAGCCATTAAACCGAGCTCAATCTAGCCATGGTCTACTCCTTTGTGAAGTGAAGTTTTATCTCATGAGATTCTAGTTGTTATATGTGATCTCCCTTGCATGATGATGGTGTGGGTTGAATTTGGATTCAATCTGAGCTCAATCGAGCTAGGATCTTCTCTTAGAAGATGGACGATGTCCATCTCCCGCAGGGAAGATCAGGGCTGAATCACAGGCCATCCATCCGCACATTTTGGAAGGAAGACCGTGATTAAAACACATAGGATATGTCATTTAATCCATTAGAACTGTGGATCTAACCTCAGTCATTCGATTGTTGATCGGATGGATAGGGTGAAAGAACGTAGCGTCGTCCCTAATGCGGCGCTATGATGTGACAAGTTAAATAGCAAATTCCATCTCATCACATGGAAAGTGTGTGCTGCATCAGCCTCCATGTGCCACCGACGGGATTAACTATATAATTAGGGATTTAAATTACTTAATTAATCAAAGAAACTTTAAATATTCATATCTAAGTGTAGACAAATCAAAAAATTTGAAATGAATTGCATATGAAAGGTGTTTAAATCTAGAATATTATAAAATTGATTTCAATGAATTTTGAATAGTGTTATTTTCTAGATTTGGATTTTTATTAGAAATTTAATTTTTCTAATTACTCTCTAATTACCTCCATTGATTAATTCCAAACTTCTTGTGTATGATTAGTGGGATGACTTCTATCTCCCCTAATTTTCTTGGGATTTATTGATGGTTTAATTAAAGTAATTGCTAAATTAATTTCTAATTACCCTCTTAATGCAATTAGGCCTAATTAAGTGTGTAATCAATGATTTAATCCATTGATTGAGCTAATTAAGGTTTGTTTAAATGAATAGGAGGTTTAGGAAATAATTTTGGGATATTTTCCTTAAGCTATTCCTTAAACCCCCTATTTCTTCCTTAATCAAACTAAATTAAAGATTAATCCACCAATTACCTATATAATTAATTTGATAAAATTCTAAAACCTTCCAGAACTTAACTAATCCACTTTGGGTAGATACTTAGGTATTCAATAACCTAAGTACAATAAGAAAATCAAAATCCAACTCATATGTGTGAGAATGAATATGAGATTACTTAACTTAAACCTCTTAGCATAATTAATCATTAATCATGAGCCAAATGCATTAAGCCCTTTTCTTCTTAGGTGCGTTGATGATTTAGATTATTTGTGTGATTTTATGTCATATCATTAGCTCATAATTATTTGGTTAAATATGCTAAGGTGGTATTGGTAAGGGGTAATTAACACACTTAATTCATACCTTAACCAAATCAAAATATAAAAATCATCTAATCATCTAAAGATTAAACCAAAATTCCATATACATGGGGGAAATGGGTTAGGATTAGCAAACATTCTTTCCCATTTCCTAAATCAAACAAACAAATTCAAAACAAAAATTACATTAAATGAACTTTGATTCACTTTAAACTTTCTTATTTCATAGGATTGTCTTTAGGAATTAATTAGGGTGAATGAATTTACATTGCTTTCATCACTGTATTTCTTTCCTACCAAGCTAAATGTGTATGTCATATGAAATTCATGCATTCATACCTTTTAAAAATCTAAATGAAAATGAAAATGCTTCTTTATGTCAAATTACATATTTTGGCTAAAGTAGAAATATGAATGGTTGTTATCACTACTAAATCTAAAACTATTTTCAAAATCTATAAATCAAACACCTAAAATTGAAAGTGTGCTACTAATAATTTTTTATAAGCTTGCATGTGGATATAAATATGAAGATGTGCATAGTGTGGCTTTCCTTCTCTTTTCTTTTAGCATAGTTTTGAATAGGATTTGACAAAGTGTATAGTTCATTTAAAAAGAACACAACACTTGCCTAACCCCATTCTGATCAATTCCTATGCTATTACTTAAGAAGGACATCCACACTTATACATATAAATTGCATAAACAAAATAAACAAACAAATATAAACTTTTTGCATCTTTCTTTTCCCATTCATTTCTTTTGTACATATGTTTGTATTTAAAGAAAGTGGTACATTAGTTTGGACAACCCTGAGGTTGCCAGGCTTCAAGTAGCCCTAAGTAGTCCTTGTACCTTACACTCCTAGTGCTAATAATGGCATTGTACTCACTTATGCCTTTCATACATACACATGTGCATGTGAATAATAGATAAATAAAACCCCTATTTTCTACTCAATGAAAATCATGCATCATAAAGCCTTCCAATTTTCTTAAATAATATTTCTTAGCATTCATCATAAAGTGTGCTCAACATTTCTATCTGTATGTATAGATATGTTTAGGATTCATTCATATGCATGTTATACATATTAGGAAAGAAATAAAGTGATGTGTGTTTTATGATATTAATTCACTTTACTTAAACTGAAAATTTCTTTCTTTTTGAATAAGATTGTTTAGAGAAAATCTAAATTTAGGATTAATTAAAACACATAATAAAACATTCATTAAATAAAATCAAATATGAATATGCTTTAGAAATTACTTAGGGTAGGGAAGGAAAGAGAAGCTTTCTTCTTTCGTTCTCTCTCTTTATTAATTAAGTAGGTTCATTTAAACCAAACAAAATTCATCAAATAAAGTTGACCCAAATTAACTAAAAAACTTAAATAAAACCACCCTCTAAGTTGAACATTTTAATACTTAGGAAAACTAAACCTTGAAGCCTAGCTAAGCATACCACACAAACCTTAAATAGCACACGTATTAGGTTAAGTCACCACTTCTAGCTTTAGGTTATGGCGGTGCATGGCTTGATGTTTATTTTTGTTTTGTGATGTATTGTCTCTAGTCTGGATGTTAGGGTGTATGTGCATAGAATTAATGGTAGGATGATTTAGTCTAATCATTGTCTTCTGCAGGGGATTGTGCTTAAGGGGCGATGTAATAAAAATATAAATACTTTTGCTGTGCAGGTGCTTATACCCCTAAGCATAATACAATAGGCTAGGTGGATTTGGTTACCCATGTATGGGGTGCTAAGTCCAATATACATACTTGAGATTTGTATATTTTGTTTAGCTAATCTCTGTTTTGCAAGTGTTAGTTAGATTTACTTTTCGTCTTAATGTAATTTTTGTAATTAAGATTTTGGAATGAATGTTATGGGGGATTAGAATGAACATTGGTCATAAGATTACATCTTAAGTACCATGTGAAGCCTTTGGAGAAACCACCTTCCAACCATCCAAAAGAATGAACCAAAAGAAGAAAGAAGAAAGAAGAAAAGGAGAAAAGAAGACCCCATAACAAGAATTTCTTTACTTGATTGTAAATTAATTCATTTATAATCTGGGTTGTATAATGGTAGAGCTCGGCTACCCAAATTATTTTTGGGCTTGTGCGGTGGTGCCCGACCACAAATAGCATTTTATTCTTTTATGTTAGGTTTATAAAATATTTGATGTTTTGTTTAGCTTGTGCATTAAGATGGCATATTTTTTCTAGTTTCTTCCTTACATGTTGTATGGCCTGGATAACGATTAGGCTCTTAAGGAAAAAAAACCTTCTACCAAATTAAATAACTTAAACTTAAAAATAAATAATTCATAATCTCAACTGAAGCTTAGGCTAAAATTCACGATAAAAGAATTAACAGCCCCTTAGCTGAATGAGTATTTCTTTTCTAACATCATGCATAAAGGCATATTGTTTCACTCTTGATTGGAGGGCTTCTACCTTTGCCAGAGAACTTGGCTTATCCTTTGAGAGCCATGATAGAAACACACCTCCCCTTCTCATTAATTTTGCTCATGATCTTATTTCTCATGCATTAGGCATTTGAATCCTATAAGCCTGAGTCAAATGATTGTCTAGAAAAAAAATTAAAGTAAAATGTGATATGTTTTGCATTAGATCTAAGTCATTTTTCATGCCATTAAATGATTTAGTCTCTTAGGGAAAATAAATACCAACCTTGCTATCTTGCATAAACATATGACTTGCCTACATGAATTTAAAATTATAGGAGGAGTTAGTTGGCGGCCACCCCCAGGCAGTTGTAAGTCCAACAGTTGGGTGATTTATCTTCTCTTATGGAGGTAAACCAAATACCCATTTTCATCTTAGATTTAGGTCATGCTTTTGGCATTCGCCAAATCTCCCTAGAATTAGGTTATGAGGTTGCTTCTCCCCTTTGTGGGCCATAAGTATAAATCCTCATCTCTTAGGCATTTTCATGATCTTATATCATGGAATTGTAAGCCCTACATTTCTAATAAAAATTCAACTCAAACAAATTAATTCAATTTTAAAAATGTAAAGCTAAACCATAGGGTAGTTTGGGATGCTACTATGCTGTCTTAAGCATCCCCTACTTGTTTTCATTTAGCTTCGATAAGAACTCCCTCCTCTTGATTGATCCCACTTGACTTTTCTAAAAATAAATCAATCGATTGATAGTCCTACCTTTTCAAAATCTTTGGAGACAACGATCATTTATCTTAATCGATATTATTCCAAAAGAATCTCATCCCTTAGGATGTAATTAACTATGGAGACTTGCTTCCATAGGGAACTTAACGAACCCGATTTAAAAGAAACCTTGCTTTACTTTTCCATGTAAAGCAGGGGAAGAATCTCTGGTACATACGAAGACCCATAGTCCTTAGGAGTCCTTATTCAAGTGATTAGGTCCATTGTAGGGTGGTGACTTCTACCTTTCGAGATAGTACATATTTTCTCAATATCGTACCCGATCATCCTAATAAGAACATCTACAGATCTACGTGGTGTCCCAACTAAAGGCGTATATTTCTATTTTCATTTATTCTCTTTAAAAGGATAGATAAAGGAAAAAATATTTCACCATAAAATATTGCCTAGCTTTAATCTCTACATCCCAAAAGCTATGACACTATATGCTTTCTCATAAGGTAAACTTGATTTCAAGAATCAATCCACTGCAGTATCTCATGACACGATTGACACTATCTAGACAGTTATCACATTGGTCCATGATTCTCTCATAGTTCGACATCACATTCATACCCCTCTGTGCAGTGAAAAGATAAGCATTAGCAGATTTCTTTACAGTACACCCACTTCTTGTTGATTCCTCGCTTAGTGATGATCTCCCTGATGAATAAATCATGAGCTTAGGGGAGGTTAACAATTGCCGTTGGGAGATGTATTTTGATGGTGTGGCTTCCTTTCGAAAAGGAGAAGAACCATGATCTACTCTTCCAGGAAAGGCAGGGGAGGAATAGTTCTCTTAACTCCAGACCACGATGTGATGAGATTCTCATACTATCTTTCCAATCCCTGCACCAACAACAAAGCTGAGTATGAGGCTTTGATTGTTGGTATGGAGATAGCCATCATAGTGTGTGTCAAAAGCATCAACATCTACGGGGATTCTCAGCTGGTCATCAACCAGATTGTCAGATCCTACAAGATTCTAAAACCTAAGCTTCATCATTACCACGAGTACACCATGAAGCTGTTAGCCCAAATCCCTGAGGTCACCATTTACAAGGTCCCTCCAGGAGAGAACATAGTAGCATATGCTTTGGCAAAACATGCCAAGGAATTAGCATGTCCAAAAGATGATTCCATTCCAATAAGGCTCCAAAATAGACAAGTCTTATCTCTTATTCACGTTGAACTCATCAAGAGACTTTCTCTTGAAGGGGAGGTTGATGTTGCTGAAAAGGACAAGGAGCTGGATTGGAGGCAACCAATCATGGATTACTTGACTAGAGGCAAACTACCTCAAAAGAAGTCATAAGACCATTAGATGAAGTAGAGAGCTCTCTTCTATGCTCTCATGGATGGCACATTATGTCGATAGTCTTTCGATCAAATATGGTTATATTATTTAGACAAACATGAAGCTTGTACCATCATGATCGAGATACATTTAGGTCTATGCAGAGTGCATCAATCTGGTCTAAAGATGATAAGTAAAGATCAAGAGACTATGATACACTATCCTTTGATGATTACAGACTGCATGAATATAGCTAGGAGATGCCATGAGTGTCAGGTACATGGTGTGGTCCTACATCAACCACCCAACATTCTACACCCTACATTAACTTCATGGCCATTTGAGTGTTAGGATACTCAGATTGTGGGTCCAATCGATCCTCCTTCTTCCAAGGGTCACCAGTTCATCTTAGCTACTAGCGACTACTTTTCCAAGTGGGTGAAGGCAATCCCACTCAGATAGGTCATAGCTCAACATATCGTATATAGGTTTGGGGTGCCTTGATGAATTATATCTGATAATGGTACTACATTCAAGAGCACCAAGATCAACAGCTTTTCCAGAAGACATAGTATAGATTGGAGGTACTCCACCATCCAGGGCAAATGGCCTAGCAAAGGCATTCAACAAAACTCTCATTAGATACTAAAAGAGATGCTTGATGATAACAAATAGCAGTGGCTTGAGTAATTAGTTGAAGCATTATGGGAATACCGCACCACATATAGAACTCCAACTCAATCTACCCCATTCTCCTTAGTTTATGGGTCTAAAGCTGTTCTACATTAGAAGTTCAGCTTCCATCACTAAGGATAGCAATGGGTAGTCAAATCACTACATAACAGATGTCAAGTTACAGTTAGAAGAGCTCAAAAGTTTAGAGGAGAGACGCCTACAGGCATGCTAGAACCTCGAGTTGTATAATGCCAAAATGATTCAAGCTCACAATAAGCTAGTCCGCCTTAGGGCTTTTCAAGTAGGAAAACTTGTATTAATCCTAAGGAGACCAATTGTTGCCTATCGAAAGATGGGAGACAAGTTTGAACCCACTTTGGAAGGCCCTTTTGTCATAGAGAAGGCCTACCAAGGAGGATCTTATCAATTTATTGATTGTAAAGGGGAATATTCGATGCTTCCAATTAATGGGCTCTATTTGAAGAAATATTACTCATAAAATCATGTTTCAAAATAATTCTCACATCAAAAATTTCATTCCAATTCATTAAACATGATTCCCAAGAGGCATCGTGTCCCCCTTTCATAATATAAACACAAATTAAATGTGATTTCCCAGCGCTACTAGAATAGGTGTGAGAGAACCCAAGAGGCATCCTATTTTAACTAGCACAACTAAGTTAGGAGTAAGAGAACCCAAGCAGCATCCTTTCTTAGTGGAATCATAACTACCATTCATGGCACCATTTCATCAAATTCCCTAGCATGTTGAGGATAGGTGTAAGAGAACCCAAGAGGCATCCTATTTCCTTAAGCACAAGCACAACAATAAACACATATCTTTTATCTCGAGCTATTTTAATGTGGGAGAAAGCCCCTGCGGCACTCACTCATTTGCTGCTCTAGGTCACGCTGACATGCTACCTTGCTAGTATATCACCCTAGTGGTCACTTATCCGGAGGATGTGAGTCCCCGTGCATTCTTCCTAACTTGACCATTGCAAATTGATAAGCACTTTATTAGTTTGGTGGACTTCATTGCACAGCCAGTGAGCTACCTCATGTTGACTTTGTCTAAGAGGGTGTAAGCCTACACGCTTTCTTCTTAAACTAGCCATCATGTGCTGACTAAGTCCAGTATATTTAAGGTTTAGGGTAAGTCTCCCAGTGGCTCCTTACCTCTTGACTACTCTTGAGTTGATATAAGTCCCCTAGTGACTCCACTTAGTAGTCGCCCTTGGCTGGATGGCACCTATCAAGCCATAGACAAACTATCCCGACAATCAATTCTATAGTAAGAGGATGTGAGTCCTTGATATTTCTTCCTAGGCTGATTATCGCAAACAGATGGGCACCTTAGGTTGGTTGATGTTTACTATACTAGTAGCAACTCACCCGGTGGATAAACCACTTTTGGCAGATGTGTGTCCTCGAGCTTTCTCCTTAAGCTAGCCACTGAATACCTATAGATATTATCTTCTCCAGAGTTTTGGATAAAGCCCTTAGTGGCCCCTCTCCCTGGGCACTCTACTTGGATCAC
Organism: Cymbidium sinense; assembly: GCA_021442155.1. Classification (NCBI taxonomy): domain Eukaryota; kingdom Viridiplantae; phylum Streptophyta; class Magnoliopsida; order Asparagales; family Orchidaceae; genus Cymbidium; species Cymbidium sinense. The sequence goes on from CM038232.1 coordinate 1,229,177, forward strand.
ATCCTTTGTGACCCCATTTAGACACTACCTGGGTTACTTTTGGATTGGGCAGTCCCCTTTCCTAGTTGCCACCCCTATGGTTGGAGAATTTGTTCAGCAGATGCACAGATTCTCCCTTGGTTCAGTAATTTGAGATAGGTCTAGGCTGATATAAGCTCTTTCTCAGTATGATCCCTTACAAACCAATAAGGTTCACGATAAGCAAATAAACAAAACAAACAAATTATTCACTTATGGATTAGGAATTCAAGTCCCCAGTGGCCCCTTTCCCAAGTAGGCATCCTATCTTTAGGGAAATGTTAGCAGAACTCCCTATAGGAATTGCTTGACTACTCTTGAGTAGAGATAAGTCCCCGGGTTGGCACTCTATCAGTAGTCACCCTTAGGTCAGGTTTAATCTATTTCCACAAATAAGTTACCCTGGTAGTCATTTTGCTTTAGAAGATACAAGCATGACTGTCACAAATTGACGGGCAGCCCTAGCTCAGGTTGACATGTTATCTCGCTCATATGTCACCCTAGTGGTCCCTTATTCAGGAAGATGTGAGTCCCCAAGATTTCATCCCTGAATTAACCATTGTAAATCGAAAGGCACCCTTTTGGTTAGATAGTTCTCCCCTCGGCCAGGAAGCTACTCTCTTTAGATTGGTAAATCTGTGTTAGATCAAGACTGACATGGCCCCTACTCAGTGCAGTCTATCGCAAACTGATGGGATCCATCAAACATAATCAAAAATGAAATTAACTATGACTATCTTTTAGATGATTTATGTCCCCCAGCGATATTCACTCAGTAGTCAGCCCTAGGTCGGGTTGACATGTTGCCTCACTAATGTGTCACCCTAGTGGTCCTTTATTCAAGAAGATGTGAGTCCCTGAGATTTCTTCCCTGAATTAACCACTATAAACTGAAAGGCACTCATTTGGTTGGATAGTTCTCCCCTTGGTCGGGAAGCTACTCCGTTTGGATTGGTAAATCTGTGTTAGATCAAGGCTGACATGGCCCCTACTCAATGCAGTCCATCGCAAACTGATGGGATCCAAAACACAATCAAAAATGAAATTAACTTTGACCATATTTGAGCTGATTTAATTCTCACAACGGCATTCACTCAGTAGTCAGTCCTAGGTCGAGTTGACATGTTATCTTGCTAATGTGTCACCCTAGCATTCTTTTATAGTGAAAGATGTGTGTCCCCATGCTTTCTTCCTTGAATTGGCTACTGCAAACCGAAAGGCAACCCCTTTGGTTAGATAGTTCTACTATGTGATTGGTAGACTACCCCTTTGGATTGGTAAATCTGAGATAGGTTTAGGTTGATATAAGCTTCTTCTCAGTATGATCCATCGCAAACCAACAGCTCAAAAATCTAAAACTTGAAATCTAAAACAAAATCAACCTTCCTCCCCAGTGGAGTCAGACTAAAGAAACAAAATAAATCCAATCAACCTCCCTTAGTGGAGTCAATTAAATAAACAAATCAATCAACTTCTCCTCAATAAGATGCAAGTATTTATGGTTCCCCAATGGATCTCGAATTCTAATCCCTCAGCAGATTTCACAACCTCTTTTCCCTAGTGGATGACCTGAACTTGCTCCTCTATTGGAAGTTCACATTTTCATCCCCAATGGAACACCAAATCAAATCAACATTTTCTCTCCCCAGCGAGACTCAAATCAAATCAAACCTCTCATCCCTCAGGGGATGACTTGAATCTTTTTCCTTAATGGAAGGTTCACATACTCAATCCCTAGTGGATTCCTCCTTCACTCTCTTATGTCTTTTGACATAAAGACATAAGTAGAGTCACATTGCACTAAGCTCTTGATTCCTTCTATGCCTCTGGTTTGGGAGTAGATAATTTTGTTAGTGCTTGTGATCGTTTGACGTTATTGATCGTCTTGGTCAACACCAATATGTGTGGTATGCCTTGTCAGTCACACCACACCAATTGGGCCCCCATTGTTGACCTCATTTTTGGAGTGAGCTCTCAACTTCTTTATCTTAGACATAGGACTCCTCTTACACATTAAGAGTTCCTTAGTCTTAAGTCACTTATAGTGATTAGGTGAACACTTAACCTAACCCTATAGACTTAGAAGAGTTAGCCATAGGAATAGGTTATACCTTAGGGGTGTTAGGAAAACTTGCATATCCTATAGGTTGAACCAAATCCTTACTTTCTTCTTTCAAGTCAAACTTTAAAACCAAACCAACTCCAAAAATCCAAATCAACTTCAAACTCAAATCAATTCCAAATCAAAATTTAAATCAAATTCCAAATTAAATGATTTTTCTCAAATCATTTAAATCAATTCCAACTTAATTTATTTTCTCAAATTCAAATCAATTCCAAAATCCAAGTCATGAATCAATTCCAAATGATTGAAATCCTTGATCAATTATTAATCCAAAATTTTTCTTAAGCCATTTTGATTTCATCTAATGGACTTAGCCCAAATCAAATCCAAATCATTTCAAACTCAAAATATTTTCTCATAATCCATTTATATCTTCATTTATATTCACATATATAAATGAAAAATAAATTCAAATAATCAAACCAAATTCAAGACTCAAATCCAAATTCAACCAAAATCCAACTTATGCTTTTTCAAGTCAAAATCTTGAACTTAGCCAAATCAAACTCAAATCAATCCAAACCTTGGATTTTCTCTTCAAAAATCAAACCTTTCATTCACAAACCAAATATAAACACAAACTTCAATCATCAAACTAAAATCAAACTAACCCAAGTCAAACCCATACTCACCACTTTTGACTTGAAATTGACAAATGAATCAAAACCCATTTTACTCCAAATCACTTGCAATTGGATTCATATTTCAATCATAAGTCCATATGTGAGTTCAACCAAACTTGAATCAAGCCTTGATCAAGCCATTGATTTACTTAGGCTCACTTAACCCAAAGTAACCTAAAGCACCTTTTTGAGCCAAATTCCAATCCAACCCAAATTGGATTGAACTATGCCCACCTAAGCCTCACATTGTGAGCAACAATCATCTTAGGATGATCAATCACCCAAATTGGGTCAAACCAAGTCAACACTTAACCCAAATGAAACCTAAACTAGCCAAAATCTATCATAGGCTAAATTGATTGAAACCATTGATTTAAGCCAATCCACCATCAATGATTGAACATGATCAAGCCATTAATTGAGCCAAACCTAGCCAAATTAGCCACTTGACCAAAGTTGACCCAACTTGACCTAAAAAGTCAAAATAGGTGAAATCTTGATCTAAGCCAAATTGATTGCAACCAATAGTTCAAATTTATTATAAATCACTTGTTGAACTTGACCAAAGCCTCAATTGGTCAACTAGACCCAACATAACCCAATTTATCATGAACCTAACTTGACCTAAAATGTTAAATCAAGCTAAAATCAAATAAAATCAAAATTACTTAAAACCAAAGCTTAAAATACATTTAAAATGTTCAACCAAGCCTAAACCAACCCATGACCTAATCTAATTAGTCAAATAGGTCAAATTGGTCAACTTGACCCATTTCACCTAATCAAACTCAAATAAACCAAATCCAAATATAAATCAAATTGAACCAAATCAATGATACCAAAATATTTTAAATGGTCATATGAACTTGACCTAACCCTTGGTTTGACCCAATTTGACCAATTGGTTAACTTGACCCAAGTTGACCCATTTTAACCTAAATGGGTCAACATGAGCAAAATCATATCAAATAAACTCCAAATTCATTGAAAATTAGCAAAACTCATTTTTCAATCATTCCAAATATGCCCAAATCAAAATCAAAGCCAAATGACCATTTTACCCCTAAGTTAATGTGTAACCTATGATCAAATTCACTTGCAATTTGATCATATTCCAACTCAAGACCACTTGGCATCCTTTTAGTGGACCATTTGGACACCAAGGAGGGTGGTGCACATGACCCAATGGGTTGGGTCAGCCAAACCCAACCCAAGGCCAAAATGGCCCCTCCACTCAAAATTCTCCATATGGAATCCATCTTACACTCATTTAACACATGTGCACGTCCACACTCTCACTCCTCTACCAAAATTGAATCATATGGCACTCCTAACAACCTAAACAACCCAAATAATCCCCTCAATTTGATCAAAATGGTAAAGAAGCACTCGATTGTCTGATCCAAGTAGGGGGAGATATACTCCCCCTCATTTCCACTCAATTCATCTTCCTTGCATTTGATTGAGCTCAAAAGATCAAAGGCAAGCTTCTCCAAGTTTTCCAAGAACTCTCAAGCTCAATTGAATTTCCTTCTCTCAGTTTTGCTTAAGCCAAAATGGGGAGGTGTGGGAAATTCCAAACTAACTCAATTCTTAATTAAAGTCTGATTCATCTTGCAAGCACCACCAAGGCACTAAGTTGAGCTCATCCAAAGAAAATCCCAAGCATCCAAGCCATGGGAAGGGGGAGTTCGATCGAAGCTGCAAGCCATTGAAGCAAGCTTTGGTCAATTAGAAGATCCACTGCAAATTGAACCTTCAAACCTTTAACAGGGCTTCATCTCCACTAGATGATGCTACCTCCACCGTTGTAAACATCGGTGATAGCCTCCGGTGAGGTATGAATCAAAATCGAGCTTAGGTTGAAAAATCCTTGAAATTTAACAGTTGGATTTCTTTTTCCTTGCTTCTATATGGTGTGGGTTGAATCCTAGCCTATTCTGAGCTTAAGTGAGCTCAGATCAAGCCATGGAGGATGGACCGTCTCCGTCTCCCATAGGCGAAGGCAGGGATGAATCATGGACCATCCATCCCGCATGTTTTTGATGGACGGTCCTGATTAAAACATGCTAGATCCTCTAATTTATCCCTTCAAAACTGTGGGTTTGATCCTGACCATCCAATCCTTAATCGGACGGCCCAAGGGAAACTGCGTAGCACTGCCGGGTGACATGGCATTCAATTTGATAACTTAAATAACCAATTTCATCGTGCCACATAGAAAGCACATGCTGTGTCAACAGCCCACGTGGCGTCGACGGGATTAGTTATATAATTAGCTTATTTAATTACCCTTTAATCACTAAAAATTCCTAAATTCATAATTAAATATAGAAAAAATTCAAAAAATGCAAACTCAACTTTATTTTAAAGATAATTCAGAGGGGAATCCAATAAAATTATTTCTGATTGATTTTAAACATTAGATTTTCTTTAATTAGGGTTTAATTAAAAACTTAATAACCTTAATTACTCCCTAATGACTTCATTAACTAATTCCAAACTTCACAGGCATCTTTAGTGGGATGACTTCTACCTCTCCTAATATTCTTAAAATTTATTAATAAGTTAATTAAGAAAATTGATTGATGAACCCTTAATCACCTCCTTAATATAATTAGGATAATTAAGCATGTGAACAGTGAATTAATCCCTTATTTGAAATAAATAAACATTGTTTTAAGTGAATAGGTTATGGAATGGTTTTGGGATATTTTCCCCAAGCTATTCCCTAAACTCCCTTTCTTCCTTAATCCAAACATAATTAAGGATTAATTCACTAATGATCTTCTTAATTAGCTTAATCAAACTTTTACAATCAACCTGAAATTAATTAATCTTGATCTTCGATAGATCTTTAGGTATTCAAAAGCCTAAGGTAAGCTTAAGGAAATCATAATTCAACTCACATGTGTGGAATGATTATGAAAGTACTTAATCAAACCCTTTAGCTTAATTAATCAATAATTATGAGCCAATTGCATTAAACCCCTTTATTTCTTAAGGTGCATTACTGATTTAAATTCCATGTGATTGCCTATCATATGTTGGCTCATAATTGGTAGGCTAATTATGTTAAAGTAGTGTAGGTAAAGGGTAATTAATGAATTTAATTTACACCTTAACCTAAATAAAACATAAAAATTAATCTAATGGTTCTAAAATTAAACTAAATCAATTCAAACATGTGGGGAATGGGTTAGGACCAGCAAACTCTTTTCACATTTCCTAAAGTCAAATCAAATTCAAAGCTAAAATAAAAATCTCTTTAAAAAATTTGGTTCACTTTGAATAATCTTATCTTATAAGATTATCCTTAAGAATTAATTATGGTGAATGAAGTTACATGCTTACATCACTTTATTTCTTTCCAAACAGGCTAAATGTTGTTTTCCATATGAGATCATGCATTCATGTTGTGGTGAAAAATATTCCTGCCTTCATCTATCCCCTTTTGGAAAAAAGGATAAATGAAAATAGAAATATATAACACCTTATTGGAACACCACGTAGATCCACAGTTGTTCTTATTAGGGTGATCAGGTACAACATTGAAGAAAGGTGTACTATCTCGAAAGATAGAAGTCACTACCTTACAATAGACCTAATCACCTTAATAAGGACTCCTAAGGGCTATGGGTCTTCGAAATGTACCAGAGATTCTTTCCCTACTTTACATGAAAAAGTAAAGTAGGGTTTATTTTAAACCGGGTTCATTAAGTTCCCTACAGGGGCAAGCCCTCATAGTTAATTATATCATAAGGAATAGGATTCTTTAGGAATACTCGATTAAGGTGAATGATCATTATCTCTAAAGATTTTGAAAGGTAGGACTATCAATTGATTGGTTTATTTTTAGAAGATCAAGTTGGGATCGATCAAGAGGAGGGAGTTCTTATTGAAGCCAAATGAAGATGAGTTGGGATTCTTAGGATACTAGAAAGTCTAGTAAGCATCCCAAACTATCCTATGGTTGGGTTTTATATTTTTGAAATTGAATTGATTTGTTTGAGTTAAATTTTATTAGATGATTCAAAATCATAGAAATGCCTAAGAGGTGAGGATTTATGCTCATAGCCCGCATAGGAAAGTAACAACCTCTGAACCTAAATTTAGGGAGCTTTAGTGAGGGCCAAAAGCATGACCTAAATCTAAGAAAAAAATGGGTATTTTGTTTACCTCCACAAGAGAGGATAAATCACCCGACTATTAGACTTACAACTGCCTGGGGGTGGCCGCCAACTAACTCCTCTTACGATTTTAAGTACATGTAGGGAAGTCATATGCTTTTACAAGATAGCTAGGCTTTTATTTATTTAGAAAAGAGGCTAAGTTCTTAAATACACTCCCTAAGAGACTAGATAATGTAGGGCAGGATTTAATGACTTAAATCTAATGTAAATTTTGTTACATTTTAATTTTCATTTTAGACAATCAATTTGACACAGGCTTTAGGATTCATATGCCTAATGCATGAGAAATTAGATTATGGGCCAAAATCAGCAAGATAAAGAGGTGTGTTTTCACCATAGCTCTTAAAGGTAAAGCCAAGTTCTCCGGTAATGGTGAAAGCCCTCCAAGTCAAGAGTGAAATAATATGCTTTTTATGTATGATGTGAGAAAAGTAATACAACATCTAGCTAAAGGGTTTCTAATTCTTTTATCTTGATTTATAACCTAGGCTTTAGGTGATGTTATGAGTTATTTTATTTTTTTAGTTTTGAGTTATTTTGATTGGATAGAAAATTTATTTTCCTAAAAGCCTAATCATCATCCAAGCCATACATCAAAGCAAGGAAGAAACTAGGAAAAGATGACATATTAATGCACAAGCTAAACAAACATCAATCAATTTATAAAGCTAGCGCAAAAAAATAAAAGGCCATTTGTGGTCGGGCTCCACCGTATAAACCCGAAAATAAATTGGGTAGCCGAGCTCTACCCTTATACAACCCGAATTACAAATGAATAAATTGCAACCAATAAGGAATTCATTATTATGGGGGTCTTCATTCTTCATTTCTTCTTTCTTCATTTCTTCTTTCTTTTTTTTTCTTTCTTTTTTCTTCTTTCTTCTTTCTTATTTCTTCTTTTGGTTGGTTGGAATGTGGTTGCTCCAAAGGATTCACATGGTACATAAGACATAGTCTTATAACCAATTTTCATCCTAATACCCATAACAATCATTCCAAAATCCTAATTACAAAATTATATGAAAATGGGAAAAAGGAAATCTAATTAAAACCTACAAGATAGAGATTAGCCAAATAAATCATACAATCCCAAGCATGTATATATATAAATTATACTTAGCACCTCACACATGGGTATCCAAGTCCACCTCACTTATTTTGGATTATGCTTAGAGGCACCTGCATAATAAAAGAAGTTATATTTTTATTATAGTGCCCCTTAAGCACAATCCCCTGCAGAAGACAATGGTTAGAATAAGATCACCCTACCATTCAGTCTACGCACATACACCCTAACATCCGGACTAAAACAATAATCACAAAACAAAAAAAAAACATCAAACCTTGCACTGCCCTAGCCTAAAGCTAGAAATGATGACTTAGCCTAATGTGTGTGACATTTAAGGTTTGTGTGGTATGCTTAGCTAGGATATAAGGTTAAAGTTTTCTAAGTGTTAAAATGTTCAACTTAGAGGGGTTATTCCATTTTAGTGATTTAGTTGCTTTTGTTGATTTTATTTTGTATTTTGATTTATTTTGAAAGAATCCTATAATTATTTACTAAGTGTTGTAAAGAGAGAAAAAGAGAAGAGAACTTCTCTTTCCTCCCTACCTTAAATAATTTTTAAGATAGATTCATATTTGATTTTTGTTTAGTGAATGCTTTATTATGTGCTTTAATTAATCCTAAGTTTGTATTTTCTCTAAACAAACCTATTCAAAATGAAAGGCATCTTTATGATTAAGTAAAGTGAAATACTATCACAAAACACACAACACTTCATTTCTTTCCCAACATGTGTAACATGCATATAGATGAATCTTAAGCATTTCTATACATACAAATGGAAATGTTCAGCACACCTTGATGATGAATGCTAAGAGAGTTACTTAAAAAAATTTGGATGTTTCATGATGCAAGATTTTGTAAAGTAGAAAAAGAGTGATTCATTTATCCATTTTTCATATGCACATTTACAAGTATAAAAGATATAAGTGAGTACGGCACCATTGTTAGCACCAGGGGTATAAGGTACAAGACCTACTTAGGGTTACTTAAAGCCTCACAACCCCGGGGTTGTCCAGACTAATATACCACTTTTCTTAAATACATGTGCATGTACGAAAAGAAATGCATGGAAAAAAAATCATGCAAAAAGTTTATGTTTATTTGTTTGATTTGTTTATGAAATTTACATATGCAAGTATGAATATCCTTCTTAATTGATAGCATAAGAATGAATAGGAATGGATTTAAGTAAGTGTTGTGTTCTTTTCAAAACTATGGTAAAAGAGAAGAGAAGGAAAGTCACACAATGCCTATCTCACATTATATTCACATGCAAACCTATAAATAATTATTAGTAGCATACTTTTTTATTGTGAAATTTAATTTATAAGTTTTGAAAATAATTTTGGATTTAATAGTCATAATAGCCATTCATATTCTTACTTTAGCTAAAACATGCAATTTGACATAAAGGAAACATTTCATTTTTAATTTGATTTTTTTAAGGCATGAATGCATGATTTTCATATAACGTACACATTTAGCATGTTAGGAAAGAAATAAAGTGATGAAAGCATGTAAATTCATTCACCCTAATTAATTCCTAAAGACAATCCTATGAAATAAGATTATTTAAAGTAAATCAAATTTGTTTTAGAGAGATTTTTAATTTTGTTTGAGTTTGATTTGAATTTAAGAAATGTGAAGTGGTTTGCTGGTCCTAACCCATTTTCCACATGTGTGTGTTATTTTAGTTTAATTTTAGAATCATTAGATTAATTTTATATTTTTTTTAGGTTAAGGTGTACATTAAGTTCATTAATTACCCCTTACCTACACCACTTTAGCATATTTAGTCAAATAATTATGAGCCAATGTATGATATAAAATCACACAAGGAATTCAAATCAATAATGCATTAAGGAAAGAAAGGGCTTAATGTAATTGGCTCACAATTAGTGATTAATTAAGCTAAAGGGTTTTAAGTACTTTCATAACCCTTCCCACACATTTGGGTTGGATTTTGATTTCCTTAACCTACTTAGGTTATTGAACAACTAAAAACCTACCCAAGATGAATTGGTTAAGTTCTGGAATGTTTTGAAAATTTTATCAAGTTAATTAAGTAGGTGATTAGTGGATTAGCCCTTAATTAAGCTTGGATTAAAGAAGGAAAGGGGTTTAGGGAATGCTTAGGAAAATATCCCAAAATTATTCCATAAACCTTCTATTCACTTAAGTAAAGTTTAATTAACTTAATAAAGGTACTAAACCACTGTTCACATGCTTAATTACCCTTAATTACATAAGGATAGTGATTAAGGATTCATTAATTAATTCCCCAATTAACTCATCAATAAATCCCAAGAAAATTAGGGGAGGCAGAGGTCATCCCACTAAATGCTGAGAAATTTGAAATGAATTAATGAAATAATTAGGGAGTAATTAGGGTTATTAAGTTTCACTAAAACCCTAATTAAGGGAAATGCCCCATTTAAAATCCATTAGAAAAAAAATTTTACTGAATTCATCACTGAATTATCTTCATAATTCATTTTATTTCATATTTTTTTTATTTTTCTACATTTAGTTATGAATATTTGAAGATTCAGTGATTGATAATTAATTAAAACCCCTAATTATTAACTAATCTCATCGATGCCACGTAATGATGCGCGTGCCATCACACCCGATCAAAAGATCAGATGGTTAAGATTGAGCCCGCGGTTCATAAAAGGATTAATCACAGATCCTACGCGGCTTGATCATGATCGTCCATCCAAAACACACAGATGGACGGTCCATGATCCATCACTGAGCTCGCCTATGGGAGAGGGCAACCGTCCACTCCTTAGGGCAAGATCTGAGCTCGATTGAGCTCGGATTGAGCTCAAACTCAACCCACACCATCATCATGCAAGGGGGAAGACATCTAACAGCCAAATTTACTTGAGATGAAAATTCTCTTCACAAAGTACCACACACTCCCTATTCTAGGCTCGATTTGAAGACATACCTCACCGAAGGTTATCACCGGCACTCCCAACTATCAAGGTAGCTTCGTCTAGTGGAGATGAAGACTTGTTGAAGATTTCAAGCTTTGGTATTGAGTAGATCCTTCTATTGACCAAGGTGGGCTTCAATTGCTTGCGACCTTGGTCTAGAGCACTCTTCCCATGGCTTGAGAACTTGGATGAAGGCTTGGGTGAACTCGATTGGGTCCCCTTAAGGTGCTTGATGGAGGAATTGAGTTAAATTTGAGTATTAGATGAGTTTCAAAATCTTGCTACCTCCCATATTTTCAGCTTAGGAAAAACTGAGAATGGGGAAATTGAATTGGCTTGGGGGAGCTTGGGGATACTTACAATTGCTTCCTCTGGCTTCCTCTCACTCAATCGAATGCAAGAGAATGCAATTCAAGTGAAATTAAGTGGAGTATATCTCCCCCTAGATGGATCGGACAACCGAGAGGTGCTAAGCTATTTTGATCAATTATACCTCCTTCAATGGGTTGTTTTGGCTGTTAAGGGTTGCACATGGTTCATTTTTGGCAGAGGGGGTAGTGGAGAAGTGTCATGTGCTGATTTTGGGTGGAGGAGTGATTGTCATGTGCTTATTTTCAACTGAGTGGCTGGTTTGGCTATTGCATTCGGTTTGGCTGACCTAAACCCATTGGGTCAAGTGCACCACTCTTACTAGTGTCCATGGAGTCCACTAAGAGGGTGTCAAGTGGCCATGAAGAGGATTTGACCAAATTCTAAGTGAATTTAGCCAAGAATTACCCTTTGACCTAGGGGTAAATGTTCATTTGGCTTGGATTTTAGTTTGAGTATGTTTGGTATGATTGAAAAATGGGTTGGACTAAGTTTCAATAAATTTGAAACTAATTTGATATGATTTGGCTCAGGTTGACCCATTTTGGTCAAAATGGGTCAACTTAGGTCAAGTTGACCAATTGGTCAAATTGGGTCAAACCAAGAGTTGGGTCAAGTTCACATGACCATTTGAATGTTTTGGCATCATTGGTTTGGTTCAATTTAATTTATATTTGGATTTGGTACATTTGATTTCATTTAGGTCAAATGGGTCAAGTTGACCAATTTGACCCATTTGACCTATTTGGGTTAGGTCATGGGTTGGTTTAGGTTTTATTGGTCATATGAAATATATTGATATCTTTGTTTCCAATTAATTTTGGTTTAACTTGATTTTGGCTCAATTTGACCTTTTAGGTCAAGTTGTGTTCAAGGTCAATTGAGCTAGGTTGGGTCCAGTTGGCCAATTGAGGCTTTGGTCAAGTTCAACAAGTGATCTGGAATGAACTTGACCCATTAGTTTAAATCAATTTGGCTTAGATCAAGTTTTATTGATCAATGGTTTCAATCAATATGGCCTATGGTAAATTTTGGCTAGTTTAGGTTACATTTTGGCTAAGTGTTGACTTGGTCAGGTTTGACTTGGTTTGACCCAATTTGAGTGATTGATCATCTTACGATGATTGCTACTCATAATGTGAGATTTAGTTGGGCTTAGTTCAATCCAATTTGGGTACGATTAGAATTTAGCTCAAAAGGGGTACTTTAGGTCACTTTGGGTCAAGTGAGCCTAAGTGGGTCAATTGACTTGATCAAGGCTTGAATCAAGTTTGATTGAGCTCACATATGGACTTATGATTGAAATATAAATCCATTTACAAGTGATTTGGAGTCAAATGGGTTTTGATTCATTTGATAATTTCAAGTTCAAAGGGTGAACATGAGTTTGATTTGGGTTTGATTTTTGGATTTAGTTTAGGTTTGATGAGTGCAGTTTGTGTTTATATTTGGATTCATGATTGATGCATTGATTGAATAATGAAGAAAAATCAAGGATTTGGCTTGATTTGAAATTGATTTAGCTAAGTTCAAGAATTTGACTTGAAAAAGGTTAGGTTGGATTTTGGTTGAATTTGGGTTTGAGTTTTGAATTTAGTTTTGGTTTTATGATTGAAGTTTATGTCTATATTTGGATTCATGATTGAAGGATTGATTGAATCATGAAGAAAAATCAAGGTTTGGCTTAATTTGAAATTGATTTGGCTAAGTTCAAGAATTTGACTTGAATGGCTTAGGGTGAATTTTGGTTGAATTTGGGTTTGATTTTTGAATTGATTTTTGGATATTTGGATTTATATTTTATTTATATTTGTGAATATAAATGAGAATATAAATAAGTTATGAGAAAATTTTTTGAATTTGAATTTGATTTAGGCTAAGTCCATAAGATAGAATCAAAGTGACTTATGAAAGATTTTTGGAATTTGGAATTCAGACATGGGTTTCAATCATTTGGAATTGATTCATGATTTTAGAAAATCCATTGGAATTGATTTAAGGTTTGGTTTGGAATTGATTTGAGTTTAAGGTTGATTTGAATTTAGAGTTTGATTTGAATTTGGAAATTTGACTTGAAGGAAGGAAGTAAGGAGTTGGTTCAAGCTATAAGGTAGCCAAATTTTACTAACACCCCTAAGGCATAACCTATTCATATGGCTAACTCTTCTAAGTCTCTAGGGTTAGGTTAAGTATTCACCTAATCACTAGAAGTGTCATAAAATTAAGGAGACTCTTAGTGTCTAAGATAGAGGGGTTGAGAGCTCATTCTAAAAATGAGGTCAACACATGTCTTTTGAAAAATCAAACTAAATGAAATGTTTCATTTATGTCAAATTGCATATTTTGGCTAAAGTAAGAATATGAATGGCTATTATCACTACTAAATCAAAAATTATTTTCAAATCAAAGATTATGAATGAAGGTATGCTACTTATAAGTACTTATAAGTTTGCATGTGGTTAGAATATAAGGTGTGCTTCATGTGATTTTCCTTCTCTTCTCTTAACATAGATTTGGATAGGATCTGCAAAGTGTATAGTTCATTTGAAGAGAACATAATGCTTGCTTAAATCTATTCCTATACATTTCTATGTTATCATTATTGATCTCATTTTTAGGATGAGCTCTCAACCCCTCCATCTTAGACATAGGACTTCTCTTAGACTTTAAGAGCTCCTTAGTCTTAAGACACATCTAGTGATTAGCTGGACACTCAACTGAGCCCTAGAGACTTAGAAGAGTTAGCCATGAGAATAGGTTACACATTAGGGGTGTTAGAAAAATTTGCCTACCTTATAGCTTAACCCAAATTCCTCAATTCCTCCCTTCAAGTCAAGCTCAAATCAATTCCAACTTGATTGATTTTCTCCAAACTCATATCATCTCCAACTCTAACTCAAACCTTGAACCAATTCAATGGATTTTCTCAAATCATGAATCAATTCCAAATAATTGAAACTTATAATTGAAACACATGGTTGAAATTCCAAATCAAAAATATTGCATGTCCTTTGTTTCCCTCTCATGGACTTAGCCTAGATCAAATCTAAATCAATTCAAATTCAAGAAATTTTCTCACAACTCAGTTATATTCTCATTCATATTCACATATTTAAATGAAATATAAATTCAAATCAATCAAACTAAATCCAAAATTCAAATCCAAATCAAAAATATTTCCAAAGTCCTTTGATTCCCTCTCATGGACCTAGCCTAAATCAAATCTAAATCAATTCAAATTCAAGAAACTTTTTCTTACAACTCATTCATATTATCATTTATATTCACATATATCAATGAAATATAAATTCAAATCAATCAAACTAAATCCAAAATTCAAATCTAAATCAAAAATGTTTCCTAAGCCACTTTGATTCTATCTTATGGACTTAGCCTAAATCAAATCTAAATCCATTCAAATTCAGGGAATTTTCTCATAACTCATTTATATTCTCATTTATATTCACAAATATAAATGAAATATAAATTCACATATCCAAAAATCAATTCAAACTCAAACTTAAATTCAATCAAAATTCAACCTAAGCCTTTCAAGTCAAATTCTTAAACTTAGCCAAATCAATTTTAAATCAAGCCAAACCCTTTATTTTTCTTCATGATTCAATCAATCCTACAATCATGAATCCAAATATAAACATAAACTCCAACCATCAAACTAAAACTAAATTTAAAATCAAACCCAAGTCAAACTCATGTTCACCCCTTTGAACTTGAAATAATCAAATGAATCAAAACCCATTTGACATCAAACCACTTGCAAATGGATTTATATTTAAATCATAACTCCATATGTGAGTTCAATCAAACTTGAATCAAGCTTTGACTAAGCCATTTGACCTATTTAGGCTCACTTGACCCAAAGTGACCTAAAGTACCCCTTATGAGCCAAATTCTAATCCTACCCAAATTGAATTGAACTAAGCCCAACTAAGCCTTACATTGTGAGCAACAATCATCATAAGATGAACAATCACTCAAATTGGGTCAAACCAAGTCAAACCTAAGGGTTGACCAGGTCAACACTTAGCCAAAATGAAACCTAAACTAGCCAAAATCCAACATAGGACAAATTGATTGAAACCATTGACTAAAACTCATTCATGACCAATGTTTGAACTTGACCAAGTCATCATTTAAGCCTAACCTAGCTCAATTGGCCACTTGACCCAAGTTGACTCAACTTGACCTAAAAAGACAAAATGTGTCAAAACTTGATCTAAGCCAAATTGATTGAAACCAATGAGTCAAATTCATTCTAAAATGATTGTTGAACTTGACCAAAGCCCTAATTGGTCAACTAGACCCAACATAGCCCAATTGATCTTGAACCCAACCTGATCTAAATGGTCAAATTGAGCCAAATCTAAATATAAACCAAATTGATTGGAAACAAAGATACCAATCCATTTCAAATGACCAACCAAACATAAACCAACCCATGACCTAACCCAAATAGGTCAAATGGATCAAATTGGTCAACTTGATCCATTTGACCTAAATGAAATCAAATGAACCAAATTTAAATGTAAATCAAACTGAACTAAGCCAATGATGCCAAAATATTTCAAATGGTCATTTAAACTTGATCCAACTCTTAGTTTGACCCAATTTGACCAATTGGTCAACTTAACCCAAGTTGACCCATTTTGACCTAAATGGGTCAACATGAGCCAACTCATATCAAACCAACTCCAAATTTAATGAAACTTGGCCTAACCCATTTTTCAATCATACCAAATATATTCAAACTAAAATCAAGGTCAAATAATCATTTTACCCTTAGGCCATAGGGTAACCAATAATCAAAACCACTTCGAATTAGGTCAATTCCTTTTCATGGACACTTGGCATCCTTTTAGTGGACCAAATGGTCAGTAATGGACATGGTGCACATGAACCATTGGGTTTGGGTCAGCCAAACCCAACCCAAGGTCAAAATCAACCACCCTCACATGGGAATCCTTCCTCCACTCATTTCAAGCACATGGCACTCCTCCACTACCTCCCTCTGGCCAAACCGAATGCAATGCCACCCTAAATGGCCTGACAAACTCACTCAAGGAGGTGTATTGGATCAAAACAGTAAAGGAGCTTGCGGTCGTCCGATCCTTCGAGGGGGAGATATACTCCCCCTAATTTTACTTTAATTATATTCTCTCTTATTCGATTGAAGCATGGGAACTCAAAGGAAGTGATTCCAAGTTACCCCAAAGTTTCCTAGGCATTTTCCATTTCCCCATTTTTGGATTTCTTCAAACCAAAAATAGGGGAGCTCAAGTGAAATTCCAACTTAGCTAATACTCAAATTCAGTCCAATTCACTTTGCAAGCACCATGAGGGAACTCAATCGACCTCACCCAAGCCTTAAGTTCTCCAAGCAAGTGAGGTGGTACTTTGATCAAGGCCACAAGGAATTGAAGGTGAGCTTGGTCCATAGAGAGATCTACTCAACCCCAAGGCTTGAAAATTTCAACAAGGCTTCTTCTTCACTAGATGAAGCTACCTCATAGAACTCGATCATTGGTGATAGCCTCTAGCGAGGTATGCCCTCAAACCAAGCTTAAACTGGCCATGGTGTGGTCTTTTGTGAAAGAAATTCTCACCACATGAGAATTTGATTGTTAGATGTGATCTCCCTTGCATGATGATGGTGTGGATTGAATTTGGGTTTAATCCGAGCTCAATCAAGCTCGGATCTTGCCCTAAAGGGTGGATGAATGTCCTCTCTAGCAGGGAAGATCAGTGATGGATCATGGGCCATCCATCCACGCATTTTGGATGGACATCCATGATTAAGATGCGTAGGATCCATGGATTAACCCAAGAACTGTGAACGTCTTCCTCAGATGACGGATGGGAGAAAGCCAACGATCTTAAGCACAGGGGAGAAAGCCCCTGGTTTCCTAAAACCATTTGCTGGCCCGTGGTTTTAGCCCACGGTATTAGAAAGTCTGGCAGAAAACATGTGCCAGGGTACAATAATGCATAAAGAAAAATAAAAGCTTGGCAGAAAGCATGTGCCAATACATAATGCATAAAGAAAATATTCGATACACCCATGTGCTGATAATAAAGGTACTATGCTCCACATTTACACGTGATTCGTGTTACTTTAGTAAGGAGAAAGTTGTTGAATTAAATGATTCATATTGTTGTGACTGGGTAGATGTCTTTGTAGCGTTATCTTTTCCTCCCGACTTAACTTTAGTATAAGCTGTCTTATTTTCGTAGATGCGTAGGAGGACTTGTATTTCCTGGAGTATTTTTGTAGTTTGCTCTTGTTCCACCCGAATCTTTCTTAAGTTAGGTCCATGTTGATTGGAAAATTAAGGGTCTCAAATAATAAATCTTCATGTATTTCATTCTTTTCGTAGGGTGGAACCCTAGGTGGCGCTTTCCATGTGAATTCCGGTCTGTCCTTGATTTCGACATATTCTTTAAGGTGTTCATGAATTTTATCTTTGTTGATGCCGCGTTTTTCAATGAGTATTCTTCGGAATTCTTTGTCTGAGTGTTTTTCCATCCACACTTGCTTGCTAGATTTAATCTGAGTGGTGTAATCCATAAGTCCTTTTCCAGTTCTCTGTTGACTTCCTCGTGCTCCGTCCATTTTGGTAAAATGGGGTTGAGTTCTTCTTTGTTAGCTAAACCTGCACATAAAGTAAACGTTAGTCTAGAAAGGTTGTCTGCTAGCACGTTATTTCTTCCGTCAATGTGCTCAAAGTTAACCGTGATCCCAAGTCCGCTGATATAATCAGTGAAATTAAGCCATTACTGGAGGCTTATTCATTGTTTTGTTATAGAAAGAGATTATAAGGCAATCCGTTCTAGGGTAATTTCCCGTTGTCCAATTAATGAATTTTAGTGCATTTAGGGTTTCCATGCATGCATGTATTTCTGCATCAATGGTGGATTTTCGTCGAATTTGCGTATCGCACTTTTAAATTCTTGGGATCTTCCTTTTGAATTTCCATTTGCAAATACCCCATCCTTCCATACATCCGTCAGTTTCTAATACAATGTAGGCCTTTTCAGGGGGTATTTCAGTCAATCTGTACTATTGATTTAATTTTTTCAGATAAGCTCCCAATCATGGCTTTTAATTCTTTTGGTGTGGCGTGTCTTTTCGAGAAATTATTTAACAAGTAGTTAGGTATGTATGATCTTGTAATTTAAAATACCTCAGATCTCATTCTTGCTTTTCTTTCAATTTTCTTAAAATCAATTCTCTTAATGATATGTGCTTGTAGCTTTATCTTTCTGTTATTATCGCTCAGAAAATCAATTTGTATTACTGCGATTTTCATTTTTGTAGGTGAGAGGACTAGCCCTTCTTTCTCCACGATTTGCAGGAACTGTTCTAGGTGCCCTCGGTGTTCGTCTTCAGTATTACTGAAAATTAGAATGTCATCAATATAAACAATTAAAAATTTGGTCAAACAATTATCCATTTTTAGTTGAAAAGTGGGCGATTTTAACCGAATGGCATGACTAGCCATTCATATAGTCTTGTACTTATAAACGCCGTCCATTCAATAGACTCTGGATGCATTGCGACTTGATGAAAGCCGCTTTTTAAGTCGAATTTTGAATATATTATCATTTGCTAATTTTCTTTAGTAATGTATTAATAGTAATGGTCTTTATATGTGTTGTCGTTAAGAGACCTAATTGAACACCATTCGTCTTTACCTTTGGTCTCTTTTCTGACTTCATCTATTGTGGTCCCCGAATTTATCATAGCCATCGCTCGTCGACTTTTCTTTGGGTCGGATTACCTTTAGTGCTAGTAGACCTTCTATGTGCCGTTTGAATTGCTCTTATGCTTACATGTTTTAGCGGTTTATCCCGGATGGTAAGATCGTTAATTATTTCGATTTTGCATGATACGATTCTTGCTCCTCTTGGGATCTTCTCCGTGTAGCCATTTGCTTTCGCTTTTGCAAGATTCCTCAATTTTCTCATGAACGATTTTGGTCTAACGAATGGTATATCCATTCGGTTGTAGTGAGACATAAATATCATAGTCTATGTCAAAATTATATCGCTTATTTGCAACTTCAAGTTCTGGGGAGGTTATGATAGGCATAACTTCTTTATAAAAAGTGACAATGTTACCTTCGATTCTTATACCTCCAGTCATGCTCCTTAGAAAATTGCATCCTAGCAGCATTTGAATTCGTCCCTTTTCCATGTCCATACAGATTAATGGTATTTTAAACTTGTAGGCACTTTAGTCATTATCCCGTTCTTTATTCTTGTTTTGCTTTAGTGGTGAATTTACTCCATGAAATAGTATTTCATAGTTTAACTTTTTTCGTGCTTTTTTGGTACATCATTTGTGTTTGATTGTTGTTGTGTATGATTGCCCGGATGTGAAATTCAAACATCCGGAACATGAAAATAGATTGTTAGGTTATAATGATTTACTTTTCTTCCCTTTCGCATGTTCTTTGGCAATCTCATTAAGAATTGACTTATTCCTCATCCTCTTCTTCTTCTATGATGGGTCTTTTCCCTTTGTCCATAGGTAGCAGTTCTTGCGTTGCATCTTCTAGCGGCTCCTTTAAGACTTCTTGTATGTGTTGCTTTAGCCGTTTGTTTTCTTCAGCGAGATGTTCTGAATATTTTACTAGTTCATGTATCAGCTCATCCTTCGACTGGTAAGTCTGCAGGGTTAGTTCCTTTCGGATTTCAATTTCTAAATAAAATTTTGCGCACATTGGGCATGCTGAAATTTTGCAATTTGCGCAATGAATTCTCATGGCAATGTTGGTGGTTATTGAGCAGTAGGTGCACTTTGTATGCGGCCTTTAATGGGTTTGTTGTGTTATTCAACACAATTCAATTGAGAAGTTGTATAGCATACCTCCATCCTAAGTCTTTAACCATGAATCCATATTCATCGGGAGGTCCTCAAGTGCAGCCTTATGTGGTGATAATTATTCGCTCTCCTTCGATATCTTTCGGTGCATCGGATGGGTCCTCGTTTAGGTCTGAGAGGACATCTATTCCTGAGATCTAAATCTTTGAGTATGGCTGCCGTTTCCTCTTTTGTTTTACACTCGGCGTGTCCTTCTTCTCCACAAATGTAGCATCGCATTTTGTGGAGCGGTTTTGTTTTATTTTTAATTACATATGAGTATCATGGGCTTACCCTTATAATTTCTTGATTTTGACCCATACTTTCGGTGTTATTATATTCCACGATGGGTATCTTTTCGACATATAGATAAGTCTTTAATACCTCTTTTGAATGCAGCCTTTTACATAGGTCCGCCCTATTGAATGAAATCGATTCGGGTAACATCGAGCATCAGTATTTGACTTTAAAGGTCGCTTTCGTCCCAAGTATGTGCATTTTTTCAAGAATTTATCCGGAGTTCGTTGATATACTTCTTGATCAGCAAGCGCCTTATAATCATTCATATAATTGAACATGTCTTTTATTTGAGTACGCTCAATCTTTCAAGATCTTGATACGCGCTTATTCTTCCAGAGCCTTGGTAAGGATCTTCTAGAAGAATGATGCCGTATTTGTGATAATACGTTTTGGATCGTCAAATATTTACCAATCTTTCATATTCTTCTTCACGCCATCCTCCATTGGATCCACATTTTCTTTTCATCTTCGCCTAGCAGATTTTCAATGAACAGTACTTTGGATTTATTATCTGCAAACTGTCTGTCGTTTAACAAATTCAATGTTATGGATTCCCATCTTGAGATTACGTCCTCATATAGCGAGAAGTCTTCGGGTAGGACAAGTAGAACTCTTGTTAGAAAGCGGCAGTTCCACATAATCATAAGATTTCTTGAAGTCAAACTTGGTGTAATTTTGGTAATATGTTGGAGGTGGAGTATAACCATGAGAATTTGAGGAGGTCGCCGGTGGATACATTACCGGTCCCATGACTGGTTCGTTAGGGGGAAGGTAGGAAGATGAAACAGAGGTGTATAGGTGATCAGCTTTATCCGCTAGTTTGCGGAGTTTAGATAATCTAGTTCAGCCGATCATTTATGGTGAAGCAAGTGTTATTAGAGTTTTGGTTTGATGTGAAAGGTGGAAGCTCGTTGGCCGTTAGTTTAGTAAGGAAGAATATCCCCTTCCGAAAGCCGGGAGCTTCATATGCATTATTTAGGTAAAGGAAGAGGAAGAAGTCAGTATCATCTTCTTCCTCATCATCAGATGGATCCCAAATTGGTTCATCAGTGAAAGCCATTAGGGAAAATTGGTCATCTTCGGTGGTAATAGTCAGGGTATGAGGGTGTAGGAAGAAAACAACGGATTGATCCGTCGCGTTGGTAGTGATTAAGTTGAAAGAACTGCCTCGACGGTTAGATTCCAAGAACTCCCTTGCTTCGTAATTGGCGTTGGCACGGTAAAATGAGATGCCGTGTGACGCCATAGTTCAACTCAGATATTATAAAAACCCATTATGGCGGTGTTTGTTAATCGTGCAACTAAAGCTCTGGTGATAAGGAGGTTGGACTCGCCTCCTTGCCAATCCTCATAGCTGTGTGTTAAGATGACAAGCTCAATGTGGTTCATAAAATCATGTATGGATAGATAAGATCAGTGCGATACCGCTTGAGTCCCAGGATAAATCGATTTCCATAGTTCCAATAATGGAGACATCGACATCCTCGTATCACGGACAATTAATGGGTTCACGCATCTCTTGAGTAGGCATGTATCATTATTATTCCAAGGTGGATGTTTGCATCCCTTCTTGGATTAACCTTTGATAAGATTCTTTGTCGATGAATGGATTGATTTGAGTATTTCAACTAGTATTCTCTCCTCAGTAGTCTGGTAGACGCGATGTCGGTGGCGTCCATCCGCTTCATAATGTTTCCAGGACTAGATTATTATTTTCTTTGAGATTTGTAATTGCATCCGGAGTTGACTCTCCAACGTTGGTTGATATCTGCTGACATTGGGTCGTCTCTGGTTCATGGGATTCTCGGATCTAACCTGGTTGATCTTCTCAGGTGGTAGGTGGATCCAGTTTGAAGGATGCGGATAAGTAGATGGTCAAAAGCTACGATTTTCATTTCCTCTGGAATATTTCTTTAGGATTTTGGAAAACGAAGAATTTCTTAGTGGAAGCCTTTGGTGGGGGTGAAGGTTTTCCAAGTGAAAGATTTTGGAGTTGGTTTTGCAGGGCGGAGATTGAAGATTCGACACTTTCAGCTGCAAGTTTAGGTAGAAGGGTCTAATCGTTCTTCCATGCGACTTTTCTAAGGTGACAAGGAGAAGTTGAATAATAGTATTGTTGTTTGACAATGGTGTTGAACCCCTAGATGCGAGGTTTCAACGGTTTATAAATCCATAGAGGGAGGATCTATAGAATGGATAGATTTAAGCAGTTTATAGTACTTATGGAAGATAGTTTCACCTCATGAAAGTAGCAGTTATGCTAGGATAAAAGAGTATGCTCGAGTTCAATTAACAGTATTAAAATAATTCAAAATACAAGCTTTGATATAAGCATAAGTTCCTATGCTACCACGTCCTTTTCACTGGAAAGCCACTATTCTCGGCGATCTCAAAGTCCTTTTGAAAAATCGGAACGATATATTTGGCAATATAAGCACAAGACAATATAAGCACAGTGATATTAATAACTAATTGTAGAAAAATCAGAAAAATATAAAATAAAAAGCATTGGAAAGGTAATTCAAAGAGAAATATTATAAAATTAATTTCACTTAGTTTTGAATAGTGATATTTTCTTATTAAAATTTTATTAGGAATGTAATTACATTAATTACTCTCTAATTATTTTGCTGATTAATTCCAAACTTCTAGATTGATTAATAGGATGACCTCTGCCTCCCATAATTTTTTTAGAATTTATTGGTGGCTTAATTAGTATAATTGCTTGGCTCATTCTTAATTACCCTCTTAATCCATTAAATGATTAATTAACATTTTAAATAGTGATAAATGCACTAATTAATTTTTCTAATTACCTTAAGACAGTGAGTGGACTTAGGGAATGAGATTAGGGGTTCTTTCCCATATCTTTTTACCTAAGTTTATTTCATTTGATTTAAAATCTAATTAAGGTGCAAAATTAATTAAATAATTTAATCATCTAATAAAATGGCTTAATTAATAAAAATTTTAAAATCAAGATATTCCAGAACTTAACTAATTCATCTTGGGTAGATGCTTAGGTGTTCAATAACCTAAGTAGCTTAAGGAAATCAAAATACAATCCATATGTGTGGGAAGGGTTATGAAAGTATTTAAATTAAACCCTTTAACTTATTCAATCACTAATTAAGAGCCAATTAAATTAGGCCCTTTCTTTCCTAGGTGCATTGCTAATTTAAATTCCTTGTGTGGTTTTATGTCATATCATTGGCTCATAATTATGTGATTAAATATGTTAAAGTGGTGTAGGTAAGGGGTAATTAACACACTTAATTCACACCTTAACCTAACCAAGGCATAAAATTGATCTAATCACCTAAAAATTAAACTTAAATAACTTACACATTAGGAGAATGGGTTATGACCAGAAAACTCATCTCACATTTCTCAAATTGAAATCATACTCAAATAAAATTTAAACTCTCCTTAAGACAAATTTGATTTACTTTAAATAATCTTATTCATAGGATTATCTTTAGGAATTAATTAGGGTGAATGAACTTACATTGCTTTCATTACTTTAATTCTTTCCTAATATGCTAAATGTGTATGTCATATGAAATTCATGCATTCATGCCTTTTGAAAGTCAAATTAAAAATGAAATGTTTCCTTTATGTCAAATTGCATGTTTTGGCTAAAGTAAGAATATGAATGGTTATTATCACTATTAAATCATAAATTATTTTCAAAACTTATGATTCAATTATCAAAACTGAAAGGTATGCTACTTATAATTATTTGTAAGCTTGCATGTGAGTAGAAATATAAAGATGTGCATGGTGTGGCTTTCCCTCTCTTTTCTTTTGGCATAGTTTTGAATCGAATTTGGTAAAGTGCATAGTTCATTTGAAAAGAATACAACACTTGCTTAAATCCATTCCTATTCACTCCTATGTAATTACTTAAGAGGGACATCCATACTTACACATATAAATTGCACAAACAAATACAAACTTTTGCATCTTTCTTTTCCATTCATTTCTCTTGTACATGCATATGTATTTAAGGGAAGTGGTATATTAGTCTAGACAACCCTAAGTAGGACTTGTACCTTACACCCCTGGTGCTAACAATGGTGTTGTACTCACTTATGCTTTTCATACATATAAATGTGTATGTGAAAAATGGATAAAAAGAAATCCCTTTTTTCTACTTAATGAAAATCATGCATCATAAAGCATCCTAATTTTCTTAAGTAACACTACTTAGCATTCATCATTAAGGTGTGTTAAACATTCCCATTTGTATGTATAGATACGCTTAGGGTTCATCTATATGCATGTTACACATGTTGGGAAAGAAATAAAATGATGTGTGTTTTATGATATTAAATCACTTTACTTAATCTTAAGATATCTTTCTCTTTGGATAAGTTTGTTTAGAGAAAATTTAAACTTAGGATTAATTAAAATACATAATAAAATATTCACTCAACATAAATCAAACATGAATCTACTTTAGAAATTACTTAAGGTAGGGAAGGAAAGAGAAGTTCGCTTCTCTTTTCCCTCTCTTTACAACTTAGTAATTAATTGTAGGCTCATTCAAACCTAAATAAATCATCAAATAAAAATCAACTAAATCAATTAAACAACTTAAATGAAACCACCCTCTAAGTTGAACTTTTCACACTTAGAAAATGTAAACTTTAAAGCCTAGCTAAGCATACCACACAAACCTTTTTAAAGCACACACATTAAACTAAGTCACCATTTCTAGCTTTAGGTTATGGCGGTGCATGGTTAGATGCTTTGTTTTTATTTTATGATATTTTGTTTTAGTATGGATGTTAGGGTGTATGTGCGTAGACTAAATGGTAGGATGATTTAGTCTAATCATTATCTTCTGTAGGGGATTATGCTTAAGGGGCGCTATAATAAAAATATAAAAACTTCTTTTGTTGTGTAAGTGCTTATACCCCTAAGCATAATCCAATAGACCAGGGACTTGGTTACCCATGTGTGGGGTGCTAAGTCCAATATGTGCTCATACATGCTTGGGATTTGTATGGTTTATTTAGCTAATCTCTATTTTACAGGTGTTAGTTAGATTTACTTTTTATTTTTCATGTAATTTTGCAATTAGGATTTTGGAATAATTATTATGGGAGATTAGGATGAACATTGGTTATAAGATTACATCTTATGTGCCATGTGAAGCCTTTGGAGTAACCACATTCCAACCATCCAAAAGAAGAACCAACAGAAGAAAAGAAGAAAGAAGAAAGAAGAAAGAAGAAAGAAGAAATGAAGAATGAAGACCCACATAACATGAATTTCTTGGTTAATTGTAATTAATTCATTTGTAATCTGGGTTGTATAAGGTCAGAGCTCGACTACCCAATTTTTTTTCGGGTTTGTGCGGTGGAGCATAATCATAAATGGCATTTTACTCTTTTGTGCTAGTTTTATAAATTGATTGATGTTTGTTTAAATTGTGCATTAAGATAACATCTTTTCCTAGTTTAGTCCTTACTTTGATGTATGGCCTGGATGATGATTAGACTCTTAGAAAAAAAAAATCTCCTACCAAATTAATCAACTCAAAACTAAAAATAAATAACTCATAACCTCACATAAAGCTTAGGCTATAAATCAAGATAAAAGAATTAGCAACCCCTTAGCTGGATGTTATCTTACTTTTATAACATCATGCATAAAAAGCATTTTATTTCACTCTTGATTGGAGGGCTTCCACCTTTGTCAGAGAACTTGGCTTGACCTGTGAGAGCTATGGTGGAAACACACCTCCTCATCTCACTGATTTTATCCCATAATCTAATTTCTCATGCATTAGGCATATGAATTCTAAAGCCTGTGTCAAATTGATTATCCAAAATAAAAATAAAATATATGAAAAATTTGCATTATATTTAAGCCATTAAAGCATGCCCTTTCATGATCTAGTCTCTTAAAGAGTGTGTTTAAGGACTTAGTCTCTTTCTAAATAAATAATAACCTTATTATCTTGCATAAACATTTGACTTGCCTACATATTTTAAAATCGTAGGAAGAGTTAGTTAGCAGTCACCCCTAGGTGGTTGTAAGTCTAACAGCCAGGTGGTTTATCCTCTCTTGTAGAGGTAAACCAAATACCCATTTTCACCTTAGATTTAGGTCATGCTTTTGGCCCTTGCCAAAGCTCCCTAGATTTAGGTTCAGAGGTTGCTACTTTCCTTTGCGGGCTACGAGCATAAATCCTCACCTCTTAGGCATTTCTGTGACCTTGTATCATGGAATTGTAAGCCCTACATTTCTAATAAAAATGCAACTCAACCAAATTAATTCAATTACAAGAATGTAAAGCCCAACCATAGGGGCAGCTTGGGATGCTTACTAGGCTTCCTAGTATCTTAAGCATCCCCTACTTATTTTAATTTGGCTTCAATAAGAATCCCCTCCTCTTGAATGATCCCACTTGACTTTCTAAAAATAAACCAATCGATTGATAGTCCTACCTTTCAAAATATTTGGAGACAATGATCATTTACCTTAATTGATAGTATTCCTAAGAAATCATATTCTTTAATATGTAATTAACTATGGGGGATTGTCCTTATAGTGAACTTAATGAACCCGATTTAAAATAAATCCTGCTTTACTTTTTCATGTAAAGTAGAGAAAGAATCTCTGATACATTTCAAAGACCCATAGTCTTTAGGATTCCTTATTAAGGTAATTAGGTCTATTGCAGGATGATGACTTCTATCTTGAGAGATATTACATCTCTCCTCAATGTCATATCCGATCACCCTAATAAGAACATCTGCAGATCTGCGGGTATCCCAACAAGGCATATATTGTTGTCTTCATTTATCTTTTTCAAAAGGATAGATGAAGATGAGAATATATTTCACCACAATCACTTAAGAAGGATCTCCACATTTACATATGTAAATTGCATAACTAAATCAAACAAAAATATAAATTTATACATGACTCTTCTTC
This sequence comes from Cymbidium sinense, assembly GCA_021442155.1. Classification (NCBI taxonomy): domain Eukaryota; kingdom Viridiplantae; phylum Streptophyta; class Magnoliopsida; order Asparagales; family Orchidaceae; genus Cymbidium; species Cymbidium sinense. Next base: position 1,256,654 of record CM038232.1, read on the forward strand.
TATTCATTTATTTTTGTACATGCAAATATATTTAAGAAAAGTGGTATATTAGTCTGGACATCCCGGGATTGTGAGGCTTTAAGTAGCCCCAAGTAGGTATTGTACCTTACACCCCTGGTGTAGAAAATAATGGTGTCATACTCACTTATGTCTTTCATACATGTAAATGTGCATTTGATTAGTGGATAAAAGAGTCCCTCTTTTCCACTTAAACAAAATCATGCATTCATGAAATATCCAAAATTTTCTTAATCAACATTTCTTAGCATTCATCATCAAGGCGTGCTAAAGTGTTTGCATTGCATGTATAACTATGCTTAGGATCATTCATATGCATGGTATACATGTTGAAAAGAAATAACTGATTGTGTTATATGATAGTAATTCACCTTAATTAATCCTAAGATGTCTTTCTTATTCAATAGATTTATTTAAAGTAAATCTAAACTTATGGTTAATTAAAACACATAATAAAATATTCACTAAAGAAATATTATTAATGAATCTACCTAAGAAATTACTTAAGGTATGGATGAAAGAGAAGTTTTCTCCTCTTTTTTCTCTTTACAACACTTAATTATTAAGTGTAGGTTCATTCAAACCAAATCAAATTATCAAATAAAAATTGACAAAATCAACTAAATCACTTAAAATAAAACCACCCTCTAAGTTGAATCCTCTCACACTTAGAAAATCTCAACCTTAAAGCTTAGCTAAGACATGCCACACAAGCCTTAAATGGCACACACATTAGGCTAATTCATGATTTCTAGCTCTATGTTAGGGCGATGCATGGTTTAATGCCTAATTTTATTTTATGATGTAATATTTTAGATTGGATGTTAGGTGTATGTGCGTATACTGAATGGTAGGATAATCTTAGTCTAATCATTATTTTCTACAGGGGATTGTGCTTAAGGGGCACTGTAATAAAAATATAAATACTTTTATTGTATAGGTTGCTTATACCCCCTAAGCATAATCCAAAATAGGCTAGGTTGACTTGGTTACCCATGTGTGGGGTGCTAAGTCCAAATTATTCATATACATGCTTGGGTTGTGTGGTATGTTTAGCTAATCTCACTTTTGCAGATTTTAGTTAGATTTACTTTTCCCATTTCATGTAATTTTTATAATTAGAATTTGGAATGAATGTTATGGGGGAATTAAGATGAACATTGGTCATAATACTATGTCTTATGTACCATGTGAAGCCTTGGAGCCAACTACATCCCAACCAACCAAAAGAAGGAAAGAAAGATAAAATGAAGAAATGAAGAAATGAAGAAATGAAGAAATGAAGAATAAAACCCCCATAACATAAATTCTTTCTAAATTGTAATTATTCATTTGTAATTCGGGTTGTATAAGGGTAGAGCTCGGCTACCCACTTTTCCTTTGGGTTTGTGCGGTGGAGCCCGACCACAAAGGCCTCTTATTCTTTTGCGCTAGCTTTATAAAATTGTTTGATATTTGTTTAGCTTGTGCATTAAGATGGCATATTTTTCCTAGTTTCTTCCTTGGTTTGCTGAATGGCCTGGATGCGATTAGGCTCTTAGGGAAAAATAAATTTTTGATCCAATTAATTAATTTAAAATTAAAATTAAATAACTAATAACCTCACTTAAAGCCTAAGACATAAAATCAAGATAAAATATTTAGCAACCCCTTAGCTGGATGTTATATGTTTCACATCATGCATGAAATTACCTTACTTCACTCTATCTTATGGAGGGCTTCCACCTTTGCCAGAGAACATGGCTTGACCTTTGAGAGCCATGGTGAAACACACCTTCTTCTTATTGATTTTGACCCATAACCAATTTCTCATGTATTAGGCATATGAATCTCATAGCTTGTGTTAAATTAATTGTCAAAAATGAAAATAAAACTTAACAAAAATTTACATTATACTAAGTCATTACTCATGCCCTTCATGATCTAATCTCTTAGGGAGTATGTTTAAGGACTTAATCTTCTTTCTAATTAAACAATAGCTTACCTATCTTGCAAAAGCATAAGACTTGCCTACATGTATTTAAAATCATAGGAGTTAGTTGGCGGCCACCTCGAGGCGGTTGTAAGTCTAACAGTCGAGTGGTTTATCCTCTCTTGCAGAGGTAAATCATATGCCCATTTTTACCTTAGATTTAGGTCGTGCCTTGGCCCTCGCCAAAGCTCCCTAGATTTAGGATTCAGGGTTGTTGTTTCTCTTTTTGGGATATAAGCATAAATCCTCACCTCTTAGGCATTTCCATGATCTTGTATCATGGAATTGTTTTATAAAAGTTCAGCTCAAACAAACAATTCTCCTCAATTTCAAAAATATAAAGCCCAGTCATATGATAGTTTGGGATGCTTACTAGGCTTCCTAGTATCATGAGCATCCCCTACTCATCTCCTATTGGTTTCGATAATAACTCCCTCCTTTTGATCAATCACATTTGATATTCCAAAAATAACTAATTGATTGATAGTCCTATCTTTAAAATCTTTGGATACAATGATCATTTATCTTAATCGAGAGTATTCTTAAGGAATCTCATTCCTTAAGATGTAATTAACTATAGGGGCTGGCCTCCATAGGGAACTTAACAAACCCGATTTAAAATAAATCATCCTTTACTTTTCCATGAAAAGTAGGGGAAGAATCTCTAGTACATTAGAAGACCCAATATCCTTAGGAGTCCTTATTAGGTGATTAGGTCCATTATAGGATGGTGACTTCTATCTTTCAAGATAGTACACTATTTCTCATTATTGTACTCGATCACCCTAATAAGATATCTGCAGATTACGTGTGTCCAAACAAAAAGTATATTGATATCTTCCTTTTATCCACATAGATTGAAGATGGAAATATATAAAATGAAGATGGCAAGAGTTGATTTATGATTTGAGAGTTGATTTATGATTTGAGAAAATTAATTGAGTTGGAATTGATTCAAGATTTGATTTGGATTGGTTTGAAGGAGAGAGGCAAGGATTAGGTTCAAACTATAGGGTAAGTAAGTCCTCCTAATACCCCTAAGGCATAACCTATTCCTATGGCTAACTCCTCTAAGTCTCTAGGGTTAGATTAAGTGTTCATCTAATCACTAGAAGTGTCTTAAGACTAAGGAACTCTTAGTGTTTAAAGGAGTCTTATGTCTAGGATGGAGAATTTAAAAGCTCACTCCAAAAGTGATGTCAACAACCCTTATATAACCCAGATTATAGATGGATAATTACAATTAGAAGAAATTCATGTTATAGGAGTCTCCATTCTTCATTCTTCATTACTTCATTTTGATTTGCTTCTTTTCTTTCTTCCTTTTGACTTGATTGGAATATGGTTGCTCCAAAGGTATAACATGGTATATAAGACTTTGTCTTATAACTAATGTTCATCCTAATCCCCCATAACATTCATTCCAAATCTTGATTGCAAAATTTACATCAAAATGGGAAAGGTAAATCTAATTAAACTTATAAAATAAATGTTAGCTAGACATATCACACAACCCAAGCAATTATATGAATAATTTGGACTTAGCACCCCACACATAGGTAACCAAGCCCACCTGTCCTAGTTTGGGTTATGCTTAGGGGTATAAACAACATGCACAATAAAAAAATATTTATATTTTTATTACAGCACCCCTTAAGCATAACCCCCTATAAAAGATATAATTAGGCTAAGATCGCTCTATCATCCAATCTACGCACATACACCCTAACATCCAGTCTAAAATATCACACCATAAAATAAAATTATACATCAAATCTGCCCTAACATAGAAGTGGTGAAGAAGCTTTAGAATATGTATATCATTTAAGTTAAGGTGGTTGTCCTAGCTAGGCTTTAAGGTTGGAGTTTTTTAAGTGTGAAAGATTCAATTTAGATGGTGATTTTAGTTTAAGTGATTTAATTGACTTCTTAATTTTAGTTGGTGATTTAATTTGGTTTGAATGAACTTAAACTTAGTGACTAAATGTTATAAAGAGAAGAAAGAGAGGGAGAGTATCTCTTTTATCCCTACCTTAAGTGATTTCTAACGTAAATTGATTAATGAATTTTCTTCAATGAATAGTTTATTATGTATTTTTAATTAAACATAAGTTTAGATTTACTCTAAATAGAACTATTAAATAAGAAAGGCATCTTAGGATTAGTTATGGTGGATTACTATCACATAACACACACCCATTCATTTCTTTCCACCATGTATACCATGCACATGAATAATCTTAAGCATAGCTATACATGCAATGCAAACTTTAGCACTCTTTGATGATAACTTTAAAGATATGTGATTTGAAATTTTGGATATTCCATTTATTAATTGGATCATTAATGCATGTCTTTATTATGTAGAAAAGATGAATCCTTTTATCCATTAGCTAAATGCATATCCACATGTATAAAATTTATAAGTGAGCATGGCACCATTGTTTTCTACACTAGGGGCGTAAGGTACAAGACCTACTTGGAGCTACTTAAAGCCTCGTAGCCTCGGGATGTCTAGACTAATATACCACTTTTATTAGATACATATAGATGTACAAAAAGAACCAAATGGATAAGGAATCATGCAAAAGATTGATGTTTAATTTGGTTGTAAGATTTACATGTGTAATATAAAGGTTCTTCCTAAGTCTTAATATAGAGATACATAAAAATATATTTAGACAAGTGTTATGTTCTTTTCAAATGAACTATACACTTGTAAATCCTATATGAATCCATGTTAAGAGAAGGAAAGAGAACTTCATAATACACATCTTATGCTATCATCGTATACAAGCTTAAAAATATTTATAACTAGCATCACTTCATTTATAATCTTTGATTTATAAGTTTTGAAAAATATTTTTTTTAGTTTAATAGTGATAATAGCCGCTCATATTCTTAATTTTAGCTAACACATACAATTTGACATAAAAGAAAATATTTTCTTTAATTAATTTTCAAAAGAAATGAATGCATGATTTCATATGGCAAATAATATTTAACATGATTGGAAAGAAATAAAGGAATGCAAGCATATGACTTCATTCACTTTAATTACTTCCTAAGGAGAATCCTATAAAATAAGATCACTTAAAATGAATCAAAATTCTTGAAGGAGATTTTTATTTTTATTTTTTTGAATTTAATTATAATTGATTAAAGTTAAATAAAAATTTACTTGAGTAAAATAATATTATTTTTATGCAAACTGACTAAATAGAAATCATTATATAATTCTCTTATTAGATTATTAATTTGATTTAATTTAGAATAATTATGTTGATTTTAGGTTATGATTAGGTTAAGGTATGAATTAAATTTATTAATTATCCCTTACCTATATCACTTTAACATAATTATCCAAGTAATTATGAGCCAACATATGATATGCAACCACATAGAAATTAAATCAACAATGCATCTAAGAAATGAAGGGGTTTAATGAAATTGGCTCATAATTTTTGGTTAATTAAGCTAAAATATTTGATTAAGTAATTTTATAACCCTCCTACACATATTTGATTATAATTTCCTTTGGATTCTCTTAGGTTATTGAACACCTAAGAATCTACCCAGGAATTGAATGATTAAGTTCTGGAATGATTTAGTTTTGAGTTTGATTAACTAAACTATTTAATGAAGTGATTAAGTCATTAATTAATTGCAAATTGATTAAGTGTTATTCAAATGAAATAAACTTTAGAAAAAAAAGATTGGAAAAGAAGTCATAATCTCATTCCATATGTCTATTCACTATTTCATAATGATTAGCCAACTTAATTAATAGATTCATCATTGTTTAACATGTTAATTAATCATTTGATTAATTAAGAAAGTGATTATGCATGAAACAAGTAATTCCTCTAATTAATCAAGCAATAAAATCCAAGAAAATCATGGGAGGTAGAGGTCATCCCACTAATTAATCTCAGGAAGTTTGGAGTTAATTGCTGAAGTAATTAAAGAGTAATTAACTTAACTATATTTCTAATAAAACCCAAATTGAGTTATAATCACTATTCAAAATCAATTGATTTTAATTTTATATTATTCTCCTCTAAATTATCTTGAAAATAAGTGTTTATTTATATTTTTTAGATTTTTCTACAATTAGTTATGAATTTTAGAAGTTTCACCATTAAAATCAGATTAATTAGGCCTAATTAAACCCCTAATCCCGTCGGGCCACGTGGCGGCTGATGCAGGGCACTTTCCATGTGGCGTAATGGGATAGGTTATTTAAGTTGTCACATCCGTTAGCTTAGTCAGCTGACGGCGGATGCATCTTCTCTGGGAGTCGTCCGATCTAAGATCGGATGGCTGAGATCAATCCCGCGGTTTAGGAATAAATCAGAGGGGATCTAGCATGATCTGATCACAGCCGTCCGTTCCAATCACGCAGAATGTATGGCGTATGATCCTTCTCCTTCACGAGCGATGAGAGACGCACACCGTTCGTCTCTCCTTATTCAATTCGAGCTCACCCAAGCTCTGATTGGGATCAAAATGTTCCCACACCTTCAAAAGGAGGGGAGATGCACATCCAACGGTCAATATTTTATGGGGTGATAATTTCCTTTGAAAAGGACCAACTAAAACTTTCTATGGCTATGATTTCAAGCAATTACCTCGCTAGAGGCTATCACCGGTGCTTCTAACGGAGGAGGTAGCTTTGTCTAGTAGAGACGAATCCCTGTTGAAAGAATCTGGCCTTGGTTTGAAGTAGTTTGGTTGACCAAGCTCCCCTTCAATGGTGATCGACCTTGATCGAAATAGTGCTTCTCGATGAGGTCCAAGGATGTGTGCAAGGTTAATTTGATTTTGGTTGGGAATTGAATGAGTTAGAATTTGAGCTCACCTCACATATTTTGGATTTGAGTAAAATCGATAATGGGAAATGGGGGAGCTCAGGAGTGGCTTGGAAAAACTTAGGGAGGCTTCGATTCAACCTCTCAAGCTCAGTGGAAATGATTGCTTGTGACTTGAGTGGGAATGAGAGGGGGTATATCTCCCCCTCCTTGGATCGGATGGTGATAGACTAGTTTGCCATTTTGGCTCAATGGCTTGGATTTGAGGCACAATTTGAGCTGCAAAACACCCCACATGGGTCATTTTGGGTAGTGGAGTGAAGGAGAGTGGATGCCCATGTGCTGGGTGAGTGCATTTGGAGTTCCAAGTGTTCAAATGCCATTAGAGAGGTCAGTTTGGCCTTGCTTTGGGTCATGGCCGACCCAAGCTCATTGGGTCATGTTCACCACCTTCCTTGGTGCCCATATGTACCAATAGAAGGATGTCAAGTGGCCTTGAGAAAGAAATGTACAACTTCTAAGTGAATTTGGTCATAGGACACCCTTTGACCTAAGGGCAAAGTGATCATTTGACCATGAGTTTGATTTGGGTAGATTTGAAATGATTTGAAAATGGGTTGTGCCAAATTTCAAGTGATGGAGTTCATTTGATTTGATTTTGGCTCAACTTGACCCATTTAGGTTGAGTCGGGTCAAATTGGGTTAGGTTGACCAATTGGTCAAATTAGATCAAACCATGGGTTAGGTCAAGTTCAAATGACCATTTGGAGCTTATGGGTATCATTGGTTTGGTTCAATTTGGTTTAGATTTAGTTTTGGTTCATTTAAGTTCATTTGGGTCAAATGGGTCAAGTTGACCAATTTGACCCATTTGACCACCCTAATTGGGTTAGGTTATGGGTTGGTTTAGGCTTGGTTGATCATTTGAAATGTATTGCAAGCTTTGGTTTCAATCAATTTTGATTTGGTTTGAATTCAAGTTGATTTGACCTTTTAGGTCAAGTTGGGTTCATGTTCAATTGGGCTAGGTTGGGTATAATTGGTTAATTAAAGCTTTGGTCAAGTTCAACAATCAATTTGGAATGAATTTGACCCATTGGTTGCAATCAATTTGGCTTGTTTATGTTTCATTTGGGCTAAGTATTGACTTGGTCAAAGGCTAAGTTTGACTTTGGTTTGACCCAATTTGGGTGATTGATCATTTTAAGATGATTGTTGATCACAATATGAGGCTTAGATGGGCTTAGTTCAATCCAATTTGGGTTGGATTAAAATTTAGCTAAAAAATGTCATGTAAGGTCACTTTGGGTCAGTGAGCCTAAATGGGTCAATTGGCTTGATCAAGGCTTGGTTCAAGTTTGGGTGAACTCACATATAGACTTATAATGGAAATATAAATCTAATTGCAAGTGATTTGGAGTCAAATGGGTTTTTATTTATTTGACAATTTCAAGTCAAAAGGATGAACATGGGTTTGACTTGGGTTAATTTGATTTTAACTTGGTGACTGTAGTTTATGTTTATATTTAGACATGTGATTGAAGAAATGATTGTTTGAAGAGAAAATCTAAGGTTTTGGATTGATTTGAAAATGATTTGGCTAAATCCAAGAAATTAACTTAAAGGATATGAGCTGGATTTTGGTATAATTTTGGGTTTAGTTTTGATTATTTGACTTTATACTTCATTTATATTTGTGAATATAAATGAAGATATAAATGGGTTATGAGAAAATCATTTGAATTTGGACTGATTTGGATTTGGTTTGGGCTAAGTCTAATAAGATGAAATCAAAGGGCTTAGGGAAGATTTTGGGATTTGAATTCAATCATGGGTTTCAATCATTTGATTTGGAATTGATTCATGATTTGGATTTTGAAATTTGGATTTGAATTTGGATTTGAATTTGAAGTTTGATTTGAATTTGAAGTTTGATTTGAAAGAAGGAAGCAAGGATTGGGTTCAACCTATATGGTAGGCAATTCCTCCTAAATCCCTAAGACATGATCTATTCTCTTTTAAGTCTCTAGGGTTAGGTTAAGTATTCACCTAATCACTAGAAGTGTCTTAAGACTAAGAAACTCTTAGTGTCTAGAGGAGTCTTATGTCTAAGATAAAGAAGTTGAAAGCTCACTCCAAAAATGAGGTTAACAGTGATCCATAAGCCAAATTACTAGATAGAATATTTTCATTCTTTAGCAACTAGACACCTTGATTTTGATCTCATCATTCTCAATGTTTGGGATTTGATACATCAAAAGTTTTGATAGTAACATCCTTAAGATCAATTGAATATCATGATATAAAAGTCACCTTAGTGGTAATTGTTATACCTCCTAGAATAATAGTACATATTTATTCAATAATTGCAGTTGTAGATCTCCAAGTTTGCTCAATACAAAAAGAAAAAAAAAAGCAAAACTATTTTCTTCCTTCATAACAAATCTATTGGGCAAAATAATTTTTTGTGTGGCATTTATAAGTTTGTACGAGCTTATCTGTTTGTCTTATAATCATGACATATATTTTTGATACATCATAGATTTTCAATAATTACTTCTCATATTTGCTCATTTAATCTTTTGGTAAGGATGACAATACAACACTACATATCTATCATACAATTATAGACTATGAAAGACAACTTAATAAATTTCAAGAGAAACCACCACATATAGCATTTCATTAGTCCTTAATAATTGTGATTGAACTAACATTGCCAATCAATACTTAGCTTAGAGCTCTTGTGCTTGTGAATATAAACTAAAGGATAATAGCTTCTATAAAGTTTTGTGTCCCCAATTTGTGCAAGATTGAGGTAGAAATGAAATTTTCTTATTTTTAGTGTTAATAATGTCCAAAATCATCTTTTGATTGATCTAATTCCATAAAGTGTGATTCCTCAAAATGAATAATTTTATCCAAAGTAAAGAAAGGCATATCAATCCGCCTTGTTTAAAAGAGTAAGTATTATATTGCTCACATTAACAATAATCATCCCTTTTTATCATCCTTCTTCTATCTATTTAGGAAGAATTTCACCTTCTAGCACCTTTCTATGATATGACCAAAGATTTAACAATGATGATAAAACTAACATTTGACATGGAGGTGGAATCAAGCTTCACAACATTACTCATTTTTTTATCATTTTATTTTTTTTATTTTTAAGAGTTGAATCCTTAGACTATTATGATACTTTCTCCTTTATGTCATGATTCATATACACTACAACAATTGTTATCATATGGACTAATTTGATTGAGATTGATGACTATACAAATTAAGTTCATTTGTAACATGAAATAATTTCCTAAGATAAGCTTTATCAGTATTTACACGCTTCTAATTTATTCTGAAAATGATGGCCTATCATTTGAACTATGTGTACTCTCATATAAAATGCTCTTAGCATTCCGTCAAAATGTTTCAATTATTTCACCATTCAATCATGGGTTTCAATCATTACATCAACTACTTGAATATCCCCCAATACCAATCCTCATAGACATTTATCTTCAAATTAACATTCCACCATGTTAAGGGGTGCTAGCTTCACTTCAATTAGGTGAAGTTGACTTTCTCATGAGTGTTATACCCATATGAAGTGTGTATTTATTTGATTGATCCATGCATCCAACTTCTCAATTAATTATCTAATCTTAAGAATCTTTGTTATAATTTTTTTCTTTAAATTGTTACATCCTTTCATTATGAGAGAAAGAATAGAACTTAACCCATTAATCAAAATAATGATTATTTATATCTATCTATTCAATCATGGAAGTCATTTGCTACATCGATCTAAACACTTTATCATCTACATTTGGAGTAGAATCCTTATTAATCATTGATTATATTCTTCCACATGTTCTTCCTTACATGTATCTAAGACTAAGTGATCATCTATTACCATCACACCCCTTCACTACTAGCACCATACACCAAACTTAACACTAATAACAAATTGATCCCTAAGTTAACCTTAATAATATAGCTTTCTCATCTTGTAAATGAATCTTCCTTCTCTATCTTTCATCAATCATGGAGTCTAGTAACAACAATGGAATCCTCCACATAAACAAATGAAAAGCGACAATAGGAAGCAATTATAGTGACACAAACAAAAAACTCTAATTTTTAAAGAAAAAATAAATATATTTAAATTATTGAATATCTTTTCTCTACTTCAATGTAAAAAAAAAAGTTTAAACTTTAAGGCTTAGGGTTAGACGTTAGCAATAATGGTGATAAGTGATAACAACAGCCATCATATGCAAGCACAAAGGTCAAGCAATTGTAGGCACTCAACAATGGGCAGCAAAGCTATTGAAGATCTACCACAAAGAATTCTTTCCATTGCTATTGCCATAGTCCAAAACCTTTGTTTTTCTACTTGCAAGTCAACTTCAATTGAGAGAGAAGAAGCAAACAAGCCAACGTTCTTTTTTTTGAAAAAATTTCACATTAGATTTTACAAAAAAAAAAGCATTTAAGAAGAAAATTATAATATGAATAAAGATTTAATAGGCTCAAAAACAAACTCCAAAAAAAGAATAAAAATCCTATCTACAATAGCATATTAGATAATTTCAGACCAAAAATAATCCAACATAAACTATTATCATTGTGAATAAAAATTTTACAAACTTATTTACACAAGTTTAAAAATTTGAACAAAACATTATTAGCAACATTCTAAAATTTGATCAAATAATCCATACATTATGGGTCTCGATCACCTCCGTAAAATATTCGATCAACGATACAATCACATTGCGAACTCCTAACAACATTTCGATCAATTTTAACAGCGTGATCTGAGAATCACCACCATTAACAATCTTCACCAAGAAATCAAACTATCAGAACTTCAACAAACATGATCCCTGCAATCTTTCCCTGACACAATGCTCAAATCATGACCATAAACAATCCGATCGATCACCAACTAAATTTGATCTCACATCACACAAACCTTCATGTACTTCGCATCAAAGATAGTACCTTCAGGCCATTTGGGTGCTAGAGCAAAACAATTCCCTCAGCTTGCACATTGTATCCTCCTCACAGGGAGAGCCTCAAAGAAAAGGAGATGTGTTAAGCCTGGTGAGCCTCTAAAATTTTAAGAAGAAAAATAATAATAAGATAGAATATTTTGATAAAATTTTAATCTGAATGAATCTCAAAATCATTATATTTATTCTTAAAATAAGAGTAATATATGACAATTAGTCAAATCTTAAATTACATTGATCTCAAAATAAATTTAATAATTTTGAAATGCATCCTGTGCTTCTTTTTTTTTTTTTTTGTTTCTAGCCAAAAGACATCAATGAAAGGGTGCATGGTGCAGATTAAGACAAAAAAAGGAAATAAATATAAGCATGAGAAAATAAAAATATCTAAGGATAAACAAACGAGGGATGAAAATATGCAGGCCCTATTTTAAACCAAAATTAAATCATAATACAATTCAACAAGGAAAAGGGATAGAAGAAAGAAAAATAGAGAGATATAAGGAATCTCCCTTAAAATAGCTTAGTTGATTTTAACCATATTTTTCTGATATTAGGTTAGAGTTTATTTAGATATAAAGCTGATATTTCTTATACGCACAAATTACTATAATTAATTACTCCTAGTCACGGAAGAACTACTCTTGATTAAGGATATTACTTGGGCTCATATTAAGACTTTAGTTAGGTTTGATATTTCAGAAGCACAATATGGATGTTTGCAAAGGTTCAAAGATGATAGATATGATTAAGAAAAGTTCAAGGACTTCGCATCACCATTGGCAATCCAAGGGTTTTAGTTTGACTCAAAAGAAGCATAAGTGAGACGCATGATTTTATTGGTGAATTTGATTTTAATGATAAGCTTGTTTACTAAGAGTTAAGTAAAGTTTAGTTTAGAATGGATGACACAAGTTTAATTTAATAAGTTTCTTGCTTTTATGCTAACCCAAATTGATTAAAATGGAGCTAACAACTATTGAAAGACCTATTAGTAAGACTTAAGACTCTCGACAAAAGGGAAAATGAATGGTGTTGCCTTTAACTATAAGTATGGTGACCCAATTGATTAAGTTGGTTCAATAGGGTTAGTGGTTTTGTGCCATCCAAATTAATTGGGTTGAAATGGGGATCACTTTCATTGAAAAGCTGGGACTTACAACCTCAAGGATAAGAAAACCCAAGAAATTGACTTTCAATCATACCCTAAAGTAAGGCGACCCTATCGATTAAATTAGCTTTATAGGTTTGATGGCTTTGCATTGGCATGATTAATTAGCTTAAAATGAGATTTACACCCATTAGAAGACCTAAAAAAATTGAGCATAATTTAACGGGCTTGTTAGCTTTGTGACGGCCTAGATTGAGTTGTGGATTTACATCCATTGAAAAATATATAGGAGAAATCTAGAAACTTGATGAAGAGAAAAGTTCAACAATGGTTATTACAGCTTAACCCTATTAAAAGGTGGTTCAATTGGTTTATTAGCATTTATGGGGAGGCTTTGTGTCGACCTGACTGAGTTAAAATGGACTTACAAGATGTGGGGATTCTCTTGTCTAGTGAGATTAAAAAAGTATTTGTATTAGAAGAAGAGTGTTTCCTTGTGTCCAATTCAATTTGTAGACCTAATGAATTTCTCTATTGTGGATTAGATCCCATCTTCTTTTTTGTAGATCCAAGCTATTGTATAGCCAAAATAACATGAATTTTCTAGGTTTTTTTTTTTTTTTGATACAGCCTCTTTATTATTAATTTTCCAGTTCATCATATGTTATCCTGGCAAATTTCTCCACGTAAAAGGTAAGGTGTTCTTCTAACAATAGTAAGAAATACTTATGTTCAACAGACGGTTGGATTGAAGATTTTGCATGATATCCAAATTTGCAAACTATCATAAATTTGAAGTAAATCTAGATAATTAAATTATGGCCGTGCTATTGAAAAATGACTTTTTGATCAAATAAGATAGACTGGGGGAAATTAAAACAGACCTAATACTTAAGAAAAGATTCAATTTCATAAAAGAATTTTTTGTGAATTGTAATTAATTTATTACATCAACTAAAGAATCTAGTTAATACCAAGTAAGGATGATGACAGATGACTTTCATAAAATCTACAAAGGTATGGAACTACAATTTCACAGTACCAATTCTCAAGTACGTGCAAAAAGTGCCTCCATTGTTGAATTTCATCATGATAAGCTTAGCACAAAAAAATGAAAGAAAATAATCATTTAGACTGCTTCTAAAATCAAACAAAGAAATCAATTGATCAGCATGCAGACAAAAAAATTGATTCAAGAAGTGACTTGCCTGCTACACCAGAAATGCATCGCTCATTTTCCAATGCAATATAATCAGCCATCATCCATATTCCCTTCCTCTTTCAGGAGAGTAGCATCAAATAGATACGCTCATAACGATGACTTCCATGACCTTCACCCTTGAGACTCAAACTGGTCTGCTTCCTCATGGGACACTTGAGATAAACTCTCATTTAACAGAGCATATGTTTGCTGACCAAGACAGCACTGCCTCTCCAACATGATTGATAGCATATCAGAACACATATTAATAAATCCTTCCTTCATTAGCCCATCTATAAGAATTTTCCATGCAATTTCATCAAAATTATAACCCATCCCAAGTATTTCATGGAATTTCACTTTAGCTTCCTCAAACTTACTCTCTTCACAAAGGCCTCTTAGAAGAAGATGGTAAATCCTTATATGTGGCAGATAACCACATGCAATCATAGAGCCTATCCATGAGGATGCCTCAGTATACATCTTCAAATTGCAGCAACAACTAATGAAAAAAGTATAGGTATCTTCATCTGGAACTAAGCCTCTTTCTTTCATGTGATCAAACAACAAATTAGCTTCTTCCAATCGTCCTTCTTTGCAGAAACCTGAAATAATGGCATTATAAGTTACAAGATCAGGACAACATTCATGCCTGATCATCTCAATAAAAAACTTCAAAATAGTGTCCATTTTCACTAGTTTCCACATATCAACAATGTCATTAGTGCTGACACTACCTAGCTTTCTCCTAAGGAAATATTTTAGTATAACAAAGTAAGTAGAATAATTGGGTTGACATGCAGAAACAAGCATCTCTTTCAATAAGCAAAAAACTCGATCCATAAATCCTAAATTTCCATAACCATCCATCAAGGTGGTGTAAGTAGTTAAGTCAGGCGAAACTGCTGCTTCCCTCATTTCGGCAAGAACATTTTCCACCTCCTCCATCCTTCCTTCACTGCAATAGGTGCGAATGAACACAGTGTATGTGAATAAGTTAGGCTTACATCCCGAAGAATGCATTTCATTAAACAGTCTCTTGGCGTGTTCATGTTCCCCTTTTTTCAATCTGTTATCAATAAGAATTGTATATGTTGTGGCTGAAAGCTCTATCCCCTTCTTGAACATATCCCCAACTAATGACAATGCTTCTTGCAGTTTGTTCTCTTTGCATAAACCATCCATCAAAGAACTGTAAATGTATACATCCAGAAAGCAGTCCTCAGAAAACATCTTGTCAAAAAGCAACCGAGATATATCAATCTTCCCTCCTTTACATAACCCATCTATCAACACACTATAGATCACCTCATTTGCTAGTACGCCTCTATCATTCAAAGAGTTGAAGAGGGAGAGAGCATCCTCAATTCTCCCATGCTTGCATAAGGTGTTTATTAGAATGGAGTATATGTGCTGATCAGGAACTAAGCCACTGAATTCCATTGATTTAAGCAGCATAAATGCACTCTCTATCTCACCTTCATTGCACTGTCCCTGAATTAGTAAAGTATATGTATGAAGGTTTGGAGATAACCCATCATTCTGCATTTTGTTTAGCAAAGCCATTGCCTTGTGCACATTCCTCTTTTGACAAAATCCTTGCATAAGCAAGTTATAAGTCCAAGTGCTTGCTTTGCATCCATTTGAACCCATTAGTTCTACAATCTCCATTGCAGCATTTATATTCCCTGTATCACAATAACCACCGATCAAAGGACTGAATGTAATAACAGTTGGAACTAGTCCTTCCCTGAGAACTGTATTCAATAACATCCTAGCATCATAAAGCCTATTTTCCTTGCACAAGCAATTGATTAGCGAAGAATAAACGTAAACATCTGGCATGCAACCATTAATTTTCATTAGATTTAGAACATGAATGGCATTAATAATTTTTTTCCTTTTAGAATACCCATCAATCAAGCATGTATATGGAAAGGCATTAAACTTCAAACCATTCTTAATGCCTGTATTGAGCATGGATTCAGCATCCGCCAATCTATTCTCCTTGCAGAGGCAACTGATCAAGATCGCATAAGTATAATCATCTGCTTTGCATCCATTTGATTCCATCAACTCTTTTACTCCGAAAGCAGCATCAACCTTTCGAGCCTTGCAGTACCCATCAATCAAAGTATTATATATCACAGTGCTAGGAATGACACCTTGCTTCAAAATCTCATTCAGCAATTCCTCTGCAACCTCCAGCTTTCCCTCCTTGCAGAGCGCATTCATTAACATCGCGTAAGTGTGAATGTTTGGGAGACACCTGTCTTCTTCATCTTTGAGAAGAAGAAGAAGGCATCATCAATCTGATGGGCCTCACAAAGACCATCAATTATAATTGTAAAAGAATATACATTCCTCCTGCATCCGATTTGAGGCATCATGAGGAAAACCCAGCAAGCCCTTTCCAAATCATTATTCCTACACAGCCCCAATATCAGAGAGTTGTAAGTAAAAGAATCTGGTCTCAGTCCAGCATCCAATATATGCCTAATATACCTCTTCACCTCTGCAAGATTTCCTTCATCGCAATATGCCTTGATGATGGTGTTATAAGTAAATATATCCGGAAAAATTCCATCTTTAAGCATATACCGGAACAGTTCTTTCACCTCACTCATCAATCTGAAGCCAGCCAAGGACTTAAGGAGGAGATTGTAAAGCCAGAGAGAGGGTTCGAATCTGATATCATTACCAAGCCGTCCGCTCACTGAACGCCTAATGCCTTTGATTACTGTAAAAGCCCTGCGCGCATCTTCCGCGGAACCGCTTGACTTGAGCATGGAGATAACCAACTTGTAGAGGTTGATTGAAAAATTGGATTTCAAGAGAATTCTAAAGAGCGCATCATACGATTCAACGGTATGGCTATAGTCTGGCCTGATGCCAATCCATTGGAAGAAGGCTAGGGCTTTATTTAGGTCGCCGGAAAGGCCTTGGAGGAGCTCGGCCACGTGATGGCCGGTGAGAGATGGGGCCAGTTTCCTTAATACGAGGCTCCGGTGCCAGCTCCGGCGAGTGAGGATGGAGGAGACCTCGGCGAGAAGATGGGAGGTAGGACTTGGGGTAGGTAAGGATTCCGTGAAGACAGTGACGGCGGCCGCGGAGGACCCAAAGGGTCTCTGAGTTGAAAGGAGAAGGTGGGAGATAGAGGAAGAGGCATCGGCTAGGGTTAAGGAGGGCCTCCATCTTCTTCTCATGGTAGGAGAGGTTTAGGGTTTTAGTTTTTATCAATTTGTTAAATTAGACCATTTTAGAGATCAGAAGGATCCAATCAGATCGATTCCATCTGTTTGACCGCAAGAAGGGCTTATCTCAAAACTAGAATTTAGTGTTAGGCTTTTTATAAGAATTGATACTTGATAAGAGTGAATTTTTTTTTTCTATTTAAAAAATTTATATTCAAAATATAATTTAATCTTTAATCACTAATTTTTAATTTAATTATCATTATGACTCAATTAAAAAAATAGAATTTAATAATTATGTAAACTTAATTCTTATTAAATTCAAATAAATTTTTTTGTTACCTATTCAAATATTTTTTTAAAAAAATTATGATTATAATATTTATTAAATTAATTTTATCTATATGAAATTGAATTAGAATAATTAAATCATGATTAGTGTGAAATAATATCTCAATTACTAAGATTTTAAAATAACAAATTCTATTTAGCCAATTTAAGTGAAAATAAAATAAATTTGATTTAGTTAACATTGTCCAAATTATTAATCATTAAAAGTGATCACATCTAATTGCACTAATCAAATTATTTTTAGCATAAGTTAATCTTGCTAGCATATTTTGATATTGGTGATGTGAAACCTTAAATTTCTCCTTCTTTACACAAAGAAGTGAGAAAGTTGGGATGAGAGCTTGAAGGGGGGTACATTGACAAGTATCTCTTATCTTTATCTTTATCTCTCATCCATCTAACTACAATATTTAGTCAATGTAGGGTTTAGGCTAAAATGAAAGTCAAATAGAGTTTAGAGAACAATAAAATATACTTTGACCCATTTGATTGTTCGGCAAGACTTATAATAAATCTTGCAAAAATTTTATGAAATCTTGTTCAAATCGAGCTACTAAGCAATCCTATAAGGTACAAGTTATAAGGATCGCGCCTCCTAATTTAATCGAGTTTTTTAAATATAATAATAATAATTATTATTATTATGGCTAATAAATATTGTTGTTGTAAAGAGAAATAATATCATCTTAATAATAAATGAAATTCTCATATTCATATTATTGCGTAAAACTCAGAAGTAGAATAAAACTTCACGCCTTGCTTCAAAAAAATCAGATGACCAGATAGAATAGAATGTCCTAGAATTTTATGAAAAATCTAAATAGAGGAAAATTATCGCCTAGCCACTAAAAATATTTCACTATATATCCGCTTTGGAGATGAGTTTAAGTCTTTTAGGGGATTACAAGATCAGAGTGAAATAATCGATAATAAAAATTTTAGAATCGTTATAACATCTATGCAGGGTAGTTGATTGAATGGCGATATGATGGCAATAAAGCGATCGAATAACAACAGGTAACAATGAACTTTCTCTCTCGCCTTTCTCCCAAGTTTGCTTCTAGCTCCTGCTTTTTTTCTCTTTCATGACAAGAATTGATCACATTTATAGGTTCTGAGATGACATTTTGATCATTGTAGTCAAAATCTCAAAACACTCCATCGGACGGTTTATATTGATTCATTTGATTATAGATAGTTTTTTGGTAATTTGACTATTCAAATGACCTTCGATTTGAATGATCTTAAGCTCGTTGGATTCGTCTCATCAAGCCGCTCAATTTGACTATAAGCATGTCAAATTTGAAAGTCATTTAATCATCCAATTAGTATATCGAAATTTTTAGGTGTAGTTTTAAGCTTAGTTTGAGCTCATTTAGGTCATACTTCACTAAATTTTGGTGACATTGAACTTTTCTTATTGAGATATTTAATTAATATGCAAAATAACTATATATATTATTTTAAAATTTTATGTGTGATATACCATTTGACCCCTATTTTTGGATGATAAAACTCATTTCATCTAAAAATATATGAATTTTTTTAAAAATAAAATCACTTTAGCTAAAACTTATTTAATAATTAGTTATTATAATTATTTATTTTATTTTATTTTATATGTATAAAGTAATAATTTTTATAAATATATAAATTATTTAATTATTTTATATCATTATATATATTTTGGATGGCCCTTTGATTAGAAAGAGAGGAGTCTAGGGCCTCTCCATATTATTATTTATTTTTATTTTTTTTATTTTGGTTTGAGAAAAAGATAGAGAGATTGAAATATGAGAGGTTGTGGGCTCCACTTTTTTGTTCTCATTTTATCGTGAGAGAGAGAGAGAGAGAGAAAAAAAAGAGAAGAGGTAAAGATTTTTTTTATGAAGAATATAAAAAAGTTTTTTTTAATAAGGTATATGAAGAGTTTTTTTTTTAATTTTGTAATGAGGAATCTGAATTATTATTTTTTTAAAATGAGGAATATGAAGAGTTTTTTTATTTAAAATATGAATAAATTTTCCTTTTTTTTATGAAGATGAAAAAAAAATTTTAGGTATATGAAGAGTTTTCTTCATTTATTTATTTATTTTTTATTTTATAAAAGAATTTGAAAAGTCATTTTTTCCAATGTAAATATCCTCTAGTGGGTAATGAAAAATTCGCACATTATTTTTTTTACTTTCTTTTCTGTGGTAACCTTCACTGACCTGTATAACGGTGCCAACCTCTCTCACAGGCTCCAGTTCTCCCCGATCTCGGAGTTTCCAACTGATCTTGTTAGGTGATGCGTATCCCGAATTCAGGCTCCAATGTGCTTCTACTTTCTTCTCTTTGGTAGCCTCCACTAACTTATATAATGGTGTCGACCCCTCTCGCAAGCTCCAGTTCTCCCTGATCTCGGTTTCCAACCGACTGTTAGCGACGATCACATATTCAGTGCTCCAAGTTCCACTTTTGGTAGCCACCACTAACCTGTATAACGGTGTCAACCCCTCTCGTATGCTCCAGTTCTCCTCAATCTCAGGATTTTCAACTGATCTCATCGAACCGACTGGGTTTGGAGGCGATCAAAGCTTGTAGTTTATACGACAAGGCTCCTATTTTCCCTCGAAAAAGGCATCAACTATTCTCATCGGATCGATCGAGTTTGGAGGCGATCAAGGCCCGTAGTTCATATGACGAGGCTCTAGTTTTCCCTAGAAAGAGGCATCAACTGCTGACCGACCGGGTTTAGAGCATCAAGGCTCTCATCATACAACGAGGCTCGTTTTCCTCGAGAGGCGCCAACCGTCTTATGACCGATCGGGTTTGAAGGCAATCAAGGCCCATACTTCATACGGCAAGGCTCCAGTTTTCTCTCAAAGAGGCGTCAACTGTCGTCGTCAGACCGATCAGGTTTGGAGGCGATCAAGACCCGTAGTTCATACGGCGAGGCTCCAATTTTCCCTCAAGAGAGGCATCAACTGTCCTCGTCAAACCGACAGGGTTTGGAGGCGATCAAGGCCCCTAGTTCATACGGCGAGGCTTCGATTTTCTCTCTCGAGAGGCGTCAACTATTCTCGTCGAACCGATCGGGTTTGGAGGCGATCAAGGCACGTAGTTTATAGAAAATTGATTTTCTTAAAACTCCAATAGATTGTTCAATAGTTGACAAATATCAAGGTGGTGGGGGAGCATTGATTAGGAACCATTCATCAAAAAACTCAAAAATTCTCGCAGATAATTTTAGCGTGTCATTTTTCATGGTGTTATTTATTGTCGTTGACTTGTATTGAAGAGTTGAAAGAATCTGTGAAATATTTTTTACTTATCTGAGGCTGTTTGTCAAAGTGTCACTTGATGATATTAACTTGTATGGAAGGGGTAGAATCGAATCCACTGAGGATTTTTGACCCATCTCAGGTTGTTTGTCAAAGTATTACTTGATGACATTAACCTGTACATAAGAGATTGAATCAAATCTATTGAGATTTTTTGACCTATTTGAGGTTGTTTGTCAAAGTATTATTTCATGACATTATCCTGTACGGAAGAGATTGAATGGAATCCGCTGAAGATTTTTGACCCTTCTGAGATTGTTTGTCTAAATGTTACTTGATGACATTAACCTATATGGAAGAGATCAAATCGAATCCGCTGGAAATTTTTAACCCATTCGAGATTGTTTGTCAAAGTATTACTTGATGATATTAACTTGTATGGAAGACGTCAAATCAAATCTGCTAGAGATCTTCGACCCATCCAAGGTTGTTTGTCAAAGTGTTACTTGATGATATTAACCTGTATAGAAGAGGTCGAATCAAATCCGCTGGTGATTTTTGACCCATCCGAGGTTGTTTATCAAAGTGTTACTTAATGACATTAACTTGTATGGAAGGGGTCGAATCGAATCCGCTAAGGATTTTGACCCAGCTGAGGTTATTTGTCAGAGTCTTCGCTCGATAACGTTAGTGGAGTAGGTGCAAAGTTTTAACCTATCTGAGGTTGTTTATCAGAATCTTTGCTCGATGACGTTAACCTGTGTGGAGTAGGTGTGTAGTTTTGACCTATCCGAGGTTGTTTGTCAGAGTATATGCTCGATGACGTTAACCTGTGTGGAGTAGGCGCAAAGTTTTAACCTATCCGAGGTTGTTTGTCAGAGTCTTCGCTCGAATGACGTTAACTTGTGTGAAGTAGGTCTAATCAAAATCACTTAGGATCAATTTTTATTTCTTCTTGCTACTATTGTTCTAATTTATCATTTTTTTCAAACAAAAATATAAAACATCAAAATATATAGTTCAATTCGAATGTTACAAAGTAAATTCATTGATATATCTTCATAGGTTCTCAGCATTCCAAGTGTGCGGAGGAGTTTTTCCCTCTGAATCTTTGAGCATGAAAGTTCTTGGTTTAACCACAACAATCACCACATAAGGTCCTTCCCAAATAGGTGAAAGTTTGTGATGTTGTGGTTCTTTTCTCACATATACTAAACTTCGTAGAACTAGATCTCCAACATTGATGGGTCTGGGCTTCACTCTTCGATAGAAGTGACGTGCGATCCGTTGATGATAGGCAATATTTTTTATTGAAGCTACTTCCCTTATTTTAGGCAATAAATCCAAATGGCATCGGAGTTTTTCTTCATTATTTGTTGCATAAAAAAAATATGGACCTTAGTACTGAGGATACTGATGTCAACTAGAATAACTGCCTCCATCTCAAAACATAAATTATAAGGTGTCTCACCAGTTGGTGTTCTTGTAGTGTTCAGTAAGCTCATAATACATTAGGGAGTTCGTCCACCCATTACCCCCAGCCTTATCCAAATATGTCTTTAAGCCTTTTAAAATTGTTCAATTCATGACCACAATTTAACCATTTGTTTGGGGGTGTGATGCAGCTGTATGAACCAATGGAATAAGTAAATATTTGTAGAAGGATGTGAATTATTTTTTTGTGAATAAAGTCTCGTTATCTGTTATAATTTTACTGGAATTCTAAAATGACAAATAATATTTTTTCAAACAAATTATTTAGCATTGACTTCTGTGATTTTTGCTAATGGTTCTGCCTTAACCCATTTAGTAAATTAATCTATCACCATAATGATAAATTTTTGTTGTCCAATTGTAATAGGGAGTGGTCCCATAATATCTATTCCCTATTGAGCGAAAGGCCAAGGGCTCTGGAAAGATGAAAGTTCGATTGGTGGAATGTGGTTGAGATTAAAATGCATTTGATACTTGGTTTTACAAAATCTAATGCAACACTTTTTATTGTAGGCCAGTAAAACCCTTGTCTTAGGATTTTGTGGGCGAGTGCTCTGCCCCCCAAGTATTCTCCACAAATACCTGAATGGACTCCTCGAAGTGTATACTCTGCTTTGGATGGTGGCAGACATTTGAGATATGATCCTGTGAATGATCTTTTGTATAATTCATCACCGATAATGTTGAAGTTTATGATTTGTCATTAAATACGGATGGTGACAATTGGATCTTCTAGTAGAACTCAATCACGTAAAAAGGCAAATATCAGATATATCCAAGAAACTTGCCTTGATTCATCAATGGACTGTATTTCTCAAGGTCCTTGTATGTTGGGAAATGAATGTCTTCTACATTCTTTCTCTTGTATATGTCAGAAGATGTTGAAGTAGCAAGCATTAAAAGAGCATCAGCTCTAGCATTTTGATTTCTCGGAATGTGAATGATCTAATATTTACTTATTCAAGATAGAAGATATTTCACTATGTGAAGGTATTCTGTCAGAAGATGATTATGAGTGTTAAAATTCCATTCAACTTGGAAAACTACAAGTTGCGAATTAGTGTAAATTATAAGACTTTGAGCTTCACAATCAATAGTCAATTTTAGCCCTACTACTAAGGCTTCGTATTCTACAATATTATTAGTAGTCGAAAACTTTAAACATAATCTATATTCAAGGACATCCTGTTGAGGAGAAATGAGTAGAATTCCTGCTCCAGCACCAGAGTTTCTAGATGCTCCATCAACAAATAAAGTCTAATGTTGCGATATTGAATAAGAAGAATTTATTTTAATATAATCTAGGATGGTGCATTCTGCAACAAAATCTACTAATACTTGAGATTTGATATCTAGCCTAGGCAAAAAGTGAATATCAAATTCTCTCAATTCAACTGACTATTTAACTAATGTGCTAGAAGCTTCTAGTTTTTGGAGGATAGTTCTGAGTGAAAGTTGTGTATAAATGTTGATAGAGTGAGCTTAAAAATATGGGCATAGCTTTCTTGTCGAGAACACTAGTGCTAAAGCAGTTTTATCTGCTAAAGGATATCGTCCTTCTACGTTAGATAGAATTTTACTAATGTAATAAATTGGTTGTTGCCCCCTAGCCTCCTACGGACAAATATTGAACTTATTGTATGATGCAAGATAGTAAGATATAAATAAAGCATTTCTCCCGGGATTGGCTTTGATAACAACGGTGATGAGAAAAAATATTTTTTTGAGCTGCTCGAATGTAGTTTGACATTCATCAAACCATTGAAAGCCATTATTTCGAGCACTCTTGAGTATTCTAAAGAATGGTAAGTATTTATCTCCCATTCGGGCTAGGAATCATGATAAGGCCACCATCCTCCCGTTCAAGTGTTGCATCTACTTTATGCTCTTTGGGGGCACCATCTTGTATAGCCTTAATCTTTTCTGGGTTAGCTTTGCTTCCTCGATGAGTGATCATAAATCCTAAAAAATTTTAGATGTAACTCCAAAAGCATATTTAGAGGGATTTAAATGTATATTATACTACCGAATAATCTTGAAATATTGCTCAAGATCATTGAGGTGTTTTATCCTTTCAGTACTTTTAACCAACATATCATCCACATACACTTCCATAGTATGACCAAAAAGAGTTTTGAAAACTTTATTCATTAGGCATTGATACGTGGCTCCTACATTTTTCAATCCAAATGGCATTACTCGATAATAATATAACCCTTTATCAGTCTGGAAAGCAGTAGCTTCTTCATCATATGGATTCATCTTTATTTGATTATATCCAGAGTAAGCATCCATAAAACTAAGCATTTGATGACCTGAAATGGCGTTGATCAACTAGTTTATGTGCGGAAGAGGAAAACTGTTCTTTGGGCAAGCTTTATTAAGATCGGTGTAGTCGACGCACATTCTCCATGCCCACCAGTCTTTTTCACCAGGACAACGTTTGCTAACCAAATAGGATAATGCACTTCTCGTATAAATCCTGCATCCAAGAGCTTATCAACTTCTTGTTTAATTATTTATATATGATCTAGATTGAAGTTTCTTTTCTTCTGAATGATGGGCTTAAATGCTGAGTTAATTTTGAGGAAATGAGATATTACCCCAGGATCAATTCTTGGCATATCTCTTGGACGCTAGGCAAAAATATCCTGATTTTGGCACAAAAAATTGATGTACTCCTTTCTTTCATCCTCAGAGAGCAATGAACCTACTTGCACTATTTTTGAGAGATATTCTTCTAACAAAGGGATGCTGATCAGCTCTTCGACTGATGACGCTCTCTGGAGTATTTCTTCATCTCTTAAATCAAAATTTTTGATGCTTAATGTTATTGAGGAATGTGGTCAGGCCTGCCTTAAGTAACATGTATGTACTATATGTTGGTTGCCACGAACCTCTCCTATTCTATTAGAGATTGGAAACTTTATTTTTAGATGAGGTATGGAAGCAATAGCATCAAAAATTTATTGCAAGGGTCTTCCAAAGATAGCATTATAGGCTAATTCTAATTTAACTACCATAAGTTGAATCAAATGTATGGCTTGTTTAGGGAATTCCCCAAGAGTAACCTGGAGTGTTATTGTTCCTTCTACCCTTACTGATCAATTGTCAAAGCTATATAACGGCCCAACAGCTGGTTGAAGTTTTTCTTTTATAAGACTTAGTTTTACGAATGTCGAGTAGAATAATAGATCGATAGAGCTACCATTGTCAGCCAAAATTCTCTTAATATTATAGCAAGGATCTCCAATCCCCATGTTGATAACTAAGGATCTTGATGTGGAGTTTGTATCCCTTCGAAGTCAGAATCATCAAATACGATAGACTGGTCAATTAATGACCTCTTCATTCTAGGCTCTTCTGGTGCAGTGAGTATAACTTGATAAGAAAATTATGGTCCGCTAGTGATAGTTTCATTTTCTCCGATTATTTTTCAATCTTCTTGTGATTTTCTTGGTTGCTGCTTTGGCTGGGGTTGATTTTGCCCTCTCATAGGATTATTATTATTTCTTTGTTGATTTTGAACAAATTATCAAAGGTAGCCATGCTGTAACAACCTTTCGATTTCTTCCTTTAGATGTCTACATGCCTCAGTGGTATGTCTGTATCCTCGATGAAAATAATAATATTGATCCTGATTTTTGGTGTTTGGCCTTAGGGGATTAGGCCATTTGATATTATTTTCATTTTGAATAGCCATTAAAATGTTCATGCGAGAGGCATTTAAGGGCGTATATTCTTTTTGTAGGCAAAGCTCATGCGATGATTGGGCAGGCTTAAAAGGCAGGTTCTAAAACTTTCAGCGATCATGTTTTTTTTGTTGAGATATGTGAAGACTGTCATTTGCATCTCCTTTATGCTTCTTAAAAGGTTGTTCGAATTGCATCGTATGGGCATTAATGGCCTCATCTGCCATGATCTGTGCCTCTACTCTCTATATGAGGTCTCTATAAGAAGGAAATGTTTCTCTCATCAATGATGAGTAAAAAGGTTCAGGCCTTAGGCCTCCCAGAAAAATATCTCGTAATAATTCAGGGTCTACTCTTGAAATTTGTTGAGCTTCACTCGAGAATCTTTAAAAATACTCTTTTAGTGTTTCTCCTTTATTTTGATGTATTCTAGAAAGGTAAGATAGATCTTTAATGGTTTGTTGATTTGAAATGAATTATTTGATAAAGAGTTTGGTCAAATGAGAGAAGTTGAGAATGCTCCCCTAAGGGAGGGAATAGAAGCACGTACGAGCTTATCCTTTGAGAGTAACCAGAAAAACTTGACAAAGTAAAGCATTGGAGGCTTGTTGGATGTGCATAATAGTTCTATAATGATCGATGTGATCATAAGGATCAGAAGTCCCATCGTAAGGCTCCATGTTAGGTAGTTTAAACCCCATCGGGATATGTTGCTGAAGAACTGAATCATGCAAAGGAGAAGATTCTTGAATGCTCCATTGAGGAATGAAATTGTCTATCTCCTTAAGGAAATTTTTCTTATACTAGATGCCGCAACTTATTTCTAATGGCTTCACAGGACGTTTCCATAAAATGAGGCCGATTTAACCCCATCAAAGAGGCTGGGGGATTGAAGGTCAGTCGGACATCATAAGAATGATGAGTTGAACCAGTAGTTTCATTAATATCCATAATAGAATGACATTCATAAAGAGTTTTTGCATGATCATGAGGGGGTCCTTCATTAGTTTCTTCAACAAAATCAACTCTATCATGGTGTCGATATCGTTGATTTACAGTAAGTTGTGGTGCCCTCCTCAATTGTTAAGCTCCTAGTAAATGCTGAAGAATTTGAGCTTGTTGTTCCTCCATTCTTCTCATACGCTCCTTAAAGGTATGAATGTTTCATATGATTGGTGGTTTTGATCTTGTAGAGAAACTTGGTTGTCTGACATGATGAAGTAATGGGAATCAATTTTCCACAGACGGCACCAAACTGTTGCGTGCCAAAAAACTTGTAACGGTAGAATAAAACTCTGCACCTCAGCTTCGTTGGAAAATCTAGCATACGCAGATAGTTGAAAAGAGAATAGAAGCCACAGAATTTTTATGTGGAAAAATCTCAGAAATAGGGGGAAAAATTACGGGGTCTAGCCCAGTAAAAATATTTCATTATTTATCTGCTTTGGAGTACAGAGTTTAAGTCTTCCCAACTACGAGATTACAAGATTGTATATGAGAAATCCTAATAATGGAAATTTTAAAATCAGGTTACAACATCTATGCAGTGGTAGTTAGGGTGTAAGCGTGTACGATGACAATAAAGGCATCTATTAAATGATGATGATAACGATGGTGATGATGAACTTCAAACATCTAGCTCTCTCTCAACTTTCTCCCAAGTTTACTTCTAGCTCCTTTTTTCTCCTTCATGACAAGAATGTGGTCCTATTTATAGGATTCTGACATGACATTTTGGTCATTGTAGTCAAAATCCCAAAACACTTCATTGGACGATCCATATCGATTCATTTGATTATATATAGTTTTTTGGTAATTTGACTACTCAAATGACATTTGATTTGAATGATATTAGGCTCATTGGATTTCCCTCGTCGAGCCGCTCAATTCGACTATAAGCACGTAAAATTTGGAAGTCATTTGATTATCCAATTAGTGTATCGAAGTTTGCAGGTGTAGTCTATAAGCTTAATTCAAGCTCATTTGGGTCATACTTCACCCAATTTTGGTGACGTTAAAATTGTCTTATTGAGATATTTCATTATTATGCAAAATAACATATATACATTATTTTAAAATTTTATGTGTGATATATCATACAAAAACAAAATCAATAGTAGCTTAAAGGAGATTGGAGGCTTTTATGTAAATAAAATAAATAAATAAAATTATGAGATTCAACCCAACTACGAAGATTTTACTAATATAAGCTAAATATTATAAAATATATATTTCTAATAAATGAAGGATTATAGTAGATATAAATAGTGAAAGATGACTATCATAATGAAAATAGAAGAGTATTGAAGCATTAAATTTATCATTTAAAAATTAATATGCTTGATTATTCTTCATATAAGAAGAGAGATTGGAAATTAAAAAGTTGAGCATCAACATTAGTAATGAAAATAGTTGTTAGTGTGGCTGATGACATCAATTGTTGCCATAAGTGACTACATCATTAGCTTTGGTGGTGAAATCAAGGGATCAACATTGGTAGTGACATTAAGCATTTGTCCTATTAAGCATTGATCTTATTGATGATGATAGATGTTGAGATTAATGATAATATGAGGTATCATTATTGGTGACAACAACAAGTATCATCGTTCGTGGCAACAAGCTTCAACCTTAATTTTGATGTTGTACTTCAGCTTTGTTGATGGCGATATACATCAATTTAGATGACAATGTTGTGCATCAATCTTATTTGGGATATTAAGGGTCAAGTTGGTGATAATTTTTAGTCGTAATGTTAATGGTGATGTTAAGTGTCATCATTGGTAGTTATGACAAGCATCAACCTTAATGATGATATGAGGTATTAGCTTCATTGGTGATAATAAATATGAAGCATTTATTGATGGTAGTGTTCCACCTAATTATCCATGTCAAGCATCAGGCTTAATAGAAACATTATGCATTGATGATGGTGGTGACATAAATCATTAGCCTTGATAGCAAAATCATGCATCAACTAAGTAGAAATTTTGAGCCATTACATTGTCAGTAACTATAAGCCTCAACCTAGAGGCAATAGTAGGCATTGAACTGATAGGCTACAAAGGCATCGACATTAGTGTCGAAGATGCATATTAGCCTTATTGGTGATAATAATAGTCGAAGTTGGTGCTGACCATGATCATTAAGATTAATACATATGGCTACTCATGATTTTGGTATTGATAGCGGGGGATCAACCTTAATGGGGATAATAAGTATAGTATTAGTGTAGATGATGGACATCAATAATATTAATAATAACAAGTGTCAAAACTTTTGACAACATTTGGTGTCAACCATGGTTGTAATTAATAACTTCAATGTTGGTGTTAATGGTGGGTGGTAGCCATACGAAGATATCTCTCTTTAGATATCAATATAGACCTTCCTTTAGTGTCATGAATATAACAATTATCCCATTATCATAATTTTACTCTTAAGTGAAGTTTGCATTCCATGAATATGGGTCATATTTGATAGGAACAATAGGCATTAGCATTGTTGGTAATGACCAATGAACCAAGGTAAACTTGGTTAGTGATATTATGCATCGGTCACACTAGTGACATTAAAAGTCAATGTTGGTTGTTTTGGCAATATTGAATACTAATGTTCAAAATCATCATTATCATTAGATGAATATTTTGGTAATATATTAATTATTTTTTTACAAATTTAGAGAACATCACTAGATTTAGATATTTATATTAGTTTTTAGCAACTACACCTAATTTGAATTAAACCTACATTTCAAAGTTCTTAAATTATTAGAATAAATTGATATCATAACTAATATATCCCTCTAAAATTTATAAATTAAACACGGATCTCAATTTAAAGCATACATATAATCAAATTAAATGACTCAGTGAGACGAGTTCGACAATGGTAGAATCAAGTCAAATCAAGTCCAAATGAGCTCAAATCAAGCTCAAATGCTATATATGAAACTTGAAAACATTGACTGAATGATCAAATGACTTCCAAATTTGATGTGCTTATAGTCAAATTGAGCGGCTCGATGAGACAAATCCAATGACCCTAAGATCACTCAAATAGAACTTCATTTAAATGGTTAAATTGCTAAAAAAAACTATTTATGATCAAATGAATTAATACGGACCGTCCGATAGAGTGTTTTGAGATTTTGGCTACAATGACCCTCCTCAGAATCCTATAAATAGGACTCCATTATTTTCATAAGGGAGAGGAAGAAGAAGCTAGAAGCGAGCTTAGGAGAAAGTTGAGAGAGTGCTAGAAGTTCGAAGTTCATCATCACCACCGTTGTCGTCAATCTCCACCTATTATTATCGCTGACTGCCACTAATAACTGTTACAGTCCAACTATCATAGCATAGTTATTGTAACCTGATTAGAATTCCCATTATTAGGATTTCTCACATACAATCTTGTAATCCCGCTATCGGAAAGATTCAAACTTTGTACTCCGAAGCAAATATACAGTGAAGCATTTTTACTAGGCTAGGCCCCGTGATTTTTCCTCCCTCTTTCTGGGATTTTTTCACATAAAAACTCTAGAGTCTCATATTCTCTTTTCAACTATCTGCGTGTGTGCTGAATTTTCCAACGAAGTTAAGACATGAAATCTTATTCTACCGCTATAAGTTTTCTAGGGCGTAACAGTTTAGCAACGTTTGTGGGAAGGAGATTTCCATTACTTTTGTTAGACAACCAAAATTTTCAACAAGATCGAAACCACCAGCTAGGTGGAGCACTTCATACTTTTGAGGAGCATATGCGAAGAATGGAGGAACATCAAGCTCAGATCCTTTAACTCTTACTATGAGCTAAACAATAGAGAATTTCATAACAAATTGGAGGAAATCGACCCTATCAACAACATGATGGAGTTAATTTTATTGAAGAAACTAATGAAGAACCCCCTCATGATCATGTGAAAATTCCTCCCGTACATCATCCTGATATGGATCTTAACTATACTATTAGCTCAACTCATCATACTCGTATTACTCGGCCAACTTTGAATCCCCCTACCTCTTTGATAGGATTAAATCACCCCTGTTTCATGGAGACAACTCAAAAAGTTATTCGAGATGAAATACAATGCTTTGTTCGAGATGAATTTCATTAAGAGATAAATAGTTCATCCCTCATCAGAGTATTTAAGAATCTTCTTCTTTGCATGATATGATTCTTCAACAACCGATTTCGGTGGAGTTTAAACTACATAATATTGAACTTTATGATGGAACCTCTGATCCTTATGAGCACATCAATCATTACAGAACTATTATGCATATTCAATAAGCCCCCGATGCTTTGCTCTACCAAGTTTTTCCTATCACTCTTAAAGGGCAAGCTCGTACATGGTTTTATTCCCTCCCCAAGGGACCATTCTCAACTTTGCTCATTTGGCTAAACACTTTGTCAAACAATTTATCTCAAATTGAAGAATCATCAAAGACTCTTCTCATCTTTATTGAATTCACCAAAATGAAGGAGAAACCCTCAAAGAATACTTTTGAAGATTCTCTTCAAAAGCTCATCAAATTCCAGAGTAGATCCAGAGCTACTCCGAGGCATCTTCCTTGGAGGTCTTCGACCCGAGCCTTCCTACTCTTCATTAATACGAGATACAGTGCAATCTTACACTAATCTTATTCATCGAGTAGCGATATAAATTACTGATGATGAAGCTATTACTGCTCATAGAAGACAATTTGAGAATAACTCTAAGCATAAGTACGCATCAGATCTTATAATAGTATCTCAAAACAAAAAAGAAAAATATTCAAAAGATAGATGACATTATGACACTTCTAGATATACTCCATTAAATATGCCTAGGATTGATATCATAATGGAGATTCAGAATTCTAAATATCTTAAATTGCCAAACCCATTGAGAAATCCAAATGGAGGAAATCAATCACAATATTGTCACTTTCATTGTTCGAAAGGGCATTCAACTGAAAGCTGTGTTCATCTGAAGGAAGAAATTGAACGTTTAATATGACAAGGACATCTGGGACGCTACTTGTTGGAGCAACACACAAATCATTAAGAAGGAGATCAGAGGAATCATGATAAAGAAATTATTATAGTTATTGAGTAAGAAATATCACCAATACTTATCTAAAGAAAGATCTCACTAAGGTAAGTGATTAAAAAAAGTTAAGTTTCTTCTTTACTCTATTGAAAAGTTTATAAGATTTTGATTTCTAAAACAAGTTTTTATTATCAATGAAATCTTCTTTTGTTGCATTCAATAAAACCCCTTAAAAGGAATACCCATGAGGAGGCCTATATGGGAAGCTGATACTGGATAAGGTACTCATTAGAAAGACCTCAAGAAGGCAAGTGGTATACAAAGTCTCCACTAATAACCCCTGGAAGGCACGCCCCTGAGGAAGCCTCGATGGGAAGCTAGTAGTGGACAGGGTCCTCATTAGAAAGTCTCCAAAGGAGCAAGTGGTTGAAAGGGTCTCCACTCATCAAAAATCTCAGAAGGAAAAAGCCTCAAAAGATATAGGTACATCAAAAACTTTAAAAGGCAAAAGCCTCAGAAGGTACAAGTATATCAAAAATCTCAGAAGATAAAAGCCTCAATGCAGTCAAAATCTCGAAGCCTTAAAAGGTATACATCAAAATCTCGGAAGATAAAGCCTCTAAGATGTAGGTACATCAAAAATCTAAATAGGTGAAAGCTTCAAAAGTACGACATTAAAACCTCGATGGCGAAATCCTTAGAAGATAGGATATCAAAATCTCATAGGTAAAAGCCTCAAGGTAGACATTAAAACCTTAAAAGGCAAAAGCCTCAGAAGGTATACATACATCACGAATCTTGGAAGGCAAAAGCTTCAGAAGGTATAGGTGCCTCGACGGAGGAGGATAAGCTCATTGAAATCTTTTATGATAAATAGTCACCAAATCATTTGGAAAATTAAACTTCTTCCAGAAGGTTATCAAAGTATTACTATTGATAGTTGGCGTTACATCATCGGATCTCATCGTCTCGTGATGCTTCCGCAATCCATCATCTTGTGCAAGATTTCCTCGATAATCTTTAAACATTGAGATATATGTGGAAGGATGCTCACCTATGAAGATAGACTCTATTTTTAAAGTTTGAATCACACTATAAACTAAATTCGGGATGCGTGCCTCCTAACCAGGTTAGCTAGAAACCCTGAGATCAGGGAGAACTGGAGCCTATGAGAGAGGTTGGCATAATTATACAAGTTAGTGGAGGCTACCAAAGAGAAGAAAGTAGAAGCGCACCAGAGCCTCGCCGTATGAACTTTGATGGCCTCGAGCGGTCGTGCCCGGAGATAGTTGGCACTCTCAGGGAAAAATGGGATCTCATATGGCGTGGACCTTGATAGCCTCACCCAGTGGTCCCTACGGATGGTTGACACTGTGGCTTGGGCTCGATAAACTATGGCGCGATCACCTCAAATCTGGTCGGTTTGACGAGGACAGTCGATGCCTCTCTTGAGAAAAAATCAGAGCTTCGTCGTATGAACTACGGACATTGATCGCCTCTAAACCTGGTCAGTCCAACGAGGATAGTTGACGCCTCTTTGGAGGAAAAACCAAGGCATTCTTGAGCTTTGATAGCCTCATGCTTGTCAAGCGAGGGCAGTTGATGCCTCTTCGAGAAAATCGAAATCTCGTGTATGAACTCTGACATTGATTACCTCGGTGGTGATTGGCGAGAACAATTGGCCTCTCTCGAGGGAAAATCGAACCTCGACATATGAAACTACCTTGATCGTCTCCTCGATCTCGATTGGACGGCGAGAATGTTGACAGGAAAAGCGAAAGCCTCATGGTATGAGCGCAAGCTTTGATCACCTCCAAGGTCGGTTCGGAGGGGGTGGCCTCTCTCGAGAAAAAATTGGACTCGCCATGAGCTACGATTGATCGCGATGTCAGATCGATCGAAAGATAGTTGACACCTTTCGAGGAAAAATGACATTCGTATGGGACTTGATGCTTAAATCCTGTCGGTCAGATGAGAAAGGTCTGAGTTTTCCCTACCAGGGTATTTATACTTGAAAAAAATGACTAAAAATAAAAAAATGAAGAAAACTCTACATATACCTCATTAAAAAAACTTTTCATCTTCTATAGAGAGAGAGAGAGAGAGAGAGAGAGAGAAAAGAAAATTATTAATATTTTAAAGAAAAAAATTCTTCATATTTCTCAATAAAAAAACCTCTTCATATACTTCATTAAAAAAAACTTTTTTATCTTCTAAAGAGAGAGAGAAGAAAAAATTATTGATATTTTAAAGAAAAAACTCTCCATATTCCTCATTAAAAAAAGTCTTTAGGTCTTCTCTCTCTCCTTCTCTCTCTCTCTCTCTCTCTCTCTCTCTCTCAAATATAAAAAAATATGGGGCCCACTACCTCCCCTCTCTCTCTCTCTCTCTCTCTCTCTCTCTCTCTCTCTCTCTCCCACTTTTACAAGATAAGAACAAAAAATTTAAAAATGTGGGGCCCATTACCTCCCTCTTTCAGTCTCTCTCTTTCTCATGCCAAAATAAAAATAAATAAAAATAAAAAATAAAAAATAATATGGAGGGGCCCGCGACCCCTCTCTTTCAAATCAAATAGCCACCCAAATATATATATAATAATATGAAATAATAAAATAATTTATATATTTATAAAAATTATTACTTTATACATATAAAATAAAATAAATAAATATTAATAACTAATTAGTAAACAAATAAATAAATTTGATACATATTATATATATATATATATATATATATATATATATATATATATATATATATATATATATATATATATATATATATATATATATATATATATATATATATATCTAATAATTTTTCTTAAAGTGATTTTATATATTTTTTGAATGAAATGAGTTTTTTTAAATTAAAAATAGGAGGCAATGATATATCTCTAAAATTTATAAATTAACGTGGATCTCAATTTAAAGCGTATATAATCAAATAAAAGCGGCTAGAAGAATCCAATAATGTTACTCAAATCAAATTAAAATGAGTTCAAATGTCAAATCTATATGAAACTTGGACCGAATGATCATGACTTCCAAATTTGACATGCTTATAGTCGAATTGAGCGGCTCGATGAGAAGAATTTAATGAGCCTAAGATCACTCAAATCGAAGGTCATTTGAATGGCCAAATCGCCAAAAAAATATATATGATCAAATGAATTAATACGGACCGTCCGATGGAGTGCTTTGAAATTTTGGCGACAATGACCAAAATGCCTTCTCAGAATCCTATAAATAGGACCCCATTCTTGTCATGAGAGAGAGGAGGAAGCTGAGCGAACTTGAGAGAAAAGCGATAAGAGAAGTTCGAAGTTCATCATCAGCCGATTGCCATATTATTATCGTCGACTTCCAATCATTCTGATCCAACTACCTTATAGTTATTGCGACAGAATTTTCGTTATCAAGATTTTTCACATACAACCTTATAATCCCGCTATTGGGAAGATTCAAATTTTGTACTCCAAAGCAGATATATAGTGAAGCATTTTTACTGAGCTAGGCCCCGTGATTTTTCCCTCTATTTCTAGGATTTTTTGCGTAAAAATTCAAAAGTTTTTTATTCTCTTTTCAACTATCAATTCGTTTTAGACGGCTGAAGTTTTATTCTACTGCTATAAATTTTCTTGCATGCAACAATAACATCAAAAAATTATATTGTAATATATATTAGATTGTTGATTAATAGAATTATTAATAGATTTAACCATTATGTGATATTTTATTAATATATCTATGAATTTATCTATGAGAAATTTAAATTATATTTGCCTCTTTGAATCCAAAGGCAAATAAATTATTTTATTGTATCTTTACATTATTTATATTACTTTTATTTAAAGAAGGTTTCTAATTCACATACAATAAATTTCTATCCTACTCAAATAATCTATATGATTTTTTTAATTTTTATGTAACAAAAAAATATTGTGATTTTGTAAATATTTATTTTAAAGTTTCTTTATGTTTTCCATTAGTCCACTTGGAATCATTTTATAGTTTGTTCATGGGATGATCACGAACGTTAGTTTGACCCATTGGTTCACTCAATATTTGAGTCAACATGTCATTCAACAATGGGCATCATTGGGCATTATTGATGTGGTTAGGCTAGTTGCCATTGGGGTATTAGTGTTACCTTGGACTTTGTTTGTATTGATTGATGCGTCCATCTATTCAAACAATCTTTTTTCTTTCTTTTTTCAACTAGGAGTGTAATAGAGTCGAGCCAAGCCAAGCACACCCTAGAATAAACTTGACTCAACTAGAGCTTGAGCTAGGCTTTCAAATATATATTCATACACGGCTTGTTTAGATTTTTCTATGATTGAACTTAGTATAAATTAATTGTATGAGTACTCATATGAGCTAATAAAGAAGCTCAAAAATTAAACCAAGGCTTGTAACTTGACTTTCCAAATTTAAAAATAATTTATATGTTTAAATAAACAAGCAATTTAATAAATGCAGAACTAATACTTAACTACTTAACATAAATTAAATATGATGATAACTAAGTCATGAATAACTTTCAACATACTTGTTAATTGACTTCAAAAAATAAGAATGATTGCATAAACTAATATGCATATTCAATATAACAATTAATAAATTTGAAAAAAAGAAAAAAATTGGAAAGCCAAATATAAACTTAAATTTGTACTTGGATGGGAAGATTCATGTTGAAAAAAACCTTACACCAACTCTTTAAAATGGTTACATTATTTAGTATCATGGAAGTTAAGATGATTTATGAAAACAAGAAAGTCAATAAGAAATCATATGTTTCACATTCATTAAGGAGGAAAAGTGACTCTCCTTGAAAATGTATTTCTCATTTGCAATAATCGCCTTATACATTTTTAACACTATTTTTTAAATTTGCCATGGTGAGTTTTTTCAAGTTTTTAAAGATCCCTTTCTCTTCCTCATTTCAAAAAAGTTATCTTGATTATCATTGTTAAAATATTTCACAAATGGTTGTAATAGTAAACACGAGAGGACGAGGAAGAAAAAGATAATTGTTTAAGGATAATCAAATTGATCAAAGATCATTGTCCGATTTTTTATGTTTCTTGTTGAATGTGGTCTTATGATTACTAATGAATGATGCTAACTTCAATCATTGATGTCTAACAAACATATTCTTAGACACCTGACTTCACAATCACTAGATATCATAGCCCACACTTGACTTTTGAGGTTACCAATAATCCATTTGATGATTGCAAACAAGTGACTTCTACAACCCATGTTTCCTTCTTTAAATAAAATAATCACATTAACCACCCATTGTGACCTAACCTCTCTAAAATTGTTTATCAAATATTGAATAATGTTACTCAACAATCAATAACCATCAGTCATTAACATGACATCCATATTTTTGTTTGACTATTCTAAGGGTGTAAGTGAGTCAAGTCAACTCGATAAATGTCTTGTGAGCTGAGCATGATCAGCTAACAAAGCATGCTCAAGTCATCCCCGACTCAGCTCGTCAATTCGAAAGTTGGCTTGTTTAATAAATATAAATAAAAATATACTAAAATTTAATAGTTTAAGCATTAACTATATATATATATATATATATGTTGCGTGCTAGAAAACCAGTTGTTGTATAGTGAAAGTTTACGCCTTAGCCTTGGTATGAAATCCAGCACACACACATGTATTTAAAGAGTGAACAAGAAAACTCCAGAATTTTAACATGGAAAACCTCGACAAGAGGGAAAAATCACGGGGCCTAGCCCAGTAAAAACCATCCACTATGTACCTATTTCAGAGTACAAAATCTTCCCGATAATGGGATTACAGAATTGTATATGAGAAAGGAACAATAGCTATATAGCAACGGTCACGTTGTAACAGTTGCTCATTTGCTAGTGGTAGTAGATGATGGTGAGCAGAGGCGAACAACGACTAATGATAAAGGTCGTCATGATGGAGACTGAAAGAGATTGACGAATGAGATCGTGGTCGACAATGGCCGTACCGCATGGTGACACGAGTGGCATGATTGTGTTTGGAGGATCTTCAAGCATTACAGCTCTCTCCTTCCTCTTGCTTTGGCCCCCTTCATATGAGAAATGAGAGGCTATTTATACATTGGAGAAGTGACATCTCTGTAAATACATGCAAAACCCGTACCACTCCACTTCATCGGACGGCTCAAAATGATCTCTTTGATCATTTGATGTATTTTAAATATTTGAATGCTCAAATGAAGTCAGAATTTTAAGATCTTGAGCTTGTTAGATCCGACTCGTTGAGATGCTCGATTTGACTATAAATACTTTATGTTTGAGAGCTATTTAGGAATTTAACTGATATCTCAAAGTTTCCAATGCTATTTTAAGTGCTCGATCTCAACCAATTTCAACTTCGGATC
The DNA here is from genome assembly GCA_021442155.1 of Cymbidium sinense. Taxonomy (NCBI): domain Eukaryota; kingdom Viridiplantae; phylum Streptophyta; class Magnoliopsida; order Asparagales; family Orchidaceae; genus Cymbidium; species Cymbidium sinense. The sequence continues at coordinate 1,295,221 of CM038232.1, forward strand.
AGTTTGTTTTTAACATCAAGATTCGTGCTTCAACTAGTAAAATTTTCAGTGTCATATCAGTTGTCGCCCCCCCTATTTTTGGATGACATTATCTCAATCATCCAAAAATATATATGACATATACTTGAAAATAACAAATTCTTCAACGAAATTTGCAATTTCATTAACCATACATTTTGAGAGAATAGATCTTCATGGGAGTACATGATTATGATCACCACAAGATTATGTGTGTGGTATGAGCGAAAAATTTTGGGTTCTGACCTATCTGGCACTTCCCTCTGAGCATGGGTGCCCACGACGCTCATGGATGGTCACGCCCGCTTCCATGCACGGGCGAGGCATGTCCCTCTCACAATGGGTCGGGCGAGCGCGTGCAGTTCGTGGGTCACCGACGGTCACGGTCAGTGCACGAAGTCGACGAGTCACGGCCGACACTGCCATGATGGTCGATGCGCGCTTAGCCGCAGCCACGTTTCGGTCTATGCGGGCGGCGCGCTGGCATCGCGGGACCACACGCTGGCATGCTCGGGCCCAAAACGACGAAGTTTTGAAGGCCGCGCTTTTGATGATTTTGAGTGGTTTTTGATGATTTTTTATACTCTACAAGGGTCTATAAAACCCCTAAAGGAGAAGGCACACTTCTTCAATGCTCTGGCATTTCTCTTTTTCTTAAGTGAAGGTCGTTCGGAGGCAATCAAGACCCGTAATTCATATGACAAGGCTCCAGTTTTCCCTTGAAAGAGGTGTCAACTGACATCGTCGGACCGACTGGGTTTGGAAGCGATCAAGACCCGTAGTTCATACGGCAAGGCTCCAATTTTCCCTCGAAAGAGGTGTCAATTGACCTCATCGGACCGACCGGAGGGTTTATCAAGACCAAGACATATGGCAAAGCTCCGCTTTTCCCTCTAAGAGGTGTCAATCGACCTCGTTTGACCGATCAATTTGGAGGCGTCAAGACTGTAGTTCATATGGTAAGGCTCCAATTTTCTCGAAAAGATGTCAAGACTGCCGGACCGACCGGATTTGGAGGCGATCAAGACCTTAGTTCATACGACAATGCTCTAGTTTTCCCTCGAAAGAGGTGTCAACAACTTTTGACACCGAAGTTTGGAGGCGATCAAGACGGAGAAAATTGGATTTCTTCAAACTTCGATGAATGGTTCAATGGCTGATAATTGCCAAGATGGCAGGGAAGTGGTAATTAGGAGCCATCATTTGAACGACTCAGAAAGTTTGGCAAGTAATTTCAGAGCATCATTGAGGAGGAATAGTTTCTCTGTCTCTCTCCCCCTTTTCTTTTTGATCTCACAAGTATGCATGTCCATTTCGTCAGATCGTAGGTAAAAAATTTTAGCCCAAGCTATCCATGAGCAGCAGAGTTAGAAAATGGTATGCCCAAGTATTGGGGTGAGTGAGTAGCTTCATAAAATTTTTAGATTTTTGTCATTTCTTCCCCTCTTTACTTATTCATTATATATTTTCACAGGGTGATGGGCGGAGGAAAACTCATAGCGTAGCAGCTATAAACGATATACCATCCCTTGTCACATCAGATAATTTAATGGTGTTCCGTAAGAAACTTCATTTCCCTAATGAGTTGGTGGCTATTATTGCCAAGAGGTCTGATCGAGTTCGTTCACCTCCGTCAGGATACTTCACTGTTTCTGAGATGATTATTCGTGTTGGACTGCGATTCCCTTTGGCTCCCGAGCTGATTGAGATCTTCAAAACATGTGATGTAGTTTTGTCATAATTTTTATTTCGGGTTTTAGTGGTCATCGTCAGTTTGGCTGTCTTTTTCAGAGAGCGTGGTGTTACTTTGAACATCAAATACTTGTGCCGAATGTGTAGATTCATATGTGATGCTCAATGACGTGTTTCTTATCGGACTATAAAGAATTAGATAGAATTTTTAGCACGGGATCCGTCTAAAAATTGGTCTAATGGATTCTTTTTTGTGAAAAATGAGTGGGGCCTCCCTGAGAGATGGAGAAGATTGAATGACCTTCCAAATCCATTGTTGATGGCAGAGAATGACATCCTAGCAACTCTTAATATTCCTGATGTAGAAAGCTTGTGACATGAGTTATGTGACATTGGCAAATATATAGTTGAATATAGGATGTTCAAGGTTGGCCTTTCCATCCAGGAAGGAAGAACTCATGCTCTTCTGCTGAAGAGGTCAAGTAAAGGCAATGAAAGGTCTCCTCATACTCATAGGGTTCTCTCAAGAAGCCCGTTACAGAATCACGGTGGTAGCAATGCTTCATCTTCTGAAAAAGAAGACATGTCGGAGTGACTATGTCGATACCGCTAAGAAGATGTTCGCCTAGTTGACCTCTGAGAATTTAGCTATTTCAACTCATGATGGGGGAGTTCATTTCTCGAAGCCACACATTCCTGAAGAGGTGTTAAATCATATATGCACTGGACATCAATTAGCAGATGAATTGGTACGTTGTCTTCTCCTCCTTCTTTTCTTCTTTTCCTTTGTGTAATATTTGTGATGGTTTTTTTATAGGTAACTTAAACATTAGAGCAGTGGCTCATTTGGGTGTCACTTTAGATGAGTGGAATACTGAATTTGTGAAGGTAAAATATCTGCAAGGCCAGTATGAGTGAAAAATGAGTATTAAGGCCAAAGAAGTATCGACTTTGGAGGATCAGTTGGCCGGGTGCATAACTGAGCTAGCGAACATGTCGACTTCTCTTTCTCTCTAGTGTCAGGAGGTGGAGTGCACTCGTGATGAGCTGATTGAGGTGAGGACAGAGACTCATCAAAAGAGAAAAGACTCAAGGCACTTGTAGCAGAGAAGAGAGCTCTCGAATTGGAGAAGAAAGTATTACAGGATCGTCTTTCTGAGAAGGAGCATATAATGTCAGAAGCTGAAGCAAATGAAATCTCCTTGAAGGCAGTGGAAGACTTTAAGAGCATTCTGGCTTATCGCAGTATAATCGAAGACCATATTCAGGAAGCTCGTAATCATATTATTGATGTTAAAGTGAAGGACTTGGAGCACCAATGTTTAGAGGATGGCTTCATCCGAGGGTTCTTAAAAAAGAATCCACTTAGTGCATCGCAAGACTGGAGCTAGTGTTGAGGATCTATCTCCTAACCAAGTGTCTGAAGACTTTTCGTCAGATTCAAGAGATGAAGGAGTTGAGAGTGAGTCCAAGGGAGCATCTCCTAGTGGTGAGAAGGGCATTGATATCACCAACTGATATGATGTAGCATCACTTGAGGATGCATTTTTTTCTATATATTGTTGTTAGTGTGTATCAAAATCTTGATTCTTTCTTATATCATCATGTTAATGCTATCAATTTTTTTTAGATGATATGCTCTTGTTTTGTTTTTACATATCCGGAGTAATTGGTCGAAATATCATTCGACGATGCTAACCTGTACGGATGAGGTTGAATTGAATCCACTGAGGATTATTGACCTATCCGAGGTTGTTTGTCAAAGCATTACTTGATGACGTTAACCTGTATGGAAGAGGTCGTGGGATGTCTACCTAGGACCTTTTAACCTATCTTAGGTATCAGCCAAAGTGTTAGATGACGTTAACCTGTATGAAAGAGGTCGCAGAATGTCCACCAAGGACCTTTTGACCTATCCTAGGTATTAGCCAAAGTGTTACTTGGCTTCTTACCTGTATGGAAGAGGTCCGATCAAGTCTCCTAGATTGATTATGCTCTGATTGAGATACAATGTGAGTTACATATTTCTCAAGTGGGAGGATTAAATGAAGAAGAAACAAGCTTGTAAGAAAAAAGCAATAAATTCATTACTCTGATAACTTTGGTGATACAATCATAAGATGATTTTAACATGGATATGAGTTTCAAGAAGAAATGATGACAACGATAACAAGTCTTATCCCACTTAGCTACATGAAGAGGAAATGACAAATGAGACAAAGTAACAGTTACAATAATTATGCAGTAGGAATTACTGATAATATTTTCAAAGATTCTCAGTATTCCAAGTTTGAGGTAAAGTTTTTCCTTCTGGATCCTTGAGCTTGAATGTTCCTGGCTTTACCATAGCTATAATCACATATGGGTCATTCCAAAGAGGTAAGAGTTTATTGCGTTGAGGGCCTTTGCCTGTAGCTTCGAGACTTTGCATGACCAAGTCACCGACAGATATGGGATGAGGTTTTACTCTTCTGTTGAAGTGATTAGCTACCCTTTGGTGATAGGAAGTAGTCCGAAGTAGGGCCATGTCATGGGTTTCAGGGAGGAGGTCCAAGTGCTGTCGGAGTTTTTCTTCATTACCATCATGATCGAATAATTGAACTCTTGAACTTGGAACCCCGATATCTACTTGTATAATAGCTTATGTGTCGAAACACAAGTTATATGGTGTCTCATCAGTCGGGGTGCGCGATGTAGTGCGGTAAGCCCAAAGAATATTAGAAAGCTCATCAACTCATTGCCCCCCAACCTTCTCAAGACGTGTTTTTAGTCCTTTGAGTATAGTCCTGTTAGTAGCTTCAATGTGTCCTTTTTTTTGAGGATGTGCTACAACTGTATGAAGCAGCTGAATATGAAGATCTTTGCAAAAGGACGTAAAGACTTTTTCAGTAAATTAGGTTCCATTCTCAGTGATGATCTTTGCAGGAAGACCGAATCGACATACTATATTTTTTCAAACAAATTGTTTAGCATTTGCCTCCATGATTTTAGCGAGTGGTTCGGCTTCCAGCCATTTAGTGAAGTAATCAATGGCTAAAATGATAAACTTTCGTTGCCCAGATGCTATCGAAAAAGGTCCCATGATATCAATTCCCCATTGAGCAAAAGGTCATGGGCTTTGAATGGATGAAAGCTATGCATGAGGGAGGTTAGAGTAAACGACAACTTGCACATTTTTTTTGTGAACTCCAAGCCTTGTTTCATCAGAGTCCAATAGAACCCTTGTTTTAAGGGCTAGCGCCTTCCTCCTAGGTGTTCTCCACATATCCCTGAGTGAACCTCTCTTAATGCGTAATCGGCCTCTGAAGGTGAGAGGCATTTGAGGTACGGTCCAGAGAAAGCTCATTTATATGGTTTACCTCCGATAAAAGTAAAGTTTGAAGCTTGTCTTCGGAGATGAGTTGCAGAAGTTGGGTCTTCAGTAAGGGTTCCTTCTTGTAGAAAAGATAGGATGGGGTCCATTCACGAATGTTCATTTATCTCATTAATTTCTTGAATTACCCATTACCCTTGGATACTAGAAAAATGTATTGCTTCAATATGTCTTCTCTTAAATAGATCCCTAGTGAGATGTAGCAAGGAAGCATCACTGAGTATTCTTCTCTCAAGAGATGTGAATGATTTGATGTGTCTTGAAATGGGCAAGAAGAGACTTCACCAAGTGGAGGTATTGTGTCAGCTGAGGATTATGAGTACTAAAGTTTCCCTCAACTTAGGAGGCGACAAATTGAGAGTCAGTGTGGATCACTAAGTCTTGAGCTTCACAGTCAATGGTGAGTCTCAACATTACTATGAAAGCCTCATATTCAGCCATATTATTAGTTGCAAAAAATTTTAGGCGAAGTCCATACTCTAAGGTATTCTTCTCGGGGAAATAAGTAAGATTCTCGCACCAACATCGATTCTCAAGCTCCATCAACATAGAGGTCCATTGAGGAGACAAAGGCATGTAGATAGCTCCTCCGAGTTGGCGGCATTCCACTATAAATTCTGAGTACTTGAGACTTTATAAGCGGTAGAAAATTTATATTAAACTCTCCCAATTCTAAGCACCAATTGATTAACCTCCCAGATACTTCTGGTTTCTGTAGGATGACCCTTAATGGTAAATGAGTGTAAACGCCGATAGTGTGAGCTTGAAAGTATGGACGCAATTTTTGCGTTGAGAAAGTTAAAGTCAGAGCTACCTTATCGACAAGTGGATAATGATTTTTTATATCAAAGAGAATTTTGCTAACATAATAAATTGATAGTTGTATCTCATTTTCTTCTCGCACTAAAATTGAGCTTATCACGTGGGAAGAGACTATGAGATATAAGTATAACATCTCTCTTTGAATAGACTTGGATAGTAGGGGGAGATGCTAAATATTCTCTTAGCTGCTCAAAAGCAGACTGACATTCATCAATCCATTGAAAATTATTATTTTTAGCTCCCTTTAATGTTTTAAAGAATGACAGGTATTTATCCCCAGAATGGGCTAGGAAGCGGGATAACGCAGTAATTTGCCCATTCAAACGTTGAACTTCTTTGATATTCTTCAGATGAGTCATATCTTTGAGAGCTTTGATTTTCTTGGGGTTGGCCTCTATCCCACGGTGGGTTACCATGAATCCAAGAAATTTTCCTAACGTAACCCCAAAAGCACACTTGGTTGGGTTAAGTCGCATGTTGTAACGTTGAAGAAGATTAAAGCATATTTCTAAGTCATAAATATGTTGTGATTCTTCCAAGATTTTTACTAACATGTCATCCACATATACCTCCATTGTGCGGCCTAATAGGTCTTTAAAAACCTCATTCATAAGGCGTTGATAGGTAGCACCGATTTTTTAATCCAAATGGCATAACTTGGTAACGATAAACATTTATATGTTTGAAATGTTGTAGCTTTCATCTCGGGTTCATTTTTATTTGATTGTAACCAGAGTAAGCATCTAAAAAACTGAGCATTTGATATCCAGACGTAGCATCAACCAATTGATCAATTCGAGGAAGAGAAAAACTATCTTTCGGGCAAGCCATGTTAAGATCAGTGTAATCAATACACATTCTCCATATTCCATTTATTTTCTTAACCATGATAACATTTGCTAGCCATGTAGGATAATATACCCCTCATATGAATTCTGCTTCTATGAGCTTGTTAACTTCTTATTCAATAGCCTAGAGACGATCAGGTGCAAAACTCTATTTCTTTTGGATGATTGGTTTGAATGTTGGATCAATCTTGAGGGAGTGCATGATTACATTGGAGTCGACCTCCGGCATATCTGACGGACTCCAAGCAAAGATGTCTTGATTTCTGTGCAAGAAGTCTGTGTATTTTTTCCTTTGTTCGTCTGAGAGCAAAGATCCCACTTGCATTGTTCGTAGTGGTTGGTCATCTGATAATGCAACAGAGAGCAAGTCTTCTACATGCGAAGCTTTCTGGGGTACTTCTTCATCTCGAAAATTAAAATCTTCGATGTTGAAGGTCACAGAAGGGTGTGGTTGAGCTTGTCTAAGATAATATGATTGTGTTATATATTGATTTCCACAGACCACTCCAACTCCAATGAGGGTTGGAAATTTCATCTTAAGATGAGATACTGAAGTGACTGCACAGAAAATTAATTGGAGGGACCTTCCAAAGATAGTGTTATATGCTGAATCTAACTTGACCACCATGAATTGGATTAAATGAGCCACTTATCGAGGAAATTCACCAAGAACAACAGGGAGGGTGATTGTCCCCTCTACTTGCACAGGGCGATTATCAAACCCGTATAATGGTCCTGCAGCGGGTTGGAGCTTTTCCCTAACCAGACCCATGTTAAGAAATGTGGAGTAAAATAAGTCAACAGAACTCCCATTCACCGATCCCTACGCTAATGACAAGTGGATCTTGATGAGGAACATATACTCCTTCTAAGTCGGAGTCATTAAAAGTGATGGAATGATCAATACGAGAATTCTTTAACTCTGACTCTTCAGAGATGGTAATGAGAACTTGATTAGATAGTATTGGTCCTCCTACGATTGTTTCAATTTTTCCAACTATTTGATGATTATTTTGTTATTTCTGTGATAATTATCTTGGTTGCCCCTCAGTTGAAGGTATGTTTGTTTAAATCGATTGATTCTTCACAAATCGACGTAGATATCCTTGCTGAATGAGCCTCTCAATTTCTTCTTTGAGTTGTTTGCATGCTTCAGTAGTATGTCCACTACTTCGATGGAAGTGATAATATTGCTCCTGATTTTCTGAATTTGATTTTAGTGGATGCGGCTACTTGATATTTTCTTCATCTCGAATAGCCATTAGGAGGTTAACACGAGATGTGTTCAGCAGCGTGTATTCCTCTTTGGGTCATGGTTCATGTCATTGATATGGGGGTCGTGGAGGGCACGACTGCCTTATTGCTTCTTTTGATAAGAATGCCGGTCCGCATTCCCTGGGGTGCTCTTACGTTTTCCTATAGATTACTCAAATTATTTGTGATGGATAATAATAGCCTCATCAGCAGAGATTTGTGCCACGTGATGAACCAAGTCGGCATATGAGCGGATCGTATCTCATATTAGGAATGAGTAAAAAGGCCATGGACGGAGTCCTCTAAGGAAAACTCCTCTTAATAGTTCAAAATCTACTCCAGGTATTTGACGAGCTTCTAAGGAGAACCTCTGGAAGTATTCATTAATTGATTCACCCTCATTTTGATGAATGCCGGAGAGGTGTGAGGAATCTTTAATGATCCTCCGGTTTGCAATGAACTGTTCCACAAAAATCTTGGCGAGTTCGTCAAAGGTACGGATGGATCCCCTTGGAAGAGAGTAGAACCAAGTGCGAGCTTTGAGGGTAACGAGAAAAGACCTGACAAAGCAAAGGTGTTAGAGCTCGCTTGAATATGCATGATAGTCCCAGTAATGATCGATGTGTTCATGTGGGTCCTTCCCATCATCATAGAATCAATGCTCAAAGCTTGAAACCTATGAGAATATGAAGAACAAATAAAGGTGAGGATTCTTCATAGCCGGTGAGGGGAAGATGATTTCATCTTGAAGGTGAAATTCTCTGCATTAAGCATCGTAATTTTGCACGTATAACATGATGAGTGGATCAACGTGAGAATGTGTCAAGCTACCTGTAACAATTGGTGGATTAGCAGTCTATTGAGCTGCACATGATGGATGAGTAGAACTAATAGTGTCAAGGAGATCAGCATCACGGTCGGGAAGCAGAGGAACTTCATTGTTAAGGAGATCGTCATTTTGACCTCTCGCTAACGACGATCTTGGGGAGGTGTGTCGTGGTAATGGCCATTGTGTTCTCTCAAAAGTCGGATCATCTCATTTGAGACTCTTCCATTATGGACACGATCTTCTAAAGAGATCCATGTCGCCTTCATTGACCTGGCCATGTCTATTGGGTGGGGAGAGGCGAAGCTTGGCCCCTGGTTCAAGGATTGCTTGAGACGAGTTGGAGCGGAGGCTCCGTATTACACATTGGCCATAATGCGTGTTCGTAAATTGTGATTTATGAGTTCTCTTCCACCTGACGACGCCAAACTTGAGGCTAGAAAACCAGATAGAGTGAAAGTTTACTAGCCTTGCATGAAATCCAAAGACACACGAGTATTTAAAGAGAAGTGAAAAACTCAATTTTAACGCGAAAACCTCGAAAAGAGGGAAAAACCATGGGGCCTAGCCCAGTAAAAATCTTCCACTATGTATCTATTTCAGAGTACAAAATCATCCCGATAATGGGATTACAGAATTGCATATGATAAATGAACAACGGCTATGTAACGGTCGTCGTTGCGTTGTTGGAGTAGAATGCAAATGGGAACAACGACTGACGATGAAGGTCGTCATGATAGAGACCGACAGAGATTAACGACATCGAGGATCACGGGCGCGCCTGGCGTTTGGCGACCGTGGTGATGCGATTGGCTTGGAGGATCTTCGCTTTAGACTCTCCTCCCTCTGCTTTGGCCCCTTCATATGAGAGAAATGAGCTATTTATAGAGTGGACGCTCTATAAATATATATGCAAAACCACTACTCCACTTCATCGAACGGCTCAAAATAATCCCTTTGATCATTTGATGTATTTTAAATATTTGAATGCTCAAATGAAGTCGGAATTTTAAGTTCTTGTGCTTGTTAGATCCGACTCGTCGAGATGCTCGATTTGACTATAAACACTTTATGTTTGAGGGCTATTTAGAAATTTAACTGATATCTCAAAGTTTCTAATGATATTTTAAGTGCTCGATCTCAACCAATTTCAACTTCGGATCAGTTTGCTTTTAACATCAAGATTCTCGCTTCAACTAGTAAAATTTTCAGTGTCATATCAATCTCAATATATTATATGAAGTAATTTCTTATTATTTTATTTCTATTTTGTATCAATTTTTATCAGAACAATTATTTAAATCAGAATTATTTTATATTTTTCGTATTAAATGAGCTAGCTCGAAGTCGTAAAATAAAGTTCGAGCTCGAACTCAAACTCAATTAATTACCCAAGTTCAAGTTCAAGCTAAGAGTAGGTCGAGCTCAGCTCAACTCATTTACACCCTAACATAGTTAATAATGACTTTGATACCATCAATCAATATTTGATGACAATTCTGATACCTGAATATTGATTATATTGCCATCATATGAGATATCTTTCATAATTCATAATAATTTATTTATATTGATACTTCTCTAATTATGAGAAAAAACATCTTTTATTATATTTGCCTCACATTAGTATAATTATTTTAACCAGATTAGGCTGCATTATTTTTCCTTAATAAACTTTTTATGTCAAAAAATATGAATTTCATATATGTAGCTCATGCCATTTTTTGCATTGTATTAAGATGAGAAATCTTCATTTTAATGCTACAAATAATTTAACACATAATATATAATATTTATTAGTATTTTCACAATATTTTTATTACAATTTCACATCATTTTTTATCATAAGAAGAAATTTTTTTTCTTATTATGAAGTTATTCAACACCAATGAGTGGTTGCACAATTTCGTGACAATTAACAATAGAATTAGTGAGCAATGATATTTCCCTCTATTTAAAATCAATTGACTTTAAACAAATTTCAAATACATAAAAAGATATTATGATATATTTACAATCTCTCAGTCTCACATAAATTTTTTATATTTGATTTACTTATAAAATCAAACATAAAAAATTAACTAATTATATTTTTTTTTATCTTACAATAATTGCAATCAAACATCCTCAAACACGAATTGGAGAACACGACATAAAGCGTTAAAACATGATAGTGACATGCTTAAAACACGCCCCGCCTTCCCCGACACGTTAGGACATATTTTCCTTCCATCCAACACGATAAGGACATTCAACGGCTGTGATTTCGTCGTACAAACCAATCATCCGCCGCCACCCTAATTTAAGAAGCCCGCCGCAATCTCAATGGAAACAGCTATAAACTTTCATTCGCATCATCGAACCGTCCTCCCTGGAAACAAAATCCCCTCCGACTGTAGACTTAAATCAGATTAACCGTACATTATTTTAAATTAAAAAATCATTTAATCTCAGCCGTTAAAATTTGATAGTAGAAGACCAGTTGTTATGATCTATTTCAGTTAATCGCACTTCGGGTCCGCGCAGAACTGTTAAGGCTCTGTAATTGTCTCTGGAGACCCAAAAATTGACCAAAGAAAAGAACTCTGTCTCAAGGTTTACGGATGGGTGTGGCCCCCACGAAACTGGGAAAGAACAGTAATGACGGATTGAAGGATTAAGCCGCTGACCTTTGACGAAGCTGCCCACCTCGCGTGAAGCCGGCGAGGCGGGGAAGCTTAACCACCTTGAGAATGGAATGGAATCTATTTTCTAGTTTCCCCCACTCTTCTCTCTTCTCCTAGCCTCGATTCCACAGTTTCTTGGAAGTATTTGAAGCGATCACCAACTAAGCATTCGAGGGAGTTGGATCGGATTAGGTCGTAGATTGGTTGGAAATCAGAGTTTTTGGGGCTGAATTAAGCGTGATCTGAGGTTTTGGTTGACTTCTTGGGTGTAATTTTACGTTTTATGAATTGGTTTTACTGGTTCAGTTGCTAGGGTTTCCAAATTTGGAGGATTGAGTGAGTTTAAACTGTAAATCATTACTAGATACTGGTTTTAGAAAATTATGCCTAATTTGTGTAATTCTATGGGTTATCGAGTTCGATGAGATGGGGATTTTAGTGTTTTGATCCAAGATTGGGGGATTTGTAGGGTTCCCCACGGTTCCATGGGAAACTCTGGCTCTGACTGGCGACTTAACTGTTACAAAGTCTCGGGTCTTGCTTCGCCGATTCTTGACTCGCCGCATATCGCCTACCTCGGCGACCGCTACGTGCTCCGCCAGCATCTGGGTTGGGGTCAGTTCGGCGTGATCCGAGCTTGCTCTGATTTAGTCACCGGAGAGGATCTTGCCTGTAAATCCATCGCCAAGAACCGGCTTGTCTCCGGTGAAGACGTCCGCAGCGTTAAGCTCGAGATAGAGGTCATGGCGCGGCTCTCCGGCCACCCTAATGTGGTGGACCTCAAGGCTGTGTACGAGGAAGAGGATTTTGTGCATTTGGTTATGGAGTTATGCGCCGGAGGGGAACTATTTCACCGTCTTGAGAAGCACGGCCGGTTCCTGGAGCGGGTGGCGGCGGTCCTTTTCCGGGATCTGATGGAGGTGGTGATGTACTGCCATGATAATGGAGTTGTTCATCGGGATCTGAAGCCGGAGAACATTCTTTTGGCTACCAAGTCGTCGTCTTCTCCCATCAAGCTTGCGGATTTTGGCCTCGCCACTTACATCAAACCTGGTACTGTAAGAAAGATGCATGCTTTGTTAATGTTATCAGTATTGCAAGTCATTTGGTCTGTTGATATTGGTTAGATTAAAATTTCAAATTCATTGGATTTTTTATCAGTAAACATTTCAAATTCATTGGATTTTCTTTGACATTAGTTCAATATAAATGTTGATTGATTACTCATGTAAGGCACTCATCTTAAAACAATTTCAATATCTTTGAAAACCATCATGTAAGGCACTGTAAATTTGAACCTCACAGCTCCTTAGTTTAGCTGATCAAAGTGTTTGATTTTTGTACTGAAAAGATGAGATTTTTTGTTTTTTGCAGGGCAGAGTCTGTGTGAGATTGTGGGAAGTCCGTTCTATATAGCACCGGAGGTGTTGGCTGGCGGCTATAACCAGGCGGCGGATGTTTGGAGTGCGGGGGTTATTCTCTACATTCTTCTCAGCGGAATGCCTCCGTTTTGGGGAAAGACAAAGTCGAAGATCTTCGATGCCGTAAGGTCATTGGAGTTGAGGTTCCCTTCTGATCCGTGGGATGGAGTGTCTGAATCTGCGAAACAGTTGGTTGCTGGGATGTTGTGCCGAGATCCAATCCAGAGACTAACAGCTAAACAAGTTATAGGTAAGCATGTTATCGTGGGGACTAGGGGTGTGTTCGAGATCGCCCGAAAATCGAATTCGAGCTCAGTGTGAAAGTGAACGAGTCGGATCAATCGAGCTCGATCCGCTGATGGAAACGAATCAACTGAAATAAAAATCCAAACAACGCTCGAAATGCTAACGAGCCGCTCTTCTCGAAAATGCAAACGAGCTGCTCAGCTTGCTTAGGTTAATCGCAGAATTAATGGATTTTTTTGTGCCGGCTGAGCACCCGCTTCTTTCGACCGCCGCTGAGCATGAAGCCACGGTTCGGGTCGGCTCGAAATAAATTCGAGACATTTTTCAAATCGGCTCGCTTGTTTCGAGTGATCAATTTGTAAATTGAGTCGATTTCGAATACGATCTTGGCTAATTTCTCAGCCCTAGTGAGGACAATGGATTTAATTCCTTTATGGCTAAGAAATTGTGGTTGCACTCAAACCTATGTAGAGAACATGTAAATGCTAAATCTAGCATGATACCAGTTTTTTTTTTTTTTTTTAATTCTTGAATCAGTCCTTTGATAGACATTGAATGCTTTATATTTGATAATTATGCAAGATTGGGGAAAGCTTATAAGTCTTTCATTCAATCTGCAATTGTGCAATTCCTGTGGTGTGACCAAATAATTTGGCTCTTACATTCTTGTGTTTGCCTTGATATGCAAACCAAAATTTTAATATTTACTTCTGTCTAGGCTATAGCTGTATAAATGTGTAGCAGAAGCTTCTTTTTTCACATCATCAATATTTCACCAATGTTTCAAATAGTTCTACAGGCTTTCCCCCATAGGAAAAATCTCAATAAAAAATAATTCAGAACTCAGATCACATTCATCTCTTTTGCAGATCACTCATGGATACAAGAATATGCTCAGCAAATGGGAGAAACGAACAGCCATCATCAAACTGCATCGAATTTCCCACGAGAAGACTTCGGAAGCTCTTCTTTCTCCTCATGTTTCTCAAATCCAATCGCTCGAAGAAGCCATGATTACAGCTTCGGTTTCAGCCCAGTAGCAGATTGTGACAACAAGACTACTACATCTCCTCTTCAAGCTGATACCACAACTGGTTTCTCCTTCCCATTCCTCCCCAGCTTCTCATTCTTCAGCCCTCTTCCGAATCATCAAGATAACATTTTGAAATTGAGCTCCGATAACGCAAAAGTAAACACTTTTCAAAGTGGTAACTTTCCCAATTTTTGCTGCTTTTTGTTTCCAATCTTGTTTAGGAGCTATTGATTACTTGAAAAAAGAATACAAGTGTACAAAAGTGAATGTAATGTTATTTTAATTATTTTAAGTTATTTGGTTGAATACAAGAATTTGTTTTTTATAGTTCGGTAAAATGAATGTAATGAATGATTCTTGGCAGAATGGTAATGTTACCAACGATAACGATAGTATTGCCGCCAGAATGATCGGAACGTGAGAACAATGACGATGATAGGTGGTGGCGGTATGATGGTTAAATGATGGGAATGACTATTAATATCCATTTTATATTGAACGCGATTTTAAAATTCACCTAAAATAGGTGAATTTCAAATACACTTAAAAATATCATTTCAAAGTATTTCAAATACACTCAAAACACTTTGAATTTTTACTTTGCAAGCATTCTAAACACCCAAAAAATTGAAATCCTTGCATTTACTTTGTTTTCAAAACTCAACCAACCAAACATCCACTTAATTCTGAGACCTAATGCATTAAGTCGATTGGTTCCAGATTCCAGCTTCGGCGAGCTCTTGGACAAGGAAGCGAAGGGGGTGTCGACCGCATCAAGAGCTATCGGTCTTCGAAGCAAGAGAAACCACACGATTGGGCTCGGCGAGCTCGAGCAGCTCGATCTCATGGTGTCGGAATCCGTCATCCGTTGGGCGTCGTGCACGCATCTGCCGAGCGGCGCAGCGGCGGCGTCTCTCAGATCGTCGCTTGTTTGCTGATGAGTGGATGGATTTGGAATTGGGGAATGGAGAAGTGGAGGTCAAGTGTATTATAATTGTGTTGTTTACCTGAGTTTTCAGTTAGGTTATAGGAGAGTGAAAATTGTTCTTGTTGGTGGTTGTATCTCAAGAGTGAGTTTTCTTCTGATACTTGTGTTATTGGCATCAGTTTGTGCTCTGTGAGTGAAGAACTGTTCTTACCCTACTTGTAGGCTGATTCTTCTACTGAGCGTTATTGTAGCCATTTCTTATATTTAATGCAAGAGCAGTCTTCAGCTGATAGATTCTATTTGTTTTGAAGCTTGAAAATATTTAAAAATAAATTGGAAGAAATGTTAAGGGGCTGTTTGAAACCACTTTTATTTTATATTTTATATGTATATTTCATTTTATTTATATTTTATTTCAAAATAATATGTTTGATGATTAATATTATTTTAAAAAATATTTCAAACATCCAAAAGTTATTTTTGAATTTTTAAAAATAGCATAAAAATAAAATTTAAAAATAAAACAGATGCCAAACAACTTGTAAGAGTCAAATTTTGGGTTTTTATATTATTTTTAAATTTTTATTTATTTAGTATATATTTTAAAGTATTTTAATTTTAATTTTTAAAAATTTAAATATATATACTAAGACTCATTAAAATAACAAAATTTCAAAATTTCTCTCTATAATTTCTTATCTCTCTCATTTTGTTTTTTTTTCTTGCTAAACTCTTAAATCTAATTAAATGTTTGAATGTTTTAAACTATAATTACTATCACTAAATATATTTATTTTAAATTAAAATATAAATAAAATAATATATAAATAAAAAAGTAAAATAAAATTGATCTCAAAAGGCCCAATTAAGCATGGGTGGGTATTCGGTGTTTCTAGATATTTGTTATTTGATTTAATATAATTTAAAATTAAATTCTAGCATGCGGGTAATGTATAGTTTCATTCGCTTGTAAAGGGCTTTTGCCCCTAAAAAATATCTTCTTTTGTTATTGTAATTTACTTTCTTAATGATTGTTGCTCTATCATTGAAATTTCTAATATTATTATAATCTTATAATTATTAAGTGGAAAAGTCTAATTTTATTAATTATTTTAAATTATTTTTTAAAAATCATTAGCAAATATAAATTCTTATTTAGAAGATATAAAACCGCGTCTAAAAACTAATTAGAGTGAAAATTTACACCTTAAATTATGAAATCCAAAGACACACACAAAGATTTAAAGAGTGAAAGAAAATAAAAATCTCAAAAAGCAGTGAAAACCACCTACACCGGTGTACAAAATCTTCCCAGGTCGGGATTACGAATTGTATATAGAAAGGAACAACGGCTATATACGACATCGTCAGAACATTTGTTAGCCAGTAGATGATGGTGAACAACGACCGACGCATTTAAGGTCATCACGATGTAGACCCACGGTAGATCGACGACTATCGCCGGTGATCAAATGGGCCGCTACGCTGACAACCGCCGAGTGGTGACATCGATTGTGCTTGGAGGATCTTCAAGCTTTAGAGCTCTCCTCCTCTTGCTTTTGCTCCTCATGATGAGGAATGAGTTATTTATAAATTGGAGAAGTGACGTCTCTATAAATACATGCAAAACCCGTACCACTCCACTTCATCGGACGTCTCAAAATGATCCCTTTGATCATTTGATGTATTTTAAATATTTGAATGCTCAAATGAAGTTGAAATTTTAAGATCTTGAGCTTGTTAGATCCGACTTATCGAGATGCTCGATTTGACTATAAACACTCCATGTTTGAGGGCTATTTAGGGATTTAACTGATATCCCAAAGTTTCCAATGATATTTTAAGTGCTCAATCTCGACCAATTTCAACTTCAGATCAATTTGTTTTTAATATCAAGATTCGTACTTCAACTAGTAAAATTTCCAGTATCATATCAAACCTTAAATAAAGAATTATTTGAAAATAATTAGTATTAAAAGGTGAAATTTTAGTATATAAATATATGTAATCTTCAATTATATACATTTACCAAAAAAAAAAAAGGTGAAGAGCAGAAGGAAGAAAGTTTTGTTATATAACTAAGCTTCTCATACTTAGTTCACTAAAAAAAGTTTTGTTACATTACTTG
The DNA here is from genome assembly GCA_021442155.1 of Cymbidium sinense. NCBI lineage: Eukaryota > Viridiplantae > Streptophyta > Magnoliopsida > Asparagales > Orchidaceae > Cymbidium > Cymbidium sinense. Next base: position 1,312,476 of record CM038232.1, read on the forward strand.
TGTTCACCAACTCCAAATATAGTAAGTCTCTATATCTACACTATTTAATCAACTATAATTCATCTCTTGGTTTATTTATGTGATGTAATGAGAACAAGAAATTCTCCCAAACAAGTTATTGATGCTCCAACTCATCATTTTTCTATTTGTTTCATATGCTCTGAGGCATAGCATATGGTGTGAACAAATTGAAGCACCCACTCAATTAGAAAACACAACATTTACTTAAGAATCTCAAAAGCACTACATCATATAGCATAATCTTATGACAATCATCATCATCATCATCATCATCTCTCTCTCTCTCTCTCTCTCTCTCTCTCTCTCTCTCTCAACCTATCTAGATACATATTGTGTGTCACAGTCAGGATGCTTTCACATTTATTTTTGTCCAAATCATTGTGCAACTTCCATCTCCAGAGAGGGAAAAACTTGCAAGCAACAACAAACTCCACCAATAGTAGAGAGGACAAAATTAGAAATGAGTAATTAGTTGTAATTTTCTTGTCTCTCCAACAATACAAGTGCAGGTATTTATAGGTAGGTGTAACTCACACTAACTAATCACATGACTTAATTAAGTATGAGACTATTTAGATGTATGTATACTAGTATATGTATATGAGAAATAACATACTAATTAATATGCAACTACAAAAAGGCAAGCCACTGAACGTATGTTTCATCAGATCTTCCTCGTCTAAGAGGAACTCAACTCGAGTTCTGAAAAGTTGGGCGGTATCATCATCAAGGGGATGGTGCTGATATAGGTCGTCGATGTTGTTAGAAGTTGAGGACATGTTGAGATCTGATATAGCACATAGATGTTATTGTTTATACATTACAGGATGGGAAAAGGACCAATTTTGTGGGGATGGAGTTTAGAATTAGCTCATGTTGGAAACCTCTCTTTTCTGAGTCGTATCATAACTAAATTGCCAACTTCGAACACTTTTTTTCTCCTCCTTTGATCAACTTGCTCTTTATATTGAAGTGTAGATTGTTGCAAGTGTTCCTTTACCTTCTATAGCATTGTGTCATGTTCTTCCAACCATTGGGCTGTCTTGATACTGATTTGTTCAGGAAGTACTATAAGATCTAAGGTATGGTTCGGTGGCTTGGTTTAAACGATGCTAAAAGGAGCCCTTCGGGTAGAACAGTTGACCATAGAATTGAACGCAAATTCAACTTGTCCTAATGAATCGTCCCACTTACAAGGTGATCGCCAGCCACACAACGGATCATATTACAGAAAGTGCGATTCACCACTTCCGTTTGACCATCTGTTTGGGGATGATAAGCTGAACTCAATTTAGGTTTAGTTTGAAAACACTTCCATAACTCTCTCCATAAGCAGCTGATAAATCTAACATCACAATATGATGCTAGACTTCTAGGAACACAATGCAACCTTACTATTTACTAGAAGAAAAGTGAACATTATATGTTCATCTGCATGGTACGAAGTGAGCCATCTTCAAAAATTAATCTACCACCACTATAATTAAGTCAAATCCCCGCTTGGTCTTAGGTAAGTCGAGAACAAAATTGAGGCTAAGATCCTCTCATATAGAATCAGAAATTGATAGAGGGAATATAAACCAATATTCTAGCCCGTTCCTTTAAACTTTTGGCATATAGCACACCTTTTCACAAATTGGCAAACATATCACCGCAATTTTGGCCAAAAGAATTTTGATTGGACCAAGTGAACGATTTTATCTTGTCCTACATGAGCTGACAGTCAATTGCAATGGTAATCCTTAATTATTTGTTGTCTTAGTGAAATATCAGGAATGCACAATTGGCTACCGTTAAAGAGATATCCTTGGAATATATTGTAATCACAGTTGGCGGGTTGCTATTTAAAGGTTGTCCATGCATGAAAAAAATCTTGATATGTTGCATACAAATCCCTTAAGGATTCCATTCCAGTGATTTCAATCTGCAAGGTGATCAGTAAACTTGCTCAGTGGCTCAGGGCATCTACAACTCTATGACTGTGGACAGCTCGATGCTTGACGACAAAGGTGAATAGTTGAAGGAAAACCACCCAACGCTTATGCATTATATTCATATGTCATTGTGTTTGCAAAAATTGTAAAGGTTGGTGATCACTCAAAATGAATTCTTGCTGGAGCAGATATGATTCCTAAGTCTTCAAAGCTCAGATGACGACATAGAATTATTGCTCATATGTTGTCCACTTATGACAGGATGGATATAATTTTTTGCTGAAATATTCCACTAGTTTACCCACCTGTGTAAGGATAGCACCTACACCAATAGAGGAAGTATCAGTCTCCACCTGAAACAGTTTCATAAAATCTAGTAAGCACAAAATCGGGGTAGAGATCAAGCACTCTTTCAACTTAACAAAGCTGTCTTGTTGTTCTGGACCCCAATGAAAATATTTATCTTAGATGCAGCCAGTCAAGGGAGCTACTATCGTACAAATTTTTTGAATAAAATGCCTATAAAAATTAGTGAGTCCATGAAAACTGCGGACATTGGAGATAGTTTTTGGGGTTGGCCACGAATGTATTGCTTCAATTTTCTTGGGGTCTATTCAAATGCCTCCTTTTCCAACAATAAAGCCAAGGAAATGTACTTCTTCCAATACGAATTCACAATTACACAAATTCAAATAGAGCTTGTTGTCTTGTAAAGTCTTAAAAAGGAGCTTCAAATGGTGCAAATGCTCTTCACACAAAAACGTCCAAGAAATGTCTTGAGCACCACGTTCTTGAGTCGCATGAATGTACTAGGCACATTATAAAATCCAAAATGCATTACTTACCACTCATATAACCCTTCTTTAGTCTTAAATGTCGTCTTCTATTCATCCCCAGGACGGATTCAAATTTGATGATACTCGCTACGTAGGTCTAATTTAGAGAAGATGTTGGTGCTAGCAAGCCTGTCCAAGAGGTCTTCTAAATGTGGCATAGGAAAACAAAACTTCATTATAATCTTGTTGATGGCTCAACTAACAGCACACATACGCAACGACCCATCTTTTTTTGGTACAATCAGACTCGACATTGCACAAAGACAGACTATGAAGAAGGAACTATTTTTGTAGAAGGTCATCAACTATGTCTTGGAAAATTTGTTGCTCTTTTGCATTCATCCGATAATGTGAAAGATTTAGCAATGTGGACCCAGATTTAGCAATTGGTTTGGCAGTTCAAGTGGTGCTAAATCAAGGTGCACCTCATCGATGTATGGATTTGGTTCAACAAACAATAGGAAAAATATCCTTCCCTCCTTTCTACTAGCAGACAACCACTGTGATTCATTAAGTATGGTGTAAGCTACTCTATCATTTTTCAAGACATTGGGATGTTCTAGAGATGTAAATATTAGCACAACCATCATAACATACCCCAAGGTCGAATTGTCAAGGTGTTCCCAAGATTAGATGACACACATCCAACATCACAAACCACATCACAAACAACATGTTTTTCAATGGAGAAGGTAACTTTGGACTAATCTATAACAACAACATCAACTCCTTTTTTAACCCAACTTATCTTATATGGATTGAGATGTTTAGAACTCTTCAATTGTAGTGCCTTTACCACAGAATTAGCAATGACATTTTTAGGTACACCCACTATCCACTATTAATTCACAAACTTTACATTCTATGGTGCACCTGGTTCTGAAAATAGCATGTCACTGAGACAGAATAGGTTGCTTTGGTGCTAATAACTTTTTAGAATGCAGTTGAGAGTTCCGCCCTCATCAATAGGCATGTCTTCAAATTCTTCTTCATTAAACACCCTTGAATTGTGGTTATCCAAATCTGAGTCACTTTCCCCCTTCCACTATGTGCATATGCTTGCCATTGGGACATTCATTGGACCTATGTCCAAGTTGGAAGCAACAATATCATTCGACGGTCCGAGTTTGTGGTATATATTTTCTCGTGGGTATTCGCTTTTGCTTCCAGGTTTGGTTTCAAGCTTTCCACCGTGTGTAGCTGATTAGTCTTCTTAGATGTAGTGTTTGGCTCTATTCTAGATTTACTGAATTAATTAGCTGAGTCCACAACAAATTTCTATTATAATTAGACTGTGATGTTCTGTTCAATTGCAGTTCCACCTTATATGCATAATTTACGGCTTGAGAAAGAGACCAAACTGCATTCATTTCAAGTTTGTCTTGTGTAGACTCTCTTAATCCACCTATATATCTGGCAACAATCTACTATCTCATTTCATCGAGATCATTTCGGGCGCTGAGTCTATAAAAACCTTCGGTATAAGCACTGATTGAACGGCTACCTAGGCTACATCACTGGTATTGTATATATAGTATTTGCTCAAAAATCTGAAGGTAGAAAATGACTCCTCAATAGCTGCCTCATGTCTCCATCTTCGAACTGATCGCCACCCCTCACGCCTAAGAGATTGAAGGGTTTGTTGCCACCAGGCTCCCACGCTCCCCTTCAACTTATAGGCCACAAATCTGACATGTTTGTCAGCTGGAATTTCCATATATTCGAGAAGGATTCTACATCTTGCTCCCAATCTAAGTAAACCTCAATGTGTAAATGTCTGTCAAAGTATGGAAGATCGATCTTGACCTTGCAGCCATTAGTATTACAATTATTGCAAAGAACTCCACAATTTGGGTTATGGTTAGCAAGTTCCTCTACTTCTTATCCCGAATCTAAAGGTTGAAAGCTAATATGGAAATCAACCTTCATCTGAATCGTGACATTTCAACCTAGTAGGTAGGTTAGCAATTCCTGGTTGCCTCCAATTCCGATTTGCCGCCGTATAGTCGCCTCCTAATGCTAGTATGGTCGACGAACTTATGACATTTCTCGACTTAATCGATTGTAATTCGTGTCGTACCTCATTCACAAATAGTTTGAAATCAGTGGCGAGATTATCTACCTTTCGTTCTATGCGAGATTGAGACTCCCATAGCGAATCCCAACTGCGATCATTGTCACGTGCTGTAATCTTCCCGTCTCCAGCCATTGCTAGCTCTGATACAAATTATGGCACAACTTTCATCTCTAGAGAGGGAAAAACCTGCAACCAGCAACAAACTCTACCAATACAACAACAACAAGCCTTAATCCCACTAGGTGGGGTAGGCTACATGAATCCTTTGTCTCCATTGTGTCCTATTATGTGTCAAATTCTCATTTAAATCAAGTATACTAAGATCATTTTTTATACATCTTAACCAAGTCTTTTTAGGTCTACCTCTACCTTTCTTAACATAAATCTAATGCATCTACTCTCCTCCTAATCGATTGTTGACGCTTTATGTGGCCAAACCATCTAAAGCGACTCTCCCTAATCTTATCTACCACTAGAGCTACTCCAACTTTTTCCCTAATATACTCATTTTGCATTCTATCTCTAAGAGTAAAGCCACTCATCCACCTAAGCATCCTCATCTCTGTAACACTTAACTTAGTCTTATGCTTTTCTTTTATTAGCCAACATTCTGCACCATAAGTCATTGCAGGTCATACCACCATCTTATAAAATCTTCCCTTAAGTTTAAGTGGAACTTTTCTATCACATAATAGGATGCATTCCTCCACTTCAACCATCCAACTTGAATTCTACTAATAACATCTCCATCTATTTCACCATCATTTTGAACAATAGAGCCTAAATATCTAAAACACTCACTCTTATTAATGACTTGTTCACCTAATGTCACAATACTATCACTAGAACTTCTACAACTAAAATTACACTCCATATATTAAGTTTTCGATCTACTTAAACGAAAACCTTTAGACTCTAGAGTTGACCTCCATAATTTAAGTTTCTGTTGGACTCCCTCTCTAGTCTTATCAACAAGAAGAATGTCATCAGCAAAAAGCATACACCAACAAACTCTACCAATAATAGAGGAAAAAAATTAGAAATGAGTAAATGGTTGTAATTTTCTTGTCTCTCCAATAGTACAAGTGCAAGTATTTATAAGTAGGTGTAACTCACACTAACTAATCACATGAGCTAATTAAGTATGGGACTATTTAGATGTATGTATACTACGAGAAATAATAGACTAATTAATATGCAACAATAAAAAGGCAAAAACAAAGGTAGGCCTTTGAAAGTAAGTGTTGCATCAATCATCTTTAATAGCTTCAATAAGATTTTTTTTTTTTTTTGGCTTAAAAAAAAACAACAAATCACGGAACAATCATCAACATAAACATAATATTACGCATTAGCCTCCACTACCATTTAAATTCTTAGGATTAATAATACACTAGGATGAGTTCTTTATGAGAGAAATAAATGATCAACAAGTTCTTTGAGCTAGTATATTCTAATGAGTTGAGTTCTCAAGTGAGTACCCTCAACAAGTAAATGATTTCATGAGTAAGAATACAAGTGAGACAAACTAGTTCGTAAGTTAACTCGAACTAAACTTGCTAATAGACTCTCAAATCGAGCTTGTCAAGGCATGAATTTAAGTTTGAGCCAATCATTATGATTGTATGTTAATTAAGCTTGAGATTGAGCTTGAAGTGGCTCCAACTCGATTACATGCCGAGCTGCTCAATTCATGGAATGTGTATGCCGCTAATAAGTAATATTCCAAAAAAGTTTCTCCCATCATCCTCAATAGACAATGGCTCCAAACTCGAAATGTGCTTCTCCCCACAACTCATTTTGCTGCCAAAATCCAAAATCTCAAATGCTAAAATACTTAAGTTTTGATTTCAAAAAGCATTGCATCTATTTTCTCTACCTCCTTCAATGGTGCAATCAAAGTCCCATCTTTGGTGAAATCGACAGACAACTTGTCACAGTGTGGCATCCAAAGGTTGTGCTTTATCTTCACATTCTAGAGGGCACTTTCAACTAAATCTATAAGCCTCAAGATCATCAAGTGGCTCCATCAAGCTCAACGACCATCTAGAAGGCAACGATGAGGAAAGGTATAAAAATTCCATTTGATCTTTTTAAGATGCTCCTCAAACTTGAGCTTAGGCTTTTATAAATGAGCCCAACATGAATTTAATAATTGAGCTCAAGTCAAGGCCAACCTCAACATCAAAACTATAAATATAAATAAGTATATATATATGAGTCAACCTTCAATTGACTATGATTCTAAGGAGATTCAATTCATTTACACCCCATTCGATTACTATGTTGGCAAGTACATTATGTGCATCATATACATATGCTATATATTCGCACAAGGTGTACATAACAATTTCAATAGTCCAAACTTCACACATGCACATAATAACTTCTCCTATCTAAGAGCATTTCAACCTAATTTAACATCTCACTTGAGATTGAGTAGGGTTTAGCTTCTAGTCGACTTGCCAAAGTATTTTCGTGCTAACTTTTAATAAGTTCTTTCCAAGTTGCAAGTAATTCAAGATGAGTCACTTAGCGACTTCTTGAAGTCAATTCACATTCATATCATGCCTTAAGGCTTGTTTGAAATGACTGTAACTATACGTGAAAACCTGTTACAGAATTGTTGAGTAAAATAGATTTTTTTTTTTTTTTTAAGATAGATATATGAACAATTTTTATACAACCATCACACTTTTGTGGATCGAATAATAAAAAATTTTTTATCACAAAAAAATTCTTAAAAATTAATAAATTATAACCAAATATATTAATAATATTTATCCAAACAATAAATTTTAGAGAAAAATCCCTCAAACAGATCATTAATTTGTTCATAATAGCAATTAAAAAGTATGCATGATTAATCTTAATAAATCCAGTTTTTTTTTCTCTTCTGTAACAGTAATATTTCAAATGCCAAGCTTACAAGCTCTTGAGTTTGGATTGAGGAGACGTTACATAACAGTAATAATGATTCAATGCTTGCAAGCTCTTGAGTTTGGATTGAGGAGTCGTTACACAACAGTAATAATGATTGATGTTTATTTTGATCTATAAGTTTAGTGCAAATCAGTCATTTCTCAAAACATTTCCACAAATAACCAATTAATGATCTAATTAATATTCGTAGCTTCTAATTATATATATATATATATATTTGACAGATTCAGTCATTTTTTTTAATTTGTTTTCAAATTTTAATTTAACACAAATAAAATTGATTAATATTCGTAGCTTCTAATTAAATATATATATTTGACAGATAAAATTATTAAACAGCTTTTCATCACCAACTAATTAATTCATATTACATTAAATAGAGTATAAAATAAGCATCCAAATCAAGAAACTAAATACAGCAACATAATTACAGATTACTAATCATACATTCATGACTAAACACACCAGAACTAGACTATTAACTATTAACTACTTTCAATATAAATTCATCATTTAAATTAAAACTAATAGCACGATCGGTAGTTTTTTAGTTAGCCATTGATTGCTCGAACAATAAATCCAAACTTGCAATTAAACAAAAAAAAAAAAAAATTAATAGGCATTTACATACATAACTCTAAATTCTTTATTATTATTATTATTATTATTATAATATATATATATATATATAGTGAAGTCAATGCAATGAAATTAAACTTTGTATGAAGTATCTTCTTATGACAAAATGATGTTGAAAAAAATATATAGGGAAAACCACTCACAGTTTGGATCCTCGTCTAGAGGTAATAATAGTAAAGAGTTCTGTAACATTTAATACAGGCATTGAGACATTATATAGTGGGAAAAGAAAAATAAATGGAAGTAGCTATGGTACCATTTCAAGATCTTTGAAGTATTCATGGTCAAGGGCGCTTCGTGCGGTGATTCTTCTCCTTGGATCTAAGCACAGCATTTTCTGAGTATGAAGCCACAGGAAATAAAGTTAAAAAAAAAAAAGAATGTGAGTGAACCAAAGATTTATACTGTATGGAGATTTTATAGCATCAAGTTAATGGAGGTTTGGAAAACACAAATGACTTAATAAGAGGACATTTGAGGTCACATCTTTTTTTTATATATTATGATTTAAAATAGAACATATTAAATATTTTAAACACCTATTTTTATTTGTATATAGCTGTGATGGAAATCACTGATAGAGCAGCGATCGGAGATGGTGACCATAACAACTCTCCGTTTGTTAGTTTCTATATATGTGTGTAATATAATCACTGCAACAAATGTGAATGGTTCTGTAGAGTTGTAAAGTCAAGATGAAGAATTTGAAATAACACAAATTTGAATTTTGCTCTAAATATTTTATAGCTCATTGTAGTTGATTTTGTTTAATAAATTGAGCCGAACACGAGCCAATCGAACAGTATCGAGTCGAACATGAACAAATCTTTTACAAACCTAATTTCGAACACGAGCTAATATAAACGAGTGAAACACGAATAGAGCTTCAGCTCGCTCAAGCTCTATTCGTTTACACCCCTAGTAGGGGTGCAAACGAACCGAGCGTTCGACAAGCTACTCGAAGCTCGGCTCGATAAGAGATCGTTCAAGATCGTTTAATTAATTAATCAAACAAGCTTGAACACTTCGAATACTGATTGGTAAATGAACAAGCTCAACAACTCATAACTCGATTTGATTATGATCGATTATCATTTAATGTTCATGAACAAGCTCGTTAAGAAGTTTCGATAAGGCTCGATTATGACCGTGAACAATATATCGCTTTAATGTTCACGGCATACTACAACAAGCTCGTTCAAACTTGTTTAGGAAAAATATTTAACATTTATAAAAAAATGTAAACATTAATTAAATAAAAATATATGTATATTTATATGAATTTAATTTTAATATTATATAATAAAAGTTTCTTAACTTTAAACTGTAATAAAAATTTTTTAATTTTAATTTTAATATTATATAATATATATTAATCGATTCACCGATTCGATTCGATCACCGTTCTCCTGACTTCTGCTCAATTCGCCGCCTTTCGGCGCCACGCTCAATCAGCCGTTCGTTTAATGATGGATGGCCGATCCCGATAGGCGATATGATAACCCTAAGAAAGTAAGCAGCTTAGGCTCTTATTCAGTTATCCCTAATTCCCCTTACAGTCGCCTCATTTCTCTTCCTTTCGGTTCTTCCCCGCAACTCCGCAAGGCCGCAAAGAAAACCCTAGAGGCTAGAGCCGCGGAAGTAAAAGATTTTGGATTCTTGATAGAGTTTGATTGTGCTATATTTTGTGGCTAAGGTAAGTGATTTATTATTTTCGGTTTAGGTTTATGTCGGAGTTCGACGAATAAGAGGAATCATGTTCGTGTCATTTACTGTCGTGAACTCTAAGTAATGAGAGGAAAATCTTTGTGGAGAAGTTTGATTGGTTTATTTCCATTATACCATTGTTTACGGTTATCCGGTTATGCCCTAAATAATTTCCGATTGTTTTGACAAATCGTGGAGGCTCGGAGGAATTTTTGTTCAGCAATGTTAAATTTATGTTTGATAGTTTGAGACTTTGGATTATGCCCTCTTTCAATTTTTCTTCCGGCAATCGTTGGCTGTTTTATGCTCTGTTGTAACCTGTTGGTGGTTATTTGGTTATTTGGCTGAGATGGTTGTTTCTATGACCAATTCTAATCACATGAGTAATATTGAGCTTCTTTTGCTATATTATTGCATATTTTCGGCCTTTCTCTCTTTCAATTTTTCTTCTGTTGTTCGAATCGTTGGCTGCTTTATGTTCTGCATATTTCCAGCCTTTCCCTCTTTAAGGCTCGTTTATTTAGTGCTTGTTAAGGCTCGTTTATTTAGTGCTTATTTAGGCTCGTTTACTTGCTGCTCATTAAGGCTCGTTAAGGCTTGCTCGATAATAAGTCTCGTTAAGATACTCGATTTCGCTTTATAATTTCAATCAAGCTACGATTAACTGTAAATGAACCAAACACAAATCAATCTCAAATCAAGCTTGAACATCTCGGTTGCTAAACGAACCGAGCTCGAACACAGACTAGCAAGCTCGAAACGAGCTCGAACCGAGCTCGAGCTCCCAGTGTGCTACCGAGCTCAAGCCCCAATGTGTCTTGGCTGGTTGGTTTGCTTCGCCCTAACCCCTAGCAATGTCCAACAGAAAATGGTGTCTACTAGTGGCTAGCAGCGATAATGCTGGTTCGCAATAGTGGCGTTGATAATAATAAGTAGCTGGTTGTATTCATTGTTTTTAATAACACTCATAACACTTTAAAAGTGAGTTGAGTGTTTTTAAAATAACTCAATTCATTTCAAAACTTAAAAATAAAAAGTCATAAAAATAAATTAAATAAATATATTTTTAAAGATAAAACAAAAAATAAACAAAATTGATCTCATACATAGGGCGGTCAAAAAAACTCGTTGTTCGCGAACAACTCGTATTCAACTCGATGTTGTCATTCGCTTTAATTAAACGAAATGAACGAAACAGACATTTCAAGTTCGATATATAACGAGCAGCAAAGTTCGTTTCACCAAGCTCGCTTCGTTACACCCCTACTCATACATGCCTTAAGAGTATGGCCTAACATATAATAGATAGTTTACCTACAAATATTTTACCTATTTTATTTTTGCTACAAATTCATTGTGGAGGTATATGAATGAAAGAAGTGGTTAATAGAATATTGGAAGTTGGTGGTGATTGAAAAGGCAATAACTTGATGAAAAAGGTGATGGGTGTTTGCCTTTATATGAGGGTTTGGTGTTGCAAATGATGAAACAAGGAGTTTTATCATAGTGAGATGAGGCATAAGTTTAAGAATAAAAAATTTATAAAATTATAGATAATTCATAAATAAGATAAGCAATCAATATATTCATATAATTCATTATTATAGACATAAAACACAAATTATAATCTAAAAAATATTCTAATCAATTATTGAAATTCTCAAATAAATGATAGATAGATCAAAGTTTCCAATGTCCCTGGGTCATTCATTGGGAAACAACTCATTTTTTCAATAAAAATAAATGTGCATGCATAATACTCCATAGTATTAGAAAAATATACAATATGAATATGCTAAATATAAAATTATAAATATTAAACTATACTGATCTAAAAAATTATTATAGATGTGTACACTAAAATTAGTAAGATCATTAAATTATATATTAAAATTCATATCATTTAAACTTAAGATCGTTTAATAATCTTTTTTTTAACTCCGACTACTATTTGCTTCTAACATATTCAATCACCAAATAATAATAAAGGAGTTGCTAGCTCACGAGTTGTCTCATGCAGTGTATAAAGGAGAAAGATACAATTCTTGCTACTGTTGCTCAGAGATGCATCATTGCTCGCCAGCTTTAGCTCGCACTGCTTGGTGAGGTGTCACTACTTTGAGATGTGTCACTGCTCAGCAGTTTTAACTCGTGCTTTTGGGAGGAGTCGATGCTCAAGCTCATGCTACTCGAACAAGAAACAAAAGATGACTCATATAATGAGAGGGGCCGGCCGCTCAAAATGTTCTAAATCCTAATCATATGCATGAGGTGATGAGAAATATAATAAATTACATTATAATTATTAATTATGAAAATAAAATGAGATGTTGCCTAAAACCGCCTCGAGGCATTAAACCTCAAGGTATCCGCCTCACTTAAAAAAGGCATAATTTCACTGGACCGAGTGAGGCTTAAACATCGGAATGCTTTTTATGCGCCTCAATTTGAGGGGAGCTTTGAGGCCTGAGCCTCAACAATTTTTTTAAACAATGGGATAAAATGTATTTTTTAAACAAAATTTAGCGTGAAAGGATTTAAGCTAAATCTTGTTAGAATCATGCCTGAAACAAATATCAAAGAACTACAAAATGCATATGATGATTGCCCATTTACAAGAACTTAAATATTATTTTCCAACTATAGCAGTTTAATTCTCTCTCATTCTTAAGAGAATACTATTGTATGTCCTCATAAATATTATCTCATTCAACCATCTTTTTAAATGACAAGAAATTATAATATAACTTAGTGCAATAAATTATATTAAGTTATAGGAAAATCAATAGAATGAGTAGCCAATAGGATATTAAAACTTCATGGTGATTTAAAAAAAGAAGGGTTTAAGATCAAATTAGTCTCTCAACTATTTATGAATTAAATTTACCCAACTAAAAGGAGGACTAATTTGGTCCCTTAATTATTTGGGGACCAACTTGTCCTTCAATTTTTAATGAAAAATTTTAAAGAAATAATGAATACTACGGGCATTTTCGGAATAACAAAAAATAAAAATAAGTAGTTAACTAATAAACCCTACCATCTTCTCTTTTTCATTCACATACTGCATCACGGAAGAACAAATTTGGTCCCTAATCAAACAATGATCAAATGGTCCTGTTATCTGACTAAATTGGTCCTTCATAAATAGTTGAGGGACCAATTTAGTCTTAAACCCTTTAAAAAAGTAAAACCTCGAGACGGAAGGGGTTGACAAGAGATTGGCGTTTCTAAGGTCAACTATTATAGATGAAGTTTTGATAGTTAATATATAGTCATCGATGGGAGGGAGAAAAAACATGAACAAATGTATTTTCTTTAAGGACTTAAGCGTTAGTACTTACAGACCCACACTTCATTTTCTTTAAGGACTTAAGCGTACTGTTTTTCCAAACTTCATTTTCTTTAAAGTTTCTACAACTTCAATTTTACTATTACGATGATAAAAATAAAATTCTCTGTTTTTATTGGGGGCATTAAGGTTGTTAAAATCAATTTTATTCTCAAATCCTTCATTAAAAAGTTTATTAACATATTTCATCCACCTATGTTCAATATTTTTTTCTAAGAAAAATATTTTATGATTTTCATCTTTAATACATCTTACTTGAATTAGTACCTCTCATATCTCCTTGTTTGCTTAACTTATACATACATCTTTCACCTTCTTCGGTATCCAATATATTGTATAAATCACTAAAAGCTAAATTTTTTGCATTACATTTAACTTTCTTTGATTTTCCAATTCTCCGAATTTTTACATCTAAAACAAGTTTTATAATTAAACTTATTATTTATTATCTTTTCTTGCACATTTTAACTCTAACAACTATTTTTTACTAAAAGAAGATTTTCCTTTTGATCCTCCAAACACATTTTTTGCAACTTGCTACTTTTTACCCACAAAATATTAGCTTCATGAACATCCCAAATTCTAAGATATTATAACTTACTCTAAAAAATATTTTTATTAATGTTCTTTAAGTGCACCCATCTAATCCTACAACAATGATTCAATTTATTTTTCATCATCTAATCCTTCATCTTAAAATATAAAATTAATAGTTGATGTTGGGTACTTAAACTTTCACCCGAAATAACCTTACAATCTTTACAATCTAAACGATCTATTTTTCTTATCAGAAAATAATTAATTTATATTTTACTAGATACATTCTTATAAATAATAATATGCTCATCTTTTTTTAAAATAAAGTATTAATAACAACAGAATCATAATTTAAAGCAAAATATAGTTATACATTTTTCATTAGTAATTCTAAATTAATAACCACTATGAATACTTTTAAAATCTTCTACCACTCTACAAACATGTTCATTTAAATCTCATACAATAAATACATTTTCATCAAAAAGTATCCTTGTATTAAACCCTCAAAGAGTCTTTGAAAACAAACTGCAGAGAGCTAGGTCGGGTTGAAAAATATAACTTTCTCGTCATTGATTCTTCAAAACACAGGCGAAACGTAGTGCCCCAAACGGCACTACGTTGTAGTGCAACACCACACCGCCACTACCGTGCCAAATGCATCATAAGACATTCCAATAATTTTCTTTTAAACTTATATCCAAACCTATTTATCAGAGCATAAACACTTATAACATTGATAATCTTTAAAACTATTACTCTATCTCCAATTATTTAAACATCTAAAATATTATTCTTCAAGCTTTTATCTATAATCACACCTACACCATTTCTAGTTTGACTCTTACCTGAATATTAAAGTTTAAAATCTAAACTATCAATCTTCTTAACTTTATCCACAACCCATTTAATTTATTGAATACATAAGACATTTATCATTCTATAGATCATAATGTCTATTAATTCTATTAATTTACTTGTAAGAATACCTATATTCTAAGTTCTTAACCTAATACTAGTTCATACAACAACAACAAGCCTTAATCCCACTAATTCCATAGATAAAAAAAAATTCCCACATCCATCCTTAATGTAAGAACCATTGCTTATTTAACATTGCATCCAGGCATCGATGCAATAACTTTTGTACACTTTTTATTGTGTCATACAGCACGTCGCTTCCAAGAAACGCCCTAGTATTAACATTATGTATTAAAGGATTCATGTCATGATTTTTTTGATAAGTTTTAAGCTAGTTGTCGACTACCTAATGCAACCCACCACTTTTACATACAAGACTTATGACCCGGCAAAGGCAATGTTTAAACTGGTTAGAGTATAGAATACAAAATGTCGCAATTTATTGTTTATATTGCTACTAAGACTGTAAACGAGTCAAGCCGAGCTCAAGGCTGGAGCTTAAGCTTGATTAATTTATCGAGTTCAAGCTACAAAAATGAATATACAATAATTAATTTTGACAACAACTAATTGTGTTTGATTTCATCTGCGATAAGGATTGTCACTTCATAGTCATGATGAATTTTCTACTTCAGTTAACCAAAAAAAATTAAAATTATTTAATTTTTTTGTAAATCATAATGAATAATTTAAAAATTGAACCAAGAAACTACCTTGCAAGTGGCACCCATTGAAGCTCACATTTCATACTTTAATTAGTCTTACGAAAACATTTGTATCCATGCTTGAAGTGCTTGAGATGATAAAGGAGGATGAGATACATAATCATCAATCATTTAAAGCTAATGCTTTAATCAATGCAATGGATTTTTTATTTATTTGGTATTCATAATATATTTAATGATTGATATTTTAGAGATTGCAAATGAATTATCATAATCTCTACAAAGAAAAAATCATGATATTAAGAATGTAATGAAATTAGTGCAAGTATTCAAGCAACAGTTGTAGATTATGAGAGAGAATGAATGAGAATCTTTATTAAATGAAGTATATCTTTTTGAAATATTTTTGATATTGAAGTTTCAAACATAAATTCTACTGTAAAACTCGTCAACGATTTTATACAAAGAGGTGAAAAAACAATAAATTTGCATAGTTATCACATTCAGTTATTCTACATTGTGATTGATATGCAGTTTCAAAAGCTAAATAATCATTTCTCAAAAGCAACACTGAATTACTTCTTTGTGTGATATGTTTAAACCTAGTGATTTATTCTTTACTTTTGATAAAAAAACAGTTGTCTTGTAGAGTTATATCTTAGAAATTTTTCTACAGTTAAGCTTGTGGCACTTGAACATCAGCTTTCTAATTATATTATTGATATGTGCAACAATGATGATTTCTCATCTTTTAGATGTATTGCTAATCTTACTAAACAACTTCTAAAAAAAAGATGATGTGTATTCTTTAATTTACAGACTTGTTACTTTAGCATTAATTTTACCGATTGCTATTGCTAAAATAGAAAGAACATTCTACAATGAAGATTGCCAAACATCGATATGTTCAACAATGAGTGATAACTGGTACCTTATGTTGAAAAAGAAGTATTTGATTTGATTTATAATAAAATTATTATACAATATTATCAAACAATACAAAATATATTAAAAAAATTGTAATCATTGTTCAATTTATTGATGATAATGCAATACAAGACTATTTTAAATTAGTCATTATTAATTTCTTTTTTTAAATTATTTTTTGCTCATCTTGAAAACTAAAGCTGATTCCACCCCTAATTGCAGCAAGGATCTACAACATTCATATTACAACTATTTACATCCTCACCAGAACACCAAAGGACCAAAAAGGAAGATTTTTTTGTTCAACTTTTTCAAATTTTTGTTCATGATGATTTAGATCACTTGATTATTCTGTTGCAATAATCAAAGTACCACAAATATAAATGTCTTTCCCAAACATCTTTCACACCAACAAAAAAAGGGGAGATTTTTCAAATTGTTTGATAGATAGATTTTTTTTTTGGTGCTGTTGTCAAAGGAAATAAGATATAAAATTTTTAAGAAAATAGATCATCCATTTTATAAATTAATTCTTTTAGTCTCATCTGTTTGTTTGAAGTTAAAATATATTGAGATAAATATAAAATGTTAACATTAGAAAGCACTTACACATTATATGTCGAGACAATTTAAAATGTTAAAAGTTGAGACAGCTTTTTAATGAGTCAAAATTCTGTTTATATTTTGACTCATTTATTACCAAATTGAATATAAGCTGAATATGAATAAAAATTCAAGTCAGCAGCCGATATTTACATTTGTTTTTTCATTCATGATTTTGATGCATGATAAAGAATATATAAGATTTTAATAACAGGCTTTTCAAGCACTATATATGTTAAAATATATATTATGTATATTTATTGATTTTTCCATCATATGCCCAAAAATGTTACTTGGTTTCCTTTACAATCTCTTACTCATCATTCCCATCCCTCTCCTATTCCCCTTGACTTCCAACTTCCTTAACTGATTCCTTCCCTTTACTAAATCATTCCTGTAACACATGTACCTCTTTCTCCTTTTCAAAGAACTGGAATATTAAAATAAAATCAAATGAGTTTAATAAATTTCATCAAATTTTCAGAATATATTTTAACTTCAAACAACTAATAATACAATTGTCCTAAATGCATCCTTAGTTCCCATCTTCCAAGTTCCAACTGATGCATTACTATGATGCCAATTGTACCACCTCAAACCCTTAAACATCAAAATGTTGTTTGCTTTCTCCTAATAATTTCATGGATTTGTCCCCTTCGTGTAACTTTTCAAAAAGGCCATCATTCTAAAAATGCTTTCATACAAACACGTTTAACTCTAAAGTTTCTAATAAAATTGTAACCAATTCATCAAGAGAAGGCTCGTTGTTTAAGAATTTAACTTTGTTTTACTTGAGAAATTTCACATAAATCCTATCAAGTTATATTAAATCTGAATTAATAAGATTCATTAAATCCCACTTCAATTAAATCCTACTTAAAAATTAGGATCTTCAAAAAACTCATTCACGAATAATAACACAAAGACTCTAATACTTCGTTCAAATAATTCTAAGTGTTTGATCCAAATACGAACAAATAATTAAGCTCAAATTGTAAAACAGCCGAACAGAAATAACCCTTTGTTCAATCGTGTTCAGCACATTTTAGCTTGAAAGAAAAAATTATATATATTATTTATATAATAATATATAAAATATATTTATATATGATATAAAATTACCATATATCATGTGGTGAAGTGGTTATGTGCCTTTTACTATACAAGGGAGATGCAAGTTCGAATCTAGCACTCCATATTTAGTTTTCTAATTAAAGAAAAGTTGAAGTGACTTAACATGATTAAATATCATCTCAATTGAATATGTGACTTCAAGGCTCTCGATATATGAAAATTGAGCTAATTCGAGCTAAATGAGTCGAACAAACTCATTACAAACTATATCAGCCGAACATGAATAATAGATTTTCGAATAGTTTAGAACACAAGCTCAATTTGATCAGATAAATGTTTAAACGAGACGAATACTAATAAGCAACTAGCTCGTTTACACAACTATTGAAGATGAACAGACCCTTCATGTGCACCGTGTACATATCCTAAACTGTCCTTGTGATAACTTGGGTGGTAACTCTATCAAAATAAACAAAAGTAAATAAAATAACTTACAGAGAGAAGATCTATCCCTGCAGCTCCAAGACTTGGAACCAGCGTAGCTAGGTCCTGCACATTGTACATTCCATGGAGTGAGTTCTTCACATCA